>CAWUFW010011157.1:0-635941 GCA_963921515.1 Calotriton arnoldi | reverse complement strand
AGTAGCACTACTGTGGAAGACACACATGTGTCGTGTGAAGTCGTATGGACGCAGTGCTCAGGTGGGTGGGTGCGACGGGTAGATGCGCACATGCCAAGTTGGAGCACGCCGTGTTGGGAGGGCTCATGAACAGTACACCACCGCTTCCCTGGGCATTGTGAGAGGACACCTGTCGGGGGGAGTGAACACGTGTGTGCACAGCAGCCGGGCACACGTACAAGCGGTACCAGGCGCACCTCAGCCCACCCTCTGTGGACGAGCTGGATCCTGTTGTGCGCCCGCCATGCCCCTTGGACAAGGCACACACAGCCCCAGTCGACCAGGTGTAACCCCAACATAGTCAATCCGCACAGGCGATACAGGGCACGGGATGGCAGTGGAGCATGGTGTGTGAGAGGTCTCCTCGCGCTCCTCCTGGTCATATCACGCAGGCAATAGAACCTCAACGTCCAGCATGGCAAAAGTCAAATGGAAGTGTAGGGGGACGCACCACAGCACGAGCAGCACTGACGTCACGGGAGGTGGCTCGCACCATCCCATCCATTGCCCATCATACCAACCACGCCACATGCCATTGCGACTAAGTGCAAGCGCGTGCGCCACCACCCCTGAGCCCTCCCCAGAGAGGCCAAAGAGTGAATGTGTGGGCCATCAGCCACAGACGGACGCGGCATGGCCGCAAGGGCAGCCACAGCCACTGGGTGTCGCAGGTGGCGGATCCGGAAGGCGAAGACTGTGATGCATAGTCCATGCAGGCCGGGTCTCCATTTGGGGCACCACGCAGGTGGACGGCGTCCCGCCACACATCATACCCTGAGACAGCCCACTCGTGCAACTGGACCCACACATACACTCCTTGCCCTCTCTGGTGCGAGCTTGGGGCTGCCTGTGCAAGCGCTAGCCTCGCAGGTGAGCATGCATATTGGGGGCGAGGGAGGACATGAGGGCTGGGGCGAAGATGACTGTATCACTGTCAGTTAGTACAAGGGATGACCCAGATGTGGAAAGGAAGAGACGTGTCCCGTGTGTACTGCAACTAGTCGCCAATCCAACTACCCCCCATGTCCGGAATGTAAGCCCGCACCTAGGCCCGCCCATCCGCCACATCGAACATACCACCAGCACGACAACCTTCCCATTCGAAACACTGACTGGGGGTGGCGACCAGTGAACAATCATGTGTAGCCTACCCACGCGTACATGTGGGCCCTCCATGATCCATGTCACCTGCGGCAAAGACATGACATGCGCAATGAGGGAAGTGAGGAGAGCTGTCCGCCCCACGCGCAGAAGGTGCATCAGCTCCACAGACCCAGCAGCGAGTCCAGCAGGGGTCACATGTGCAGGGGCAGCTGTGCCTGGTGTGAAGGCACATGCATATAGACAGCACATCGACCAATGTGTAGTCTGCCCACATCCACAGTCCATCATCATGCGGACATAGGAATTGAACACAGGGCAACACATCTTAGCTGGTGCACCCACCGTGACCAACAATGCGCAATCATCGACGCACCCGCCCTGTGCATGGCCCCCACCCAACGGAGGCACATCCAGTGCCACCATCCCACACACACAAGCCTTCCACGGAACATGCTGTGTCCAATGGTCAGTACAGAGTCAGCGCCCATCTGGTGGATCCTGAACAGGAGACACATGCACACACATGCCAGCTCCCACTATGTACGACTGCCACCTGGCACGTGCAATGTAACCTCTCACCTGTGACGTGTGACTGCAAGCACACAGCCGTCTTGGCATGGGGCTGTCAATGTGGACACCAGTCAATGTTTCGGGAGCTGTGATCCGTACAGTGCTGTACATAGGGTGCAGTGCTGACACCTACTACTGTCTCATATCCCCTCGTGCCACAGGTCCCACTTGTATTGGCCGCTCAGCCCGTGCCCACATCGTCGCCGTCGTGTGCCATACTCATCCAGCCTCGGAAGCAGTACCATGCTCAGCAGACACTCATGTTGCCGTGGCGTTGCCGCTTGACGAATATGCAGTCAGTCCCCATCAGCACGCCCCGCAAGTCATTGGGGCCTAGATCCCCATGTGCATGCACATGGCAGTGGTATGTCTCACTTGCCATTGCCATTGTTGGGAGACCTGTGTAAGTGTATTGTGGCCGTGCCGTCCCAGCTTGACAGCTGGGCTGTGGCTCATGTTCTTGCTCAGTCATGTCAGTGATGTGTATGCGAAATTGCTATGTGCCGTGTTGCTTTGACATGTGTCCTCTGCCATTTAACCCAGGCGGAGACCGAACATTGACCGCCCATACCAATTGCTGGCGGACATGGACGATACAGAGGTAATCAGGAAGTTTCGGCTGGACAGGCCAACTCTGCATCGACTGTGTGCCATGTTAGAGCCCCATCTCCGTCCCCGCAGGGTGTATCCGACTGCTGTCACCCCCACGGCTAAGGTGATGGCCGCCATGCATTTCTTCGCCACTGGGTCATTCCAGCACACAGTGGGCAGTGGAGGAGGGATGTCCCAGCCCATGTTCAGCAAGGTGCTGAGGGATGTACTGGCAGCCATGATGCTGTACCGGAACAGGTACATCAGATTCCCCAGGGCTCGTGAATTGGCGGCAGTGAAGGGTGCATTCTATGCCCTTGGCAGAATCCCACACGCCGTGGGAGCCATTGACTGCACTCATGTTGGCCTTGTTCCACCACAGGCCACTGAGCACCTGTACCGCAACAGGAAGCACACGCACTCCCTGAATGTGCAAGTGGTGTGCCTTGCGGACATGGTGATCACCCACGTGTGTGCAAAGTTTCCAGGCTCGGCCCATGACGCACACATAATGCGCAACAGCATCTTGCCACGACTGATGGCCAATCTGCAACAGGATCGTGGCTGTATTGTCGGTGAGTATGTGGAGTGGTGTAGCGTGCTGGTTGTGCGATGCTGTCCCCTGTCCAGTTGGAATAGCAACGGTTCTCTGTGTCCCTCACACCCAGGTGACTCTGCGTATCCGAATGGGGCATGGCTGCTCAGTCCATTGAGGAATCCTCGCACCCCAGCAGACGATCGATACAATGAGGCACATGGGAGGACCAGACGTGTGGTCGAGCGTACCTTTGGCCTCCTCAAGTCCAGGTTCAGGTGCCTGGACCGCACCGGGGTGCACTGGCGTACTCCCCACAGAAGGTGTGCCAGATAGTGGTGGCGTGCTGCATGCTGCACAATCTGGCCATTCGGAAGCAGATCCCCTCATTGTGGATGACGGAGATCAACCAGGGCCCCAGCCCGCAGACCAGGACAGCTCGAGTGAGGTGGACAGCGGAGAGGAGGAAGCTGGGAATGTGCGCCAGCAGCTCATCGCCCGCTACTTCACTTGACGGTGAGTGTCCATGTACGACGGATGATGTGTCTGTATCTATGCAGGTGTGTGTGTGCTGTGTTAGGGTGGCCGTATGTTCACTGCGTGCAGTGTGTCAACGCTCCATGGCCAGGGTAGTATGCCACTGTTGGTGGCTGTGGCATTGTGCCCTATTGCTCTGTGCGATGTGTGTACATTGCTTGTAGTTGTTGACATGTACTGTGTGATGGGTGTGTGACACACTCATTGAATGTGCTCCTGTTCTGTCTCCCACCCCTAGGTCCCTACAGGCCCTCCGGATTCCATTTCCATGCCACGCATCAGGTGCCTTTCCGCCCAAGGTGGCCGTTGTATTCCGTACAATAAAGACACAGGGCACAAACAGCAGTTAGTGAAAAAGGTGCATTTATTACAAACTGTGACATGTGATTGTGTGTAAGGTGATGACAAAAGTGGTGCGTGCAGTGACAATGAGCTGTCGGTCATGGCTGCGTGATGATCAGGGTGTACCCACTGGTTCTATGTCCATAGTCCAACACACACATGCCATCCAGATGGCTGTGTGGAGTGGGATCGTAGAGCAAGTCAATGCAGTGGCTGGTCAAGGAAGGCTGGCGGAAGGCTGGCTGGCTGCCTCACTTGCGACTGGAGCGTGCGAAGTCCTCCCGGGAGATCTGTTTCTTCTTCGGACGGCCCCTTCCACGTTTGGGAGGGGGTGTGTGGTGGCGACCTGCTGGTGGTGGGTGAGGTGTGCTCACTGGCTGTGGACGCAGGGGAAGTGGACACTGCTGCCCGAGCCTGCGCCCTAGCAGGTGGTGGCGGAGGTGGTGTTGCTGGCCTTGCCTGTGACCCCACCGCCACCACCAGCTGGCCCATGAGGTCCACGAGTTGGTCCATACGGGACACGAATTGGCCCATATGGGCGTCCATGGACCTCAGCACCCCCAGCACCTCCCGCGTGTCAGTAGCAGACCTGGCCCATTGTCCTTGGGCCTCTTCATAGGCCCCAAGGACTCTGGCCATTTGAGGCAGGGCATGGCTCCCAGGGGAGGCTGGCGTTTCCCTGACCCTGCTCCTCCTACCAGTCCTGCTGCCACCGGCCTGCCCACTAGCCACATTGCTCACCACGGTCCTCGCTGTGGCTCCCAGGGTGGATCCAGTCGGCCGGGCCACCACCTGCGCTGGGGCTGGTGCCAGCGAAGACGTGGTGGTGGTGGAGGCGGTGGTGGTCGGTGCGGCGATGGTGGCGGTTGCGGCAGTGGTAGTGGCCGCAATGACCGTGGGTGTGGCCGCAACGACAGTGGCAGCAGGGGACTGGGACTGTTCAGCATCCCTGGATGATGGGTTGGTGGGTAGGAGGGGTCCTGGGGAGCGGCTGGGCCCTGCCACGCCAGATGGGCCAGCTTGGTGGTCCGTGTCCGAAGAGGTGGACAGATCCTCCAGATCCGTGTGTCCTCGTTGGGGGCTTGTAGGCTGGCTGTGCTGGCTGCTGTCTCCATCCCCAGCGTCCAGCAGTTCGTCACCTGTGGAGAGAATGAGATTTGTTATTGTGTTGCACCTGGCGAAGTATGTATTAGTCGTCTGACATTGGCAGTTCGTGCAATCTCGTACATGGGTTTCCCGGAGGCGAGTGTGTGGCTGTGGCATCTGTAGGTGTGTGTGCTAGGCAATGGGACTGTGTGCTGTGCACATGTGGCATGGGACGGATTGGCCATGCCGATGGGTGTGTTGCTTTGCCCATACTCATTGTGACTCTGGTGTATGCGGGCTCCTGGCCCATCCTGGGTCTGGTTTGTACTTTGCTTTTGGAGTTCAAATGGAACGCTTAGGAACGCATATGGCAACATGGGGCCATGGCCCAGATTCGCATTTGGGAGGGAATATGCTTTTGGGGTTCAAATGGAACGCTTAGGAACGCATATGGCAACATGGGGGCCATGCCCCAGATTCGCATTTGGGATGGAATATGCTTTTGGGGTTCAAATGGAACGCTTAGGAACGCATATGGCAACATGGGGGCCATGCCCCAGATTCGCATTTGGGAGGGAATATGCTTTTGGGGTTCAAATGGAACGCTTAGGAACGCATATGGCAACATGGGGGCCATGCCCCAGATTCGCATTTGGGAGGGTATATGCTTTTGGGGTACATGCTGTGAGCCATGGGTGCCGAACGTGACATGTGTTGTGGCAGCATGACAGTGCATGGTCTGAGGTGTGTGCATGCCTGACATGCCCTGCATATTTGCTGTCTGTTGTGGTTACTGGACATGGCATTGGACGCATCGTTATGAGTGAGTGATAGTTGTGTGCCAGCCAACGTATTGCAGTTGTCCCATCTCCTTGGTGTGCGTGCTGCCCTGTGCCATGTGCATCACTGCAGTGCTCGGGGGTGTGGCCCATGTTGTGTGTTGTTGCTCACAGTGTGTCGTGCGCTTAATTGACTTCTGGCACATGGTTGGTCATGGGCATGTGTCTTAGCGTGACTGCTGTATGTGTGGCAGCTGTGCGGATGACATGCCTTTCATGAGACTGGGGCTGACGGATGGGATGGATGGTATGTTGTATGTGCATGGTGTGTCTGTGTGTTTGATGGGTTCAGTGGTGTTCGTGTGCATTTCTGTTGTTCCGCTCTGTTGCGTCTAGTGTTGTTTGTCTTACATAGGCGTAGTTGTGGGGTGTGTGGTTGACAGGCAGTAGGGGCTACATGGACAGGACTTCAATGGTGTTTCGGTTGTGTGTGATGAGTTGCACAGTGGCTGCCGTGTGGGACTATATTCAGTGTGGCTTGTGCATGCAGACGTGGCTCCTTGGGTGTTGCTATGTCTGTGATGGGTCATGTGGGGTGTGAGTCTGCTGTTCATGTCCGTGTGCACATTGTTCACTTGTTCGTGACGGTGGGCGGTGCTGCGTGTTCGTGTGCTACGTGACATGTCCCATGTGTTGGTGGTGTTATGGTCCTCATGCCTCCAGTAATCCAGCCCTGTCCAGTTTCCCACCTGCAAGTTGTTCGTGCGTGCACTGTACTGGATGCCACATGGCTCTTAGCGGGGGTGCTCCATGTTGCAGGTCTGTGGGGGTGGGGGTGTAGTGGGTCGTGGGGGTGGCTGTACACCCACTGACACCGATTGCTGTGGACCGTGATGTCTGCCTTTCGGCTGTCGTTGTGCACTGCGGTGGCTGACACGTGGGTGTGGGGTGTGGGGGATGCTCCTCCTTGCTGTGCTGTGGGACTGGGGCCTGGTGTGTGTTGTACTTGGGCTGTCCACCGTCCCACCCACTGCACTTTGTGTTCCTGCCACTTACCTGTTACTTGTCGGTTGGTGCAGCTGTGCCTGACACATGGGTGTGGGGAGTGCTCCACCTTGCTGGTCTGTGGGAGTGGGGGCCTGGTGGGTGTTGTACTTCAGCTGTCCCCCCTCCGACCCACTGCACTTTGTGTTCCTGCCACTTACCTGTTACTTGTCGGTTGGTGCAGCTGTGCCTGACACATGGGTGTGGGGAGTGCTCCACCTTGCTGGTCTGTGGGAGTGGGGGCCTGGTGGGTGTTGTACTTCAGCTGTCCCCCTCCGACCCACTGCACTTTGTGTTCCTGCCACTTACCTGTTACTTGTCAGTTGGTGCAGCTGTGGCGGACACATGGGTGTGGTGGGTGCTCGTTGTGGCGCTTCTGGCATATTTGTGGACCTGTTGGTGGTTACGTGGCTGGCTTAGTGTACACATGTCCCCACGCATCTTACAGTTGTTCGGTTTGGCCTGTGTGTGGTAGTGTCTGTTGCATGTGCGTGTGATGTGTTGTGTATTGTGTGCTGGACATGGGGGTGTTTGTCCCTGGGAGCTGTGGCATGGTGGTTGCGCATGTGTGTACATAGCGGTGTGCTGGTATACATTAGTTTGTACTTACCAGCCTCCACTCCTCCTGCTAATCCGGCGAGGATCTCCGGATGGATTACGACTCGCACCTTCTCCTCCCACGCTTTGAAGGTCTTAAAGAGCGCGGGATTCCCTCCGCCAGTGACGGCAGCCAGCTCTCTGTTTTTGCCCTCCTTCTTCTTGACCAGGCTCTTTACGTCATTCCAACGTTTGTTTATCTCGGTTCTGTTCCTGGGCAGGGTCCCGACTGCATTGACCTGGTCTACGATCCGGGTCCACATTCTGTTTCTGGTGGCTAGTGGTGTGTGCTGGACCATGTTCCCATAGATTTGTGGGTACACCTTGATGATCTCGTCGACCATGACCGTCAGCTCCATGGGCGTGAACTTGGGCATCCTTTGTGGTGCCATGGTGTTTGTGGTGCTGGTGCGGTGTGTGTTGTGTAATGTGCAGGGGGTTTGTGGTGCCGGTGTTTGGTGGTGGTGGTGGTGGTGGTTGTGATGTGTGCGTTTCTGTGGTGTGCTGCTGTCCTTGCTGTGTCACTGTGTCCTCTCCTCTCCTCTCTGGTTTGCAATGTAGCAAGGGGTTGTGGTCTGTGGGAGTGCTGCTTTTGTACTCACCTATGTGGGTGTGTCCTCATGGTCTGTTGTTTTCAGGTGTGTTGTGTCTGGGGTTCTGGCCTTTGTATTTTTTGTTTGTCCGGGGGGTGTTTTCGGGATGTGTACTGTGCTTGTGTATTTGTGCGTGCCTTGCTGTGTGGACTTGTTGGCCATGTTGTGTGCTATTGGTTTTGTGTGCGGATGGTTTCTGTGCAGGTACGTGGGCGCCATGGCTTCTGCCGTGTCGATTCTCATCGGCGTTGTTTGCGCTGGCGGGCGGTATTTTTGTTGTTTTTCCGCGCTCATGGCGGTGCGATCGTAATTTCACGTGCGGTGTGTCGGCCGTGTGGGCGGGCGGTTTTGTGTTGTCGTAGCGTGTTTCCGTCCGTGGCGGGCGGTTTGACTCCGACTCGGACGATGGCGGGCGGTATTTTGTATGATTTTTCGCCGATGGCGGTTTTCAGTTTGTGTACTCATAATGGCGTGGTCGGTGTTCAGGCGGTGTGTGCGGGCGGATTTTTGCCGCTTCCATGCCTGGCGGATTTATTTACGCCGGGTATCGTAATGTGCCCCTAAGTAATTATTTATTTTTATTTATTGGTATTGATAAATAATTTTATGTTAATTAATTATTAATTGGTAATTAATTTTTATTAATTGGTAATTAATTTTTATTAATTGATTAATTGGTAATTATATTAAGTGTATTAATTTATTATTGAAGTGTGTTGTGAGTTCATAGGGCAATAGGGTGGGAAGTAATTTAATTGTAATTAAGTAATTATTTATTTTTATTTATTGGTATTGATAATACATTTTATGTCAAATAATTATTAATTGGTAATTAATTTTTATTAATTGGTAATTAATTTTTATTAATTCATTATTTGGCAATTATATTAGGTGTATTAATTTATTATTGAAGTGTGTTGTGAGTTTATAGGGCAATAGGGTGGGAAGTAATTTAATTGTAATTACGTGATTATTTATTTTATTGTTTAGTATTAATTAAATTATTACTAATTAATAATTAATTGGTAATAACTTTTTAATAATAGATATTTGTATGTTCTGGAAATTAATTTGTTCATTAATTAATAATTGGTAATTAATTGTCGTTAATTATTATTTATTGGTATTTATCAATAATTTATTGTTAATTAATTATTAATTGCTAGATTTTTTTTAATAATTATTGTTTTTTGGTATTGAAAATTAATTATTTTTTATTTTATTAATATTTGGTAATTAATTGTTAATAATTATTATTTAATTGTATTTATCATCTATTTAATTGTTAATTAATTATTAATTGGTCATTATTTTTAAGTACTTATTTATTGGTATTGTTAATTAATTTATTGTTATTTAATAATTAAATTATTATTTATTTAAAAAAATTATTTTAATTATTAGTAAGTTATTTTAACCCCTACGCTATCCAACACTTTCCCTACTGTTGCACTCTCTGGAGTTGGAATGGTAATTTTAACCTCTACACTATCCAACACTTTCCCTACTGTTGCACTCTCTAGAGTTGGAATAGTAATTTTAAACTCTACGCTATCCAACACTTTCCCTACTGTTGCACTCTCTGGAGTTGGAATAGTAATTTTAATCCCTATGCTATCCAACACTTTCCCTACTGTTGCACTCTCTGGAGTTGGAATAGTAATTTTAACCTCTACGCTATCCAACACTTTCCCTCCTATTGCACTCTCTGGAGTTGGAATAGTAATTTTTACCCTCACGCTATCCAACACTTTCCCTACTGTTGCACTCTCTGGAGTTGGAATAGTAATTTTTACCCCTACGCTATCCAACACTTTCCCTACTGTTGCACTCTCTGGAGTTGGAATAGTAATTTTAACCCCTACGCTATCCAACACTTTCCCTACTGTTGCACTCTCTGGAGTTGGAATAGTAATTTTAACCTCTACGCTATCCAACACTTTCCCTACTGTTGCACTCTCTGGAGTTGGAATAGTAATTGTAATCCCTACGCTATCCAACACTTTCCCTACTGTTGCACTCTCTGGAGTTGGAATAGTAATTTTAACCTCTACGCTATCCAACACTTTCCCTACTGTTGCACTCTCTGGAGTTGGAATAGTAATTTTTACCCCTACGCTATCCAACACTTTCCCTATTTTTGCACTCTCTGGAGTGGGAATAGTAATTTTTACCCCTACGCTATCCAATATTTACTGTTTTAGTTAATGTAGTGTATAATTTATTTAACCAATTTTTTTTCAAATTTGTTATATATATTTTTTATATTTTTATTTATATTATTGTTGTATGTGTATGTATGTATTTATAATTTATAAAATGTTTTTTAACAATTTATAAGTTATTACAATAATTAATTGTAAATATTATTAAGTAAGTATATATATTATATTTTATATGTATATGTTTAAATTTTTTTTACATTATATGTATTACTTATAATTTTAAACATATTTTTAACTATGTTTATTTTAAATATATGTATCATTTACTTTATTTGACATTATTTTTTAACATTAAAAAACCCGATATTTTTAACAACGATATTTTTGACCACTGATATATTTTTTTCGATATTTTTGTACTTACCATAATGTAGATAGGACTTTGATATTCTTGACATCGATATTTCGGCTCCGATATTTTTGACGTCGATATTTTTGACGTCGATATTCTGTCAGTGATTCATACCCCAGTGTCTCAAGTCCAAACTTATCAAGATTACGTCTCCAGCTACAGGTGAGAGAACACAACGCTCAGCAAGCTACATCAAGCAGGAATGAGGAGCGATCCTACAGCTCACAGTCTCGAGTTCACTGACTAAAGCACCTGGTATTCAACTTCTACCTGACAAAGGCAGCCTAACACAGCGTGCCCACGCTATCAGCCTAGCTGCTCTATTTAGGAGAGCCGCAGTCCTGCAGTTTCGGGGGCTGCTGTCCGTGTCCTTTTCGTGTCCTCTGCGCGAAGGGGCACAAAAAAGAAGACTTCCAGTGTGGGAACACCTGCCTGTTTCTACTGCTGTCAGCGAGGAGGCATCATGCGGGGGAGAGCCACTGCTGACTGCAGCCGCTGGGAGCTACAAGTCCCAGGATCCCTCCAACCACACACCTGCCCAGGCAATCAGCCCAGCTGCACTATTTAGGAGCACCGCGGCGCAAGTTTCTTGGCCCCGCTCTATATCATACAAACCCCCCTTTGTATATTGTGAGTTCCAGAGGAAGTTCTGCAAAGCTGTAACACAGCGAAACAGGTATTTGGTGAAACATGGAGAAACGGAAGGGAGGTCAAAATTCAACTGGTACGATAATAGGGGCTACGGGCACAAATAGCATTACAAACTATTTGACTATAGTCATAGGGGCTATAGGAACTGAAATTGTCTGTGTGGAAGCTTGTCTAGACTCCACTTTAAAAGAGACCTGGGGACATATGTACAAAGAAGTGGCGGAGTGAGGCGGTAGCCGTCATGGCTTAACGCCTCACTCACACTTCAGAAACACAAAGGCTGCGCCACATTTACAAGAATATGGTGCAGCCTTGCGTTTCCCCTGTGCTGGCGCTACACTTAGATGCCTAGTGCAAGGGTGTCTGCATTGCAGGGGAAGATTGTTTATGTGTAGGAAGGTGTCCCTTCCTGCAAATAAACAATCTTTAAAAAAATGCCGTTTTGTCACTTCTATGTGCTGCTTAATGCAGCACACATGGAAGTTAGCAAAATGTCATTTTTTAAAGATTGTTTATGTGCAGGAAGGGACACCTTCCTACACATAAACAATCCAAGCGTTTTCCTTTTTCCATGTGTGCTGTACAAGGCAGCACACATGGAAAAAGCAAAAACGAGGAGAAATAAAGCATTTCTCCTCGTTTTGCCAAGTTAAGACCAGGTATTCCCTGATCTTAATTTTGGCGCTGACTCCTATTTACGCCACCCTTGTAAATAGGGGGCAACGTCAAAATCAATGGGTGTTGCGGTGGAACGCCCACCGCAACACTCACTGCCCACCCCTTTCACGCTAATCATAGAGAGAAAGGGGGCCTTATTTACAAGGCTGCGTTAAGCCACGTTAAGTGGCTTAACGCTGTCTTATAAATAAGGCGAAGCCCCTGTCACCACAGGATCGTCCTAAAAAGTGATGTTCCGGTGGTGATAGGGGCTTGTACATATACCCCCTGATGTCACAGATCAAGGCCAATTGGTGCTAAATCCTTGTTCTAACCGATTCAAATGTGAGTGTTTCCCCTAAGCTGATTTCCTGTGTTGCTTCACACTTTAATCCACCTACTTCCAGCATCAATTCTCATGCTGTTTTGAGTTCCTCTAATCCATGTATAGTCCGAGAGCCTCTAGCTCTGGATAGGCTGGAAGTAATATCTGACCATGATAGCCCTCCTCTTAAGAGAAGCAGAGAAGAAGTAGTTAAAAAACCTCTGTCATGTTCAAGCGCATATTTAACTCAGGCAAGCTATCGAACTCTGTAACCCCGCCATGTCTTCCCTATGAGAACGTAGGAAGGGTGAATTTGTGTGTACCGCTAGTTCCTAGTGTGATCATTTCTTACCCTCACATACAGGGAAGAACGATGGCGTCGAAGCGGCGTGGGGATCAAAATGGGGTCCATCCAACTGACCCTGGCTCTCGCACTATAACTCTGACGGTAGCCCCTGATGTGCAACTTCACATACCTCCACAGTGTACTCACTACATAATTGTTTTGGAAAATGTCCCACATATAGATCCCTCACTGTTCGAATCTCATGCTTCTTTACTGAATAAGGCTCAGCATTGGCTGAAAAAACATTCTAGTTGGTACAGAGACCTATCTAACACTGGCATAATGAAACTTGAGGGTGCCCCCCTGCAAAGTACATAGAGGGGGCCCCATCCAGGATTCACTCAGGAGTGCTCAGGCCAGGGTACTGTGCTGAGGGGGCCCCCCTGGAGCTTGGGGCATCCCTGCACGGCGGGGGCTGCGGGGGCTTTGTTACGCCACTGATATCTAAAGACATAGGGGCATATTAGCAAGGGCGGTCTCGCCGCTTTAGCGGCACTTTTTGCCTCTAAAGCGGCGATATTTCTATCGCCCTATTAGCAAGCTGTCGCTAACAGCTGTTAGCGACAGCTTTATGGCGAATGCGACCGTTTTGGTGCCGCTTTGCATGTCAGCAATAATTATCGCTAATGACATGCAAAGTAGGCGTTCCCAACTAAAAGCGAATGGAAACAGTCGCAAACACAACTTCCCCCTATTAGCAATGCCTGTGAAGCGATAAAAAAAGTCGCGCTAACCGCGATTATCGCTGGAATTTAACACCTGCTAAAAACTTGACTTAACCATTCTTGTCAATGGGAGGTGGATTGTAAGATTAAGTCCTCACCTGCCTATTAGCGAGCTTTTCATTAGCGCAGTGATTTTATCGCTGGATTTCTCGCGCTATTGTTGGGTTTCACCGCTATCGCTGGATTTTTTATCGCCTTGGAGATAAGCGTTGATAATAACGCGTTATCTCCGCGATGAAATCCAGCGATAGCCGGCGATAAAAAAAACAGCGCTAAGCGCGCTTTGCGATAATTATCGCAAATCCTAGGTAATATGCCCCATAGTTACTATAAGACAAGTTTCATTGATTGGTCCACGAGAGAAATCTTCAAAGGGTGACTGTGTGATTTTAAACTTTAGGAGACCTGACTTGGTACACGTGCTATTTCACAGCCTTTCAAATAAAGACACTGAACCAGATGGCATTAGACCCTAGCCTCTTGGCTTTTTCTATTGGCTGAAACCCTCTTATCTGGAGAAATCAAATATCATTGGTTAGCAATAGGATCAATTAAACGTTGTGGGGAAGGAGGTGCCCAGGATTCATCATCCACAAATTCTGCAAAATAGCCTCCCTCTTTTTAATAGATATGAGGTTTTCTCAACCCTGGAACAACAAGATTGACTTCCACAAGTTACTCAAAATCTTGTGGAGCCCAGTAATTCCATACCATCTCTAGGTCTCACCTAGTCGCTGCCTCTTACTACAATGACCAAGGAAAAGAATTGGTCCATAATTTTGGGGAATATTGCCGGACTTCGTCCAAAGTTAACTAGCCCTGACTGGCTAAAACTTGTGGATCAGCACTCAATAATCTGTTGTCAAGAGACATGGTTGTCGGACTTTCCTCACCTAGGGGCATATTAACAAGGCGGCGATAAACAATTATCGCCGCTTTTGCGGCCGCTGTCGACAGCGGCGTATAATTATATCGCTTTATCAGCAAAGACACGCTATCGCGTGTTTTGCTGATTTTGCTCCGCTTTCAGCACGCCTGACTTCGAATCGATAATGAGATGCAAAGTAGGCGTGTCTGTGGAAACAACATGGGTAAATATCGCAAGGCAGCTTCGCGATATTTACAATGCGGGAAGCGATTATTTTATCGCGTTAAGTATGTTGTAACGCAGGAATTTAACGTCTGTTAAATTCCTGACTAAGGCATACTTAACATGGGGGTGGATTCTGTGGCTAAGACCACAGGCCCTATCATCTGGGATATCGCCGTTTTCCCATGGAAAACGGCGATATCCACGCTATCTCTGACATTTTTATCGCCTCGGCGATGCGCGTTGTTAATAACGCGCTAACCGGGCGATAAATTCCAGAGATAGCCGGCGATAAATATGCAAGCGCTTTGCGATATTTATCGCCGGCCCTTGATAATATGCCCCCTAGATGGTTACATCACCTATCACGTTCCAGCGATTGCCTCAAAATCAAGCCGGGCTAAAGGAGGCCTGGTCTCTTTTATTTCAGTAACACTCATTGACACTAAAATATGCAAAGTTATTTCCATGCCCTATTTTCATGTTCTTTTTGTGCCTTTGCTTAAATCTTATGACTTGTTACTAGTTACTTGCATAACAAGCATCATAAGGAATTATTAACCATCTGGGTGGGTGATTTTAACACTCAAATGTGAGATCCTGCATGTGGTATTAATGATGAGTTAGATCATCCTCTCTCACACTTTCGGCATACAGCATATGGGGATACACTGAATAGAGTTTTATTTGCAAATAACGTAATATTTGCCCAAGATCTCCATTATGCTAAGTCCTGGCAGATTCTGACATTTATGGTGCAGGGACTAAAGTCTATCATCAACCCTGTTTTAATTTCTAAAGAACTATTATCGGCTTACATTGGGTGTAATGTTTTGCCTAGTTGTATAAGTGACCATAATCCTTTAATTTTGGAACTCCAATTGAACTCTGGTAAGAACTCCTAAGATGTCTAGCAACAAACACTAGAAATTAGAAAAAATAAGGGAGTCAATATTAAATGGGATAAAATAAAAAAGGAACTTTTTTTCGAAGATCTTGTCACCAACAATGAGTCGGAAATTGCTACGGTCCTACTGGCCGATACAAATCCTGTAGATGTGATACAAGCTCATTCCACCCTAAACAAGTATATGGCTGCCAAACTAACTAAAAGTGCAACAAAGGTTAGTGCCAGCCCCAGATAGTTCGATAATGCCTGTTCGAAAGCCCATAGATCATTAAAGCTCGCACTTGCCAAAAGCCCCCGAGATAAAGCAGGTGTAGCTTTGGCGAAGAAATCATATAAGGAAGCCATCTTCTCAAGAATGGCCAAATTAAGAAAGATGGTCTGGGAAGATCTTAGGGCATGCTGAAAGACTCGCGAGCCTTTTGGCAGGTGGCTAATTCACTTAGGGGCATATTATCAAGGGCCTTATCGCCGCGTTAGCGGCAGTTTCCTGCCGCTAACGTGGCGATAATCTTATTGCCCTATTACCAAGCTGGCGCTAACAGCCGTTAGCGGCAGCTTTCCGGCAATAGTGTCCGGATTTTAGATCGCCAAGCATGCCAGCGATATTTATCGCTAATGACATGCAAGGTAGGCGTTCCATCGGAAAAACGCACGCTAACACCACTTCTCCATATTATCAAGGATGGCCCCGGACCTGCGAAGCTGATAAAAACTGTCGCTAAGGCCCGTTAGCTGCAGGAACTTAAGACCTGAAAAAGCTGGTCTTAAAAATGGAGATAACACTTGAGGCCTCATTACTGCAGGTTTTGGTGCAGGACAGCGCTGCAAGCAATGTTGCAGAGCTGCCCTGCGATAAAACTACAGTGCAGGAATGCGCACAATCAATAAGATAGTGCGCATTCCAGGGCCCCAGTCATGAAAAATTTTGCTGCGCTGCGACAAGACAGCATTGCAACACTTCTCACTACGCCCTTCTTGCAACAGCATGGATGCGCTGTATTCACTGGACAGCGCTTCATGACGCAAGTAATGACAGATACGTCAGGAATCCTGACGTATCTGTCTGCGCTAAAGTCACTCATTGCTGCAGTCGTATCACAACCATGATGCAACTCCAGCAATGCATGGGGCTAGCCTATCCTGGGGCACTGCCTCACCCTCACGCCTGCCATCAGGCAGCCGGAAGGTACTGACGCAGTGCCGTTCATGAGGGGTGCCCGAATGTCGGCGATGTTGGAGATCCATCCGTGGTGGTTGCGCGCTGCGGTGTCATCATTTGGAAGCATCGGTGGAGTGTTGGTGTGGTGGGAATTGACGAGACGTCCTTCGGTGGCCTTGATCCAGCTGCGAGGGGGTGCGATGATGGCGGTGGCGTTCGGTGGGCAAGGTGAAGACATGATGTTAACAATCATGGCTGTTCCAGGAGAGTCTGGTGTTGTGGCTGTAGTTGAAGTTCCTGCTGGCGGTGGTGACGTGCTCGACCATGTGTCCTGCCATGTGGCTTGTTGCTGTGACTTGCTGCTTGTGTCTGATGTAGGGGTCCTTCCCCAGGAGGGGGTGGTGTCCTGGTCACTGGGGTTGTCCAGGTGGAACTTGAGTTCACCGAGTAGGATGTCGTTGGTGGATGGGAGACCCTGGAGTGCAATGAGGTCTTCAATGGTATTGGACAATGGGGGGCCATGGCTCGGGGGGCCTGCACATGAGGGTGCCGCAGAGGATGTTCTTGGTCTTGGTCCGGATCTGGGAGTTGACGTGGTCCATGGTCACCCTTGGGTCATTAGAGTGCGTGGTCAGTCGTAGTGTGCTTCTGTAGGTGATGGCAATGCCTCCTCCTTGACGGTCGGGTTGCTCCTTGCGGGTGATACTGCAGCCGTCAGTGATGGTGAAGGCGATGTCCGGTACAGAGCAGAGGTTGGTCCGGGCAGGCGAGGTGGCATCCAGGGTTGATGGCGAGGAGGGTGCTGGCGTCGTAGTGGTGGAGTGTCCAAGAGGAATGCTCCTTGGTGCTGAGCGCGGTCCAGGGGCAGACGGACGCAAACGGCGTAGCCCAAGTGTTGCCTTTGGCACGGGGGACGACCATTACAACCCAGGCAGTACATCGTTAACAACGCAACTCCGACAACGCGGGTGCCTTAACATCGCATTTGATTACAATGCATTGTGAGGTCAGTAATGGGGTAATTTAAAGTTTTTCGGGTGGGTATGGGTTTTGTATGTAAAATGTGAAATTTGGGGGGTGTTTTGGGGTAAAATATGAAAATTGGGGTGTGTTTTGGGGTAAAATATGGAATTTGGGGTGTGCATTTGGGGTAAAATATGAAAATTGGGGGGTGTTTTGGGGTAAAATATGAAAATTGGGGTGTGCATTTGGGTCAACTTCTACTTTTGGGTGTGTTTTGGGGGCACAAAAATGGATTCCAGGGTTCACGTTTGGTTTTGGGGTGCTAAGGTTAGTTTAGGCGAATAGTGACATTTATGTATCCGCTATGCAACACCTACCCTACTGTTGTAGTGTGCCTAGTATTAGTATGCATTGGACTGTAATGCGCTGTTATGGCATGCGTTGTAACTACGTAAGTGCTTTTGGCACATGAGTGGTACGCCCGCTGTGCATGGGCGCACTGCGGACGCCATTGAGAAGTGCTGCGGGGGGGCTGGACAGCTGTGAGGTGGTAAACGCAGGAAAGAATACTGGATGGGGCGTGGATGCGGGGATGTGTGTGTGAGCGGGTGTTGTAAATATTTCAATGAGGGAAGTCTTACCTAGAAGCCGGGCCCCGTGTCTTCGTAGCTCCTTCTCTCCTACGTCTGCTTCCAGGAACAGGAAGTCGGCAGCCAGGCTCCCTCCCCTGAGTTAATCACAACGCTGTGATGCGGCAGTGGGATTGGTAATTGGCAACGGGACAAGGCATGCAGCCAGGGGCTGGAGGGGTGGGCATGTTCTCTATGCAGGCTGTGATGCAGCCTGCATTGTGAACAGGGAGGTGCGCATGACTGCTTTGGGCGGCCTGAGTGGGCCGATCAAACAGTCATTGCGCACTTGAGTGGGCATGCCACTCCGCCCATGGCCTGCTCTGTGCTTGGAGCAGTCCTACCCACCCTCCCACCCCCTAAGAATACATAGCATGATAACATCAATGAGTTACCATCATGTGATGATTGTCCCTCTTCTGCACTGCTTGAAGGCAGTGGGGCAACGCTCATCCGCCAAGCTACTCACCCACGCCTCCAAATCCCTCCACAACATCTGACCCAAATACCTCAACGAAAGAGTCTCCTTCCATGTCCCCAAAAGGAACCTCCGCTCCGCCACCTGGCCCTGGCAGACACCCCACGCATCGGCAGAACAGCTAAGACCTGGAAGGTGCTCCCAGTCAACATCAGATGCTCCGCCACCCTGCACACCTTCAGGAAGAGCCTCAAGACCTGGCTCTTCGAATGATCCGGAGCTGCACCCACCCCCTCCCCAGCGCCTTGTGACCCTCATGGTTGAGTTGTGTGCTCTATAAACCTCTGATTGATTGATGGACATTGACACCGTGGTGCAATCCACTGCACTCTCTCCAAATCTGTGACTCAGCCAGCAGGAGCCTGAGTCAGGTGTGACTTCACTAGGCTGGGTACAGCAGTCGCCACCTAGTCTGCTGGTGGACCTCCCCATGCAGTTGATGCAGCAGGGCTCCCTTAGGCGTGTAGTTGCAGCGCTCACACCACACAAGTTCGGCGTAGCACAGGGACCTCACCCACCACAGAGTACGGGCAGCCACACATCATCCGGCCTGTGATGCAGGGAGACAGCACCCAGCATTGGTAATCCCCGCCATGCACCCCGGTGTAGAGGTGGATTGTAGTATTCGATGCGGACCTCACTACGTTGGTGCACAGGAGCGCCTCTACCATTAACTGCTCCAAGGGGCGCAAGGCGGTCTCCTCACACAGGTCAGCAACGTGGCTCCATGCGACCTGCCAGACTTCATCACCAGGTACAGGCGATCGTCGCGCATCGATGTCTCCCACCATGGATTATCGACTCCACAGATCCTCCACATCCCACTCCAGGCTCCAGACTCAGGTCCAGCGAGGCATCCAGGTTCCAGACGCAAGTCCAACGAGCCATCCAGGTTCCAGATGCAGGTCCAGCGAGGCATCCAGGCTCCAGACACAGGTCCAGCGAGGCATCCAGGCTCCAGACGCAGGTCCAGAGAGGCATCCAAGTTCCAGACGCAGGTCCAGCGAGACATCCAGGTTCCAGACGCAGGTCCAGCGGCGCATCCAGGCTCTCATCCTGGTCATCCTGGATGTTGTGTGGCTTGAGGGGGTTGTTGATGTGTGCTGCACTTGGCCCTGGCTGCTCCAATCTGCATTACAGTTTTTTTTGGGCATCTTTTCTATGGGAGGTGGACTGATAGGCTATTTTTAACAATTGGGGTAAGATTACTCAAGTTGGGCTGCATAGCGTGCGTTTTTTTATCGCTGATGGGATTATCGCTAGATTTGGCCCGCTAACGCTAGAATTTCTATCGCCATTGCGCTATTGCTAACGGCATTTTTATCCGCTGATCCCTGAAACTATCGCCTGTTAGCGACGTGTTGGTAATACGTCGCTAACAAGGCGATAAATTTCAGGGATAGACGGCGATGTGAAAACTGCCGCTAACTGAGGTTAGCGGTAGTTATCGCCATTCCTTGATAATATCCCCCTTAGTGTATTGGGGGAGGACTTGCCTAGGCTGGAGTCTCTGATACCAGCTAATGACTGGGTGGAACACTTCTCAGAAATGTTTGGATCAGTCGCTCAGTCTTCTGGTATTCGGGCAGATATTGTGGCGCCCTATGACTTGAATGCTGCCATTGCTTTAAGCCAAACAATTGAAGTATCAGATATTACTCTGCACATCGAATGTGGTTCTTCGATAAGGCCCCAGGACATGATAGAATTCCTCTAGATGTTTACAAATCATTACCGGAATTTTGGGCATCTTTACTTACAAACGTGATAAGAAGCGCCATTGTGGGACCCTTAGTTAAAACCTGGCAGGAGGCTATTATTTTCCTATTTTTAAAAAGGGGAAAAGAACCAACCTCACTGCTATTGCCCAATCTCCCTGCTGGATAGCACTGTAAAAATCTTGGGCAGGGGGGCGGAGCTTGCCTGGCCTAAAGATGGCCGCTCCTTAAGCTAGCTCTGCGCACCGCCAACACAATCCGACAAGAATTTGCTGCCAGGGAGAGAAGTACTCCCGACTGGAGAGCTGGGCGAGAGTAGTCCTTCGCCTGGTGCCCCCATCGCTGAAGCAGCGGGTGAAAAAGCTGCAGTGAGTCAGAAGTTACGGACAACTACGTCACCTTCCCCGGCGCCGGCCTGGTACACGGTCGGCGTTGAGCGTGCTTCCTGCGGGAACGCACAGACGCCTACGCCTGGCTTCATGGGCCTCGGATGGTGAAGGGTGATTGGCTCCCTCAACCTCCCGACTGGCCTGGCACTGGATGCGGCAGCGGGAGCGAGCGCCGGAGTCCCTGCGACATCTGGCGGATGGCGGAGCTCCGTGCGAACTACCGCTCCAGACTTTTGCTCCCCCCCGCGCTGGGCGGTAAGTCTTGATCTGCTGTGGGCCCCCCCTCTGCACTATTGAGAGCCTGCTGGTGAGACCTGTCGCTCCTGTGCCTCCTGAGTCCTTCCACGCGAGAAACCAGCATAGGCAAAGCCTGTGCCTGTACTGTTGGCTGCCCTGCACATAGATCTTAAAACTTCTTGGGACTGTGTAAGCAGACGTCAGGTGCCCCCCCCTCCGGCGATTAACGGCGAGGTAGGACCCTCACTACAGTGACCTGAGCTGCACGGTCCCCTACTTGTTGTACCATTTTTGCGTTGCTCTGGGCTGGAGTGTTCTCCTGGTTGCGCACGCCTGAACCTGCGGCCAGGGTTGGAGGCATAACTGCTGTGGTGGTGGCTGAGGGGCCTGGATTTGTTGCCCCGGCGAGAATGATACGAACGTGAAGAGGCGCTACGAAGGGTAAGCCAGACAAATCGCAACCAAAGCTGAACTTTGAGCAGCGAAAATCTAGACATCGGGAAGATGCTGCGGACTCTGTGATGTCGGAGGCGGGTACTGATTACCCGGTTGGCGACATCAAATCGATTATAGCCTCCATGCAGAAGGGTTTATCTGCTATAGACGCAAAAATAGACACCCTCGCCTACAAGATGGATCGAATGTCCGAGAGGGTGGACAAGCATGCGGAACGTCTAGACATGGCAGAGCGACGAATCACTGAAACCAAAGAGGCCCAGACTGACTCCAACAATGCCCAGAAACAGATGGAGAAGACCTTGGTTGCCTTGCAGGACAGAGCCGAGGACTTGGAAGCTAGATCAAGTTGTAGTAACCTGCGCATTACAGGCCTTCCCGAATCTACTGCAACGGGTAACATGGAGTCCTTTATAGAAAGGTTACTCACCACGTTGCTGGGCGCCGATACATTTTCTCCCATGTTCGTTGTGGAGCGGGTGCACCGGTCGTTGGGCCCTAAACCTCCTCCTGGTGCCCCTCCACGCCCTATCATTGCCAAACTATTGAACTACAGGGACAGAGACGCAGCTCTTCGACGGGCGAGAGAACTGGGTTTCTTGTCGTACGAAGGCTCTTCTCTTTCTTTGTTCCCGGATTTCACTCTCAGGTTCCAGGAGGCCAGGAGACAGTTTGCTCCGCTGAAACGTAAGCTGGGAGATCAGAGCATTGAATACGCGATGCTATTTCCGGCAAGACTGCGAGTGATCCTCAATAAGAAGGCCATGATTTTTACTGATCCTCAGTCCCTTCAGAAAGCCCTCAAAGACTGGGACAAACCTGACAAACGCAGGAAGGGCTCGACGGTGGGAGACCGGGCGGAGGGTGCTAGCGACAGCCTGGATGACAATGATTGAAGAGTAATCCTTGACTCTGGACCTCGATGGGTACTCACCCCCATGTGTTGAATATATTACTAGTATCTGGGCGATGAAGAGTGGGCGCTTTAGTGCTTGCATCACTAACGGACTGCACGGTCTCATGATCCACTTGTTAGTTTGACTTTTGTCTTTTTAACAGATATCCTCATTCTGCTCAGGCGGGAGAGGCCGGGCTGCGTTGCTGTGCTCTCAGTAGGCGGGAGGTTCACTTATACTGGAATTGTTCAGGTGTTTTCTTTGGAAACCGTTTTTCTCCCAATGGTAGCTACATTTCAGAAGCTTAGTGGCGGGGCGGGACGATGGTATAGAACTGTTCAGGCGGGCAACATCCGCCCCAATGCATTTCACGCCTGTTGATTGTGTGTTAATCAGTGACAATTGTTGCATAATTGTTGTTCTTTTTCTATGCACATCAGGGTCTTTTGGTAGGGAGGGCGAGAGATCGCCGGTCCCCAGTTGGGGACGCCACGGCATGCGTGGGGGGTGGGGAGGGGTTTTTTCTTCCTTTTTTAAAGATCACATCCATTTCAGAGTCATCAAAGCACAGGGCAAGACACTTCACACTGCAGTAGGGGTATACTACATCCAGGATTGTAGGGAATGTCACAACAGGACCCAAGACTAGGCCATAGCAGGTGCTTGCGCCTTGTGACGTGGAATGTGAGAGGTCTTAATGACCACCGAAAGGTGCGTAAAATTCTGGCATATCTTAAGCGACAAGAGGTTGATATTGCCCTGCTCCAAGAGACGCATCTTACTCCTAATTGTGCGATGCTCACAGGGCGTAATCTTTTAAGCTCGACTCATGGTGCTCAGTTCACCTCGCACTCCAGGGGCGTGTTAACATGGGTGAACCCTAGATCGGGTCTTCAGCTGGAGAGTCGTGCAACAGACCCTGATGAAAGATTTGTTGTATCAAGATGCTATGGGAGGGGCGTTGAGTTCCTAATTGTCAATTCGTACGGGCCGAATTATGATGATCCCCAGTTTTATCATTCAATATTCTCACTTATCAAAAACAGTACTGCACTGCCGTTGCTCTGGGGAGGAGACTTCAATTGCGTTATGGATCCTGCGCTGGATCGTTCGAAGGGCCCGCCTAGACCCCCGTCGGCTGCTGCTAGAGCTGTGGCTGATATAGCTTTAGAGATGCACCTGGTGGACGTGTGGAGAGTTAGGTCCTCTGTTAGGGGCGGGTTTACACACTATTCAGCCTATCATGATATTCATACCCAAATTGATTATTGGTTCATTTCAGGGGCGTTACTGGCCAGGGTGCAGGACTGCGCAGTCTTGGCTCACACTTTCTCAGATCATTCTCCTGTGATGTGGACGCTTGAGCTTTCCCCCAGGGGCCCTCCCCCTTTTCAGTGGCGATTCCCGCCATATTCCCTGCTAGATATGGTTTTTAAATCTAACTTAGCTGCTGCCATTGAGGAATTTTTTGCTATTAATATCGGGTCGGTTGACTCCTTTGCCACGGTGTGGGAGACCTTTAAGGTCTTCATTCGCGGGGTCGCTATCAGTAAGCTTGCTGGGGTGCTCCGCTCCATTAGAGGTAGGCTCGCCCTGCTGGAAGGCCGATTGGGGGAGCTAGAGGCTGCTCTGGTTAATAACACTGATTCACAGATTCTAGAACAACTTAAAACCACACTAGATGAGTACCAGGAGGAGGCGGATAGCGAAATCAAACATATGGGGAAAAACGCTCTGGCCCGAACCTACGGAGAAGGGGACAGACCGGGCTCGGTACTGGCGATGTTGGTACGCCGTAGATTTGAATCTGGGGTCATTACTGAGATCCTTGGCGAGGATGGCTCTGTCTTAAAAGAACAAAGGGATATAGCTAGTCAGTTTTGTAGGTACTATCAGGATTTATACAGTTCTAAAATTGCCCCAGGGGATGACAATATATTGAATTACCTGGAATATATCAAGCTGCCGTGGCTGACTGATAGTCACCGGGAATAACTGATGCGACTCCTTGACGCGGCTGAGATTCGTACTGCGTTGAACTCCATGCGGGATAGGAGTGCCCCGGGTCAGGACGGGCTTACGGTGCCCTTTTATAAGGCTTTTAGCAACATGCTGATTCCCCACCTGAGCACACTGTTTCAGGAGATGGGTGTAACTGGTATCATGCCTCCTTCCATGCGCGAGGCGCTGATAGTAACGCTTTTAAAACCTGGCAAGGCTCCTCAAGAGTGCTCATCCTATAGACCCCTGTCGCTCATAAACGTCGACACTAAAAATTTTGGCAAGATATTGGCTAATCGCTTATCCCCTCTTTTACCCCTGCTGGTTGGCCCGGAGCAAGCTGGCTTTATTCCAGGCCGCTCATTATCCGGAAATCTGAGAACAGTCTTTGGCGCTCTTCAGCATGTGCGACCAGAGGTTAAGGTGGCTGCGGTGTTTTTGGACGCCGAGAAAGCCTTCGATTCGATCGAATGGAAATACATGTTGTCGGTTCTGCGACGCCTGGGCGTGGGGTAGGTTTTTCTTCAACTGGTATCGGTGCTATACAATTCTCCTTCGGCGCGTGTGCGCATCTGGGATATGGTCTCATCGCCTATCCAGATATCTAGGGGCACCAGACAAGGGTGCCCCCTGTCCCCATTACTTTACGTGGTAGCAGCTGAACCTTTATTGAGGGCGCTGCGCGAGTATCACGGCCACAGGGGTCTTCGTTTTCCCAGCTACAACCTAATTGTTTCTGCATATGCGGACGACATGCTCCTACACATTCGGAATCCGGACTCTAATCTCTCCCCAATAATTCGTGAGGTGCTGCGATTTGGCAGCCTTTCAGGGCTCAAAATCAATTGGGACAAGTCAATAATTTTCCCACTCACTCCGACTACAGTACCGACTCCATTAGATTATCCTCTTCAGTGGACTTCCGATCCAGTTAGGTATTTGGGAATCCTAGTCCACTCTGATGTGGAGCAGGTGCTTAGGGCGAATTATGGCAGGGCCATTGCCAAGCTTGCGGAGGATCTAGATAGGTGGATTCGGCTTCCCCTCTCGCTGGTTGGGTGGGTTTCCTTGATGAAAATGATTGTACTCCCCCGTTTCCTCTTCCTCTTTGCCAACATACCTATAGTGGTACCCCAACACATGTTTAGAGAGCTGCGGACACTGATGTGCAAACTGGCCTGGGCAGGTAAGACTCCGCGCGTTAAGCTGGACACACTCACTCTACCCTACACTGTGAGTGGACTAGCTGCGCCTGATTTAGAACTATATTACAGGGTGGCGCAAGGCTCGCACGCTCATAGCTGGGTTCATGGGCCGCAGGATCTTCCGCATCTTCAAATAGAACGGGTGTCCGCTAGCCCTGGCCCTCTCCCACGTTTGTTGACCCAGGCGCCAAGCAGGCGCTGCGGAGTTCTTGACTCTGTTAACTCTATAGTCCACGCTTGGCATGTGTTACTGAAAAAGCAGTCAGGGGCCCAGTTACACTCTCCTCTCTAGCCAGTAAACTGGTGCCAATGGCTTGCTCTCAGCTCGGAACACAGTGCACTTCGCTCATTGAACTCCCTCCGTATGAATGTAATGGGCGATTTCTTTAAGGAAGGGAGGGTGCGCGCGTGGGAGGAGGTCAGTGCTGGTGTATCTAACTATATGACTTTAACACAATTCCACTTTTTTAGAACTCGCCACGCTCTGAGGGCTCTGCTTGGTGATGATCTCCAATAACCCTCGGAGCTTCCTGCCTTCTCTATACTCTTGAGCTCAGAGTCCCCGGTTAAACTGATTTCGAAACTCTATGCCTCTTCACAAATAACAAATAATGCACACTATTCTAAAGCACGGCTCGAGTGGCAGCACGACCTTGGTGCACCCCTGGCCGACGATATATGGCACTACTGTTGCGCCGTTACACAAACGGTCTCACTCAATGGCAGGCATAGATTGGTGCACTTCAAGTTTCTAAATAGAGTCCACTACACACCACTGAGGTTGTTTCGATATGGGCTAAGGGACACACATCGCTGTGAGAGGTGCGGGATGGATGAGGCGGGTTTTCTACATGCATGGGTGTGCCCTCCAGTGGCGGTCTTTTGGAAACACATTTTTCAAGCATTGAATGATATAGTTGGTCTGTCCCTCACTCCTGATCCCCTCCTAGCGCTTCTAGGTTACACGAAGCCCCTCAGCAAGAGTGTCCGAAAACTGGTCTCTATAGGTTTACTATTGGTTAAGCGCAGGATCGCGATACGATGGATGCGGGGACCTGTCCCAACTATTGCTGAGTGGGAGTGAGATATGGTATATTGTAATACCCAATCTGATGTTTATAATGAGTTGCTGCCCCCTCGCAGTCGACCTAAAAGTTTTTGGGGACTGTTTGCGCAATATCGAGTGACGAAACGGGAGAGTGATACTGATAATGTATGAGCATAAGCTGACCTGTGTCGATCCAGCATACATGAGAAGAGGGGCACAAGGATTGTTTCAGGGACCGTGTACCACCTATTACTTTTGTAAGTCGATTTGGTCTGTGAGTTATGGTTTGATTAGATCGTACTATTATTGATTGACAATGCTTCGGTCTGCTGCTTGTTCCTTTCTAGAAGTGCCTACTGTCAGTGTGATCCACATTAACGATTTGTAATAAACTGCCTGATGACTCATGTGATCCTATAACTGTGATGTACGCGATAATGTGATCTGTTTCCTTTGTTTCTCTTTCCTGTTATAAAACCGAATAAATACAATTTAAAAACCAGAAAAAAATCTTGGGCAGGGTGATTTTAACTAAACTGGATGACTAGGCATTGGTGTCTTGAGCACTCTCGTATCAGATGTCCAATTCAGCTTTCAACCTGGCCTAGGAACAATCCCTGAATCTGTCCTTTATTGTACATAAATATACCAAGTTGAAAAAAGGTTGTGTCTATCTTGCTTTTATGGACCTAACATGTGCTTTTGACACAGTAGATCGAGCTAAAATGTGGTCCATTATGGCTGATTTAGGACTTGATGGTGCTATCACCAACTTGCTCTGTTGGCTCCATGCGAACACCACAGCTAAAGTACGATTTAGTAGGGATGGGAGGCTTATAGATGAATTTCCCTCTTTAGCAGGGGTAAGACAAGGTTGCGTCTTGGCCCCCTTTCTCTTTTTAATTTACATAAATGGTCTGGAGGCTCATCTGTGTGGTGTGGGGAGGGACTTGTTGAACTTTGCCTCCCGATATGTCCCTCTCTTACTCTATGCAGATGATGCGGTACTCATAGCCAGAACTGCTAATGGGCTACACATTTTACTTGATGCTTTTAATAGTTTTATGGGAAACTTGGGACCAAATCATTTATAATGAAATGTGGCCCAAAGTTAACCAAAACAAAGAAATCTTTTTTAGGGGGTACTGACATTTTAAAAACTCCCCATTTTACATATTTTGAAGTCCCAGTGGATGTTAATTTTAATTGGAAATTTCTGCTTAATATCAGAGCTCTTCAATTTCAAAGGTCACTTGATGCTGTTTTTAGATTTTCTAAAAAACTAGGGCGTAAGCCAATGGAAGAACTGTTGTGTGTGTTCAAAAGTAAATCTATCTCTATTGTTTCATTTGGTGCTGGTGTTAGGGGTCATTCCAATAGTAAACCCCTCCAAATAATGAAGAACACATTTTTAAGACGGCTTCTGTCTGTTCCACAATCGACTCCTGCCTTATTTTGTCACGAAGAATTTGGCTTGGCAAATTTGGAAGATTACTTAAAATTGCAGCCATTGTTACTTTGGCTTAAAATCTGGAAACATCCTGAATCCCATTTCTGTAGGCAAATTTTGAGGGAATGTTTGGCCCTGGAAAATTCTTTAGAAATCACCTGGCTGAAATATATTAAAATTTAGCTTTACTAAGATGGGTGTCCCAGAATATTTTTCTAGTCCACAATGCCTTGAAGGTGTCATCATCAATTAAAGGAATTTTTTATAATTATGTAAATTTGGCCCAGGGATGGAATAGAAGTACTACAGTCCAAGAACCCCACCGACCTCTTTCTCTTCGCCCCGCACCTTACTCACAGATAATTCTCAATGGAAGGCAACGTTTTTTTCTAACAAGGCTTCACCTTCAAACTCTAAGGGGCATATTAGCAAGGACCTGAGATGATTATCGCAAATCGCGCTTAGCGCGATTTGCATTATCGCCGCCTATCGCTGGAGTACATCGCCGTTTTAGCGGCGCATTAGCAATGCTTTGCACAATGGCGATGTACATTCCAGCGATAGACGGCGATATTCGGCATCTGAGCAGGAAAAGCTGCGATAATGGCAGGGCGCTACGGAAATCCTAGCTGATAGGGGAGTGTGGATTTAACATGTCAATCCACCTCCCATTGTCAACATAGCTAAATCAGGTCTGGAGCAGGTGTTAATTTCCGGCGATAATCGCGGGCAGCGCAGCTTTTGTTGTCGCTTGACCCGCGTTGTTAATAGGGCGATATTGTGTTGGCGAGGGATTTCATTCAGGATTAGGTGAGGTACGCCCACTTTGCATGTCATTAGCGATGATTATCGCTGACATGCAAAGTGGGAAGGAAACGGGCGCTATTGCCAGTAAGCTGTCGCTAACTGCTGTTAGCGACAGCTTGTTAATTGGGCGATAATAATATCGCCGCTTTAGCGGCAGAAAGTGCCGCTAAAGCGGCGTAAATGCCCTTGCTAATATGCCCCTTCATTTCTTGGTAGCTTTCCCAGAACAGGGCACTTGGTTTTCTTCTCTTCCTTCATGCCCGTGTGATGGATTTGCACAACAATGCCCCAAGCACTTTATTCTATTTTATTCTCTTTATACTGCACAGTGAAGACAGTTCCTTCGCCCTCTGTTTTTAACATTGGGTACAAGTTCTTATAAACAGGCACTGGGCTACATTTATGATTTGGGCACCCCCAGAAGCCATATATGTTGCTTGGAATTATATTTTAAGCACCTTAAAGATTCGTAACAAGTATTGATTCTTTATTCTTATGTATTGTTGTAAATACCCATTGTTTGGTGTAATATTTACGAGGAGCTCATAATGTTCTTCATGAATCTTGTAAAGTCTCTCTGTTTTTATTCCCAAATATTTTATTTTATTTATAATGCTGATATGAAGGTATTTTATATGTGAAAAATGTTTTATCTGTACTTTTATGGTGTTATGAAAAAGCTGAATAAAGATTTTGATGATGATGATGAGAGAACACAAATTACTAAGGGGTCATATACCACAGGAAGGAAGGAAGACATACAAATGCCACAGATTGGGACTTTCCCGGGGCAAGCAGTTGGTAGGCTGTAACTAGCTCCTGGTGTATCACAAAACCAACACAGGAGCTGAAGATAAAGTTTACTGCAGCACCGGGAAGGAAGCAGGCTGGACATAAAATACAAACCAAAGAAAAGGTTAAGGTGGAAGATATCAAGTAACAACAGGAGAGAATCCAAGGGGACCTAGGGGAACCAGAGAGGGGAAAAACAACAAAATTCAAGTAAAAAGTCAAGCCGGGTGCGAACTAATGTGAATAGCGAGGAGTCACAACTACTGCTATTGCCAGACAAGGGAGCTCAGTGTGAGTTAAACCTAAATACACTGTCTGCCACTATTGACCTGGATAAGAGTCTAAGGGGCAGATTTACAAGCCCCTTGCGTGACTTTTGCGCTGCAGTTGCGTCACTTTTTGATGCAACAGCGGCGCAAACAATGCGACCTATTTACAACGTGACACATCTAGGGAGATGCGTCACGTTGTAAAGCCCTGCGTCACATTATACCTGCGTCAGGTATAATGTATGCAGGGTGGGCGTTCCCACGCAGGAAGGCCTCGTAAAAGTGACTCAGTAAAATCTACAAGATTTCACTGCACCACTTTTAGGACGCCACTGCTTCAAAACCTTACGCCTGCTTGAAGCAGGCGTAAGTAGTGACGCAGTGTAGTGGGAATAGGCCTCAACACACATTGCTGGAGTTGCGTCGTGCTTGCGACACGACTCCAGCAATGCGTGACTTTTCCACCAACAAATGCGTCAGAATTTCTGACGCATCTGTCAATCCTTGCGCCATAGTGCGCCGTATTGTAAATACGGCGCAACTATGGTGGCGCAAGGGTTTCTAAGGGTGGCGCAGGGAAAGTGACGCATCTGTACAGATGCGTCACTTTCTTGTAAATCTGCCCCTGAGTGTGATGGTCCTCTACTGACTGAGGCTGGGACTCTGGGAAATGTAGTTTTGCTATCTAACGTTATCAAACAGTGAATCAAACATAGCCCACAGGGCAGAATTACTGAAGCAGCAGCTTTGTGTGGACTATGATGTCCCATGACCAAATGCTTCAGTTTTGAAGTTCCTGAATGCTGTTAGCTGACCAGGCCATCTTGATCAAGGCTCGTCTCAATTTAATGGAAAAAGTAAAAGTATGCTCCTCCTCACTGACCTAATGTATACTCCACTGCACAGTACAACTGTTTTATTCCATCCTTCAAAAAATTCAGTTAAACACCACCCTTCAGCACATTGACTCATCTTATATAAACTAAGCTTAGCAGAAAAACAATGGCAGGGGCTACACAACACGGTTTCATTGCCTGGACAGCCTGCAACCATTTCTTGTTATTATACAGATAGCGGGTTGTCCTAAAAGGGAGTCTCTAATCGCCCCGATGCTCATCAGATCTGATAACTGAGAAACAATGCTCCATGTGTCTAGAAAGGAAGTGGAGACATGATTACAGTAAGAATTCAAAAAAGGATGACTGTATTAAATTGAAAATGTATAAATACATGTGGGAAAAATCCAAAATTGTGTTCTATGATAAGGTTATATAGTTAGAAACTCAATTAAAGATGTTTTTGGATTGGCAAAAAACCTTTTCATCCCAATACTTGTCCACAGCGATTGAGCCGTCTTCAAATTGTGTCAAGATATCTCAGTGTTTTTGAGAAAAAGATAAATAGAATCCACCAGTCATTGACTGAGGAGGAATGCCATAAAAATCTTAACAATGATACAGGTAGTCAGGAAAAAGTGAATTTCCCTATACAAAGTAGATTTCAAACATACGACACAGAGGAGGTGAGAGGCTTTATGGGTAGTGTTAAATCAGGGTCTCCTAAGGACCAGTATCCAGCAACTATCTTTAATTTAGCCAAAGATGGACGTAAGTGCTCCATAGCTTAGGGTCATATGTAATAAGCCTTTGGAAGGAAGCTTTGGTGGTTCCTGTTCTGAAAAAGCCAGCAGCAGACCCAGAGATACTTAGTAACTATCACCCCGTATCCCTGCTATTAAATGCAGCAAAAATTCTAGGAAAGAGCGTAAAAGTAGTTATCCATGTTCCTAGAAACTAACAACTTACTAGATATGACTGAGGCAGGATTCCGTCTGCTTCATGGGACCAAAGCCGGCATTGTTAGTGGTTACATATGATATCAAAATGTTACTGGAGAGAGGAGGTAAGGCTGCTCTAGTATTATTAGATGTGAGTACGGTCTTTGATAGTTCTCTCACCAGCCTATCTGTGCAAAGCTCAGTTTGTTGGTGGCCACTGATTGGGTATTGTAGTGGTTTAGGTATTTTCTGTCGACTTGATTGGAATCAGTAATTCCGAACCCTCTTAAATCTAAGGCAAAATATTTGTGGTGTGCAGTCCCACCCGGGTCTGCCTTGAGTCCTACCTTATTTCATATGTAAGCAGCTTGGCAAATTGGCATATGGCATATGGGCATATCTTGTCTGCAGTTATGGATTTGCGCTAATGTTATATGCAGATGATACCCAGATCATGGTCCCTTTTGCTTTTGACTCAAGGATTAGACTAAGCTTTCAAGATTGTCTGAGAGCAGTGGCTAAATGGATGATCCTTCAGTCACTGAAGCTGAATGGAGCTAAAATGAAGATAATGCTATTTGGAGGGGCCTCAATTATGAAGTTCCCTGAATAGTGGCCATATGAGATGGTGGATGTGCCATGCCAAAGGAGACAGTAACAAATTTAGGAACTTTGATGGATTCAACATTTTTGTCCATGAAACAAATCAATATCATGAGGTTTGCATGCTTCCACTATCCAGGATGCTTCCGAGAGTTCTACCATTGTTGTCTGAAAATGTTCGTCGAACGATGGTTTGTGCAATGATTCTTGCTCGAGGAGACTATCGTAACTTTCTATATTTAGGTCTTCCTGAAAAAGCTATTCAAAACATCCAACAGATTTAGAACAAAGGTTTCACTGAAACCACCCCGATATAGTAAAACATTAGCACATCAAACCAACTGAAAAAGCTACATTGATTTCCTGTTAAAAAACGACTCGCTTTTAAGGCTTTCTGACACAGGACTTTATATAAGAAAGATCCAGGCTTAATTCAAACAAGACTGATTAGATACTTCCCTGATTCTATGTTGTGTTCTGTTGATGCTAGGTTACTGGAAGTGCCATACACTCACACTTGCAGACCAGGGGCAGAACTTTGTATTTTCTGGCACCCAAGTTAGGGAATCCTTTGCCCATTAGTTTATGTGCAGAGGAAAATGTCATAAAATTTTGCAAAAGTCAAAAAACTTCCTGCTTAAATTAATTTTCATCTCATTTTCACTTTCTAACAGATGCATATGTTTTAGAAAATAAAAAATTTTGAGAAAGAAAGAAAACTGTATACACTCTGCTGATCCCAGATAATATATTATTCAACAACAACATTTAGGGGCTAATTACGATGTCAGTCAGAGTTGCCTCCGACCGACACCGTTTCGGGACCGAACGACCTCTGGTCGGCAGTTCCGACCGCCTGATTACGATGCAACCGAACACTGTTCAGTCAGATACTCATATTTCTCTATGGAAGCCTGTATTACGGCCATAAACCGGCCGGAATACAGGCTCCCATAAAGAAATGGGTATGTGTGTAAAACCCTGCACCCTGTGACAGGCACCCCATGGTGCCTGCCACACAGTGCATAAATTTACAGGGGGGCATCGTAGGTACCCCCTCGTCCATCAACAGTAGTCCGCGGAGGCAAAGTGGCCCTGCCAGGGTCCCCCAAAGTCGCTCTGTGACAACCATTCCATGTCGGAAGGGCCAGCACGGAAAGGCTGTGGGAAACCGACATCACAATCCCAGCGGCCAGAAGACTCTGAGAGCCAGTCGGAACCACGTCGGAATGACCAACCGGTTCACGCCCGACTGCCAACATTGTAATTCGGCGGTCAGACCGCAAACCGAATGTGTCGGTCGGAAAGCCTCTGACTGCGGTTGGAAAGCTCCTGACTAAAGTTCAGAGGCTTTCCGACCGACATCGTAATCGGCCCCTTAATGTACTTTATCTTGATTTGGTGTAGTATGTTCTTTAAGAAGTATCCTAGTTGAAAATTGTGTAAAATATTTCTATTTAAAAAACGTTACATTATACATATGTATATATTTGTTAGGAATATTAAAGCCTTCAAGAAAAAATCTCATTATTCTTCTGTTTTTCTGTAGAGTTATTTGCTATGGGAGTGTGTTGCTGTATCAGTGATTGGCCGTGTGTGGTGCTTGACCTATTCACAATTGAGCCTATTTTGTCACCTCTAGTAGAACTAGAGCTGTATTTTGTGAGTTACAATTGTCTTGCTCTTTTGTGGGTTTTCTTTATTAGCATGTCTCTCCTTAAAGCCCTCCTTAAATTTCCATAAACTCCAGCCATTTCATAATAAGTATTCCAATGTTACCACCCTTCCCCACGACCCTCCCAAGATTTATACATCGGTGTGTGTAGATATCTTCACATATTGCAAAGAACTCCTTACAGAAAAGATAGGAGATGTGGAGGCAAAGATTGCCAGTCATAGGTTTGTGAACTACATTTTGTAGTATGTGAAGTAGCACTACTGGATTACTACTTTACGTACTCAGTAATGTGGCTTCTGAATCGGGCCCTGTATTTTCCTAGGGCCGAGAAAGGCAGAGAAAGTTATATTTTATTATAAACAGTGTCCATTTGATTAACGGATATGACTGAAGATCACCAAAAACAGAAATGCAGGGGTTATACTATTTCAATTTGCACTATTTGAAATTTTATGTGACACCCATACTGGTTTTTATGTGCATTGTTGTGGTGTGTGTTATATGTAACCCTGGGCAAAGCACTACGCTACGCTCGCGTAGTTTGCGAAGTTTGCGCTACTTCGCACAACGCGAATTGCACGTAGCACAGTGCAAACACGCGTAGCGTAGCGTAGTGCAGCGGTCATTTTGCTTGCTCGCGGTCCTCAACGTCAAGTTGGCGACCGCGAGCAAGCTAAATGACATCCGGCGAGACTTTTTCCTCATTCGCGATCAGCAACATCAAGTTGCCGACCGCGAGCGTGGAAAAATAAACCTCCCGGCGAGATTCTCAACGGGGGAGGTCAGGTTTCTCATTGCGAGTGGTCGCGTATGCTCGCGACCGCTCGCGATGAGAAACTACCAGTCCGCGTTAGAAAGCTGCCGCCGAGTAAAAATCTACTCGAGCGGCAGTAAAAGACAGCTCGCACTGTGCAAGATGCCGTTTTCAATGATTGCACAGTGCGGACAAGCATCCGGCACTGTGCAATCATTGCGAACAGTGCACTACGCAGTCTCGCGTAGTGCTACGGCGTAGCTCGCGTAGCGCGAACTGCACTTTGCGTAGCTTCGCGTAGCGCTACTTCGCGAACTACGCCCAGGCTTAGTTATATGTGGCTATGCCAAATTGTTTAGTAAGTTGTCCAATCATAGGCCATGGACAGCAGACTAGACAAAACAAACAGGGTTGTACAGTAAAGCTACTGATTAATTGCATAGAGATCACAGAATTAGACAGCAGACAATCTTCAGCAACCTCTAGCATAGATGATGAAGGGCTCACGAAATACCTAAAGCATTAAGTTTCCTCTACCACCAAGGAGCCAAAAACTGCAATACGTCTCCTGAACTCAAAATGAATTATCAGTTAAATATTGGCTTTTAATGTATTTAAATAATTCAGTCATTTTGTAAGGAACCTGCCTGTTTATCACATTACAAACATTTGATATGGAGAATTTAAATATGCTTCTCGTTAGGCAAATTGAGCTTCATTTTGTGGGAAATATGCGGTGAGGCACTCACACCACGCGCATGCACACAATCACACAAGCTCACACAAGTTCACAAACACAGTAATTTGACTCTTGGGCACATACATTCCTCCCCTTCCTCGGAACCTATGTCCAGAAATTGAAGGAGATCTTGGCACTATGGGTCTTGGAACGGTTCATCCTGGCTTCTGTTGTCCTCTCTGCAGATGTCAGTTAGTCGTGGTAATAGGGAGCTGCGGTCCTTGAAGAACTGCCATGTAGTGCAAGCCTCCCCAGGGATCATGAGATGGAGAGCTGCCCACTGCAGCTCTCTGTCTCTAGAGCCCTGGAAATGACTAGCACCACTAGCCATATGGCTAGGAGCTGCAAAGTAATGGCCAGAAGCAGATAGAATGAAATACCGATAAAAGCTGGAGATGGGATGCAGTTGGCAAGGGTAAGTCAGGGGTGCACGCAGGCAGTAATGGATGCCTTACCCCTTGACTCTCCAAGATATTGCCTCCTCCTCTCATTAATTGACCATCTGAACAGAGGGTGAAGTAGTACTTAGCGAGTAGTATACAGAATTTCCCTATTTTCTTGCAGGTATACAATGTAATTCAATCTGTCCTGGCTGCTATCCACACAGTGCTTAATTTGAGCCAGTCATTGCAGATGTCACCCAGTGGCACTCATTTCTGGGAACAATACTTAATATACTATAGGAGCCTGCAAGAGTAAGATGGTGGTGGATCAAAGACGCATGTAGTGGAATCAAAACTACACAGCCATGGTATTCAGCAGGCCAGCATTCAATAGCATCAGAAGCCGGCTTCCCACCAAAACATTGGGCACCAGAACTTATTCTTTTACATATCAAGCACTGCATCCATAAAACATACCTGAGATCTGTGTGAGGGTGCCGTCTTCCCAGAATAGCTTGTGTGATTAACATTTGACACAGACTCCCATCCCATCCTTATCCGACGCAACATCAGTGCCTAAGGACACGCACTATGATGGATATGCTCCTTCCTGACAGTTAGCCTGGCACCGTAACCTCCGACATCCGCAACCTCATCTGCAGAGTGCCACAAAGATCCTCCATGAGCCCGATCCTCTTCAATGCATACATGATCCCTCTAGCCAGCATCATCCACTCTCATGACATCAACGTCCTCTACTATGCCGTTGAAACACAGCTCATTCTCTCCTTCACTCAGTACCCAGATCAAGTTTAACGCCTGCATGACTGAAATCACCCACTAGATGAAGACCAACTGTCTGAAGCTAAACACTGACAAGACTGTAATCATAATCTTTGGGAACACCACTTCACTGTGGCACTCTACCTGGTGGCCAGCAGAGCTAGGACCAATGCCCACCCCCATCACCCACGCCAAGAACCTCAGGATCATCATTGACAGGAAACTTGACATGACCGCCCAAGTCAGTGCTGTCACTGCTTCATGTTTCCATACCCTGAAGCTGCCGTGGAAGATTTTCAAGTGGCTCTCAATCAGCACCCGGAAAACCATCACACACACGCTTGTCACAAGCAAGCTGGACTATGGGAATACCCTCTATGCCGGGATCAGCAAAGATCTCACCTGAACATTCAGAACTCGGCAGCCAGAATCACTCTCAACCTCCCGTACTCACCTCACAACCAGCCGTACTCACATCACAACACACCTGAAGGAGCTCCACTGCCCTGGCTCCCCATACACAAACGAGCACAATTCAAAATCCTCACCCACACTTTCAAGGCACATAATACTGGCTCAGCATACCTCAACAACCACATCTGCTTTCCAAAATCTTCCAGACACCTCTGCTCGTTCAGACTCCTACTTGCACAGATCCCGCACATACGGAAAGCCAGATCCAGAGGTCGAGCCTTCTCCTATATCGCTCCTATAGCATGGAATGACCTGCTGCTACATATAAGAGCCTCCTCCTCACTTCATGAATGCTGCAAGTAGATGAAGACCTGGCTTTTTGAGTAGCCCCATTAGGCCCTAGGTTCGTACAGACTCACACCTGCTAAGCGCCAGGATACCTTTCAGAGTGATAATGTGCTCTACAAATCTGCATAGCATACCATAACATAACATCCTTGAATAGGAAACAGTGGAGGGGGATTAGAGAGTTCTTCAATCCCTGTGCATCAATTTCTCTTCCAGGATTCAGATAAAACAGGAAGTGCTTGCAGGTAAGCAGAACCGTTCCTATGAACACCAGTAGGTGCCGGGGGGGGGGGAGTCAGATTGTCCAAGGGTCAGGAGTGCATATGCCTGTACGGCACTGGAAAGCAAGTCTGGTGGGTAGGAGAACATGTTGTAGCTGAGCTGCACTGTTGGTGAGTCTGGTTGGATCAGGACACTTCTTTGGGTGGATTTTCAGCGTCACAAGCCAACAGTGATTGTCTTTCCAAGCAGAGGATAAGTGGAACCCCAATGAGCAGCAGTAGACACCAAGTGCCAGGAAAGCCCTTCATTTTGTGTAAAGTATGAGAAATACACACTTTGCCTCACTGTCAAAGTGGAAAAAATACACCAAGTTGTGAGGCATGTAGATATGCAACCTAGTACGTCTCTACTAATAAAAAGAGCAGACAGAGACCTGGTTGCTGAGCTCTGCTTGTTTTAGAGATCAAGGCAAGAAGGTTTCTTACCCTCAGGCAGGAAAAACTTTTTTTTTTGCCAGTGCCTGCCTAACCTCACTGCTGCTTCATAGCCACTCACTGGGCTTACAAGACTGAGGTGAAATTAAAGGCGGCCACCATTATGCGTCTAGTGTGTTGCCGTAGGAGTGCAGCAGGCCTGTCAGTCAATCGTATACTCCTCCCTCCTCTTTGGTTGGTGGGATTCCTCCCCAAGTCCCCTATAGGCCAGCTGCCCCTGGTCAAACACCTTGTAGACTTTTCTTTGATGGAAAGCAATGTTCTATACCTCCTAACTCGGGCATAGTCGTCGGATAGGATACACCACTGGCCGTATGGGCTGTTGGTTATTAGCTGAAAAAGTATTTTTGGAGCTAACATCAGAACATTCATTTAATTTTACAGTGAAATCAAGTTGATTCCACAAAAATGACAGAGAGGATGGTTTCCAATCATAAATGTTTATTAGCAAATTTTAGTCAAAGTTACATCCTTTTTGCTGTCAAGTAAAGAACAATGCAAACTATGATACCATATGAAATACAAAATAGAATATAGATCGGTTCCATGAAAGAAGTTCTCTAATTTAAATTAAGCATCTAAAAGTGGCAAAGGGAAATTTTAAGCAGAAGGTATCAGCATAAAATGAAACAAGTTAAGGTTCAGGGTAAAGAGCAGAAACTTTCCAGAGTCTTACTCGAGAACTTAGAACTGTGAGGTCTCCATTAGCAGAGTTAGGGAAAGGTCTTCCATCAGGGAAGTCAGGATATGATCTGCCCTAACTAAACTAATACATACAGTTATAATAGCACAATTTGTTTGGAGCTCTTTCCCACGTACTCCCCAAAGATGGGGTCAATCAGGTTACACCGTCTTCTGGGATCAGGTAGACTCCCAATTTACCCATCTCCAAGCAAGGGCTCTCACACCTGCATATTCTTAAAGATAGTAAAAATCCAGTCTGCCTGGTACAGGAGGCTCTTCTCGTTCTCTACATATGATATAAATCACACAAAATATCAGTTAAAACTAACTTCTTGACTATAAACACAATAAGCTACTTCTTTAGCTGTTCAAGGCCATTGTGTTCCTGTGAAAGTAAGGAAAAGCATGAAAGTACGATTTTAAAACAGCTTACATCAGCCAAGAAGCTTCGGTCCTCAGAGGCTTAGTCACAATCAAGAGTTAGCATGAGTTAACATAAGTATATATCAAGCAAATGTTTCTACTTCATTTATATAAATTGTTATCTCTCTATACGTGTATGGCCACACATTTGCACACTGATTAATACATGATAATAAGGATTATAGAGCATAAAGTTGGCGCTGCTCCAGTGTCCCCTCTGATGGCTAAAATAACCATCAGACAAGATATTTAATCCCCCTCATTAGTTCATTCAAGCTCTGTCAATCATTGCTGCTTACGCTTAGAGTTCTCCATTTTCCCCAGTTCATCATATACTCTACATTGTTCATCCTTCTATTTTTCCCTCTTTCTCTTTATTCCTTTACTCTCCATTAAGGCTTTTCTTCCCTTAATCAATTGAAATCCCTTCACCATAGGAAATATGCAAATTACACCAACACCAATAATCAATATGGGCCATAATTAGCACCGAAAAGTCCACTGCCAATACTGCTAAGACAATTACATACAGCAGAAAACCCTTTCCCAATTGCTTCCCAGTCACCTGTTGCTTCCAATTCCTTCCAATCAGTTGACACTCCAGTGATATTTTTCATGTATTTTCTGAATTCCTTACTCTTGTTATTGCTGAACTTTTAGCATCCGCAGACTCCGCCCTCCTTTGTGAGTAAAATATCTAAAGTAAGTCGGTTTTTTAAAACCATAGCCCTAATGGCAATCAGCTCGGTATTGATGGCTGGTAAAGCTCCAGCAGTACTGGTGGCCAGCATGTCGAATAATGTAGAAAGCTTTCTAATCTTTAGATCATTCAAAACAACACCTACAGAAGGAATCATCGCTACAAAAATGCCTTCCACAATTTGTGAAGTACTACTACGCTTAGCTCTAACAGGATATCCAACTGCTTGACTTTCCAAACTATCTATATAATAGATTTTGGGAAACACTAACACTACGTGACAACTTCCCACCCAATTCGCAGGAAGTTTAAAATAAGAATTTGGTCCACAAAACTATAAACTCCAGTAATAACAGGATCATTCCCTGCAAATATCTGATCTGTGAAACCAAGAGCTTCAAACCGATGATGACAAACACTTCACCTCATTCTTTGAAAATTGTAACTATTTTTCTCACTTTACATGAAGCATAACTTTCCTTTCTGTCTACGCTCAGCCCAGGTTGTGTACCCACATGCTCTCCTCCTCCATCCCCCAACTGTCTTTCCCAATATCTCTTCCCATCTTTGTCCTTTCCTCAATAACTGCTCTACTTTCTTCCAGATCATTGATACATTTCTTCTCAACTAAGCTTAATAAACAAGTTAGGTTATGTCTATGGACACTCGTAGTGTCAAGTTTCTCTTGGGACCTGAAGAAATGCCACACAATGTCCATTTCTTTCACACTAACATGGGGATTCAAATGTTTGTACATAGTTGTTGGAAATAACATACTTGCCGTAGTTTTACCCCAACATTTCGCATTACATCCTCCTGTTTTTGCAGACTTCATTTTTGCTGGCTTTAGGACTCTGCACACTTTACCACTACTAATCAGTGCTAAAGTGCTTGTGCTCTCTCCTTTAAACATGGTAACATTGGCTTACACCCAATTAGCACATATAATTTACTAATAAGTCCCTAATAAAGTGGTATTACATGTAACCAGGGCCTGTAATTTAAATGCTACTAGTGGGCCTGCAGCACTGACTGTGCCACCCACTTAAGTAGCCTTTAAACATGCCTCAGGTCTGCCATTGCAGCCTGTGTGTGCAGTTTTAAACTGCCCTTTCAACTTGGCAAAGTAAACCTTTTTCCAAGCCTAATCCTTCCTTTTCAGTACAAATAAGGTACCACTAGGATAGGCCCTTAACAGCACATAGGGCAGGATGCAGTGTATCTAAAGAGTTGGACATGTACTTTTAAATTTTACATACCCTGGTAGTGAAAAACTATTACATTTGTTTTGTCACTACTGCAAGGCCTACCTTTCCCATAGAATAACATTGGGTTACTTCATTACATTCAATAAGTGCTAACTTTCAATTGGGAGCAAGTAGGAATGTCGAGTTTTGTGTTTAAAGAATTGTAATTTAAAACCCTCTTTAATGGTAGAGTTGGATTTTAAGTCACAATTCTGAAAATGCCACTTATAGAACGTTGCCATTTTCTTTTACTAAACATTTGTGCCTTCAGTCTGTATCCTGTGTCACATTACTAGGTGTAGCTGGCAGCTGATCTTTGTGCATTGCTTCCATACGGTGAGACCAAGGAGAATAGGTGTTGGCAAGATGGGCCATCTCTAACTTGATGAGGGGGAGGAGCTTTCACCTGCCACAATTGCACATCACAAAGGCTTTGACTGAACACACTCACAAAGGGTTTGACACTAGTCTTTTGTGACCCCAGACAAGCTGGGGCCAGGGCAGGGAGGCAGCAACTTCCAATCAACTTTTTGGGTGGAAACCTCAAGAAATTTCTCCTACTTCAAAGTGGGCACCAGGTATAAATATTGGACCCTCACACCCAACTCTTCAGTATACCTCTGGATCTGCGGAATACTCAGAAGTACTGCTGTGCTGTTCTGCAAGAAGGCCTGCTACTCTGTTGCCCTGCTGCCTGAGTGAAAGGACTGGATCTGCATTTTGAACCCAGGACCACAAGTGACCCCAAGGGCAGTTAGCTGGCCTCCTGATCAGAGCCTCAGGAACAGAAAAGGCTCCAGTCACCTTGAATCCAGCACCTGGACTCTGTCTGCTGTGAGTCTTACCCTCCAAGTGGTGCTACCCCAGTCCTGGACCCTAGAAAGTGGGCCTCTGGTGTTCTGCCAGAATAGCTGTGGTCCTGTGGGGAGAACCGATGTAGAGCAATGCATCTCCTTGCAGCCCCGCTTCGAAACCGCCGCAGCGCGATGCATCCCCAACTCCGAACCTCGCATCGCAGCCACAGCTTCTTCAGAACCACCAGTGCGCGACGCATGTTTGACGCAGTACTTCGCATTGTGAGCCGTTTGTTGATGGCCTCCTCGACGATGATACTGGACTCCATCACCACCTCGCAGCTCATTGGAACTCCCACTGCACAACGCATCTTCAACGCAGGATCTCGCAACGCTTCGCAGTCACAATTTAAGGGTACTTTGTTCAGCGGGACGCACTAGGTCCCTGTATCTGGCCCAACACTCCATCGCGGTTAGCCTGAACTTGTGACTTTGTCCCAGTCTGGCGCAACCAGATGACCACAGTTGCCGGTTTTTGCTTTTAGCCACTATTTTCACTTAAATCTTTAAACTTGCATATCTCTGGTTCTACTCACTGGATTTTTGTTGTTTTGATCTCCAATAGTTTATTAGATTTTACTCTATTTTTCTAAATTGATGGGGAATTTTTCATGTGTTGTGTTTTCACCTTATTACTGTTTGTACTGCTCCATTCATATTTTACACATTGCTTTTAAGTTAAGCATGACTTTTTTTGTGCCTAGCTACCAGAGAGTTTAGCACAGATTTTTGTGAGGTTTGCTGGTATTTCACCCTAGCAGAGAGTGTGGTTTCAGCTCACCCCCCTCAACAAGTAACCCCATTTTCTACAATAGGCACTTCTGAAAGGACCAGGTCATAATTTGAAAAGTAAAATTTAAAATGATCTTGATTATACAGCAAACTAAGGATTATGCTACTCAGATACCATATGAAAGCGGAATGTGAAAGTAAGTTATACCCTCCTCCACAGACGCAGGTAAGTGAGCGCAGACGTAACAATCCTTAGCCTGCATTAACTCAGTATATTCATGCAACAGTTTGAAAAATAGATTCAAATAAAAATCTCCCTCTGAAGCATCTTTATACAAAGTCCTAAAATTCATGGTGCTCTACAGGGTGTGAAGAAGTAGGAATGGGTGCGGGATTAGACTTAACAGGACTATCAACTACAAAGAAACTCAAACTTTTTAATAAAGCAATCATAAAAATAATAATGACAGTCAACACTACAGCCACAATTACTCTCCATTGATTCTGTGAAAGGATTACCATTGCTTCTCCACAGTCAGACCTTAAGGACAGCTAGATGAAAAAGAGTATTTCTGCATGTTATTTTTACTTGTGCAAATTGCTAAACTGCATCGCTTCAATTGAATATCTTTATGTACACTTGTCTTTGTGAGTTACCCCTAACCCTAATTTATCTTCTTCTAACATGACAAGCCTACTCTTCTACAGGAGCCTTGGCCCTAGGGAATCTTCAGTATTCAATAATGTTCAGTTGTAAGTACAGTTCATTTGTCTCAGTTCATAGATGTAGCTCATTTGCAATGACAGTGTGCAGAAGGATCGAAATTTTAACAGTACTCACTCTGGTAGCCGTATTTAAGGTGGTTCAATGGGTATTGTGCCCTGACTCTCTGGATCATACACGATAGGTACAAGTTAACTCTCAGCAAAGTACGTCCACTCAGGAGCTGACTACCTCCGACTAGGTACTCTTGTCCTTTTTGATCTCCTGATCACTGACTGTTCATGTTCACTGTAACTCTGTTCACCTTGTTCAGTCTCGTTAGTCTTCCGCAGGTACATTTACTCTCAGTTTCTCACAGCTCCTTGGCCACCCTTCCCTTCTGTAATTGCGACTGGTCACATTGCTCAGCCCTTCTCCTAGATCAGAACTGTCATCCACTGCTTTGCTGGGTTGATCCACTGATTTGAAATATTTCCACCGTTGAGTGCGAAACAGATGCTGCTTTAGTCTTTTTTAGTTTAGAAGAAACAGTTAGTGCGATCAACTCGCTAAAATCGGGAAAGGCACCAGGCCCAGACAAAATCCCTGGTGACCTTTATAAAAGCAAACCACAAATTTGATCGATCTATCTAAACCTATTATCAAATGCAATCTCCGCAGGAGGGGATATTCTTAAATCATGGAGGGGAGCAGAAATCATAACCATCTTCAAAAAGAGAGACGCAAGTAATCCCGCCAATTACAGACCAATAAGTTTGATTGATAATGCGCAAAAAATCTTTGCAAGACAAATTTTGAATAAACTGCACAAGTGGGCAGAAGCTAATAAAATAATGTCATCATTCCAAGCTGGCTTTAGGCCAAAGGTTAGTACGCCGGATCAGATTTTCGATTTTATACTGGAAAACAGCTTTATGTGGCTTTCATAGATCTTAGAGCTGCATTTGATCTTATCCCGTGCACAAAATTATGGCCTGTTTTACTAAATTTGGGAGTTCCTCATAACCTAGTACAACATTTAAGTAAATTGCATGAGAATAATTTTGCGCAGGTACGCTGGGGACCAAATGCTGAGTTGACCGAACGTATCCCGATTGAACACGGGGTGCCTCAAGGCTATGTTCTTGCACTCACTTTGTTTTCTTTATATATGAATGACATTGTTGATACCTTGGAGAATTGTAGAAATGACTCCCCCAGTCCGAACAACAGGAAGGTACCCATTTTACCTTTTGCAGATGATTCTCTTCTCATCTCAAAGACGCCTATGGGCCTGCAAATTTTAGTTGATACATTCCTAGATTTCTGCAAGTTAAGAGGTCTCGAATCAAATGTAAATAGGACCAAATTCATGGTATTGGGTAAGGGTGCAAGGAAAAAAATGGTCATCCATGTTGATAACGAGGCTTAAGAAAGGGTGGACAATTTTGATTATCTAGGGGTGCGACTCATGGAGAATTTTAAGTGGATGGGACAATTAAATAAGAGTAGGCTTTTAATTGCACATAGGGTGAATGCAATCATTAGGATGCAAAAACAAACAGTCTCTCATGTAGTGTCGCCTGCCCTGGAAATAGATCGAGCGAAGGCCCAAGGGGCTGCATTCTATGGTGCCGAAATATGGGGCTACCCGGATGTTAGGTCATTGGCTGTTGCTGAAAATAATTTTGTAAGAAAACTGGTCTGTCTTCCGCCCAGTTCTCCTCTCATTCCATTATATTTTGAGCTGGGGCTAAAGAGAATAGAAGATGTGGCTGCACTAAAAGTTTTAGTTTATTGGGTCCGTCTGAGGAGCACGCCCGAGCTAGTCGCATATAAGTCTTCACTTGCAGAACTGTTAAGAATACCAGGTGCTAGGATGCTCCCCTGGGTTAAATTTGTATACATGTGGCTGGGAAAGTTGGGCTTACATAAGCTCTGGACTGACCCTAACGGAATTAGTAAGGCAGCTATGAAAGTACTGAAGGCTAGTTATTGGGCATATATTACCGAAGAGTATGTAAACAGTAGCTCAATAGGTTCATTATCCAATGCGTTCTTTGAACATGAACTTACTCCAGCCTTTGAGCACTATTTAGATCAAACACCATCCTCTTTAGCCAAGAGTTTGTATTTACAATTTTGTCTCGGTGCTCTGCCCATAAGATCATTTACTCACAAATGGGGCAAAGAACAAGGAACCATGGTTTGCCCTCTGTGTGGTAAGGGTGATGAGAACGAATTGCGCTTACTGTTCTTTTGCTCTGAGTACCTAATTTCCCGTAGAAAGTGGATTTGTCCCTTATGCAAAGAAATGGGAGTAACCCGATACCAGGCAGCTCTTAGGATTTAAAAAACTGATACTTCTTTTAAAACTGTTTTGGTCGTAAGTACATTTTTAGAAACTGCTTGGTTTAAACGAAAAATAATTTTAGAAATCACTATTTAATGCATTCCAGGTAGCCCTCATGATCCCAAAAACTATCTATCTGTCTATCTATCTATCTATCTATCTATCTATCTATCTATCTATCTATCTATCTATCTATCTATCTATCTGTCTGTCTGTCTGTCTGTCTGTCTATCTATCTATCTATCTATCTATCACTGCTTTGCTCGGTTGTTACTGTTGATTCATTCACCACAGGCTGGGCACTTGCCTCAATCTGACTTTGAAGCTTTTCTTGTGTTTGAGGCTCTTGCAGACTTTGGGACACCTGAGTGCTCCCTCCCCCTCCTTTGCAGATCAGTAGTTGTTGTCCATGCTTCTTCACTTTTTTTGTCTCTTACTCTTTGAGTCTGGGAGACATAGTTAGGCAGTCCACCATATTGGGCGACTGTGTTGGTGACCATGATAGCTGGAACGGGCCATGCCAATGGGATTCTAGGCACAATTTATTGATATGCTTCTTCATCAGGAGCCAGTCCCCAGGACTAAGGTCATCGCACTGCTCCTGGTTCAGAAGTGTTTAACCTGGTGAGAGACAGAACACACTACATCAGCCAGTTCCTTGCAGAGGTTGAGAACCATATAATCTGAGACATTCACAAGCACATTTGCAGGCACAGTAGGCAGTCTAATTGTTCTTCCCACAAGGATCTCATCGGCCAACAATCCTGTTTGCCGATCAGGACTATCTTGGAGATTCATCAACACCAAAGGCAAAGTATTTAAACACTTCAGAGAGGTAGACACACGCACATTAGCCAGGCGAGACTTCAAAGTCCCAGATTCCGGATGCTTCAGGTTAATAATTACAATGCAGTCGCTGTTCAACTTGTAAGGCTACACACAGCATTCTCAGAACTTCATCGTTGATGTGACGGTCTGACTGAAGAGAAATGGGGAATCCGAACCTAGGTATTAACTCTTGTAGCATTAGCTTGGTTACAGTAAGAGTGTAATTTCTCCTAGCTGTGTAGGCTTCCACTTATTGGGATACCCTCCATGAGCAGGATAAATCACAGCCCATTCTGCACAGGCATCTCAATAAAATCCAACTGCATCCTGTTAGAGGGAGCTCCTGACCTACCCATGTGACTCAGTGTTACTGAGTTCTCCTCCCCACGTTCAACTTCTGACATGTGATCAATGGCAAAGATTCTTAGCCATTACTCTAAAATGGGTATTAAACTGATTCTGTCTGCACAACCATGGCAATGTCTCACTATAGGTGACAACACACTATCTGGTAGCACAGGCCTTCCATCTCCAGAAACCCAGATCTCATCTTCATTCTTTACACAAACTGCTCTGACCCATCCTTGCTGCTCAATCTCCAGTGCTTCTTCCTGCAGTCTCTTATCTTCCTCCCACATATCAGCAATGGCTAAGAGTAGACACACAGTGGACCCAGCCTCAGACTCATTTGAATATTATCCGTTTAAACACAGGGTACATGAGCACAATACCGGGCCGCTTCATCAGCATACCGATTTCTGGCAGTGACAAAATCATTTCCTCTCCTTTGTGTTGTGCTTTCATCTAAGGGCAGCTATGCGCTTCACAAATCCATAAACATAAACATAAACATAAACATAATAGGCATTTGTAATTCCTCAAGAACTCGCATGGCATGCTGTCCAATGCGGACTGGAGATCCAGAAGATGTCATAAACCCACTTTCTGATCACACTTGTCCAAAGTCGTGGACCACACCAAAGCCATATTGACTATCAGTATGAATGGTAACTCTTAATTGGTCTGAAACACAGCAAGTTCTAGTAAGAGTGACCAGTTCAAGCACCTGGGCAGAGGTTACATTATTCATCCAGGAGGTTTCCACTACACCCTCTAGGGTGCACAAAGCATATGCAGCTCTCAAATTCCTCTTATTATCTCTTAGGCAAGAGCCATCCACAAAACAATACATAATCCAGCTCTGCAAGATGGTCACCTCCAATGTCAAGCCTCCAATTGGTGCACAACTCAGTAACGTTAAGACAATCAAGCTCAACTTCACCTCCCTCCATGTCAATTTCAGGCAAAGGTAACAGTGGAGAGGTGTGGTGCAGCGGCCAGGGCAGCTGACTTCGGAGCACAGGGTTCACGGTTCGATCCCCGGCTCTGGCGGCAGCTCAGCTCAGCACCATGTGACTCTGGGCAATAGCTCACTTAATTTCCACTACGGCCCCCAGCGCCTTGAGACCCGTAAGGGTGAGTAGCTGCGCTATATAAAAACGGACTTACTTACAATATAGCAGGGTTCAAGCAAAAAAACTCTCTAATGTTATATTGTACAATGCCAATATGTTTTGCTCATATTTGGTCAAGTGCCTATGGGCCATATGCTATGTCAAGGTTCTAGTCAAAAGGACCTCCACAGAGTGAGGCACCATTACAGTGAGGGACACTGACAGAATATCGACCACCACAATATCGACTTACACAAATATCGGGACATAAATATCGTTGTCAAAAATATCAACCTCCTATCTTTATAATGGTAAGTACAAAAATATCGAGAAAAAAAATATTGTTGTAAAAAATATCGATGTACAAAATATTGTGATTTTTATATGTATAAAAAATATTGTAAAATAAATTAAATAATAAATTTAACTTCAAAAATATTATTTTGATTTATTTGTAAATTTTAACAATTATAAGTAATAAATTTAATTTAAAAAAAATTAAACACATATATAAAATATAATATATATATATTTACTTAAAAACTAATAAATAATAATTTTAATTAATTTTAAAATGTTATAAATATATTAAAAATTAAAAATAAATATATATATACACCTGGAACATAAAATTTAATTTAAAAAAATTATATTATAAATTAAGGGGCCCATTACGATACCCGGCATAAAAATATCCGCCAGGCATGGAATCGGCAAAATACCGCCCGCATACACCGTCTGAACACCGACCACGCCATTACGATAACACAAACCGAAAACCGCCATCGGCGGAAAAATCACACAAAATACCGCCCGCCATCGTCCGAGTCGGAGTCAAACCGCCCGCCACGGACGGAAACACGCCCGACAACACAAAACCGCCCGCCCTCACGGCCGACACACCGCACGTGAAATTACGATCGCACCGCCATGAGCGCGGGAAAACCACAAATATACCGCCCGCCAGCGCAAACAACGCCGATGCCAATCGACACGGCAGAAACCATGGCGCCCACGTCCCTGCACAGAAACCATCCGCTCACAAAACCAATAGCACACAACATGGCCAATAACTCCACACAGCAAGGCACGCACAAATACACAAGCACAGTACACATCCCGAAAACACCCCCCGGACAAACAAAAAATACAAAGGCCAGAACACCAGACACAACACACCTGAAAACAACAGACCATGAGGACACACCCACATAGGTAAGTACAAAAGCAGAACTCCCACAGACCACAACCCCTTGCAACATTGCAAACCAGAGAGGAGAGGAGAGGACACAGTGACACAGCAAGGACAGCAGCACACCACAGAAACGCACACATCACAACCACCACCATCACCAAACACCGGCACCACAAACCCCCTGCACATTACACAACACACACCGCACCAGCACCACAAACACCATGGCACCACAAAGAATGCCCAAGTTCACGCCCATGGAGCTGACGGTCATGGTCGACGAGATCATCAAGGTGCACCCACAAATCTATGGGAACATGGTCCAGCACACACCACTAGCCACCAGAAACAGAATGTGGAACCGGATCGTAGACCAGGTCAATGCAGTCGGGACCCTGCCCAGGAACAGAGTCGAAATAAACAAACGGTGGAATGACGTCAAGAGCCTGGTCAAGAAGAAGGAGGGCAAAAACAGAGAGCTGGCTGCAGTCACTGGCGGAGGGAATCCCGCGCTCTTCAAGACCTTCAAAGCGTGGGAGGAGAAGGTGCGAGTCATCATACATCCCGAGATCCTCGCCGGATTAGCAGGGGGAGTGGAGGCTGGTAAGTACAAACTAATGTATACCAGCACACCGCTATGTACTCACATGCACTACCACCATGCCACAGCTCCCAGGGACAAACACCCCCATGTCCAGCACACAATACACAACACATCACACACACATACAACAGACACCACCACACACAGCCCAAACAGAACAACTGTAAGATGCGTGGGGACATGTGTACACTCAGCCAGCCACGTAACCACCAACAGGTCCCCAAATATGCCAGAAGCGCCACAACGAGCACCCACCACACCCATGTGTCCGCCATAGCTGCACTAACCGACAAGTAACAGTTAAGTGGCAGGAACACAAAGTGCAGTGGGTGGGAGGGTGGACAGCCCAAGTACAAAACACACCAGGCCCCTAGTCCCACAGTACAGCAAGGAGGAGCATCCCCCACACCCCACAGCCACGTGTCAGCCACCGCAGTGCACAACGACAGCCGAAAGGTAGACATCACGGTCCACAGCAATCGGTATCAGTGGGTGTCCAGCCACCACTACGACCCACAACACCCCCCACCCCCACAGACCTGCAACATGGAGCACCCCCCGCTTAGAGCCATGTGGCATCCAGTACAGTGCACGCACGAACAACTTGCAGGTGGGAAACTGGACAGGGCTGGATTACTGGAGGCATGAGGACCGGAACACGACCAACACATGGGACATGTCACGTAGCAGACGAACACGCAGCACCGCCCACCGTCACGTACAAGTGAACAATGTGCACACGGATATGAACCACAGAGTCACACCCCACATGACCCATCACAAACACAGCAACACCCAAGGAGCCACGTCTGCATGCACAAGCCACACTGAACATAGTACCACACGGCAGCCACTGTGCAACCCATCACACACAACCAAAACACCATTGAAGTCCTGTCCATGTAGCCCCCACTGCCTGTCAACCCCACAACTACGCCTATGTAAGACAAACAACACTAGACGCAACAGAGCGGAACAACAGAAATGCACACGAACACCACTGAACCCATCAAACTCACAGACACACCATGCACATACAACATACCATCCATCCCATCCGTCAGCCCCAGTCTCATGAAAGGCATGTCATCCGCACAGCTGCCACACATACAGCAGTCACGCTAAGACACATGCCCATGACCAACCATGTGCCAGAAGTCAATTAAGCGCACGACACACTGTGAGCAACAACACACAACATGGGCCACACCCCCCGAGCACTGCAGTGATGCACATGGCACAGGGCAGCACGCACACCAAGGAGATGGGACAACTGCAATACGTTGGCTGGCACACAACTATCACTCACTCATAACGATGCGTCCAATGCCATGTCCAGTAACCACAACAGACAGCAAATATGCAGGGCATGTCAGGCATGCACACACCTCAGACCATGCACTGTCATGCTGCCACAACACATGTCACGTTCGGCACCCATGGCTCACAGCATGTACCCCAAAAGCATATCCCCTCCCAAATGCGAATCTGGGGCATGGCCCCCATGTTGCCATATGCGTTCCTAAGCGTTCCATATGAACTCCAAAAGCAAAGTAAAAACCAGACCCAGGATGGGCCAGGAGCCCGCATACACCAGAGTCACAATGAGTAGGGGCAAAGCAACACACCCATCGGCATGGCCAATCCGTCCCATGCCACATGTGCACAGCACACAGTCCCATTGCCTAGCACACACAACTACAGATGCCACAGCCACACACTCGCCTCCGGGAAACCCATGTACGAGATTGCACGAACTGCCAATGTCAGACGACTAATACATACTTCGCCAGGTGCAACACAATAACAAATCTCATTCTCTCCACAGGTGACGAACTGCTGGACGCTGGGGATGGAGACAGCAGCCAGCACAGCCAGCCTACAAGCCCCCAACGAGGACACACGGATCTGGAGGATCTGTCCACCTCTTCGGACACGGACCACCAAGCTGGCCCATCTGGCGTGGCAGGGCCCAGCCGCTCCCCAGGACCCCTCCTACCCACCAACCCATCATCCAGGGATGCTGAACAGTCCCAGTCCCCTGCTGCCACTGTCGTTGCGGCCACTCCCACGGTCATTGCGGCCACACCCACGGTCATTGCGGCCACTACCACTGCCGCAACCGCCACCATCGCCGCACCGACCACCACCGCCACCACCACCACCACGTCTTCGCTGGCACCAGCCCCAGCGCAGGTGGTGGCCCGGCCGACTGGATCCACCCTGGGAGCCACAGCGAGGACCGCGGTATGCAATGTGGCTAGTGGGCAGGCCGGTGGCAGCAGGACTGGTAGGAGGAGCAGGGTCAGGGAAACGCCAGCCTCCCCTGGGAGCCATGCCCTGCCTCAAATGGCCAGAGTCCTTGGGGCCTATGGGGAGGCCCAAGAACAATGGGTCAGGTCTGCCACAGACACGCGGGAGGTGCTGGGGGTGCTGAGGTCCATGGACGCCCATATGGGCCAAATCGTGTCCCGTATGGACCAACTCGTGGACCTCATGGGCCAGCTGGTGGTGGCGGTGGGGTCACAGGCAAAGCCAGCAACACCACCTCCGCCACCACCTGCTAGGGCGCAGGGTCGGCCAGCAGTGTCCACATCCCCTGCGACCACAGCCAGTGAGCACACCTCACCCACCACCAGCAGGTCGCCACCACACACCCCCTCCCAAACGTGGAAGGGGCCGTCCGAAGAGGAAACAGGTCTCCCGGGAGGACTTCGCACGCACCAGTCGCAAGTGAGGCAGCCAGCCAGCCTTCCGCCAGCCTGCCTTGACCAGCCACTGCATTGACTTGCTCTACGATCCCACTCCACACAGCCAGCTGGATGGCATGTGTGTGTTGGACCATGGACATAGAACCAGTGGGTACACCCTGAGCTTCACGCAGCCATGACCGACAGCTCATTGACACTGCACGCACCACTTTTGTCATCACCTTACGCACAATCACATGTCACAGTTTGTAATAAATGCACCTTTTTCACTAACTGCTGTCTGTGCCCTGTGTTTTATTTGTACGGAATACAACGGCCACCTTGGGCGGAAAGGCACCTGATGCGTGGCATGGCAATGGAATCCGGACGGCCTGTAGGGACCTAGGGGTGGGAGACAGAACAGGAGCACATTCAATGAGTGTGTCACACACCCATCACACAGTACATGTCAACAACTACAAGCAATGTACACACATCGCACAGAGCAATAGGGCACAATGCCACAGTCACCAACAGTGGCATACTACCCTGGCCATGGAGCGTTGACACACAGCACGTAGTGAACAAACGGCCACCCTGACACAGCACACACACACCTGCACAGATACAGCCACATCAGCCGTCGTACATGGACACTCACCGTCAAGTGAAGTAGCGGGCGATGAGCTGCTGCCGCACATTCCCAGCTTCCTCCTCTCCGCTGTCCTCCTCACTCGAGCTGTCCTGGTCTGCGGGCTGGGGCCCTGGTTGATCTCCGTCATCCACAATGAGGGGGATCTGCTTCCGAATGGCCAGATTGTGCAGCATGCAGCACGCCACCACTATCTGGCACACCTTCTGTGGGGAGTACGCCAGTGCACCCCCGGTGCGGTCCAGGCACCTGAACCTGGACTTGAGGAGGCCAAAGGTACGCTCGACCACACGTCTGGTCATCCCATGTGCCTCATTGTATCGATCGTCTGCTGGGGTGCGAGGATTCCTCAAAGGACTGAGCAGCCATGCCCCATTCGGGTACGCAGAGTCACCTGGGTGTGAGGGACACAGAGAACCGTTGCTATTCCAACTGGACAGGGGACAGCATCGCACAACCAGCACGCTACACCACTCCACATACTCACCGACAATACAGCCACGATCCTGTTGCAGATTGGACATCAGTCGTGGCAAGATGCTGTTGCGCATTATGTGTGCGTCATGGGCCGAGCCTGGAAACTTGGCACACACGTGGGTGATCACCATGTCCGCAAGGCACACCACTTGCACATTCAGGGAGTGCGTGTGCTTCCTGTTGCGGTACAGGTGCTCAGTGGCCTGTGGTGGGACAAGGCCAACATGTGTGCAGTCAATGGCTCCCACGACGTGTGGGATTCTGCCAAGGGCATAGAATGCACCCTTCACTGCCGCCAATTCACGAGCCCTGGGGAAGCGGATGTACCTGTTCCGGTAAAGCATCATGGCTGCCAGTACATCCCTCAGCACCTTGCTGAACATGGGCTGGGACATCCCACCTCCACTGCCCAGTGTGTGCTGGAATGACCCAGTGGCGAAGAAATGCATGGCGGCCATCACCTTAGCCGTGGGGGTGACAGCAGTCGGATACACCCTGCGGGGACGGAGATGGGGCTCTAACATGGCACACAGTCGATGCAGGGTTGGCCTGTCCAGCCGAAACTTCCTGATAACCTCTGTATCGTCCATGTCCGCCAGCAATTGGTATGGGCGGTCAATGTTCGGTCTCCGCCTGGGGGAAATGGCAGAGGACACATGTCAAAGCAACACGACACATAGCAATTTCGCATACACATCACTGACATGACTGAGCAAGCCCATGTGCCACAGCCCAGCTGTCAAGCTGGGACGGCACGGCCACAATACACTTACACAGGTCTCCCAACAATGGCAATGGCAAGTGAGACATACCACTGCCATGGTCATGCACATGGGGATCTAGGCCCCAATGACTTGCGGGGCGTGCTGATGGGGACTGACTGCATATTCGTCAAGCGGCAACGCCACGGCGACATGAGTGTCTGCTGAGCATGGAACTGCTTCCGAGGCTGGATGAGTATGGCACACGACGACGACGATGTGGGCACGGGCTGAGCGGCCAATACAAGTGGGACCTGTGGCACGAGGGGATATGAGACAGTAGTAGGTGTCAGCACTGCACCCTATGTACAGCACTGTACGGATCACAGCTCCCGAAACATTGACTGGTGTCCACATTGACAGCCCCATGCCAAGACGGCTGTGTGCTTGCAGTCACACGTCACAGGTGAGAGGTTACATTGCACGTGCCAGGTGGCAGACGTACATAGTGGGAGCTGGCATGTGTGTGCATGTGTCTCCTGTTCAGGATCCACCAGATGGGCGCTGACTCTGTACTGACCATTGGACACAGCATGTTCCGTGGAAGGCTTGTGTGTGTGGGATGGTGGCACTGGATGTGCCTCCGTTGGGTGGGGGCCATGCACAGGGCGGGTACGTCGATGATTGCGCATTGTTGGTCACGGTGGGTGCACCCACTCAGATGTGTTGCCCTATGTTCAATTCCTATGTCCGCATGATGATGGACTGTAGATGTGGGCAGACTACACATTGGTCGATGTGCTGTCTATATGCATGTGCCTTCACACCAGGCACAGCTGCCCCTGCACATGTGACCCCTGCTGGACTCGCTGCTGGGTCTGTGGAGCTGATGCACCTTCTGTGCGTGGGGCGGACAGCTCTCCTCACTTCCCTCATTGCGCATGTCATGTCTTTGCCGCAGGTGACATGGATCATGGAGGGCCCACATGTACGCGTGGGTAGGCTACACATGATTGTTCACTGGTCGCCACCCCCAGTCAGTGTTTCGAATGGGAAGGTTGTCGTGCTGGTGGTATGTTCGATGTGGCGGATGGGCGGGCCTAGGTGCGGGCTTACATTCCGGACATGGGGGGTAGTTGAATTGGCGACTAGTTGCAGTACACACGGGACACGTCTCTTCCTTTCCACATCTGGGTCATCCCTTGTACTAACTGACAGTGATACAGTCATCTTCGCCCCAGCCCTCATGTCCTCCCTCGCCCCCCAATATGCATGCTCACCTGCGAGGCTAGCGCTTGCACAGGCAGCCCCAAGCTCGCACCAGAGAGGGCAAGGAGTGTATGTGTGGGTCCAGTTGCACGAGTGGGCTGTCTCAGGGTATGATGTGTGGCGGGACGCCGTCCACCTGCGTGGTGCCCCAAATGGAGACCCGGCCTGCATGGACTATGCATCACAGTCTTCGCCTTCCGGATCCGCCACCTGCGACACCCAGTGGCTGTGGCTGCCCTTGCGGCCAGGCCGCGTCCGTCTGTGACTGGTGGCCCACACATTCACTCTTTGGCCTCTCTGGGGAGGGCTCGGGGGTGGTGGCGCACGCGCTTGCACATAGTCGCAATGGCATGTGGCGTGGTTGGTATGATGGGCAATGGATGGGATGGTGCGAGCCACCTCCCGTGACGTCAGTGCTGGTCGTGCTGTGGTGCGTCCCCTACACTTCCATTTGACTTTTTGCCATGCTAGATGTTGAGGTTCTATTGCCTGCGTGATATGACCAGGAGGAGCGCGAGGAGACCTCTCACACACCATGCTCCACTGCCATCCCGTGCCCTGTATCGCCTGTGCGGATTGACTATGTTGGGGTTACACCTGGTCGACTGGGGCTGTGTGTGCCTTGTCAAGGGGCATGGCGGGCGCACAACAGGATCCTGCTTGTCCACGGAGGGTGGGCTGACGTGTGCGCCTGGTACCGCTATGTACGTGTTCCCGGCTGCTGTGCACACACGTGTTCACTCCCCCCGACAGGTGTCCTCTCACTATGGCCAGGGAAGCGGTGGTGTACTGTTCATGAGCCCTCCCAACACGGCGTGCTCCAACTTGGCATGTGCGCATCTACCCGTCACACCCACCCACCTGTGCACTGCGTCCATACGACTTCACACGGCACATGTGTGTCTTCCACAGTTGTGCTACTCATTTGCATTGTCATCCAATACCAGTGGACTACATGGTCATGTCACGACTGCCGTGTACTTCACATACTCTCATCCTCTCTCATTCGTACATGTGAAATGAGTCAGCGGAGACAGTTTTGGTTTCAAACATTATATTGAGTCTTCTGTCCTCTGTGATGCAGTATAGTGGACACTACTGGCAGCGGAATACATGTAGAGGATATACTGAGCATGATTGCAAATGGGATAGGGTGTGGGGTTACATGTGATTGGCTGTTGCATGTGGGATGTGGGCTTCAGAGTGACATCTGCTTGGCCAAGGCTGTGCTAATGTACATTTGCGTATAGCTGCGGAGCTGCGGACTTTGACACAGACGGTATACATGTAGCCTACCAGACCGCTTGGCATCATGGGCACAGTCCATCTCAGTTCCATGTGACAGGTTTGCTGCGGTTGTTCCTCATGCACGCGTGCATGTGAGATGACATCAGGACATGTGCTTGCGTGCATGCAGCGGCGTGCCACTTGTTGTTGCACTGTGGTGGTTACTGGACATGTCACAGTCACTGGGGTCGTGTTGTTGTTGTATGCACTTGTCGTCCATGCAAAGGTCCTGGTATGGGATTCCCGGGGCGGGGGTGGGAGGGGTGCAGCACCCACAGACTCCAGGCGACCTATTCATGTCCACTGAGCGGTGTGTGTGTCCATGTGCGCTGGATCCATGTCGTGTCCTGGTTGTTCGTGCAGTTCCGTCCATGTGGGTGCGATACACAGAGCCCATGCCACTGCCTCCCACGATGCATGCGGTGTTCCTGGATGTGATGGGGAACAGTGTGCATGTCCCGGTCATATCCGATGTCATGGCGATGTCGTTGATGGTGTGGTTACAGTTGCCGGTCGTTTGGTATGGCTGTTGTGGTGGTGACTGGCCAGTCCGTGCGGAAGCTAAGCATGTGTGCGGGGTTGGACATCAAAGGTCACTCGGGGAACCTGCGTTGTGGTCCGACGTATTTACAGGTTGTCAGGTATGCGATGCCGTCCAGCAGGGCTTCCATGTCATTGGTGGTGTACATGTTTGCCAGCCAATGTAGCGGATGGTGGCTGTCAAGGTGTTGTTCGTACGTTGTCCCTTGGAGGACCATGATGGGGCATGCTGGGTGGCATTCGATGTAGCTGTTCTCGATGATCCGTCGTGTGGAGGCACAGTGGTCCCATTTCAGTGCGGGTGCGATGTTGGCCACATACGCCATGCCCCCATAGGCAGAGCAGGCCCTGTCGTGTGCGTCCAGAGGGAGGAGTAGTGGTAGCAGGTCCGCCTTCAGACATGCCGGGTTGGAGAGGCATATCTCGACGGGATGCTGGTAGGTACACCTCCGACAGTAGAAGACGGGCATGACGCAGCTGAACAATGTGATGCGGTAAGTCAGTCGGTAAGTTACGTTCAGCAGGGACAGGAGATCGCATCCCAATGTATGGAACAGGTTGGTTTTGTACAGCTTGAGCTGTTCGTCGTAGTTGGGTAGGTGTGTTGCGGTTGCCATTTCGCAGCGGTGCGTTGTGGTGGCGTGCTCCGGCTGTGTGTGCAGTCTGCAATGTGCATGCTCCGGGGTTGCTGTGAGCTCTGTGTACTCGTAGGGAGACAGGACTTGTGTTCTGTTGGCTTGTTTGGAGGACACGGGCCCTCTTCCCACATGCTTCTCAGACAGTTCAAGGTCAGTGCTGTGTGACTCCTTCCAATTAACTTGCATGTGGCCGACATGGGGGAGTGTTTTCTTGTTTCTTCCCCGTCCGTTGTGTGCTTCTGTGATATGCGCTATCTGCCCTGTGGTCGGTCTCCTCGGCATGCCTGTGTTGGTCTATTCTTGGACAATGGCTGTATTCACCGGCTTCTGTCGTGGGGCTGTGGTTTCGGTGTTGGAATGGAAGGTCATTCAGTGCTGTCTGCTCTCCCTTGTGTGGGCGGCAGGCTGCCTTTCCGCTCTGCGTTGGGCCTTGTGTGTGAATGTTATTCTTGGGCCACCTGTTGTCGGTCCCCGTGCTCTTTGGTGTTCCGTTTTATATGTCTTGTTCATATGTGCAGGGTGGTATGGGTTTTTGAGTGTGGTACTGGCGTTCCTCTTCCCGAAGAGGCCCTGCTTCTCCTAGTTGGTGTTGCCGCCGCTGTGTGCTACGCCATGTTTGTTACACTGGGGTGTGTCCTGCTGTTGCGTGACTTCACTGACATGTGTGCGTCGGTTGTGTGGCGTTGGGTGTTGTCCGTGAATTTGGCGTTGGGGACATGTCTGTGGCCGGCCTGTCACGTGTCATGTGCGTTCGGGGTGGGGCTGATGTGTGTGCTGCTTGGTTGTGTCCCTGTGTCTGTGGGCGACGCATGCATGGCGCTGCGGTTGGCCTCTGCGTTGTGCGCATGTGTGGCGGCGTCATCGGCGCTTTGGGGCCGTGACGGGGTGGTTGGTTCCTGGTCCCAGGTGGTGTGTACACATGTGTTCCGCGAAGTTACGATTTGGCCTGTGTGTCATATGTGGATGCAATGGTGGATGTGTAGTGTACACGCGCTGTTGTCCGCTTTTCCGCCCTTGCACTGTGTGCGCTGTTTGCGTGCACTTGTTGTGTGTGTGCCTACCTGCGTCTCCGCGGTGCGTTGCGTCCTTGGTGGTGCATCAGCAGAAGCATGGGGAGGGCCTGCAGTGCTGGATTCATGCTCGGGATGCCGCTTCTTCGTTTTCCGTGCTCTGCGTCCGTGTTACCGCCTCTCTTTCACGTGTGGTGTCTCTTAGCCGTGGGAGCCGTTTGTTTGCGGCATCGTAATTTATACGCCGGGCGGGACGTGTTTCGTCGGACGGTGTGTGTCAGTTGTGCTGCGCCGCTACGTGTACGGGCGCACTTTGATGGCGGACGGTGTTGCTGGCTTGCCGGCGGTGTTTGGCCTACTTTACGCATCGTAATTGGACGGGCGTGTGGACTGCTGCGTGCCGGCGGTAACTGGTGGTTTTTGCATCCGCCAGCACGGCGGTTGTGCTTCCGCCCGCCATCGTAATGAGCCCCTAAGATATTAAAATATTTAATATTTTTTAAACTTACATTTTTCACTACATTGAGTGCAACAGTAGAGAAAGTGTTGGATAGCGGAGGGGTAAAAATTACTATTCCCACTCCAACGAGTGCAAAAGTAGGGAATATGTTGGATAGCGGAGGAGTAAAACGTACTATTCCCACTCCAGCGAGTGCAACAGTAGGAAAGTGTTGGATAGCGAAGGGTTAACATTTACTATTCCAACTCCAGCGAGTGCAACAGTAGGGAAAGTGTTGGATAGCGGAGATGTAAAAATTAGTATTCCCACTCCAGTGAATGCAATAGTAGGGAAACTGTTGGATAGCTGAGGGGAAAAAATTTACTATTCCCACTCCAATGAGTGCAACAGTAGGGAAAGTGTTGGATAGCGGAGGGGAAAAAATTACTATTCCCACTCCAGCAAGTGCAACAGTAGGGAAAGTGTTGGATAGCGGAGGGGTAAAAATTACTATTCCCACTCCAGTTAGTGCAACAGTAGGGAAAGTTTTCTTTAGCGGAGGGGATAAAATTACTATTCCCACTACAGTGAGTGCAACAGTAGGGAAAGTGTTGGATAGCATAGGGGATAAAATTACTATTCCCACTCCAGCGAGGGCTAAAGTAGGGAAAGTGTTGGATAGCGGAGGGGAAAAAATTACTATTCCCACTCCTGTGAGAGCAACAGTAGAGAAAGTGTTGGATAGCGGAGGGGTAAAAATTACTATTCCCACTCCAACGAGTGCAACAATAGGGAATATGTTGTATAGCGAAGGAGTAAAACTTACTATTCCCACTCCAACGAGTGCAACAGTAGGGAATATGTTGGACAGCGGAGGAGTCAAACTTACTATTCCCACTCCAGCTAGTGCAACAGTAGGGAAAGTGTTGGATAGCGGAGGGGATACAATTACTATTCCCACTCCAGCGAGTGCAACAGTAGGGAAAGTGTTGAATAGCCAGGGGAAAAAATTTCTATTCCCACTCCAGTGAGTGCAACAGTAGGGAAAGTGTTGGATAGTGGAGGGGTATAAATTACTATTCCCACTCCTGCGAATGCAGCAGTAGGGAAAGTGTTGGATAGCGGAGGGGTAAAAATTACTATTCCCACTGAAGAAAATTCTAATTTAAAAACAAACAAAATATCAACTACAATACAAAAGATAATAAAAAACCAAAAAACAAAACATATATAAAAATATAAAAATTACAAAACATAGAAACATATTATAATGTTAAAAAAATCTAAAAATTACATACAAAGATTAATTTTTTAAAATTTTAAAATAAGTTACAAACAAATAAATATTTTGTAATAGAAATTATTTATAATCAAAAACATTAATTATTACATGAATGTAATATTTTTTCCTACCCTTTAACACCAAACAATTTACAACACACATCTAAATTAAAAAAAAATGTGTACCTCCATAATTAACACAATTAATTATCAATTAAACAAATATTATTAATCAAAAAACTCATTAAAACAGATAAAAATTAGTGTACTAACCAAACTTTACCCCTATAGAACCAAAATCCACAAACAAAATAAAAATAAACAATTACCAAAAATATTTATCAAATAATAAATTAATATTAATGATCAAGTAATGATTAATTAATTTAAACTAAATTACTTTCCACCCTCTACCCCAATAAACACCACAACACACACCTAAAAATAATTACACAATTTCCATAACTAATTTAACATTAATAAATTAATATTAATTAACCACAAATCATTAATTAATTAAAAAAAAATTACTTCCCATCATTTACCACTATAAACCCCACAACTCACACATCAAAATAATTACACAATTGCCATATTTAAATTTTAATTAATTAATTAGCATTAATTAACAAATAATTAATTAATTATAAATAAATTACCTCCCACCCTATTCCCCTATAGACCCCACCACCCATTTCTAAAAACATGACACAATTAGCATAATTAATTAACAATTAATTAATGAATTAATATCAATTAACAAGCAAATTATAAATAATTATTAATACATTAATTCCCACAATTAACACTATAAAATAAAATTAAATAAATATTATATTAAAAATATTAATAAATGTATTAAAATTAAATTACTTCCCACCCTACTCCCCTATCAACCCACAACCTGCTCCTAAAAAAGTCAATTAACATAAATACCAATTAATTAATAACAATTAACGACCAATTAAAAATAATTAATAATAAATTAATTCCCACAATTAACAGTATAAAATATTAAATAAATAAATATTAAATAATTAAAAAAATATATATTTTAATTATAATTAAATTACTTCCCACCCTATTTTCCTATAAACCCACAACCCGCTCCTAAAAAAATGACACAATTAACATATTTACCAATTAATTAATTAATAAAAATTAACCTCCAATTATTAATTAATTAATAATGAATTAATTTCCACAATTAACACTAAAAAATAAAATAAAATAAATATTATATAAAAATATCGATAAATGTATTAAAATTAAATTACTTCCCACCCTATTCCCCTATAAACCCACAACCCGCTACGGAACTAAAACGCTAAATTTAATTAAAATAAAATTAATAACTACTAAAAATGTAACACATATATTAAAAAACAAAAGTAATACTTAGACAAAAAAATAGAGCACATACATTTAAAATACATACTAAAATACATAACACTAACTAAAAAACCGATATTTTTAGCAACTATATTTTTGCAAACGATATTAATGACTTCGATATTTTTAAAAAAATATTTCTTACCTTAAACTCGATATTCTTGACCACGATATGCTTGCTGTCGATATTTCTGTGTCTCGATATTTCAAACTCGATATTAGTGCAAGTCGACATTTCTAACTCGATATTCTGTCTATATACCTACAGTGAGCGGGTAACCCATCACTATGCTTTCACTCTGCCAAATGCTTACACTGGCAGCAGCAGCCATGGCATTTCGGCCACCTTGCAACCCTGTGGCTACTGGTTCAAGAGTGGCTGAGAAGTAAGCTAGAGGTTTCTTTGCATCACCATGGGTTTGTGTAAGCACTGAGACAGTGCACTCTTCCCTCCTACTGCATCATATGATGAACTATTTACTGTGATCTGGCCTTCTGAGAGGTGGGGAGTAACAAGGAATTCTCACAGCTCTAGGGAGGTATTCATTCTTTCACTGTGCCATGGTAGCAGATCAGACACATATTTGTGTGTCAGCCGCTGTGGAGGCTAGGCCACTAGCTAAATGCTGGGTATTCACTGACGACAATAGCCCACAATTCCCAGAAACATCCTCACTTCTCTCTGCTTTGTTGGCGGGTTCATTTTCAGAACAGCAGATATTCCCTTCTGATACACCTTTCTTGCTCCTTTCTCAATATTATTTCCTACATACAGGACTTAATTCAATTCAAATAACTTTATTCAGATTCTTTTTTTAGATCCATAAAAGTACATTATTAAAACATTATATCATGGGGTGTTAAAAATAATTCAATACGTTACAATTTAAAAATGTCTTACAATAAAGCAGTAGCTAAAATCCATCCCTAAAAACCTCCTATAATCTCAAAAAGATAAAAACTCATCATCCAGATCCTAGCTTTCATTCACCTTCGTAAACCAATTTATCCAGATGTGCAAGCGATTTCCTTCTTTTTACAGCCTGGAAAATATAACCTGCGACTGCTCGACAGGCTGTTTCATTTTCAAGGCTACATATAAAGTAACATACACAAAAAAGGAGCTCTAGAGGGACAAAGAACAGGTCGCCCTCCTCTCATAATATTCAATCCAAAAAAGACCTGATCTAATATAGGACAATCTTTGTGAGCATACCTCAAGCCAAATCTTGGCTAAAATATTGAACTACAGCTATCACAATTCTGTCCACTCCTGGGTGCTCCTGTCCATATTTTTTTTAAAAAGTTGTTCAGTGTCAATCCCCATTATAAGACAAATAACGTGCGTTTCACGTAAAAGAAAAAATGTGCAAAGGTTTAGAAACGCCTCACGGAAACACCACCAAGGGAGCTGCTGATTGGTTCTCACCAGTGTGCTCCGGTTCTCATCTTTGACAATTCCAAACCACAAAGAATACTGTGAAAAAGTGTCAAAATTATTTAAATGTGTGAAAAAGGTAAAACCCGCACTTGGAACAATCTCTGCGTGCAATCCTATTCTGACCCTCTTCTAAAGAAGCAAAATTACCACTGCCTTTCGCTTCTCCAAGCTAAAAACAAGCTAAACGACCACTGGCAAAACCACCAATTTAATCACTGCCGTGCGTCTGCTCAATTTAAAAAGAAGACATATTGTCGCACACCATTCATTTTTATGGAAGGCCAACATGTTTCATTGCCATTCACACTTCCGGCAATTTCTTCAGGGCTAGGGGTCAGTCCTCGCCACACTGTCAATTCAATTATATACCTGGGGAAATATGACACAGACAACACGTAACACAAAGTTAGCACAGAACACGATAAAAAACATTACACGCAAAGCGTGTCAGTTAAGAATTTCTACTGCTCACATATACAGGATATTTACCAGGAAGTTGCCCCCTCCGTGCATACCGGCAACCCCTTCTCAATGGGGATGTGTACGCGTCTACACCATCCACATATATTGTCACGGTTGCTTTATGTCAACCTGTTGGAACAAACACTTCTTATCAACGGTGATATCTGCATCGTAGCTCACCCCCGCCATCACAATATTCAAAATATTCAAAAGGGACATGGAATTTCAATCTCTCTTACCCTCGACTAGGGCATTCTATTCTATTTTATTAATAAGCCTCGAGTGAAGCCCCGTATATCCAGTATTCAGCGTCTTAGTACATCTATTGAATAATTTTAAGGGCTGAATACGTATATATGTATATGCACCTGCCCCCATCTGAGCTCACTACCTACGAGCAACTGTATACTGCCACACTGCTCCTCCCTGTTCCAAGTCATAGGACCCTTTACTTCCTTTATCCTGCCGCCATTAAATCAGTCTCTTAGCCCGCTTACCGCTATGTTCCTGCGTCTGGCCTCGAACTCCACGCACATTAGCTGTTCTTTCTCTGCAGCTACTTGAATGCATCACTCGGGCTCTAGAGTCTTTGACACACCCACCCTCTTCCGGTGTATCCCGATCATGCGGCCATTTACGTGGGCGCCATCTTTGAAGGGTATTTCTCATATCTCGGGCCACTTTAACCAAATGCATATTTGGAACACCCTCATTGTTACCATAGATATTCTGTAACACGAACACACTTTCTCCTCATATTCGAAATAATCAACCTGATTATAATATACTGGAAAAATCGACCGGGTTATCACAGTGTTCGAGGGGTGCTCTCTATTATTTCAACATATCTCAATATGTGCATTCTGCCACACCAGCACTTCAATGTTGACACCACCATCGCCCCACAGGCAAGGCGAAAAATGAGCAAAATGACCAGAAAGGTGCATACACCTATATTTAACCTGACAGTGTAGTATGATCCTCCACTATTCCTCCAGAATCATCCTGTACCCAAGGATAAATTAGAAAATGAATTAAGTGTATACCCCTACTCCGTTCCACTCAATAACATCATTCAGGCCCCGCTGGTCCGCCCCTTCCTGATAAATCCAACGTGCCTCCTTGGTGGCCAACCTGCTCTCCATATTGTATGAGTCCCCCCACACTCTTTCCAATACAACCCATCTGATGTCTTTGTGATTGTGTTTCTGTTCTTGGAAGTGGCTCACTAATCGTGTGGTTAACTTCCCCGCTTTCAACGTACTCAGATGTTCTTGAATTCTTATTTTAATCTTACGTGATGTTAGTCCGATATAGTGCAGCCCGCACGGGCATGTCAATCTATAGATAACATTTGGAGTGTTACAATTGGTAAGTTTATTCAAATACCAAGTCCTCCCACTGGCCAATTGCACACTTTTTTTCACCTCCGTAAGCTCACACACAGAACACCCCCCCCCAAGGGTAGTGTCCAGAGGGGAGCCCTGAGTTCTTAACCTCTTGAGTCGGGCGGGGGTGCACCAATTGATCCCGTAGGTTCCTAGATCTTCTGAATGCAAACCTCGGCTGCAGCATCTTGAAACTGCTGGTACTTAGCAGAGACCAATGCTTTCTGATTATTTGGCGAATCTTGGTTGACAGAGGATCGAATGTGGTGACCAACGGCAGGCAGTCCCCTTTCTCCTTCACATTCCTCTCTAATAGGGCCACTCTGGGTGTTTTGAGCACCCTCTTACTGGCTCTTTTCACCACCTTCTTGGGATATGCACGGTTCTCCAACTTCGTAGCAAGTTCTGCAGATTGTTCTGCAAATTTCTGAGTTGATGTACAATTGCTGCGATAACGCAGGAACTGACCCACAGGTAAATTATCCCGAAGTGCTCGTGGATGAAATGATTTGTAGTGCAGTAAGGAGTTTTTATCTGTAGGTTTTTGATGGACATTTGCCTGAAGCTTGTTTTCCACCGCACATATATCCAAATCCAAATAGGTGGCTGTGTCCCTACTGATGTTCCATGTAAATTTAAGGCATTCTTCTAGCCCATTCAGCCACTCCAAAAAGTTTTTTAGGCTGTCTTCTGTCCCTGTCCAAATACAAAGCACGTCATCTATAAATCTCTTCCAGAGAGAGATGTTATTCTGGAAGGGATTAGATACATGGTTGATGTAATTTGCTTCAAACTGGCCTACATAAATGCAGGCCAGACTGGGGGCAAAAGTTGCCCCCATCGAACTACCGGACACTTGCAGGTACCGCTGGTTTTTATAAGCAAAGAAGTTTTTTTGTGAGAGCTACCTCCACACACTGTAAAACGAAGGATTGTGGGGTATCGTAAAACCACTCGCATTCCCCAAGCGCCCGTGCTGCTGCCACCAGCGTGGCATCCCGGGGTATGCTCGTATACAATGATTCGATGTCAATCGTGACCAAAAATTGTTGATCCGGGTCATACTTCAATGTATCCAGGATATTTAACACATCAGTAGTGTCTTGGATATAAGAGGGTTGGTTAATAACACACTCCCTCAGAAAAAAATCTGAGAACTGCGACAGCGGCTCCAACACCGATTGGATGCCCGAAACAATCGGACGTCCAGGTGTGGGTCGCTGTGCTTTATGAATTTTTGGAAGAATATAGAACGCTGGTGTTCTAGGTTTCAAATTCACCAAAAACTCTGCCTCTTTGTATGTTATCCATTTTTTCTCTTTTGCCACTGTCACCATTTTAATAATCAGTTCTTGTAAATCCCCTGTTGGATCGCGTATCAGAGGTTTATAATTCTGTCGTACTCCCAGTAACCTCAATATTTCTGCCTCATAATCACTGGTGTTCATTAATACCACCGCCCCGCCTTTATCAGCCGGTTTGATGGTTAGTAATTCATTGTTTTGTAAAGACTTCACTGCTTTCCAATCGGCACTGCTCATATTGCTGAAAACTCGTAGGTTCTCAGATTGTTCCAAGTCAGCAATATCTTGCAATACCTTTTGCTCAAAAACCTGTACTTCAGGCCCTACTGAGCTGTTTGGGGGACAAAACTGAGAAGACCGATGTATTCGTGGAGTAGAATGCCGGAGGACCAAGCTCTTTCCCAGCAAAAAACGTCCTCAGCTTTATCCTTCTCATAAGTTCAAAAAACTCACTCCTACATTTAAAACTGTCATGTGTAGGTGTGGGCACAAACCCCAGCCCCTTATTTAGGACCCTGATCTCATCACTTGTTAGCAGGTGGTCTGAAAGGTTCACTACTATGTCATTGTCTAGAGTATTCATAGGGGTGTTCTGCCGCGACTGCGTGTGATTCATGGGGAAAAGGTCTGCCATGTTTGATTTAAATTCTGGCGTGCCCTCCCCCTTCCACGAATCACACGCAGTCGCGGCAGAACACCCCTATTAATACTCTAGACAATGACATAGTAGTGAACCTTTCAGACCACCTGCTGACAAGTGATGAGATCTGGGTCCTAAATAAGGGGCTGGGGTTTGTGCCCACACCTACACATGACAGTTTTAAATGTAGGAGTGAGTTTTTTGAACTTATGAGAAGGATTAAGCTGAGGAAGTTTTTTGCTGGGAAAGAGCTTGGTCCTCCGGCATTCTACTCCACGAATTTACATCGGTCTTCTCAGTTTTGTCCCCCGAACAGCTCAGTAGGGCCTGAAGTACAGGTTTTTGACCAAAAGGTATTGCAAGATATTGCTTACTTGGAACAATCTGAGTACCTACGAGTTTTCAGCAATATGAGCAGTGCCGATTGGAAGGAAGTGAAGTCTTTAAAAAACAATGAATTACTAACCATCAAACCGGCTTATAAAGGCAGGGCGGTGGTAGTAATGAACACCAGTGATTATGAGGCAGAAATATTGAGGTTACTGGGAGTACGACAGAATTATAAACCTCTGACACGCGATCCAACAGGGGATTTACAAGAACTGATTATTAAAATGGTGACGGTGGCAAAAGAGAAAAAATGGATAACATACAAAGAGGCAGAGTTTTTGGTGAATTTGAAAACTAGAACACCAGCGTTCTATATTCTTCCAAAATTCATAAAGCATAGCGACCCCACCTGGACGTCTGATTGTTTCGGGCATCCAATCGGAGTTGGAGCCGGTGTCGCAGTTCTCAGATTTTTTCTGAGGGAGTGTGTTATTAACCAACTCTCTTATATCCAAGACACTACTGATGTGTTAAATATTCTGGATACATTGAAGTATGACCCGGATCACCAATTTTTGGTCACGATTGACATCGAATCGTTGTACACGAGCATACCCCAGGATGCCACGCTGGTGGCAGCAGCGCGGGCGCTTTGGGAATGCGAGTGGTTTTACAATACCCCACAATCCTTCGTTTTACAGTGTGTGGAGGTAGCTCTCACAAAAAACTTCTTTGCTTATAAAAACCAGCGGTACCTGCAAGTGTCCGGTACTTCGATGGGGGCAACTTTTGCCCCCAGTCTGGCCTGCATTTATGTAGGCCAGTTTGAAGCAAATTACATCAACCATCTATCTAATCCCTTCCAGAATAACATCTCTCTCTGGAAGAGATTTATAGATGACGTGCTTTGTATTTGGACAGGGACAGAAGACAGCCTAAAAAACTTTTTGGAGTGGCTGAATGGGCTAGATGAATGCCTTAAATTTACATGGAATATCAGTAGGGACACAGCCACCTATTTGGATTTGGATATATGTGCGGTGGAAAACAAGTTTCAGACAAATGTCCATCAAAAACCTACAGATAAAAACTCCTTACTGCACTACAAATCATTTCATCCACGAGCACTTCGGGATAATTTACCTGTGGGTCAGTTCCTGCGTTATCGCAGGAATTGTACATCAACTCAGAAATTTGCAGAACTTGCTACGAAGTTGGAGAACCGTGCATATCCCAAGAGGGTGGTGAAAAGAGCCAGTAAGAGGGCGCTCAATACACCCAGAGCGGCCCTATTAGAGAGAAATGTGAAGGAGAAAGGGGACTGCCTGCCGGTGGTCACCACATTCGATCCTCTGTCAACCAAGATTCGTCAAATAATCAGAAAGCATTGGTCTCTGCTAAGTACCAGCAGTTTCAAGATGCCGCAGCCGAGGTTTGCATTCAGAAGATCTAGGAACCTACGGGATCAATTGGTGCACACCCGCCCGACTCAAGAGGTTAAGAACTCAGGGCTCCCCTCTGGACACTACCCTTATGGGGGGTGTTCTGTGTGTGAGCTTACGGAGGTGACAAAAAGTGTGCAATTGGCCAGTGGGAGGACTTGGTATTTGAATAAACTTACCAATTGTAACACTCCAAATGTTATCTATAGATTGACATGCCCGTGCGGGCTGCACTATATCGGACTGACAACACGTAAGATTAAAATAAGAATTCAAGAACATCTGAGTACGTTGAAAGCGGGGAAGTTAACCACACGATTAGTGAGCCACTTCCAAGAACAGACACACAATCACAAAGACATCAGATGGGTTGTATTGGAAAGAGTGTGGGGGGACTCATACAATATGGAGAGCAGGTTGGCCACCAAGGAGGCACGTTGGATATATCAGGAAGGGGCGGATCAGCGGGGCCTGAATGATGTTATTGAGTGGAACAGAGCAGGGGTATACACTTAATTCATCTTCTAATTTATCCTTGGGTACAGGATGATTCTGGAGGAATAGTGGAGGATCATACTACACTGTCAGCTTAAATATAGGTGTATGCACCTTTCTGGTCATTTTGCTCATTTTTTCGCCTTGCCTGTGGGGCGATGGTGGTGTCAACATTGAAGTGTTGGTGTGACAGAATGCACATATTGAGATATGTTGAAATAATAGAGAGCACCCCTTGAACACTGTGATAACCCGGTCGATTTTTCCAGTATAATATAATCAGGTTGATTATTTCGAATATGAGGAGAAAGTGTGTTCGTGTTTCAGAATATCTATGGCAACAATGAGGGTGTTCCAAATATGCATTTGTTTAAAGCGACCCGAGATATGAGAATTACCCTTCAAAGATGGCGCCCACGTAAATGGCCACGTGATCGGGATACACCAGAAGAGGGTGGGTGTGTCAAAGACTCTCGCGCCCAAGTGATGCATTCAAGTAGCTGCAGAGAAAGAACAGCTAATGTGCGTGGAGTCCGAGGCCAGACGCAGGAACATAGCGGTAAGCGGGCTAAGAGACTGATTTAATGGCGGCAGGATAAAGGAAGTAGAGGGTCCTATGACTTGGAACAGGGAGGAGCAGTGTGGCAGTATACAGTTGCTCGTAGGTAGCGAGATCAGATGGGGGCAGGTGCATATACATATACGTATTCAGCCCTTAAAATTATTCAAAAGATGTACTAAGACGCTGAATACTGGATATACGGGGCTCCACTCGAGGCTTATTAATAAAATGGAATAGAACGCCCTAGTCGAGGGTGAGAGAGGTTGAAATTCCATGTCCCTTTTGAATATTTTGAATATTGTGATGGCGGGGGTGAGCTACGATGCAGATATCACCATTGATAAGAAGTGTTTGTTCCAACAGGTTGACATAAAGCAACCGTGACAATATATGTGGGTGGTGTAGACGCTTACACATCCCCATTGAGAAGGGGTTGCCGGTATGCACGGAGGGGACTACTTCCTGGTAAATATCCTGTATATGTGAGCAGTAGAAATTCTTAATGGACACGCTTTGCGTGTAATGTTTTTTATCATGTTCTGTGCTAACTTTGTGTTACGTGTTGTCTGTGTCATATTTCCCCAGGTATATAATTGAACTGACAGTGTGGCGAGGACTGACCCCTAGCCCTGAAGAAATTGCCGGAAGTGTGAATGGCAATGAAACATGTTGGCCTTCCATAAAAATGAATGGTGTGCGACAATATGTCTTGTTTTTAAATTGAGCAGACGCACGGCAGTGATTAAATTGGTGGTTTTGCCAGTGGTCGTTTAACTTGTTTTTAGCTTGGAGAAGCGAAACGCAGTGGTAATTTTGCTTCTTTAGAAGGGAGTCAGAATAGGACTGCACGCGGAGATTGTTCCAAGTGCGGGTTTTACCTTTTTCACACATTTAAATAATTTTGACACTTTTTCACAATATTCTTTGTGGTTTGGAATTGCCAATGATGAGAACCGGAGCACACTGGTGAGAACCAATCAGCAGCTCCGTTGGTGGTGTTTCCGTGAGGCGTTTCCAAACCTTTGCACATTTTTTCTTTTACGTGAAACGCACGTTATTTGTCTTATAATGGGGATTGACACTGAACAACTTTTAAAAAAAAATATGGACAGGAGCACCCAGGAGTGGACAGCATTGTGATAGCTGTAGTTCAATATTTTAGCCAAGATTTGGCTTGGGGTATGCTCACAAAGATTGTCCTATATTAGATCAGGTCTTTTTTGAATTGTACATATAAAGTAACTGTTAGATTTGGGGGTCTCTAGTTGGCAGAGGTAGGTACCTTTGTCCAAATAGGGACCCTTGAGTCTAGTCAAGGAAATAGGTACACTCCTGAAATAACCCCTGCTCACCCTCTTGGTAGCTTGGCACGAGCAGACAGGCTTAGTTCAGAGGCAGTGTGTAAAGCATTTGTGAACACATACAGTAATCAAGTGACAACACTACAAATGGACACCACACAGGTTGAATATTTATAAAAATAAGTATCTTTTATATAGATTTATCACAAGACCATAAACGACAAAAATAATCCACAATACTGTCAAGAATGCTTAGTTCTGATCAAAAAGGCTTAATTCAAGGTTCTGTGCGAGTCGGTAGCCTCCTCCGGCTACGGCGATGTCAAGAACAAACAGAGTCTAACAAATCCAGCTGACCGCGTCGAGACGGGCCAACACAGCGTAGACAGACTCGGTCACAGTACCTTTTACTTGAAGCGGCAGGCACGGGCGTGCAAGCCGGATGCCTGTTCATCGCGGTCGCGATGCAAAAATGGAAGCGTTGCAGGACGCGTTGTCCCTCGATGCGGTGCAGGCAGCGGCTCGTTGATGTCGTCGAGACGGAGTCGGTGAGACCATGGCAGTGCGTTGCAGGGCGAGACGGTGCTTTGATGCGGTGCTGGCAGGTTGCGGTGCGGCGACGGAGCCGGGTTCAGGAGCTGGCGTCGATCAGTCCGGACAGCGGTGCGAGTCGGGCGGTGCATCGCGAAGCTTGCGAGGCGGTGCCCAACTCCAGTGCGGTCATAGGACTCGAACTCAGCAACAGTGACCGTGTCGGTCGGACCAGATGGATTCGGTGTAGCGAGGCGTTGCAAGGTGCGGTGCTCACAGGTTACGGTGCAGGCAGCGGCTCGTTGACGGAGTCGGTGAGACCAAGGCCGTGCGTTGCAAGATGCAGGCGTTGCTCGATGCGGTGCCAACAGGACACCGAGCCGGTCGGGAGAGTCGGTCACAGCTCCCTACCTCTGTAGCCACTGAAACAGAGTTTCCAGCAGCAATTCACAAAGGGGTGAAGTCCAATGGTCCTGGGACTTCGATCAGGGGGCAAGCTCTCTTCCAAGCCCTTGGAGATCCTTCACAAGTTGATGAAAGTCACAGCAAAGCAAAAGTTCCTTTCTCCTTTCTTTGGCAGTCAGGCAAACCACTGCAGGCCAATCCCCCAAGCAGCACTTCAGGCTTAGGGATAGTCTCTCCTCAGTTTCTTCTTGGTTCCGCTCCTCAGCAAAGGTTTCTTCTTGTTCCCAAAAGTGATCCAATTTTCCTGGGTTTGGACCCCAGTACTTATACTCCTTTTCTCTTTGTTCTCTGAAGGCAGAGAGGCCTTTGCCTAGCTTAAACCAGTTCTGTGCAGCTTTGGAGCACTCTGTGTACATGACTCCTTCTTTCCTTTCAGAATGTGGGGCAGGGTACTCAGACGCCCGGCAGGAGGTGGAGCCAGCATTGTGGAAGGCAGGCACAGCCCTATTCAGACCCAGATGCAACTCCTCCCTCCACTCTGGATGCAGATCTCTCTATTCAGCCCTGTGCTGCCTCACCCTGTCTCCTGTAGCCACCCCCAGCCCCTGTCACGCACAATCCAGACACACAATACACAAGCTGGCAGAGGCAGGCTGGATAGTTAGGCAAGAAAATACCCACTTTCAAAAAGTGGTATTTTCAAACACAGAGGGGTCGATTCCGATCTCGGCCGTAAGCGCACCCAACAGTATTCGTCCGAAAAAAAAACAAGCCGAACGCGTGGTTCACGACCGAGTCGAACAGTCATCCGAACGAACAAGTACGATGCGCATAACAGCCCAGATTCCGAGCGAGCCGTACTCACCAAATCCAGCTCCTGTACCCCGTCCGAGCCAGATCCGTAAACGCCGAATCGAGTCGCATGGAAGCAAACACACAGCACCTTCCGGCCGGACGAGTACGATGCGCCTTCCGTACGCGCCGAACCCATCGCTACGTCCGGCACGTCAGAGCATCCGGGAGAGCTGCACATAAGCTCCGATTCGCGCCACAAGACGATCCACGGCGACGAGACGGACAAGCCAGCGACGAGTAGGAGTCCAAGCCACGAGAAACCCGAACGAGACGAACAAACCATGAATCCCATCGCGCAGGTCCTACCAATACTCTACATCTATTACCGGGACCAGTACGGACGCGTACGACGCAGACGGTAAGTCAAACACCCACTACACAAACAAACGACACGTACCCAACATATGTCACACACACATAGGGATGCAGAAATGATGTACACCAGCAACAGCAGAACAATAGGGGCGGGATGGCTATCACCAATGCCATACACACCCATAGGGAGATGGATGCCTACCACTACCACCACCCCTACTCAGGGGGGCTGGATGCCTGTCACTACCACCACCCCTACTCAGGGGGGCTGGATGCCTGTCACTACCACCAACCCTACTCAGGGGGGGCTGGATGCCTACCACTACCACCACCCCTACTCAGGGGGGGCTGGATGCCTACCACTACCACCACCCCTACTCAGGGGTGGCTGGATGCCTACCACTACCACCACCCCTACTCAGGGGGGGCTGGATGCCTACCACTACCACCACCCCTACTCAGGGGGGGCTGGATGCCTACCACTACCACCACCCCTACTCATAGGGGGATGGATGCCTACCACCACCACCACCACCACCCCTACTCAGGGGGGCTGGATGCCTACCACTACCACCACCCCTACTCAGGGGGGGCTGGATGCCTCCCACTACCACCACCCCTACTCATAGGGGGATGGATGCCTACCACCACCACCACCCCTACTCAGGGGTGGCTGGATGCCTATCACCACCAGCACCCCTACTCATGGGGTGCTTGAAGCCTGTCACTACCACCACCCCTACTCAGGGGGGCTGGATGCCTGTCACTACTACCATCCCCACTCATAGGGGGATGGATGCCTACCACAAACACCACCCCTACTCATAGGACGGGTAGTGCATGACACAACCAGCACACTCCAACATAAGGAATGTCAGAAAAACACACCCCCCCAACACCATGACAAGCGTGTGTAGTCTGTGTCAAATGCCTACAACACTGAACATGACATTGAACATACAATGTGACCCCCTATCACATGTGTCACACATAAATGTGTGTGGCCTCCAGAATGCAAGCAGACCATGACCACTGTGGCAATGGGGTACAACACCCCATCATCACAGTGACCAAAAGGTAAGTGTGGGGTCCATAGCTGAAGCACATTTTGAACATTGTGGCAATGGGGTCCAAACCCCCATCATCACAGTGACCAAAAGGTAAGTGTGGGGTCCATAGCTGAAGCACATTTTGAACATTGTGGCAATGGGGTCCAAACCCCCATCATCACAGTGACCAAAATGTAAGTGTGGGGTCCATAGCTGAAGCACATTTTGAACATTGTGGCAATGGGGTCCAAACCCCCATCATCACAGTGACCAAAATGTAAGTGTTGTCATGGAAAAAGCTGCAAATGGCAAACAGCATGGATGATTCCTGGTCACACAACAACAAACACATCAGTGGCATAGTAGTGCTTGTGTCCCATAGCAACATAGATTGAGTGAGGCAAACAGTGCAGTGCAAATAAGACATACCTTTGGCCATGTGCAGACAAACATCACCCATGGGGGCTGACATTGTCAACATTCATCAATAACACAATGACAGAAGTGACCATCATAATGCAGACCCACATATCTGCACCAATGGACACACAAATGTAGATACCCTGTGGAGACTGTAGATGTGAGGCGAACAAATACCATACCATGGCAGCAATGGGACATACAAACCATGATTATTGTGCTGACTGATGACCTAGGAGTCCCAGGGACAGCAGGGGAAACCCACCAAACAACATACAGCCAATGGCACACTAAAGATATGCCAATGCAGTGGTGCAGATGCACAAACACAAACAGGCAGCCTCACAGTGCATATCAAACACAACAGGTGATGGGGGGGTGTGCCAGTGTCCCCAGGCAACCACACAACACATGAGGAGGCCTGAATCCCAATTACACAGATGTGTATACAGTGCCACACAAAAGTAACTCATGGATCGGATTCCCTATGTGGGCAATCAGGCATTGTTAGATGAGAGGGAGCCCAAATTACACATGTCACACAAGCTTGTAGGAACAGCAACTAACACAGCAAGACACAGACCCACCACAGCACTACCCCCAGGGACCCCACATTGTGGTGACACTGGCCTGCATGATAATCCCACTGTGATGACAAAGCTAGATGTCGTTCACACTGTGAACCACAGTCATGTGTCCTGAGCAACAAACTACCATCACACCTACACAAGCACAAATCAACCAGCACGGCCTGTCAGCCAAGGCCAATATGGAGGTAGGGGTCTAGCCGTGCAACAACTCTCATTTGCACACACTCAACACCACACACCTTGATCTCCACCAATGTGCAGCAGTGAAGCTCACATGGACTGGTGACATTGCACATGCACCATGACAATCCCAGGTGTGGTGGTGGGAACTAAGGTGCAGAAACCCATCACACATGGCCAGTCAACAAGACCCGTGAATGTCTGACACACTGCACAGTACGCTGTACATGGGCATGACGTCAAATCCACACCAACCAATGGAATCCCGGCCACAGTCACACACCAATGAAGAAGCCAAGGTCACACACAAAGAACACACATAGACAACTTCCAACATTGGAGCTCTGACACTGAGGAGTGGCAGCAGTCTCACACACACAACGTGTCACAATCACTGAAAGCTACCACAAACTGTAAATTACATGACTTGTGTAACCAACAAGTGCCAAGGGGAATCCTGACTGTGTCTTATCTGCGTTTGCCCCCAAACTCAGCCCTGACAGCAAACACACCTATGGATGACACCCTGATGACCAGTAATGTGCCATGCACCCACATCCCAGAGAACCCAGGGCGAAGATTTTGGGGGAACATAGGTCAACTCAGCAAGCATCACAAACAGGAACATCACTAGGGATCCCAGCCTGCGTAGCAAAATGGAAGTGAACACACACAGACATGCTCACACAACACACACCTTGGGCTCAGGCAATGTCACGGAATTACGCACTGCCATGAGGGGACTCCACTCCTGTGTAAGGAAAGCTGTGCCATACGTTGACTCTGCAGGGCTCTATCATGTCAGCAGAACACTTGGTCACTCAGTCAACAATTAGCACAAAATCAAGGCTCTCGTCACATCAGCCTGGTCATGGGAGTGTCACCGAAATCATCTGCACAGATCCAACACACATGTATAGCAAGTTGCACTGATAACACAGATGAGTCCTTCCCCATTGATGCCCAAACTTGCATGTCCAGTGGAGATGGTCACACGGTCAGGGAAATAGACAAATTGAACAATGGCAAGCACAACAGATGTGCAGGGGTGTAAGCCACAGATGTGATATTGCAAATAAAAGTAGGAAATCCCATTGGCAAATATTGAAAACATGACACCCTCATATTGCTGCAAAGGATGACATGGATACACACCAGGATAGGACACATTCCCCCTGGACCACATGGGGTCCTGTACAGTAACACTTCATTTTCCTGATATCAAAAATCACCATCACTGCAGCAAGGGCATGGTTAGCATCCTCAACATCATGTACAACAGAAGCAAAACCACTAGAGAACTGAAAGGAGCTTTATTCAGCATATGTGAATAGAAAATAGGAAGTCCAGACAAAAACCAAAGGCCAATGGCCAGTCCATTACTAAAGTCAAAACAGGGTGACAGTGGCAGATGTCACCCTCTCCTTGCCTGCACGGCTACGAACCAGGGACACTCCCCTCGGAGGTGCATATGGGGGGGCAGGCCAGGCACTGCAGGGACAGGATCAGGGCTCATCAGAAGGAGGCAGGGGAGGGGTGGCTGGTGCTGGAGAGTCACTGACAACTGCAGTGGAGGTGTCTGACATGGTGTGTGCTGGCACAACTGGGGGGCATGAGTCAGATGGTGTGGGTGCCGCACAACTCCAGTGGGCTGGCCAGATGGAGTGGACAGGTTCCCCACTGCAGTGCCCAAGTCAGACGGGGTGGTAGTGGACTCCACTGCAGTGCCAATCTCCAGGGGAGTAGAATGGGGTTCAGGTAAGGTGGGCAGGACAGAGGGGGAGGACACGGTCTCCACACCAGTGGCACAAACATGTGCAGCGGGGGGTGTGGGGCTGGATGAGCAAGTGGTAGGTGGAGAAGGCTGCATCATTTTGGGGATGGTGTATCTGTGGGTGGGGGAACCTGGGGCAGGGTGTGGTGGGGCAACCTGTGTTGTGGGGGCCTGAGGGATGGAGGAAGGAGACTGTGTGGATGACCTGCAGGGCGGTGGTGAGGTCTTGCTCTTCCGGGCCCGGGGGGACTTGCGGGTGGGGGCCTCAGTCTGTCTGCACCTGGGGGAGGGTGTCCGGGGGAGAGGGGCACTCCCCTCTGTGTGGGTGGACTTCCTCTTCCCCCTGTATGCTGGATCAGAGGGATCGGAGGGGAAGAGGCCGAGGTCACAGAGGAAGAGCTGCTTTGTAGGTGTGGTTGCAGGTGAGGCAAGGGAAGGGGTCTTGGAGGGAGAGGATATTGAGGACTGCGGAGTGACTGTGGATGCCTGTGTGTGTGTCTGTTCCCCATCCCCTGTGTGTGTGGTATCAGTCCCCTGAGGATGCTTGTGTGCACGTTTTGCCCTTGTTTTGTGTGTTTCGGTGCTGCTCGTGTCTGTGTGTTTGGGTGATTGTGCAGGTGTGCATGTGCTTGGGACAGGTAGGGTGCCAGGAAGTGTGGATGGGGCAGAGGTAGGAGGGGTGATGGACTGTTGGAGGAGGGACACTGCTGCCGTCAGTGAGGAGTCCATGGACCTATTGCTCCTCTGTAGGGCAGACATGCCCGTCGAGATGCCCTCCATGAACGACACCAGCTGTGTCAACAGAGTGGTATGTGCATGGAGGACACTCAGCATTGCTGTCTGCCCTACATGGAGCTGGCGAAGGAGGTACACAGACTCCTCACTCAGGGCAGCAGGGGGCACAGGGGCAGGGGCTGCGGTGCCTGGTACGAAGGAGACACGCTCCCGAAAACGGGAGCCTCCACGGGCCTCTAGAATGGGAGCCAATGGGAGGGCGGTGGTAGTGGTGGTGGAGGCGGGGCCAGACATACTAGCTGGGGTGTGGTGGCTGCTGACAGCCGCCTCCACAAGGGAGTCATCCTCCTAGCTGCTGTGGTCCTCAGCTGAGGTGGATGGTGCTGAGGACTCCTCGGTGTGGCTCCCCTCGCCCTCCGTGCCACTGGGTCCCTCCGACCACTCCTCGGCTCCTGACCCAGTCTGGCTCTGCTGCTCCTCCTGGTCCATGGAGCTGTCCCCTCCTGTGGCCGTGGATGTATCTGCAAACAATTAGAGAAACAGACAAACATCAGTCACCTGCACTGACCGCACACACCACAGTAAGTACAGCACATTACAGAGCAAGCCTTGGCATCCTTAGTTGAACAGTGCCAAAAGTGCTCACACAGATTAGGAGAAGCCAATTGTCAGTCTGATGGTCAACCATGGCACTCACACCCCTCCTGCCCTTGCACCCATCTGTCTGGTGCCTGTTGGATGGTAAGACCCCAGGGTGGACACATGCACCACGTACACAGTTGTTGGACATTGCATAGAACACGGTGAAGTATGTGAACATGCACACATCACATCTCTTGCCACTGAGTCAGTACAGGTGTACGGATAAAGGGATGGCCAGAGTCTAATTAGAGATGCATGTGATGCATACCAGCACCAGACACCATGATGCACCCATGTCCGGATAGTCAATGCCACAAAGGGGAGAATGTTGCACATGTCACTCCCCTGCAGGATCACTCTTAGGAAGTTTAATGCCATGGCACAGGCATGCCTGCAAAGTCATACATCAATGTCTCCAGTCACATGGGCATGGCAGCCAGCCAACAACAGTCTGCACTGTGTCACAATCCTAGGTAATGGGGAATGCAAGTTCTGTAGCTGACAAGTGCACATGTCCATCCCCCACAAACCACATCATCTGAACTCTTATTTGTCCATGTCATACCAATTGGACATATGGGAGACATGAGACACAACTCTCTGAACCTGAGCACCTCACAGTCTGCTGTGAATGAAAAACAGCTGCCTGAACTTCACAGTCGCATACACCTGTGTGCACAGTCAAGTGGTCAAACACCTATAAGTCACAGAAGTATCATCTCTCATGGTCACATCTCAGATGGCATGCTGAGCCCTAAACGATAAACATCCCAGTAGTCCTGACAATGAAGCCACAGCACAACGACACAGAGGCAGACACCTGAGGGAACATTTCACTGATCACAACATGTCAGCTGATACACGGGAGTGGGAGTACAGAGTGTATTGTATGCCCTGGAGTAGGCATGACTGTCCCGCTCCACCTGAAAGAGGGATGAGCCCTGGACAGTAGGCAGGTGGCTAAGCATGTGTGACACACTTGATATACATACTCCTGAGGCCCAAACATTGTTCACACCTGCAGCATGGGGGTGTGCCAAATACCCCAGGGACATGTGGTGATTCAGATCAGCAAGTGGACCACATATCAAAGTTACACCCAGATTACATGTCAGAACTTAGGCATTGTGTAGGCAATTGACCCACCCATGAATCCCACCACAAAGTCACGGGAACAAATGCTGTCCCCCACCTTGAGCGAAGCAAAATGCAAGGACACAGTACCCAAGTGACAATTTCCTGACTGTAAGGGCCACACCTGCGTATCAGATGAGGAGTGGGCATGTCACAATTGAGGGACATGGGTCCTGGACCACAAGACTGATGTACTGTGGAAGTTTAACCAGGCCAGAGGAGGGCACATAGCATGTCAGACAAAGTTCACAGTGCAGTCATGGACTCACCCCCTCCTTGCTGCTGTCTGTCCTTCAGCTGCCCATCCAGGTCAGGGAAGACCACCACCAGGATCCAGTGCATGTGGGGGGTCAGGGTCCGGTGTCCGCCCCTCCTGCGAGGAGGCGACAGCTTCAGCTGGACCCTTGCGATCCTCCGGGTCCAGCCCCGAAGGTCCTGCCACCTCTTCTGGCAGTTGTGGATCCGGCGCTTGTAGACCCCCATGGATCTTACTGCCCGGGCGATAGTCAGCCAAATTTCCTACTTCTGGTGGGCATCAACCTGTGAGGATGACAAAGTGAAAATGCCATTACTACACATGCAACATATACGTGCATCGCACAGTTGGATATACATGTCTCAATCACAGGGGCATATGATGTACACAGGCAGTGCAACTATGGCTATGGACAGTTTGCCAGCAGTCACTACATGGTATCATTGTCTGGGAAGTAAAAGCTTTTTGGAATGCACTGTTACTGCACTGTACCTGTTCAGTGCATGTGACTACACACTTTGGGGGTGAGAACTACTCAGTGAGCATGCTAGCCAGTGGTGTGCACACTTTAAGTCTTGCTAGTCAGACAACATGCACAATTAGTAAGGCAGTGGACAGCACACTCACCTGCTCCCCTGGTTTCCCATACAGCTTGCTGTACTGTGGAAGGAGGCTGTCCAGCAGGGCCTGGTTCTCCTCAAGGCTGAAGGCTGGGGCTCTCTCCACAGTACGTGCCATTGCAGTAGCCAGAGGATGCAGAGACAGCAGCAGTGTTGGTGGCAGATGTCGTCCTGGAGCATGTAGTGCAGGCAAGTGAGCTCTCAGGGGAACAGCCAGCATTATATGTGTGCTGCAGAGGCAGATACTGTCCCATGTGTCCAAAGTGATAGGTCCAAGTCATTTGCATCTTCTGAATCTGGCCAATCCATGGAATTGCACCACTTATACACGCCCACAGCATCCTTCAAAAGTTAAACTTCATGACACCCATGAATTTGCAACATTGTTGTGGCTGGCCAACTGAATTCACTGCATCAGACTCGTTGAAGCTTCGAAAACGCGTCCGTTGCCATGCCAGGCCCTAGCCAATGCATGCGCAACGATCTGACCATTGCTGTACAACGCGTATTCCGGGATACAACGCGTACCCACTCACAACAGATTCAATGGCCAGTGCGTGCACACCGATCGGTCCATTGCTGTACAACGCGTACCCACTCACAACAGATTCAATGGCCAGTGCGTGCACACCGATCGGTCCATTGCTGTACGACGCGTCCCTGTACAGGTCAGTCGCATATGTCACCATGCTTGTCACTGGTGAATGTATGCCAGTGACATATACTTGCCAGGGACTCAGGGGCACACCTACAACACCACAGCCTGTCCACACTGTATCCTAAGGCATGTAAGGCTGCATTACCTTATCTGTGTATGGGGGTCAACATGTGGTTTTTGTGGTGGCACTTGGGGGCAGCCACTCCCAGGCTGTGCACGTGTTCATGGGGACAGGATCCTTTGTGTGTTGTGCACATGACCACTGTGATGTGCAACTGTTCATTTCTGAGCATGTGGCATGGTCACATTTCCAGGTTGTGTATGTGTATGTCATGTCACATACCCCCAGAGTCCCATGTGGGAAGGTATGTACGTCACAGGGTGACCCATTGCCACAATAGTGATGGCCCTCCACAGTCTGTGTGCATGTTGTGTTTCCGATGTCTCTGATACCATGTGCACAATGGGAGACAGTCTCCACATCCACGTTGTTTGTGCATGGACTTTGATGTTGTGCGTGTGTGTGTCACAGACGTCCATGTCTGTCCTGCGGAGGCAACAGGGGCCACTACCTGTGGGAGTCATGTTTGTTTTGCTGACGTGTACATGATACGCCATGTCATGCCAGTGTCCATGTGGCAAGACAGGGTCCCTGGGAATCTACCTGTCAATGAGCTGTGATGCCTGTGGCGCATCTGTCCAGACATGTCACTGTGGTGTGTGTTTGGAACGTGACAGCAGTAAATGGGTACTGTGACACAGCCTAATGGTTTCCCACAGCACAACCTGGAACCTGTTGTCAACACATGTTGAACTGAGATGTTAGATGATGGCCATGTAGGTGCCACATATGTCCATACAGAACGGCACACACATCAAGTACTTGTGTCTCGTAATGATGTATCATGTGATATTGAGTATGGTCAATGCCACATATGTGGGGTGACTGACAATCTTTCTTTCTTCACCTATGCACTGCAGGGCACCAGCTGTCCATAGACCATTCCCTGACCTTGCCTCGATGGTGGAACGTGACAGCATCCGACGGTACCGCTTCACCAGACAGCTGATTGATGATTTGGCCGTGCGCTTGGCCCCACATTTGCAACCTGGCCAGCCGTACCCTACAGCGCTGACCCCCAAGGTGAAGGTGATGGCAGCCCTACACTTCTTTGCCACCGGTACCTTTCAACACACTGTGGCGTCTGCTGGTGGGATGTCACAGACTATGTTCAGCCGTGTGCTACGCGATGTTTTGGAGGCAATGTTGAGATGCCTGAACCAGTACATCTATTTCCCTAAACATCAACAACTCACTGACGTCAAGAGTGACTTCTATGCCCTGGGGAGGATGCCACATGTCATTGGCTCCATTGATGGGACACATGCAGATATGTGCATCTCACATGTGTGTGCCCGTTTCCCTGGTTCGGCACACGATGCCTACATGATGAGGAGTAGTTGCATCCCGAGGATGATGTCACAGATGCAGAACCAGCGTGCCTGGCTTGTCGGTGTGTACTGACTTTGTACCATTGTGTGTGTTCTGCTATGTTGTATTCCGCCCTCTTTTCCAAATCAGCTAATGTGCAATTGTCTGTCTGTAGGTGACTCCGGATAACCCAACATGCCATGGTTGCTGACACCCCTCAGGAACCCTGTGACACCAGCCCAGATGCGCTACAATGAGGCACATGGTCGGACCAGGAGAGTGATTGAGCGGACAATTGGTCTCCTGAAGAGCCGCTTCCGCTGCCTGGACAAGACAGGAGGGGCCCTCCCATATGCCCCAGCAAAGGTGTGCAAGATTGTCATCGTCTGCTGCATGCTACACAACCTGGCAGTGCGGAAGGAGTTGCCTCTCATCCTGGATGATGATGACCAACATCCGCCACCTGTGGAGGATCCTGGCCTGGGCCACGATGCCAGTGATGATGATGATGATGGTGATGTCCGCACACAGCTCATCACCAACTTCTTCAGCTGAATGTGAGTATCCAGAGAGTTGTCATGCCAATGATGTGAGTTAGCGTGATATGTGTTGGTGGTGCTCTGGTGCTGTTTGAGTGAGGCCATGTGCTACTTGACTGGAAGCGTGCAGCGATGTGTCCTTACAGGTAGTCTGTACTCCCCAACAGTGTTGACATGCTAACTTGGTTTTCTGTGAGTATCTTGTGACATGTATTGGCCATGAGTATTGCAGTTCTGTCCTGTTCTTCGGAGCTTTTGACTGTGTGTCATATCTGTCCTTCACAGGGTACTTTCAGAGTTGTTTGGTGAACTGTGATCCCCTGACACCATGATTCAACTTCCAGGGTGGAAGCAGTCGTTTCCCTACAGGTGATGTGCCACACACCCCTGGACTTTCTTTCTTCTACACTTGTTGACTGTGTGTCCCCTGCCACGTAGGATTACCTTGCATCTGTAGTGGTTACAACATGTTGCAAATGTGTAATAAACTTGTGCTTCACTTTGGGATGTGCGTTGTCTGTGGTCACACATCTGACTGACATGTGCTTACTGCACCTGTGGGCTAGTTAACACAGACTGTGAATAGGTGTGGTGTCTGTACATTGCACTGTATTTCCTGGCAACATCAGTGTAGGCGATGAGTGTGATGGCCCTGGTGTGTATGTGTTGTGTAGCCCTAGTGGTGTGTCTCCCTCATATGTGTCACGTCTCCATGACTCACATGACGGTGTTGAACTTGCTGTAGCAGTTACCATGCACAGTGTCATTTAGCAGATCACCATCTCCATGACAGAAACCACATTGGAAACACAACAGAGGCAAGTATGGTGTATTGGTGAGTTTATTTCCATACATGTGTGAGGATAGTGCACAGGATGGTGGGTGCTGTACATTGGGATTGTAATCCAAAGTTCCCAGATGAGTTGGAAGTCTTGGTAGCAGAAATGTCCTGAGTAAAGTCTACGGTCATCTGATACATTGGGCCAACTTAAGCTCCCCATGTCATGTGGGAGAGTTGGGTTGCATTCGACAGGGTGAACAGTTTGCACACAAAGGAGATTTTCCAGAACAGGTGTTGGGTTCCTGGGGGATGTACATGGCCATCAACCTCTCAGTTTTCCTTCCTCGGACGACCCCTCTTCTTTGGGGGGACCCTCACGTGCAGGCTGCTGCGGTGCAGAGGACTCTCCGCCAGAGTCATCCTCCCTCCCTGTGGCAGTTGCAGTTGTTGCAGCACCAGATGTTGTGGGCACACAGGAGGTGTGGCCATGTTGGTGCTAATCTGGCAGAGGCATGTCAATATGTCCCTATGCACCGCTGTCAGTTCTTGCAATGTGTCCCACTTGGACTCCATGCCAGACATGTATGTCTCCACACGGGACATGTGTGTCTCCACACAGGACATGTGTGAGTCCAAGCGGGCATGATGGGCAGCCTGCTGCTGTTGAATGTCCTTGAGGATCCCCACTACCTGGCTGACCTCTCCGGTGCTATTCTGGTATGCATCAGCAATGCGTGCCAGTTGTGGGTCATCATGCAGTCCAGACCCCTCTGCAAACAGCGACCTATGTCTCCCACCCCTCCCAACACCCCTGGCGACACGTGCCGGACCTGCGTTGGCACGCACAGGTGACCGTAGGCCCACTTGGGGGTTGTTACTGGGGTCGTTATCCGTAGCTCCACGTTGGGCCGGGGTCCCTGTGCTGTTGTCATCGGCGGTCCTTGGTCTGTCCGTGTTGGCAGGGGTGGTCTGTGTGTTGGCAGTTGTTGGAGGGGTGGGTGCAGGGGGTGCAGATGTTGGTCCTGCTGGTGCTGCATGATGACTCACACTGGAGGTGCCAGGTAGGTCTTCGCCATCCGAGGAGGGCAGAGGCTGTTCCACACCAGTGAGCTCAGTGTCCCCCGGAGCCTGGGACAGGGACACCTCATCGTCTGCTGCTGTGTCCCCATCATCACCTGTTTTTGGAAGAGACACACAATGTATGTTATGTTTCTACAGGCATCAATGGTTCATACACCTGACAGTTTGACTGTACCTCTGGATGCGGCCCTGTACATTGCATTGTCCTCAGTTGTCACAGTTAGAGGTTGATATTGGGGTAGCACATTGTCCTGCCAACCTGAAGCTTTTCAATGTGAATGTTGAGGTGTGTGCATGGCCAGCATTGGTGGTATTTGGTGGACATCCGGCCCTCCTTCTCCCCCAGCCCAGTTATCCCACCATGAAGCATGCCACCCTTGCAGTGTGTGCAGGTTGACTCTCAGGATGTTAGTCAGTGGTGTCCTGCTATTGGTTGTTGCACAGTTCTCAGCAGGGCCTTGTGCTCCCCACAACAGAGCACCATTGTCAGACATCTTTGAAGTGGCTTTCCACTCCCTGTGATGTGTGCATGGTTCTGAGTGGTGTTGATGGGCCAATTGTGAGGGTGAGCAAAATCTGTGACTACAACTCCCATCATGCTATTGCCTACACCCCCCTTCCCAGCATGCCCATACTTCCTTCCTTTTGAGTCGACTTCACTGTGTGTGAGTGTGACTGCAATGGCAAGATGGCTGTCAGTGGTGTCCTGCTGTTGGTTGTTGCACAGTTCCCAGCAGGGCCTTGTGCTCCCCACAACAGAGCACCATTGTCAGACATCTTTGAAGTGGCTTTCCACTCCCTGTGATGTGTGCATGGTTCATAGTGGTGTTGATGGGCCAATTGTGAGGGTGAGCAATATCTGTGACTACAACTCCCATCATGCTATTGCCTACACCACCCTTCCCAGCATGCCCATACTTCCTTCCTTTTCAGTCGACTTCAGTGTGTGTGAGTGTGACTGCAATGGCAAGATGTCAGTCAGTGGTGTCCTGCTGTTGGTTGTTGCACAGTTCCCAGCAGGGCCTTGTGCTCCCCACAACAGAGCACCATTGTCAGACATCTTTGAAGTGGCTTTCCCCTCCCTGTGATGTGTGCATGGTTCTGAGTGGTGTTGATGGGCCAATTGTGAGGGTGAGCAATATCTGTGACTACAACTCCCATCATGCTATTGCCTGCACCCCCCTTCCCAGCATGCCCATACTTCCTTCCTTTTGAGTCGACTTCAGTGTGTGTGAGTGTGACTGCAATGGCAAGATGGCTGTCAGTGGTGTCCTGCTGTTGGTTGTTGCACAGTTCCCAGCAGGGCCTTTTGCTCCCCACAACAGAGCACCATTGTCAGACATCTTTGAAGTGGCTTTCCACTCCCTGTGATGTGTGCATGGTTCTGAGTGGTGTTGATGGGCCAATTGTGAGGGTGAGCACTATCTGTGACTACAACTCCCATCATGCTATTGCCTACACCCCCCTTCCCAGCATGCCCATACTTCCTTCCTTTTGAGTCAACTTCAGTGTGTGTGAGTGTGACTGCAATGGCAAGATGGCTGTCAGTGGTGTCCTGCTGTTGGTTGTTGCACAGTTCCTAGCAGGGCCTTGTGCTCCCCATAACAGAGCACCATTGTCAGACATCTTTGAAGTGGCTTTCCACTCCCTGTGATGTGTGCATGGTTCTGAGTGGTGTTGATGGGCCAATTGTGAGGGTGAGCAATATCTGTGACTACAACTCCCATCATGCTATTGCCTACACCCCCCTTCCCAGCATGCCCATACTTCCTTCCTTTTGAGTCGACTTCAGTGTGTGTGAGTGTGACTGCAATGGCAAGATGGCTGTCAGTGGTGTCCTGCTGTTGGTTGTTGCACAGTTCCTAGCAGGGCCTTGTGCTCCCCATAACAGAGCACCATTGTCAGACATCTTTGAAGTGGCTTTCCACTCCCTGTGATGTGTGCATGGTTTTGAGTGGTGTTGATGGGCCAATTGTGAGGGTGAGCAATATCTGTGACTACAACTCCCATCATGCTATTGCCTACACCCCCCTTCCCAGCATGCCCATACTTCCTTCCTTTTGACTCTGCTTCCCTGTGGGGTAGTGTGCCTGTGCTGACAGGATGGCTGACAGTGTTGTCCTGGCGTTTGTTTGGCTACAAGTCCCAAGAGTGTCCCTGTGTTTCACACAGCATAACCCAGGGTGGTGGTTCTTTGTGGGATATTCAATTGGAGTGTGAGGCATTGCATTCTCCCAGGTGAGTTGTGTGGAGTTTGTGTTAAGGGGGGGTGTAAGGTAAGCTGCTTATAACTATGGTCAGAGCTGTCAGTCCTCCTTCCCACCCAGCCAGATATCCCACCATGGAACGTGCTTCCATTGCAGGGAGTGCAAGTTGTCTTTCAGGATGTCAGTCAGTGGTGTCCTGCTGTTGGTTGGTGCACTGTTCCCAGCAGGGCCTTGTGCTCCCCACAGCAGTACCCAGTGTCAGCCATCTTGTCAGTTCTTTTCCACTCCCTGTGATGTGTGCATGGTTCAGGGTGGTGTTGATGGGCCAATTGTGAGGGTGAGCAATATCTGTGACTGCAACTCCCATCATGCTATTGGCTACACTGACTTCACCAGCATACACAGACTTCCTTCCTTTCAGTGAGCTTTCCTGTGAGGTGGTGTTCTTGTGGTGGCAACATTTCTAACTGTGTTTGTTGGTTATATTTGTGCCACTGCCTTGCTGTATTTGTAGTTAGGTTTGTACATGTCATGACACAGTTACATATCACTATGAGATGGCATGTATTGTGTTTATCTGACTGACAGACAAATCTTGGGGTGATTATCTTTTGGTTGCTGTGGATTTGCTAAGGGTGCATGGTTTGACTATCCCCTTGACAATGATGTGTGTGTGTGTTGTCACACAATATTGGGTATATTAGTTGTATACTCACCAGGCTCTGGGTTGTTTGATAGTCCATATACGCTCACTGGTGGTAGGATGGCCCGCACCTTCTCCTCCCAGGGCCTGAGGTATAGTGGTTTGGCAGGAGGGCCACTGCCGGTGCGCTGACTCAAGATGTAATCCTTCTTTAGTAGGTCCCTGACCCTCCTGCGCACATCATACCACCTGTTCTGGATGTCTTCCTTTGTGCGCAAACATGGTGATTGTGCGTTGACCCTGTCGACGATCCTCTCCCACATCTTGGTTTTCTGCGACATGGGGGTCTGTTGGACCAATGTACCGAACAACTGGGGCTCTACCCTGAGGATCTCATCTACCATTACTTCCAATTCACTGTCTAGGAACTTTGGATTCTTCTTTGGGGGCATGGTGATGGGTGGTGGTGGTGATTGATGTGGGTGTGGGTGTGCAAGTGAGGGTGTGTGGGTGTAGGTTTTGCTGGGTGTATGTGAGGGTGCTATTTGTTGAGGTGCTAATGGTGTGTGGCTTGTGTGATGGATGAGCTGTGAGTGTGTCTGTGGTTGCTGTCTGATGGTGTTCTGTGCTGGCAGGTCAGTTGAATTTGAAAAGGATCATGGTAGGGATTTGTGGCCTTTATATGGGTGGAGTTGGGGGTGTGTCCTTGTTCCATGTTTTTTTCCCTGTATTTATTGACTTTGTCATTGCTTGTTTGGCCCTTTTTTTTGTATTTTTCCCTTTGTATTTTTTGTGCATGTAGGAGACGTTCTTCTGACCGAGTGGGACGCTGCAGTTGTCTCGTGCGAGCTTCTCCGAGTCATTCACGCTGTGTTTCTGCTAGGTTTATTGTGCGGCGTACGCGTCGGTCTCCGAGTGTTGGCTTCCTTCTGCTGGCTTTTGTATGCGTGTCGGTCGTTCGGCTTGAGCTCCGTGCAACTCGGTCGGGTTTTCCACGCATTACATCGTACTGCGCGGGTCGGAGTTCGCGGGTACGTTTCGTTCGGGTTCATTCCTGGTGCGTGTTGGTCGGTTCGATTCGCGTGGTTTTCCGGCCGGATGGCTTGTTTCCGTGCGGTTCGGTCGTTCGGCTTGTGTTCCGTACGAGTCGGTCGTGATTCACATGCATTTCATCGTACTACCCAGGTCGGGCGACGCCGGTAGTGTCGGTCGGATTGAAGTCCGTACCGAGTCGGTCGGTACGTTTTCCGGCCCGAATCGGAATCGGCCCTAGAATGTTAAAACCAACTTCACTAAAAGATGTATTTTATCATTCTGAGTTCAGGCATACTAAACTCGAATTTCTACCTAGTTCCCTGAGTCAGTTTAGGATTATAAGATGTTATAATCAAAACTGCCCATTCTGGCCTATGGGGAACAGGTAGCCTTGCAATAGTGAAAAACAAAAATGGCTGTAATTCACTATTAGGACATGCCACACACACCAGGCATGTCCCACCTTATCCTTACAATGCACCCTGCCCATAGGCCTACCATAGGGGTGTCTGATATGAAGAAAAGGGAAGGTTTGGGGACTGGTAGGTGGGTGCACTTACCAAGTCGACATGGCAGTCACAGACTGCACACAGGCTCTGCAATGGCAGGCCTGAGACACACTTTACAAGCTACTTCTGTGGGTGGCACAACCAGTGCTGCAAGCCCACCAGCAGCATTTGATTTACAAGCCCTGGGCACACTCCGGGCACTGTACTAGGGTCTGACAGTAATTCAAATAAGCCAAACATGGAGTCACTAATTCACATCATAATTTACAATAGGGAGCACTTGCACTTTGGCACTGATTAGCAGTGGCAAAGTGCCCATGAGCATCTAGTCCAGCAAAAACATATCGACAACAGTGGAGGCATTATGAAAAAATGGAAGGGAGACCCATGCCAAGGATGCCAGGTCTAACACGTGTCCCCTCCAGCTGAAATGTGGGGAGAACTATCCTACCCCTAGGGAGTACTCATCACTAAGGTGGAAAAATCTGGACAGACCATCAGCATTGGCGTGTTCTGTACCAGGGCAGTGTTCCACCGTAAAGTCCATCCCCTGTAGGGAAATGGACCACCTCAACAGCTTTGGATTCTCACCCCTCATCTGCATCAACCATCTGAGGGGCCTGTGGTCTGTCTGAACCCGGAAGTGAGTCCCAAACAGGTATGGTCTCAGCTTCTTCAGTGCCCAGACCACAGCAAATGCCTCACGCTCAATGGCACTCCATCTCTGTTCCCGGGAAGTAACCTCCTACTGATGAAGGCTACAGTTTGGTCTAGGCCCTCCTCATTGATCTGTGATAGAACAGCCCCTACACCATTCTCTGAAGCGTCCGTCTGTACAATGAACTCATTGGAGAAGTTGGGTGCCTGGAGCACAGGCGCCGTGCACATGGCAGTCTTCAAGGTGTCAAAAGCTTTTTGACAGGCGTCAGTCCAAATCACTTTCCTGGGCTGCTTCTTGGAAGTCAGCTCTGTCAAGGGGGCAACAATGCTGCCATACCCCTTGACAAATCTCCTGTAATACCCGGTGAGTCCTAGGAAGGCTCTCACTTCTGTCTGGGTCTTGGGGGGCACTTGCACTTTGGCACTGATTAGCAGTGGCAAAGTGCCCATGAGCATCTAGTCCAGCAAAAACATATCGACAACAGTGGAGGCATTATGAAAAAATGGAAGGGAGACCCATGCCAAGGATGCCAGGTCTAACAGTAACCCTGGGCGTAGTGGGCGTAGCGGGGCTACGCGGAGGGCCACGGAGTTGAGAACAAACTCCGTGGAGCTCCACTACGCTACGCCACCCGCCTCCACCCCCCCTATTGACAATTAATTTTAAATGACGGAAAAGTAAAGAAAAACCATTTACCTGGACTGCGGCGTCCCCGGGCTGCCCTTCTCCTCTTTCTCGGCGTCTCTGCGAAAACTGCGCATGCGTGCGCCCGTGAATGCGCATTTTTTGCGAGAAAAGCTTGGGCGCACGCGCATGGCAGTTTTTGCAGAGACGGCGAGGAAGAGGAGGAGGGCAGCCCGGGGACGCCGCAGTCCAGGTAAGTGGTTTTTCTTTACTTTTACGTCATTTATATTTAATTGTTAATAGGGGGGGTGCAGGCGGAGGCCAACTCCACTCCGCCGCGGAGTGTGCGGAGACTTGCCTTCTCTGCGAAACGCGGAGGAGGAAAATCTCGGCACATTCCGCGGGCGGTGCGGAGGTCTCCGCCCGGGGCTGATATAAAGTTCATTGGGTCCTTATAGAAAAAAAGTTTTTTAGTTACATAAAGTGATCGTAGGAATGTCAGTCTGATATCTTGATAAAACCTGCAAAAGAGCATAAAATGTACTGTAGACTGGGATTTTTTCCCATCACATGGGTACCTAAGGATAGTTTTCTTCCATGTTTCATATTTTGGAAATGCCACAAGTTGGTGTAATGTGCCCAATTGCAATTTAGTCAAATAAAATCTTTCTTGCACATTTGTTACTTTAACTAAGTATGCTGGTAGGCCTGAAAGAGTTGGACAGGCACATATCTTAACATATCTTAAAACGCTTGTTTTTTTCCCTTCTCTACTATCTCTAACATGGCCCTGTTTCTCCAAGAAAATCATTTTCAACTCTTTTTTGCCATATTGCAATATACTCGCAGGGTTTGTAACTGACAGGTCTTCGTCAACGTCTTTAAGTAACTTGTCCATGTAAGCTAGCCATGGGATTTTACTGTAATTTTACAGAGCCAAGCAATCCTAAATTAATTCCCTGGTGAACTTTGTACCCTTCTTGCACCAGATATTGTACCAGAAACTTATTGCTCTCACATGTATTGTGTCAACAACATAAGGTACATTTTTTTCTCTATGTAAGATATACACAGATGTGGACCTTGGTACAGCTAACAGATGACAAAGAAATGCATTTTCACAGGTTTGTAATAAGGAGGCGTTGGTATTACCCCACACAGTTGCCCCATATGTTGCAACCGGGATACACTTGCTACTATATAATTTAAGCATGTGTAATATAGGTCTATTACCTATCTTACTGGAAAATCTAAAAATAGCCTCCACAGCTCTAGTTAGTTTTAATTTTGTTAGTTCTATATGCAGGCCCCAATTGCAATTATAAGAAAAAAGTACACCTAAATAAGAGAATCTTTGGACTTTGGCCAGTTCGTGGTCTCTCACAAAGTGATTCTTTTTCTTGGCCCTGCCCCATCCACAGACCATCACAAAGGTTTTAGTCAGATTTAATTTTAAATCCTTCTGCTCCATGTATGTGACAAAAGCATCAATCAGCTGTTGTAGACCATTTGCAGTTCTGGATATCAGAACTGCATTGTCCGCATACAGAAGCAGAGGGGTTGGGCGGGGGGCAATTTTCGGGGCAACGGTGTTCAAGGTTTTGTCTAACCCATTAATATACAATGAGACGAGGAAAGGTACAAGGGCAGCCTTGTCTAATAACCCTTGAGTCCTCAAAACTTGGGGTACACTCACCATCCATCCAAAATCTTACTTGTGCAGTCAGGGTTGAATATAGTTGCGACAAGTGCGATATTATGTCAGCGGGAGCGCCCATTTCGGTCATAGTTTCCCATAGTTTAGCATGGTTTATGCAATCGAAGGCGCAGCTTAAATCAGCGAAGCAAAGGTGGATGTGTTCCTCCTTGGCTAGCGTGTATTTGCCAATAAGGAGGTTCCAATGAATACACTGTTCCACTGTCCTTATATCCCTCCTGAAACCATATTGGGAGTCCGCTAAGATGTTGTTGTCCGCAGCCCAACCTCCAATCTCTCGAGTACTATCCTCCCCATTATCTTAACAGAAGAGTCCAGAAGGGATTTAGGGCAGAACATCTGACATCCCCCTGTCGCCTTTTTTAAAATATTGGGACTAAAATACTGTCCATCCATGTGCGTGGGACACAGCCTTGGGCAGCTGCGTTACAGACCTGTGTTAGTATTGGCGCCCATAATGTCATATGTTCTTTGTATGCATTTACAGGGACCCCGTCGGGACCTGGGGCTTTACCACACATCGTTTTTTTATTGCCAATATGACCTCATCTAAGCTAACCTGCTGCAAAGGGGTACGGTCTTTGGGGGCAGATTCTTCCATATTTTTGCTTGCGATGTTAAAGATTTTTCCAAAATATGTTAACCAGTCACACTAGGCGATAACTGTTTCAATCCTTGGGCCTTGATCTTCTTTAGAAAAGGTGAGTTTACCACCTTCCAGAATAGTATAGGATCCCTTGTGTCCACCGCCTGATTCAATTTAGACCACGCCTGCTTTTGTACGTCTTCCTTCCTGCGTTTTGAGGCTTGGTTGTATATTATTCTAAGCCGCTTGACTTCCACCCTATCTCTAAGGTTCGAGTGTAAGGCTTTTTTTGGTTTTTGATTTGCCCGTGTGCATTCATGATAGAATCAACCCCTATTCTGCTTCTTGATGACCTTTTTGACCCTTTTCGGGTTAGAGGCTATAGCCATTGTGATTTTACCATACGCAGCCACCACCATATCTGGAGGGGATTCGATATCAGTGCAGACGATAAAGCTTTCCCTGTTAGCTTTAACCACATTTTCCAAAATAAATTTTTCATCTATCCCTGTCCACTTAATGCTTATGCTGTTTTTCCCTGCTATGACCATGTTAGGTGCCAGCAATATATCTTCAATTCCCCTTTTTTAATGCTTAGAGTCAGTGTTAGAGAGGCATGGTCTCTAAAATGTGTAAAATCAATGAGAAGTGACCTAAAAAGCTTCATAGCATTTGATGATATTATTATATGGTCAATACACGTTGAACTTCCTCTGCCCTGGAATGTAGGTTTTGATGTATATCCCTCCTCATCATTTGATTCTAATATTTCTAAATTTTATTTACACAGGAGCTCGTTTATCCGTTCCCCATAGCTATCCTGAGGGAAATCATGTTGATTGTTCCCTATGGTATCAGTGAAACCAGACACACTTGTCTCTGAATAACAGCACTTGCAAGTGTTAAAGTCCCCCACCCAAATATAAATACACTCGGGGTCCTCACCCCTAACAAAGTTAGCGAGTTGTTTTGCTAGCTCCTCCACAATTTTATAACGGGTAGCATTAAAAATGTTGTTATAGTAGTTTATTAATATGAAGGATTGGTTATTACCCGCTTCAAGGAGTGCCAATTGGAAGTAGGGAGAGTTGTAAAAAACTTCTTTTATTAGGACCGGTGCTGTAGTGGAAACCAGAGTTACCAGGCCTCCTTTGGCCCGTCTATGTGGTGATGGTATAGCTGGGGTAGAGATTGTAACAAAACCATCAATGTATGGGGGTTGTGTGTGCCATGTTTCCTGGAGGCACAACAATTGTACTGATTTTACACTACCTACCCACTACTCATCATTAAGATTGTTTTTAATCCCAGCTATGTTCCAGGACCTGATTTTTATTTGGCAGTTCATAAAAATGTTATTTTTATTCTGCCCAGCGTGATTCTTCTCATTGCTTATAGTGATCCTGCCTCTAGTGTTAACTTCTACCCCACACTCTTCCTTCAGTCAGTCCTGTTCGCCTAGACTTGAGAGGGGGGCATAACAGTTTGAGCAGGACACTGATGGGCTCTGGCTAGAAATATTTTGTCAGTGAGACCATGTACTATTGGATGATCTTGGGTAAACAACGGTGGGATGTAAATAAGCCTAAAGGTATAGCGATTACTCTTTCCTCAGGGCTAATCATGTGTTGTTGTTTAGACTGAATCTTCATAAGGGAAGTTTGTGCCATGGTTAGATGCCGAAAATTGATAACGATGTACTCTCCAGTGCCCAATTTTTGAGTGGGACGCACCCAGTTCACCCAGTTCACCCGTCTAACCATAATAATTTCCTCAAGGAAGAGATTAATATTTAAGTCCAAACTGGCCATCCAGTGTGCCACTTAATTTCTTAATTCTGTCCAAGATTCTCTAGATTGATGTTCTAATTTGGGGGCTCCTTTTAATACAATGAAATAAGGGGTTGCCTCAGGGGGTAAGTGTAATATTGCTGGAGTAGAGCACCATACCCCAAATTTTGTTGTGCTCTGATGCTGAAGCCGTATTGCCCTTCCCTGCATCAGCTCCACCATTGGTTCTGCTCTTGCTCTATGATTATTTTTTCTAAGGTTTTGTATTTCCCTGGGGCAGGATGTTTCGGCCATTTTTTCTTTCTCAGAGTGTTCGAGTCTAATAGGGCCATTCATATTGACCATGGATTGGGTATCAAACAGAGGAGGACGCTGACGCGGAATATGAAAGTTTTATATAGCGTGAACTTGACCTAAAGAGGTGGTAGAGTGAAATTGAAGTTCATTCAGCATGTTTCACTGAGTGCTGGTATTCTTGCTCCACTCCGGGTCTTGCAAGTGACCTAGTGTGAGCGCGGTAGCGGGAGAACGGCGGTAACCGGCAGCGGCAGCGGAGCAGAGCTGCGGGGGCCAAGAACTGTGCTCCGCGAACCGGGAGCTGAACCAGGAGCTGAACCGGAGCCACAACAAGAGCCACAGGAGGCTGCGGGAAGCCCCGGTGAGCCCCTGTGATCCCCTGTGAGCCGCACGGTGCCACGGGGGGCCCAGGGCCCAGGGCATTGCGAGCATCAGGAGCAGTGGGGAGAGCGGGGACACGGTGAGAGCGGTGAGAGCGGTAAAGCATGCCTCAATGTCACCTTGCAGCGCAAGCAGAAGAGAGCTGAATCCAGGAATTGTGCTCCAAGTAAGTGCTTCCAGTGGCAATATTTGCAAGTTCTGGAGAAACTTACCGGCGGTTGCTGGTTGCTGCTTCATTGCTCCGCCCTGCTGCCACTACAAACATCGCCACGAGTGGAGCGGACGCGGACTCCATTTCCTAGGAGCCTCGGGGCACATATCCTACCTGTCACCGGACGCGCCCGGAGGTGCTTAAATCAGCGCGAGGGCTCCGGCAACTCGTCTGCGCCCGTCAGAGCCTGAAAGAGGCTGGGCTGGGCCACAATTAGAATATTTCCGTACTGGTAGTGAGTTGCTTGGTTATTCAACATATAGGACTACTTCTAAACCGCGATTAATAAAGCCCATTTGAGGCTAATTTGAGGCTAATTGTCAATAGTTTGTAATTATGAGTAGGCGCAAGTCAGGGGTGGTGGGAACCCTAGATGCCTTTCTTGTTCGTGCGGAATCTGCACTTATCCATGAAATCGAATTGACTGAGCGGCGGTTGTCTCTGGATCCTAAATCCCTATTCTCATGTCAATCTGGTGTGGGGACTAGCGATGGTCTGGAAACTTCCTCTGCCCACCCACCTGCGGACAATACCTCTGATATACATGGTGCTTCCAGTAATCCTATTAACTTGGAAATGAGTCCTCCGTCTGGACCATTACCAGGGTCAAATTCTCTTGGTGTTAGCACTAGAGGGCAGCAAGCAAGCATCAACAAAGGCTCAAAAAGGGGACATGACCCTATCACAAGGAAGAAAAAAGGTGTGGTCCAGAAACAAAAACAAAGAGTGACTCGCAACACAGTTTGCCAACTTAGCTCTCCGGTGGTGAACGATAAAGCCTGTATATCACCTTCATTACAGGCCATTACTGCAAATAGTTCCCCTGCATGGCCAAGCGAGGACGCTTTATGTAATCGATTAGAACAATTGGTATCTAACCTTCTTGCTCCTTTGTTGCATAAGTTATGTCAAATTGAAGCAAGGCTAAATGTATTAGAACAGCCGCGTGATTCTATCCAGTCACCCAATATCGACGCAGCTAATAGTAGGGGCGCTGGTTTGATGTCCCCGAGGAGAGGATATGATATGGGAAAGAGTACCAATGCTAAGACAAAATGTTCTAATTCTAAACCCTGCCCGGATATTAATCATGATTTAACTAAACCCAGGCCCTCCCACGTAAATGCTGGACCATTGTCCTGTGCACATAATCAGACTAACCAGAGTCAGAATAAGCCATTGATACAGTCATTGGCTCCAAAAGGAGCCGCACCAACTGTTAGGGTGGGGGATTTGGATAGGAACTCAGGTGAGTCACGTAGACTGGATTCTAACCAGAGGAGTGCCAGTGGCATATCCCCTAATGTGATTTTAAATCTTCCGCCAGAAGCAACCCCTTACACTGTGGTCTTAGCAAACGTCCCACAATTATCTTTAAATGAATTTGAACATTGGTCAACACTGCGTAACAAAGCTTGTCATCTACTGAGTACGAGAACGGGGCTAAATAATGTTCTTTTTAATGAATTTAAAATGGTACGCAGGGTATCATGGGTTGGAAAGTCTAGTAAACGGTTATCAGGTGATTGTGTAATTTTATCTTTTGGGTCTCCAAATCTTGTTCAGCTCATTTTGGATAGAGCAGGTAGTGGGCAGATTAATGTAACTGACATTAATATTCTTCCATTGGGGTTTTTCTATCAACCACCGAGTGGTGGTCCATGCTATTGGCAGCGGGATTCATTCCCAGAGAATAGACGTTATCTTTATTCGGTGCCAACTAGCAATCGTTATGAAGTATTTGGCTCAATGGAAGATATCGATTGACTTATCGATCGAGAATCAACTTTATCCCACGTAGAGTTTCTGCCTAGTCCTGAAAATGAATTAATAATTAGTGCGCTTGGATTAACTAAAGATTGTGGGGACGTATTCACTACTAATAGAGAACACCTGATTACAAATGACGTAATATCAATCCAGGATAGTTCCCAGCTTTTGGAGATTGATACCGACCATAAAGCGTTAAAGACGCCCTGTGCCTGCCAGATAATTAACACTCAGGGTGTTTCCCGTTCACGGTTATTGGAGTTTCCCACTAACTTTATTCCACCTAAACTGTCTAATAATAGTTTGAATAATAACACAGAGGAAGCTCTTTGTAAACTGGTGTCCTGGAACATAGCAGGTCTTCGCCAAAAGTTGACCAACTCTATTTAGTGCGAATATATACAAATTCAAGATATTCTTTGTTTGCAGGAGACGTGGGCAATAGACCCGCTATACATTAATGGATTTAAAACTCTGCACACAAGGGCAACTGAAAGTAAAGGAGGTAGGCCTAAAGGTGGCCTTTGTACATTTGTATTGAATACTATGAATTTTAATAAGGTAGAACTTTATTTAGAAGATATTTACTATCAGCTAGTTAACATTAAAATTGATAGGAAGCAATCTGTCATCCTGATCAATTTTTATAATAATATTCCCCTGCCTGATGTAGAAACTGTGATGAAAAAGTTAGTAAGTGATGTACAATCATTATGGCATAAAAATGCTGAAGACACGATGATACTTATGGGAGGGGATTTTAATTGCGTTTTATGTTCAAATGCTGATATTAATATGTGTGGCCATGATGATAATGAAGGGTTCAGTTGTACGCACTTTTGTCACACAAATTTGGGGGAGCTGTATAATGAAATGTTGTGCACTCTGGATTTAGGTTTCGTGAATGAAATGTGTCCAAAGCCAGCTCTAATGGGTTACACCTTTAATGGGCGGGGCTTATTCTCAACAATAGATTTCATATTTGTGTCAAATAACCACGCTCCAAGAATCAGATCATTTCATATTGGTGATATATCTCTGAGTGATCACTTCCCACTGTGTACTACAATTAAAGGATGGACGAGTAGTTCAAGTATAGGAAAAAACTGCCCCCTGCCTTTAGAATCAATCGCACTTGATAGAACTAACGGTTTTACTTTGAAATGGGCTATGATTGATCCTGAAGGCGTTATAAAATCTGTGGTAAATAAGTGCAAAGCTGCCTTTGATACATGTCTGAATGAGTCAGCAACCCCCGGTAGTATTCTTGACTCTTTTGAATTAATTTCTAGTGCTGTGAGGGAGGCCCTCTTTGTACAAAAACATTGCAAGGTAAAATCAACAGGATGGTTTGATTCGAATTGTACCAAGGCACACCTGAATTTAAAAAAGTACTTCATACTATTCCCAGAAATCAGGATGCCATAAGGGAGGCTAGGAGAATCTACAACCTGGCCATTAAAGAGAGGAAAGCCAGCTTAAAAAGGAAGCTTGGGAGTCCCTTCATCTGGCCGCTTTAAGCAGGGACAGTAGTGCCTTTTGGAAGGCGGTTAAAGCACCATACCTGAAGCAAGATGGGGGTCCCGCTATCGAGATTGCCATCACAGAGGACCAATGGGTTGAGCACTTCACAGAGGTGTTCAAGGGGGTAGGTCACACTGACAATAACTTAGGTGAACCACTATTAACTAGCAACACAGAAAATATTGACCTCCAATTTACCCTGGAGGAAGTGACAGGGGCGATCTCTGTCACTCGAGCAGGGAAGGCTCCAGGACCCGATGGTGTCCCATGTGATTTGTTTAAATCAAATTTAATTTTATGGGGGCCAATTGTGACACAGGTAGTGAATGCAAGTTGTTTAGCACCTTTTCCGCAAACCTGGGTAGAGTCAGTCATTGTCCCCATTTTTAAAAAGGGAAATCGCCAGGACCCTAGATGCTACAGGCCTATTTCCTTATTAGACTCAATGACTAAAATTGTGGGTCGTGTAATATTAGCAAGACTCAAGGACTGGGCACTAGATAAGAACGTTCTCTCCGACCTTCAATATGGCTTCCGTGAAGGAGTGGGCACTATTGAACAGAGTTTAAATTTAGCCCTACTGGTGGGAAAGTATGTACGGGTAAAAAAGGAAGTTTGTTTTTAGCTTTTGTAGACCTCACCGCTGCTTTTGATTCTGTAATACACGCCAAACTTTGGGAGGTTTTAGAAAAGATAGGCGTTGAACAACAAATTATTTATTTTTTACGACGTTTTTATTGTAATGCTCAGACGAAAGTTCGTTTTGACATTAAGGGTGGATGTACAACTCCAATTCCAATAAGTAGGGGAGTTAGGCAAGGATGCGTCCTTGCCCCATTCCTTTTTAACTTGTATATAAATGATTTAGAGGAAGCATTGATTAAGAAACAGGTTGACTACCCCAAGATAAATGGTCGTCCTATCCCCGCACTTCTATACGCTGATGATGCGGTTTTATTGTCACGAACTCAAGTAGGTCTACAAAAGGTTTTAAATGGTTTTAATGAATATATGAATGAATTAGGACTTACGGTGAATACATCTAAGACATATGTCATGAGATGTGGTAGGGGCAGTAAAAAATGTCATGAGATGTTCATAGGTGATCGAAAAATCGAGGCAACAAAACTTTTCTCATATCTTGGAATACCATTTCACCAAGATGACTCATGGGTTCAGGCAGTTAGAGCTAAAAATTAAGTTTTATTAGAACTATCTCAGCACTCGCCCAATTTTCAAAAAAGTTAGGGAGAAGACCCCCGGTAGAGCTTTTACAGATCTACCAGGCAAAAAGTATCTCAACTGTAACCTATGGCTCAGGGGTGTGGGGTATTGCAAATACCCAGTCATTACAGTTTGTGGAAAATAATTTTCTAAGATATATTTTGTCAGTACCTAGATCAACCTCTTCCTATGTGTGCCACGCTGAACTGGGTTTAACGTATTTGTCTGATCTCATTAAACTGGAGCCGGTTCTTTTACGGCACAGAGTATGGACAAAAGAAGAAACCAAGCTAAACAGGGATATTTTAAAGGATATTTTAAAAATGGAAAAAGTCTTAACGATACCCTGGGTCAGTTATGTACGAAAATTCCTGCAGAATCTGGGACATCTGGAGTATTTTACTGATCCTGATTCTATGCAAGCGGTACGTAGGAAAGACTTAAAAAAAGAGGGTCTTGTGATGTTGGAAATGTCACGGTTGACAACTGAATTATTAAAGCCCACGGTACTGGAAAATCAAATGATTTTAAGTGTTTTTAAAATTCAGCCATATTTGGCGATAGTACCAGAAGGATACGACAGATTCCTACTAACAAGATTCAGGCTTGGAATGGTACACAGACTTATTAGTTTTCCCGATATGAATGACTGGAGCCGAACTATGATACCCTGTCCCTGTGATAATTGCTCAAGTCAATCCACTATCCATGTTATTTTCTTTTGTGGATTTTATACTCTCATTAGGAAAGTCTGGATTCTGCCAATGTTGAGAACTATGGGGATAAGAAAATGTCGTCCAGCTTACATCGCATTACAAACTATGGACAATGCTAATATGATTTGGAAAATTGCGATGTTTTTAAAAAAGTGGTCAGCTATAGGAAGAGCATAATATCATGAGGAATTGTTTTTTAAGAATATTGTTTTTAGAATTAATGAAACGTTATGAATTTTTAATTGATGTTATTAAGTGCGATATAATGATCATAGCTGCTGCTAAAATTTCTTTATGAATTAACTTGAAAAATCGATATTCAATTTTAAGTCTTTTAACATGATTATAATGTGTACAAATTGCTTTTATGATTGCAATATCTTACAATCGAATAAAGCTGAATTTGAATTTGGGTATCAGGAAGGGGAGTACCTCTAGCAACTTCCTTCTCTAGTGTTCTTACTAGGTTCTTGGGTGCATTTTCAAGTGTTACCAGCCTCTTTTTAATATCTATGAGCTCAGCCATATCCTTCCGCTTTATGTTCTCAACTTTGACATAGAGGGGCTTATTTACAAGGCCCTTGCACCACTTTTGCGTCATTTTTAACATGGGAAAAGTGACGCAAAAGTGGCGCAAGGGTCTTGTAAATCTGCCCCAGAGTTTTTTAAAAAGTCCCTCAAGATTACTATTTTTGTTTGGATCTTGTACTTTCATGGTGCTTTTCAGGGTATCGTTTTTACCTTGAGTGCTGGGGGCTCTTCCTGTTTTTGGGAGGCTACTATTCTCAAAGCCCCGGGCTGTTTGCTTTTCTTTGATGGGGACAATTTTGTTTCTTGGGAGGTGGAGAGTTCAACTAACTTCAATGATTTATTAAATACGTATGGAGAGTGCTTGTGTAATGTGGAGTTTTTCCCAGATTTCCCAGTTTCTGTCTGCTCTAGGGGGTTGATTTCCTCCACTTGTGCCACAATCACATTACTGGGAACCTTGCTAACAATTTGCTTAGTTGCCGCAAGCCTTTCTTCCACATTACATATTTCATTTTCAATTAGACCCACAGCATTTGTTAAGTAATTGGTAATTGCGTTAGTTGCTTTCAGCTGTGATTTCTCCATGGAGCCTTCTAGTAGCTTCCTTTTACCCATTACCAGCTTTATTGTTTGTGCTCGTCTAACAGGGACTAATCTTTTCCAACTGCCCAGAAGAAAGTACAATGGTAGAGTCAAACCATTTCCTCACAAGAGTGGAGGCAGTTTTAAAAGTACCAATGAAAAATGAAAATTGGGTATAAGTCAGTTACAGTTCTGAAAACTCAAACTTTCTTGGCATAAAGCCAAGGGAGGTGGCCCTGCCCTGGCTCTTCTTGGCACTGATGGGCAAGGACGGGCCCGCCCTCGGCCCGGGCTTAGCCTGGGCGTGGCCGGTGCATGTCCCGCACCACGGGAGATGTAATGGCGCATTATGCGTGGGGGTCCCCTTCCCCTTTTCCTCACCTGTCTTGGTGGCACGGTGCTCCCTGGGACTTCGAGTCCCACCAGGGAGTAAAGCAGCAACTGCGGCAGCAAGGAAGGGCGTCCTGTGCCACAGGAGATGTAGTGACGCTTTATGCTCGGGGTGAGCCACCTCCCCCTTTTCCTCAGCTGTCTTGGTGGCATGGTGCTCCCAGTGACATCGAGTCCCACCAGGGAGTAAAGCAGCAACTGCGGCAGCAAGAAAGAGCGTCCCGCACCACAGGAGATGTAGTGGAGCATTATGCGTGGGGGGTAAGTCCCCTCCCCCTTTTCCTCAGCTTCTTGGTAACACGGTGCTCTCTGGGACGGACTTCGAGTCCCATCAGGGAAGAACGCAGCAACTGCGACAGCAGGAAAGGGTGACCTAGGACTCCTTTCCGACAATATTGCAAAATGCTTGGGGTCAATTTCAAGTCCATTTTCAGCTAAATAATTCAACAGGGCAATAGTATATTGCTTGCATGCCTCTTGCGACATTGACACCACTAACGGGTCATCAATGTACTGCAGGAGAACTGAATTGCACTGTAACTTCAGAGGCTCCAGATTCTTTTTCAAGATCTGGTTAAAGATCGAGGGGCTCTCAGTATACCCATGTGGAACTCAGCATGCCAAAATTCTATTTTGGAGACGGAAATTAAAAGAAATTGTCTCTCTTTGTGCAGTGGGATAGAAAGCAAAGCATGGCACAAGTCAATCATTCAGCTTCACTGGGTATCTGAAATAATATTACAGCAGGATTCAGTACCACAGGAGAACAATATTATTAATCTTTTACCGATCTTGAACAATGCAATATTTCCTTATAGGCTTTTTCAGGCCCTTGATAAGGGAGTTACAGGGACTTCCCAAATTATCTTTCACGATTCCCTGCTTTATCATTGACTCAATCACCGGAGTGATTCCAGCCACTGTCTCTAGTGAGGAATGGCACTCGGACATTCAAGGATATCCTGCATTAGGTTTTAACTGTGATTTTTACTGGCTCAATGCCTTTTATAAGACCAATGTCTTTTCCAGAAAAATCCAAAACTTCATGTTTAATGGAATCTTTCAGATCAAGGGGCAAATCATCTATGGTCATAATGGGAAACAACCCAATATCTGTCTCCTGCTTGGCCAATTTGAAATCCACATCTTCATCATGAGTCTACAATCCACCACCCTCAGGTTACAATATATTGTGCAATTTAACATGCATAATATATCCCTACACAGAAAATTTACAGGACTCACTAACCACAAATTGATGTTCTTCTTCAAATGATCCTATCTTTACAGGTACTCTGTCAGCACAGGGTTCACAATGTGTTTATTAGCAACACCTACAACTTGGACTTTTTTCCCGAGTGGGGTAGGTTTAGGACTTCCACTGTCCTCACAGTAGAACAGGTAGCGCCAGTGTCAATCTAAAATGACACCTGGTAGTCATTCACCTCGCCTTCCACCTCTGGTCTACCTTCAAGACTGAGCTAAGTACACAATCTTCCTGACCTCTTAGGCGCCCTCATTGTGAATGGTCAAACCCATAGTCTCAAGTAGCTTTGAAAACTGGGAACTTCTAGAAACTGCCATGATTCTTAAAAGAGTTCCGGTTGGCTCTAGGAGCTGAATTCACATTACCTTGAATAATTTGTGGCCCCAATTGGGCTTGGGGAACCTGCATCATTGGGGATTGGGACATGTTAGGGTTCTGAGGTCTCTGCACTGGATTCAAATTTACATTTTGCATTTGACCATCACCGACATCCTATTTGGATGGTGTCTTCCCCCTCTTTCAATGGCCCAATGTATTACGATGGATTTGTCGTCTTTAGTGTTTCCATATCTATTCCAGTGTTCAGGTCTATTGGCGCACCACAACTTCTACCTTGAGGACCACCGTTCATCATCTGTCCTCCACCTTGAAATCTAATGCTCTGCATTCCATCACCAACACCCTGATTGTAACCTACATTTCACATGTAGGGACTGTTCTGAAATCCATTCTGTGCTAAGTTTGTTTGCTCCAGCATTATATTTTCTTTAAGCATTTTCAGTTTCATTTCCAGTTCATCACTGCAATACTTCGCATACTGAAGTATTTGATCTAAAGGATTACTCTGCCAACAAATCACATTTTGCTTATAATGAGAACTGATCTATAGACGCAACACGAAAACAAACTAAGACAAAAAATTGCTCAAATTTCCTCTTTCCAGCTCTTCAACACGACTATGTTGCCTGAACACCTGCATAAGACGTTCATAATATGCATGCACTGATTACTTGGCCTCTTGAGTAGTTCAATTTATCTTTAACCGATCAATCACCTTTACCAGGACTTTTGCTGTCAAAATGTTTATCACCTGTTCATATTTCCGCATAACCTCACGAGACAGAGCATTCATCACAGCCACTCTCGGGGGTTCTGCATTTGGCCATTGTATCGACACCTTGCGTTCAGCCCACAAATTGTTAGGAACTACTAAATCGAAAAAGGTATTTAAATCCTCCCATAACACTTTAGCAATTTTCACAAAGTGCTCAACCTGTGTGTGCCATAAGTCAGGGTTCTTCACCAATTTTGTAAATTGATTTGTAAATGGAGTAGGATCACTGTGACTCTAGGGCACATGCACATAACCTCCTCCATGTACCTCCCTCAAGGTGTAAGCGCAAACTCCAGAGACGCTCTGGTTACCATTCTTGCTGTCTCCCCTAATTCTTCCTTTCTTTCTTTTTGCTCTCTCAGCTCACTTGTTCTTAATCGTCTCCAAATTACTCCAATTCCATATACTGAGCACTAATTCCCTCAGATTTGCCTACAACCCAGAAGTTCTCATGCTAGCTGGCATGTACTTTCTTATGTGTATTCTAAAAATCTTTTGCAAGGTCTGACTTTAAATCGAATCCACTTTAAATACAATAGCTGCTCTCTCCAGTTTTGTATAGACTTCAATGGCACGTCTGATAACCTCCCTACACAATAATCTAAGTAAGTTCCTCTTCATTGTACCACTCTGCATGTATATCATCCAAATTTCCTTTGATAAGTTCATCTAACTCTCCATACAGCATAAAAACATCCAAGGGCCTTGTAACATCCTGAATTGTGGTTCTATGAATAACCTCCTCTGCGGCCTGACTCCCATTTGGGGTTTCCTGTGCTGGAAACTGGGTTCACACTTCTACAAAACCAGTAACACCTGCGGCACCGGGCGTTGAGAATACCACAGATACCCATGAGGCAGTAGAGTCCCATGCAATTGCTTGTGAACCAGTGGGTTGTAGTGACAGTAGCAATCCCTGGAGCTCCAACTGTCATGACTGGGACAAAGGCGGGGCTCCTCCTGTTTGGGTTTGATCCTGATTAGTGGGTGAAGTTGCATTATTACCACTAACTTGTTGATTTCCCCAGGCTGGCTGAACCACGTTATATGGAGGTAGCCGGGATGACAGCAAATCCTCCAAGAAGTCATCACTAGAATCTCTATCAATGCTTGCCTCTGACTGCACACCTGCATCACCCTCCCATTGTGCCTTCTTCTGTTTTACTATTTGTCTATATAAGGTACATCCTAACTCCATCAATCATATCTCTCCTTCACACCTGTTGTTAGGAATCCCACTTAGAATCCATCCAACTACAGACTGATCTCTTAGCTTAGATTTGATATTTTTCTATGTCCTTTGCATGTGCAGCCCACTCCCATGCATTCAAGATGTCATACTGTGCTGGTCTTTGTGGGGTTTTCATGTTATATAGTACTCTGCTCAAATTCTCCATTATATTTAGGTTAAGGGTGCCATATCTAGGAACCTGCAGGGACCCTTCTTTGTCAGTGATCTTGTTCCATTGTTGGAGCCAAATGCATATGTGAAGACTACCATTTATGCCAATGTAATGACCGGGCATGCCCTCTGGAGGAGCCTCCTCATCCTTTTGGCAGACTCCCTTACATCGCCCCTAAACAAATCTCTCAGTGTCCTAAAACATTTAATTTTGAATTTGTTTTCAGTGTCTCAAAACCCAACAACTTTAATGCAGACGCTCAACAGGTTTTAATCAAATCAAAGTATAAGTACATTGGCCCACATGCATCAAAGAAAAAGATTGCGACTCTAAAATAGCGAAAATTAAGAATTCGCTATTTCAGATTCGCTAAACGGAATGCACCAAATAATTCGGTAAATATTTGCGATTCCTTAAAAATCGCTAAAATATTTACCGATTACTTATTTACCGATTCCGTATTTGCGAATTCGCAAATACCGAATCGGTATTTGCGAAAGCGCCAATCGTCTCATGGAGATGACATCATACCAGGAAGTGAATCCCAGATACCACACACCTGTGCAGAGTTAGAGACTGAGGAGGAGGAAGACTGTTGGTGCACAGCCTGGAAAACACATTTTCTAGCAGAATCTGAGACCAACAATTACAATGGACCCAGGAAACAAAAAGCAAAAAGGAGAAGGCAGGAAGAGGAAGATCAAATTCAGTGAGAGGGAACTGGAAATACTCACTGAGGAAGTCGTCCAAAAAAATGACAAGCTGTTTGGGAAACAATCCCTGCATGTTGCAGAGTCAGTCAAGCGGAAGATCTGGCTTGGGATACAAGCCCGGGTCAATTCTGTGGGGGTCACACACCGTGACATCAGCAACTTACAGAAGCGATGGTATGACCTTCGCAGCCGGGCAAAAGAGAGAGTGGCTGAAAGGCTGGCATCTGCAAGAAAAACAGGAGGGGGAACATCCACTCAGCCTGCAAACACCCCAATGGACAACTTGGTGGAATCCACTCTGCAGCCCGAGGCAGTTGTCGGGGTCACGCAGATTGACACCTCAGGACATGCGGGGACCTCCCAAGGTAAGAGCACATCCAAACATATTGCAAAATAATTGTAAGCCAAAGTGCAACAAATGCATACCCTGCGTAGTGTAGCAGGCATGAGTCCAGTCCACCTCTTACTTGCAACCCCTAATGCATTGTGGGAGTTGTATGCAAACATATGTAATGGCAAAGCATGGAGGGAGTAGCACAGTTCAAATGCAACAGAGTACAGCAAGGCAGTGACAACAGTAGACTTCCTACATCACAGAAGTTAATTTATTACACCTCTGTGAGCGCAATGTCACAAACATGTGCAAAAAATAGATATATTACATTTTACAAAACAAAATGATCTTGCACTGTTTCCCTCACAGATGCATCACAGGAGAGTGACGTGGCAGACATCCACGATTCACAGGGACATACAGACCAGCAAGATGAGGGACAAGAGATGCCGGCATCCTCGCCCCTACCTGTTCCCACTCAACGCAGGAGAAGAGTATTACCACTGCCCGATTTGGATAGTGAGGAGGACACACAAACAGGAGCAGACCCACAGGGCACTGCCCATACACCCCCACCCCCACCACCAGAGGTAACAATACCACCACGTCACAGTCCGTTCCGCAGGCGAAGGCCAAGTCCATTTCTGAGGTCTGCTGTGGACGATGGTGAAGCTGCCTGCAGTGTGCTTGAGACCAAGATGTTGAGGGTCCAGCGCCTGCAACAGAAGAACATGCGACTCATGCAGGAGCAATTGGGAACAATGGCCACACACATGGGTGGGATTCGTGACTGCATGAAGGAGCAGACGACTGCACTCGTTGAGGGGTTCAGGGCACACGGTGACAAACTTGACCGTGTTGCAACAGCCATTGAACAGATGTGCAGTGTCATGCAGGCTGAGCATATCTCCAATACCAGGAGGCAACAACATTCTATGGGGCGCATGCGCGGATACACCAGGGCCATCAACAGGCTGAGTTCTACGACAGCTCAGCTATACAGGCGTGCAGTCGCCATGCAGGTCGAGATGACCCACTGCTGTGGGGATGTGGCCAGGGGCCTAATCCAGGTCACCACTGCTGTGGAAGGGCTGCAGACAGCAGCAGCCAGTGGGAACATCATGCATGGAGGGGGGGAGAGTGAGGAGGCCTCCAGCCTTAGCAGCCTACTGGTGCCTGTGGCACATAGCAGGAGGCGCAGTAGCAGGAGTCAGGCAGTCACAGAAGACACCATGTCAGATGCAGCTGGGCCTACTACAAGGGCCACAGGGGGCGTCACAGGAAGCGTTAGACATTTGGACATACAAACAATCTGGTGATGTAACCAGATATGTGTTACCTATACACACTGCAGTTGCAGTCCCAAGGCAATGAAATGTAATTGCCTGTACATGGTATGTGTGCATTAACACATACACACAACTGTCACATTAAACCTTTAACCAAATTCTGTGTTGTCATGTGCTTACTCACCTTAGAAGTAATGTTGCGTGATTTCTGCTCTTCTACGTCTGCCCTCTGCTGCATGTGGTCCGCCTGCTGCATGGGGTGGTTGTATCGGCTGTATGTCCTGTTCTGGATCGCTGTCAGAGTCCACCAAGGGGATGCCTCTATTGGTGGCTATGTTGTGCAACATAGCGCACGTTGCCACAATCTTACAGCATTTCTGAGGACTGTACTGTAATGCCCCACCGCTCGTGTATGATGCGGAATCGTGATTTGAGTACCCCAAATGTCCTTTCAATAACATTGCGCGTCGCAATGTGCGCACAATTGTAACGTCGCTCCCTTTGAGTGGCAGGATTCAGGTATGGGGTGAGGATGTAAGACCTCACAGGGTGTGCGCTATCACCTACAGGATGTGAGACACCAACATACATTAGTCACTGCAATGTGTCACCATGGTGTACATTTTTAAATTACAGTATTACATTGATTTACCCAGTAGATATCCTTCTCCGAACTCCCCCGCAAGTAGACGTCTGTGTATTCCACTGTGCCGGAAGATGTATGCGTCATGGGCACTGCCAGGGTAACTTGCCACAATGTCAGTGATTAGTGTTTTTGAGTTGCATGTTACCTGTATGTTCAGTGAGTGGTAAGATTTCCGGTTGCGGTAGATATACTCATTCACTGCAGGGGGACATATGGGTACATGCGTCCCATCGATACAACCAATCACATGCGGGAACTGTGCAACCTGATAGAAATCTAATTTGGTTTGCATCAAATCCTGTGGTGTGGTGGGGAACCTGATGTGGTTGTGTATCCTCTGCAACATGGCATTTAGGAAACTGTTAAAAAACGGGATATGGCACTTTGGGAGACCCCGCCAGCTGCTGCAATTACTCCCTGGAAGGACCCTGAAGCTAGGAGATGCAGGGAACACAGGACCTGCACATGGGTGGGTATGGCATGTGTCCTGCGGGTCTGCCGCTGCAGTATAGGGTCTAACTCAGCAATTAGAGCCAAGATAGCTGCAGCATTCAGCCTATATTTATCATAGATCTCCTCCTCCGTCTGCCCTAGCAATGTGACGCGCACTCTAAAGATTCTCTCCTGGATCCTCCTTCTCCTCTGTGCTGCTGCTCTCAGCCTCATCCTCCTCGCCACAACGTAGAGCGCTGCCATGGTGGGTCTGTGGGATGCATTCTGGGACTGTTTAAGTAGTTTGCTGATGATTTACACCTGTTTTTGATTATGTGTGATTTTTACCACCTGATGTGATGTCTTCTAGTTTAAGGAATGCAAATTGCGAATTTAGGCTGGTTCTGTATTAGCGAAAACTTGATGCATCGCATTTTGCGATTCTTAATTGCGCTTCCTAAAATACAGATTCGGTATTACCGATTCTGTATTTTCTGAAGCGCTAAAATTGCGAGTACTACTATTTCTTGCGGTTTCGCTTAATGCATCTGAACTAGCTAATTTGCGATCGGTAAAGGCTTTTTTTACCGATTCGCAATTTTTCCGGGCGCAAATTAGCTTGATGCATGTGGGCCATAGTGACAGCAGTGTCCAATCTCAGCAAAGCACATTGTGTAATGCCTTCTCACAGCCCAGCACAGCACATGCTGACTTGTTGACCAATCCTAGCGTGGCAGACACACCAAATGACCAATACCAGTGCAGCACCTGATGACGTACAAGCAGCCCCTCGCAACGGCTCACCCTCCTTTACAATTACTTCACATAAGCAATAATTACATGAAACGCCAAAGCAAAACACAAATAGCAAATCACTCTTGTCTGTTTCACTAAAGAAATTTCAAAGTTATCACTTGCTCAAGGGGATAGACAGGAAATAAGGCTTTCCAGACATCATCACACACACACAAGTGAAATCTCTACCAGCAGGAAGTCACCCTGACTAACATAGTTCTTCCTCTGCACAAAAAATATTCACCAACACCAAACGCAATTAGTACACTCACAACAGTGAGTTACAGATCCTTATCTCAATTGTGCAGCTGATGATACCTCATGGACTGACACGACAAAACTTTAACAGACAATATTCTTATTATCTATCCCAGGAACTTGGACTGCAATGAGTCCGATAACAACTTCAACTTCTCAGCAACAAGCGCATATGTCTTTATATGATCAGGCAATATACACAAAGAAGCATATTATTTATTCTGTGGAGCTTTGCAGCTTTCTTGGACTCTGAGTGAACACCACATTCCAGGACATACAGCGTCAACACAAACATTGTAAAGGTTGGTAGCACAGAATTTGCAATGCATAACCTTACTTATACTCACTTCAAGGACACCATGAACTCGCTCCTAAAACTCTGGAACACAGCCAATACTCTGAAGTGGACCATGGGCTTTAGAGTCATGGGTGAGGCTTGGGCACATTCTAATTGCTACTGGGGTATTTTCTAGCTCCCTACACCTTAGTAATAAATCATCCTCGTCGCTACCACTTGATGAAGCGCAACTTACTATACCTCCTAACTCTGGTACAGTCATCGAACAGGTTGCGCCACTTGCTGTTTCGACTGTTGGTTATTAGCTGAAAATTAAGTTTGGGAGCTAACATCAGAACATCAATTTAAATTTACAGTGAAACCAATATGGCACCACAAAAATGACAGAGGGGGGTTTCCACCCATAAAGTTTTATTAGCAAATTTTATTCAAAGTTACAGAATGTATACATTCAATAAATCTGTCAATCAAGTAGGCATAAGGTTCAGTATGATTAATCAATCCTTCTTGATATGTCAGGTAAACAACAATGCAAATTATGATACCACACAAAATGCAAAATAGAACATAGATCGGTTCCATAAAGGAACTTCCCTAATCTAAATTAGGCACCTGAAAGTGGGAAAGGGAAATTTTAAGCAAAACGTGTCAGCATGAAATTAACCAAGTTAAGGTTCAGGGTGAAGGGCAGAAATGTTCAAGGACCTAACTCGAGAACTTGGTCTCCAATAGCAGAGATAGATAAAGGTCTTCCCTCAGTAAAGTCATGATAGGATCTGCCCTAACTAAACTAGGACACACAGCTAAAATAACACAATTTGTTCAGAGTTATTTCCCTCTTATTCCCCAATGATGAGGCCAATCAGTTTACGCCGTCTTATGGGAACAGGTAGACTCCCTATTTTTCCATCCTCAAACAAGGGCTCTTACAGCTGCATGTCTTTGAAGATAGTAATGGAGAAGAGTAACTTTACGCTTTATGCTGCATCCACTTTCTTTAATAAGTTTCGTGGGAGTGCATTATAATAATGAATAGTCCACACTTATGTGTATTCTATGTCACTAATTTATGACTAAAAGAGTTTATGCTCAAGATTTCAAAGTATTTCTCTGTCCTACAGTGTTTCACATGTGTGTTTGAAATGTAACTGATAACTTCGAACATCATATTCAAACCTAAGTACAACCTATCTTTTAAACGTGTTTTGTGAAATAGTCTAACATTATCGTTGTAATAATGATTAATGATGTCGAGAATTGTGATATAATGTGCTTTATGAGTCACAGAGAAGCTGCATTATAATCTGTGTGATGTTACGTTGGCCTAATGGTAGGCCTGAATATTGTTTTATTCGCTTACCGACTAGTGTTTAATTTTGCTTTTGCTTGTACTGTGAAATGCTGCATGTATTTGTGTTCCCACTGCAAGTTGACAAGACATCATTAGTTTAGAGAAGGCCCTATTGTTTAGTCGATAGCTAGGCCTGGGAAGGAATGCAATAATGAAGAAGGGATGAATTCTCGTGGGAGATGGAGATGGCACCTAGGACATTCGGGAAGTTTACAGTGTGAAGCAGGAGGTGGAAAAAGGAGCAGATGAAGGCCGCTGTGATAGTGAAAAGACAGCCAAAGGTTGTAGGAGGTGCCTGTATTGGATGGTTGCTTTTGTACAAATGAAGTTAGGGACAGCTGACACTTAGGGCCTCATAAGGATGGCGGGCGGACGAAAGTCCGCCCGCCACCCTAGCGGTGCTGGGACCGGCCGCCAGACGTGCGGCGGTCCCGCACCACTGATTAGGATGCGACCGCCACCCTGGCGGTCGCATCCTGCATCTTTGACATTGCGGCGGGTGCTGCTTACAGCAGCACCCGCCGCAATTCCAAAATGGCATGTTGTGAATTGCCATGCACAACGTGGCAGGCACCGCGCGGTGCCTGCCACCTTGTGCATGGCAATGTAGGGGGGTACCATGGGTACCCCCCAAGTGCAGCCCCCCACCCCCCGGGGGCCCGCAACGGGCCCCCAAAGCGATTCCCACCAGCCTTTCCATGGCGGCATTGCCGCCATGGAAAGGCTCTGGATGCCACACATCCTAATATGGATGGCGGTGCCTGCTAGGCACCGCCACCATATTAGGCCCCAGTCCGCCCGGCCAGCAATCGTAACGATTGCCGGCCGGCGGAAAAGCGGCGGACGCACTTTGCGCCGCCGCGATACCCCCCACCATAATAATATGGCGGGGGTAATTCTGGTTACGATGGCGGGCGGATCGCCACCACCGGGCCGGCGATGGCGATACGCCCGCCATCGTAATCAGCCCCTTAGTTTGCACATGCTTCGAGGTACAGACCTCTCCCGGTGATTGTTGCATTAGGCTTCCTGACCATAGTTAGAGTTTTTTCTTAGGAGGACTCTGACAGCTGACACCTTTTATGCTTTCCTTCTGAATCATGCTCAGTCTAGGTTTCTCCTTTTACTTAGTGTAGGGATAGTTAGGAAGCTGGGAATTTTACTTTCTTTGAAAACTCAATGCAATCTAACTTACATTTTTGTCTATTAATAACCTACATAGCTATAACCGAATAGGTAGTTTTCTTTTTGTTGTATAGGGTGAATCGGTTCCGGAGATTTGGCTTCATTGTATTCTCTTTGTATTTTTATACTATTATGCTAAGGCAGAGATATATTTTAATCTGTTTCAAAATTTACCATAAACGGACTAACCAGAATCCAGTTGTGGACCTGAGTTCCTGAAAATTTCTCTCTTGGGGTTTATGAGCTGAGGAGTTCCTTACATCTCATGCTGCTTAAAAAAACCATTGACAAAAAGTTGGGGAGAAAATTTTCCACGCTAGTCTGCCTGGTACAGGGGGCTCTTTTCGTTCTCTACACACAATGTACATAATACCAAAGCTCAATTAATACTAACTTCTCTAATATAGACACAATAAGCTAGGTCTTTTAGCTATTCAAGGTTATCGCATTCCTGTGAAAGAAAGTAAAAGCTTGAAAGTACAATTTAAAAAGTAACTTAAATCAGCAATGAATCGTCATGCCTCAGAGATCTAGTCACAATCAAGAGTTAGCATGAGTTAACATAAGTATATATCAAACAAATGGTTATACTTCGATTACACATTTGCCCACAGATTAATACATGGTTAAGAAAGATTAAGGAGCATAACATTTGCGCTGCTCCATCTTCAAACCAAACCTGATTGGCCCAATGTAACTGCAGCTTACAGTTGTTTAAGTAATGAAATGCTAAAATGTCAAAGTTCCTCAAAGAACATGAAAATACACATCATTACTCCTAAAATTATGACTGAGTTATCACCAAAATAGTAATGAATAAGCTGGAATTGTCCCTGTGTTGGCCATGGAACTCTGTTGTAAGCCCGGAAGTTCTAAAATGAAAGTGGTTCCCAAGAAGCTTGTACAATGACAGTGCACTTCAGGTTTAAAAAAAAAAATCCAGTTCATCCCTAAAAATGTTGGAGTTCTGTATACAAGAAATTCCAAAACTACCCAAAAACTAATTTTAAAATTGGATGCAGAAAAATGCCCTCAACCTAGGACCAAAATTCTCTTAATCTTAGTGCAAACACCAGTAACATAGACGGAAAAATGAACCACATCCAGTCAGAATGTGCTCTAAGTTTGTGCTAAATCATCACAGAAAAAAATTCTATTATAAACAAAACATGTTCTCAATTGTACCATCTTCAGAATTGTTGTATGTCTTTGTAGAAGTCCTTTTTACAAAGTATTAGGGGTGGATTTACAGGATCATCATAATATGTGTGCCATTATAATGAAGAAGCATGGGAGCTGAGTGCGTGTCCCAATTGATCTCCGTAGATGGCAGTGCTGTAGACGGCCGAGTGAGAGTGATATAGCTGACAGGTATGACTTTTCTTTGTGAAGTGGGCCAATGCTGGGTGATCTCTGGAGACTGCCTGATATCCTTTGTGAGAATGTGGCCTGGTATATGCTGTCCACTAATTAAAGTGGGCACCTTGTACCAGTCCACACGACCCTTATGATGTATGAGGTCAAAGATAACCTTTAGAAAGCTATCCTAGTGGTAGCTGTGGCGAGCAACCTTCAGGCTTAATCTTGAAGGAATGTAAAGCAGCTTGTTTTACCAGAGTATCACCTCCTGAATGACTAAATGAAAGGAGAACCACACAGTAGTGATATAAAAATATGTATTTATTAATATAACACTCTCTACTAATCTCTACACGAGATTAGAACACAAAGCACACAATACTGAATCAATAGAACATACGTAAGTAGCACAATACACAGCGGGCTCCAGGGGGAGACCGAACCATATACTAAGAAAATGGTATAAGAATCACGACTTGACTATACACAGTGCCTAGAGCACATAGAATCGCTGGGACCCCAAGGAACCACCCAAGGCAGTGACACAGGGCACCCATGGAGGACGGGTGCAGTGAGGAAACACGACCGCGTGCTGCGTGCAACTCTATGTGAAAGTCGCGGTTGTAAAGTTACAGTTTAAGGACACTTCTACGAGGACTTTGAGCAAACCCTTTGGAACATAAGAGGTTCTAGAGCCAACACACCAGTGAGTACCAAGGTACCCGTGTTACCTATCCCAGAGGAGCCGGGTGCATAGGGGTCAAGTGGTGTCGGAAACCTTCGTCGTTTTCAATGGAGTGTTGCGAAGAAGTACTGCTGCCAGGAAGGCGAAGAGTGTCCGGTGGAATCCAAGCCTGGATTCTATGTGAGAGGAACCTGAAAGCAGAGGGGACAGAGTCTGGGTCACTTCAGGTGACCAAGGGCTCGGTAGACGAATGCCCACCAATGTCGGGTGCTTCAGGTGTGAAGAAAGGATGCTTGACTCTGCAGCCATGAGGACCAGGAGACGTTGAGGACAACCCAGACATGGAGGTGAGCTGTCCCACAAAGGATGTTGAGTGCTGAGGGGTCAGTGTCCGGCTGGAGCACCAACAAGCCTTGGCAAATGCAACCCACGCAGGAAGGACAAACAGGTTACGGTGTGGACCAGCAAGGTCCAGAGGACTGTCCAAGCAATGGGGATTCAGGGCTCGTCTGGAGCAACCAGGGAAGCCCAAGAAAAAACAAGGTGACCCTCGCCAGGACCCACAGGCCAACGGACCAGGGATCGCAAGGAGACCTCGAGCGAATTCACAAAGCACCAGCCCACAGAGCACTCAATGAGTGGAGGCCGCATATCTTCAGTGCAAATGCTGCTTGGGGTCAGGACTACACGGAGTCTAAAGCACAAGCTCAGGGATTGCCAACAAGCATATGCTCGTGCAAATGTACGCGGTGCACAGGGGTTCAGGTTCCACGGTCCCCACAAGGGATACTGGTCTCAGAATCACTGAGAGGTCATATCAACCTCAGGGATCTTCGGGAACCCACCTCCTGTGTTGCTGAAATCTTCGGAGTCCGCAGGAGCTCTGGAGATGCAAGCCAGTCAGATGCGCTTAGGTGCCTGCTGCTGCAGGGGAGTAACTCCTTTACTCCAAGGGAGATTCTTCAGTCGTCCAGCGTCGTGCAGACAGTCGAAGTACTTGGTTTCTTCTTAGCAGAATCTTGTCCAGGTAAAATCTAAAGTCCTGTAGCCAGGTATCCCACTTTATACCCACGGGAAAGGGTTGGAAAGATTCTGTGGACCCTCCTAGGGGAGGGGCAGGACAGAGGGGTGGCTACACCCATGTCCTTTGTCCAGTTTTGCACCAGAGCAGGAGCCAATGGCTCCCAGAACTGGTTTGAGCTGGACTATGCACAGGGACACCAAATGTGCCCCCAGTGCAGACTTTCTGGCACTCTCAGAGTGCACCCACCCAGCCCCAATACACTAAATCCTGTCTGGGAGGTGGTCACACCTCCCTGTGACAGGATGCCTATTGTCATGCCTTTCTCTGCTCGAGCTTGGCTCAGCAGCAGGAGAGCAGAATCGTGTCTGTGGCTGGCAGCGTCCATTTTGTGCTGCCCAAGTCGAGAAAGCTGGTACCGGGTAGACCGGTGACCCACAGTAGTAGTTCTAGAAGGGTCGAATCATACCTCCCACACCAGTTACTGGTATGGATGTATGATTCCGAGGTGTTTGACACCAAACACAACATGTTTCTAAGCAGCCGTTTTAAAGTTAGCATTTACCGCGAGGTTATAATGCAACTTAACCTATATGTCTGGCTGCATCACTGACAACCCCGGAGAATGGTATCCGAAGGCTGCAGAGGGGCTCTGCTCATGCAGGGGCACCCTCTCACGTAAAACCCAGCACCCTGCCTTCAGGATTGATAAGGCCTGCCATAGGGGTGACTGATAGGTTTTTTTTAAGTGTAGTGATTTAGATAGATATAGTGAACCTATATCAAAGTAAGTGGTGCAAGCACCAGCTTACACAGGCTGCTGTAGCAGACCTGTTGTGTCATTTTGAATGGCCTCTCATGGGTGGCATAATACATGCTTCAGCCCATGGGAGGCCTCTGGGGTACCTATGCCCTGGGTACATGGTGTACCATATACTAGGGACTTATAAGGGTACCCCAGTATCCAATCTGGAGTGTACCTAAGTACTTTACACAACCAATTTAGGGAGAAAGCAGATAGACTGGGGCCCTGATTAGCAGGATCCCAGTCAGTCTAGTCAAAAACCAGCAAAACACCAGGAAAAAAGTGGGGGTAACCATGCAATCAGATCCTACCTTCCTACATCCTTCACCATTTCTGTGGGTGAATCGGGCACAGGCATGGCAGAAGGCACTGCAATGACAAGCCCATCTAGAAAGCAGTAATAGGGCCAGACAGGCAGGTCACCATTAGGGTTACAAAATATATGTGTGGTTCATTCACTGGATCTTTGTTCCTGGATGGGTGTTGTCCGCAGCCCTGGTGGTCTGCTAGGCACAAGCATAGATGTCTCATAGAGGTAGATATCATAACTAGCCCATTTCTCATGTGGAGTCCATGGAACGGTGAAAGGAGAGTGTATTATTTTAAAGTGACACACATGCTACAGTGACATCCCCCAGTGACTGTTCCTATTTCCCCCAATTGTGAGGGGTAACTTATGGAGTCTACTGAGAATGACATACCAAGGGATGCATGTGATAGCTAATCCTATTATTAGATGCCTCTTGTATGTGTTGTTGAGCTATTATTGTGTTTTTCCCCTGAGTGAGTGTGTGATATTGAAGACATTGGACAAAAGGTATGGTTGAGTTAAAACCTAACAATATGGATTCCCATATTTGTTTTGCCATGGATAGCTGCTCACACTCACAGATTGTAACCCCCTGAACAAATGAGATTGTTTGCACCTGTATCTGGGGTCTGTGATGCTACGACAGGGGGAACTTGCTCTGATACAGACCCTAGACAGTTACAACACCAGGTGGAGGCAATTCCTGCATTGTGTGGTTAGGATGTAGTGTTCACTGGAGGCATTGCCCTGCACACACCCATGCTTGGGACAGATAGCTCACTTTTGGTTAGACCACAGTTGTAACTCTACGCTGGGTTATATTCCTAAAGAGACATGGACCTATGCCCTGCCCTCTGATCCTCATTACACCTAGGTGGACTCAGCGGTACTAGGGGGAAAATATATCCTACAGTAGACTTCAGATATGATCCAAACCTGTTTTACATCTGTCCAGCAACGATCTATGTGTACACTATAGCTGTAAGCCAGTTCCCAAAATGTTTTCAATCTGCCTTTGCTGAAGTTTTGTAATGTAAGTTAATGCAATATAAGGTGGATTTGTAGAACACTGCTTGTCACCCCTGAGGGTATTCAGGCACTGAATAGGTGAGTGTAGGTGTGTGGTGAGGCTGGGCCACTGTACAGATAGTCTTGATGGTCTCACAAGAAGACTAATTGAAATGCTAAGTCTTTAGTTTCTTGTGGAATTCAAGAAGTGAGGAGGAGACCATGATGTATTGGGGAGGTCGTTCCAGGATTTGGCGGCTTGGTAGGAGAATGATCAACCTCCCGTTCTGCTTCTGTGGAAGCGGGGTGTGTGTGTGCGAGTGAGAGTGATGCTGAGCGAAGTTGTCTAATGTGTTAGTGGAAATGAAGCCAATGATTGAGGTATGTGGGTCCCGTGTTGTGGAGTCACTTGAATGCGTGTGTGAGAAGTTAGAACTGGCGGCGCTTCTGGATGGGGAGCCAGTGGAGCTCTCTGAGTGGTGAGGTGTGGGTTTGGCACGGGAGGTCGAGGATGAGTCTGGTGGCGGCGTTTGGTTGGTTTGAAGTCTGTGAAAAAGATCGGTTAAGATGTAGGCAGTGAGTGCATTGTTGTAGTTCAATCTGCTTATGATTAGGACCTGCGTGATGGTACATCTGGAAGCCACGTGACAATTTTACGTAACATGTGGAGGATGTGGAAACATGAGGTGGTGATGGCATTGACCTTGGTCTTCATGGTGAGGTTGCTTCCCAAGATGAGGCCTAGGTTCCTAGCTTGGTCGGTTGGGGTGGCTGTGGGTCCAAGTTCGACGGGCCACCAGGTGGAGTACCAAGTTGAGCCTTATTCCCAAAGATCAGCACTACATTTTTGTTGTTGTTGAATTTGAGGCAGTTTTCTTTCATCCAATTGGCCACGCTGGTCATACATTGTTTGAATTTTGTCTTGGTGCTGACGGTGTCATTTGAGAGGGAAAAAATTAGCAGGGTGTTGTCAGCATAGGAGATGATGTTGATTCCGTGGGATCTGATGGTATTAGACAGAGAAGTCAAGTACATGTTGAAAAGTGTAGGGCTGAGTGATGATCCCTGTGGGACACTGCATATGAGGTCCTTGGGTTCTAATGTGAAAGGTGTGAGCCTGACTCGTTGAGATCTTCCAGAGAGGAGGGAGGCTGTCCATTGAGAGCTGGTCCTTGTATTCCAGCTGTGTGAAGTCTGGAGATGAGTGTGTGGTGGAGACGGTGTCGAAGACGGCAGAGAGTTCTAGGAGGATGAGGGCGGCAGTCTGTCCATTGTCGTGGATGGTGCGTATGTCGTCTGTGGCAGTATTGACGGCTGTTTCGTTGTTGGGGTTGTTTCGGAATCCTGATTGTGAGTCATCCAGGAGTTTGTGGCATTCTAGGTGGTCAGAGAGTGTTGTCTGTTGATGGCCTTCTCAATAACTGTGGCTGGGAAGGGGAGCAGCGAGCTGGGAATTCGTTGCTGAATACCTCGTGGTCGGCTGAGGGTCTTTTGAGGAAGGTGGTGACTTTGACATGTTTCCATCTATTTGGGAAGGTGGCTGTCTTGAGGGAGGTTTTGATGATGTAAGTGAGTGCAGCGCTGACTGTGGCTCTTCCCAGATTGTAGATATGGTAGGGGCAGTGGTCTGTAGGCATCCTTGAGTGGACTGTCTTCATTATTGCTGCAGTGTCGTTAATGGATAGAGGGCTCCATGCTGCCAGTTGGTAGTCTTTGGTTGATGAGGTTAACAGGCTTGGAAGGTCGATGGGTTGTAGCTGGGGTTCAAAGTTGCTGTAGACTTTGGTGATTGTTTCTTGGAAGAAGTTTGAGAGGTTGTTGCGGAGTTCTTGTGTAGGAGTGATGGTGCTGGTTAAGGCTGTTGGGTTAGTGAAGTCCTTGATGATGGCAGCTGCACTGTGTCCTGTACTAAGTAGGGCCTCAGAGAGTGGGAGGAGCACAGGGGGGTGGTGGGCAGGCTCAGCAACAGTGGGAACATCCAGTGGGGAGAGCTGGAAATTCCGGCAGGAGCGGCAAGGCTGGAAAATTTGATCGGCGGAGCAAGTCGGGGGCAAAGACAGAAGAGACAAGATGCAAAACAGAGCAGAAAAAGGAACAAAAGATGAAAAAAGGGGCAGTTAAGAGGAACAAAGGATGCAAAACGGAGCAGTTAAACAGACAGGGGGCAGATAGAACAGACGGCACAAACGAAGAGAGAGTAGTTACCGAGACAGGGAGAGAACGAGCACTAACACGAAAAACGGCAGGAGACAGACACCAACATGAGTCAGAAGGACGAGGCAAGGTCACGGTCGCACTGAAGCAGAAGTGAGATGCCTGGGCACCTACCTTAAAAGGCTGATGCTGATCTTTCAGTTTGCAGGCAGAAATACCTGCCCTATCTTAAAGTTTGACTATTTAAGTGTACCTATGATATCCTAAATTGCTTTCAAAAAGGTTCACCAAGGTTCAAGTAGAGCAAATGACCTTGAGCACTCAGAGATACCCTTGTGCCAATGGACTGGTGCATTTCCAACCATTAACTGCATTTCCAGCCATTAACTTATATGATTAAGTGCAAACAAAATTAATTTCTATAAAGATAAGAGAATATATGTAGAATGTTTCGTCTATGTACTGTGATCACTCAAACCCAGTGGTGTCCTTAAAAGAGACCCTCACTTAATTTCTTTTCTTGAGAATTGCACAAACTTTTATTTATGTGCCCCTCCCTGCAGCAGTTCATGTCAAGTAATTTCTTACCCAAGAGTCAGTAAATTCTCGCCCATGAGCCCCATATTTGCCTGGAGGGAGCAACTGCAGACTCAGAGCCTGATTCACCAGATTACGATTGTTGCTATTCACAAAAGTATTTTACTAGTAGTATCTTTGAAACTGCAGAGTCTTCACACATAAAAGAAAGGACAGTCCTTTGTGAATCAGGCACTTTCTGTTTGATTCTAGTGGTGGGCAAAATCATAAATAAAATAGACATTTACAGTAGCCAGGCACCTGCTCGCAAAATTTTCTATGAAGAGTGGGATTTTTGGGATGTATTTAGATTTACCTCTAGGGTGAACCGATTAATGTGTACCATTTTTAAGGAGGCCATTTTAAACGTTGGTATCCTTGTTTAACGAACAGCAGTCCTGCTACGAAAGAACACAGTGCCAGCTAAGGTATATTATTTTCTGTCTATAGGACCTTATCCTAAAAGAGTAGATCGCTGACTATTCGTACATCCATGGCCAGACGGGTCAGCCGGGCAAGCCCCCGGGGGGCTGGAGCGCCATGAGGCCGGTTTTGAAACTTGGAGGCCGGTTTCGGCCTCCAGGAGTGGTGGTGCACGTTATGCTATCCCGGCGGCAACTTGAAAGAGTTGCTCTGATTCTAGCACGCATTATCGCGTCTGCACATGGGAGCTGAATTTTTTATTTTTGCCAGGGCTGTTTTAAGTTCCTAGTCCGGCCCTGCATACATCATATTTACACACTCCCTAGCACACGTAAAAGGTTTTTTTCGAAGTACAGTCAAATGACAGTAGTTACTCCGTTTTGTCAACAACAAATTACACGCATAAATATATTAGTCATGAGGATTCGTCCCAAAGACTCTTCACTTTTTATTCTCCAAGTGAAGCTTTCTCAAGTGTGATTTCTTCAGACAGATCGAGAGCCAACACGTGTTTCGTCGCTTCGGTTACATGTACACGCGACTTTTTCAAGGCTCAATCGTCTTCATAGTAATTTTGTCAGTGTGTGGTGATACCTCCGACCCACACAATCCTCCAGCGTGGGGAAATTGTTACAAAGGGGTCCGTATAATATCCATCGCCCTCTAATACACTGTTTAGTGGAATTCTTCTAAAATTTCTCGGTCGGTATTGTTGCCCCCCACGCCGGCTTCCTCGAGTACAGTGTATTAGAGGGCGATGGATATTATACGGACCCCTTTGTAACAATTTCCCCACGCTGGAGGATTGTGTGGGTCGGAGGTATCACCACACACTGACAAAATTACTATGAAGACGATTGAGCCTTGAAAAAGTCGCGTGTACATGTAACCGAAGCGACGAAACACGTGTTGGCTCTCGATCTGTCTGAAGAAATCACACTTGAGAAAGCTTCACTTGGAGAATAAAAAGTGAAGAGTCTTTGGGACGAATCCTCATGACTAATATATTTATGCGTGTAATTTGTTGTTGACAAAACGGAGTTACTACTGTCATTTGACTGTACTTCGAAAAAAAACTTTTACGTGTGCTAGGGAGTGTGTAAATATTAGAGTTGCAGCTTGGGCCGCAGAATCTGGGGAGGTGGGTGGTTCTCCCTACCTTTTAGCACCGTACAGATATAAGAGATATAGGTACACACACAGTGGATATACCCCAGGGCGCCTTTTCCCTATAAACAATACCACCATTTCACTTGCACTGCATACATCATAGTTCAGCTGTGTAACTGATGCCTACAATAATATGTTTAGTGATCAATTCTCCTGTTCTGTTCATTCTGGGGCTACTTAGGGGGATTTTTTCAAAACTATACAATATCATGCCTTCCTCAAGAGTACCCAGGAATTTTGGCACACTTTGTTGGCTCCTTGTAGGTAGGCAGCATTATGTTGTCCCAGTAAGAGCAGATTGATACTATTAACACGCAACATATGAAAGACAAACATCTAAAAAATATTGAACTTACTGTGACTTTAGTCACCCCTCTAACTTCAACCAGTGCTTTGTTCACGTCAGAAGGCCAATTGTTCCATGCCACAATCAATTGGAATGAAGTTTACCTTTCAGTACATTTTATTCAACATTTCCTCAATTTCTACCCCCAGTAAAAACAGTAACAGAATGACAGATTGGTGTGGATCAAAACCAATGCAGAGGGGGTTGATTGCAATAGAGTGGAGATTTTATTTCATTTGGAGGGGTGCATCATAATCACACATAGAGAGCACCCGCATATAATCCTTTGTTGTATTAACGTGAAGTGTTAGAATTTTGACATGTATTAACCTGAAACGTGATGTATTTTAGGCCATCGACAAGTAGAATGGAGAATCAACTTAGAAAATGAATGTAACTAGCATGAACCATTAACATGGAGAATTTGTGTTGTGCAACTGACAACTATTCATGTAATCAGATGTGGAAATTAATCATGTCATTTCGTACGTAGGTAAATGCATTAGAGAAAGTGCCTTAATGTTATGTGAATTCGTAAAGCTTATATGATGCTTTCTTATGTCAGCTGAATTTCATAAGCCTGAAATGCGAGTCCCTGAAAACTCTCACTTTAGAATTAACAGTTTGAATTTCATGCATGCTGTGGAATTTGTTCTTTCTCACGTTTTGTGTTGTAGGTGGCAGAAGCATTCTTGTTAGGTAGAAAAATGTCTTTGTTTTACTAAGTTAGGCCAGGAGAGAAGAAGTTACAATGGTGTGGCTTGAGTCGATAAAGGAAGTTCGTTGTGCTTCACACAGGAGAAGGCCTGGGAATCAAGGATAAATTGTAACGAGGGATGTACACCATCTACACCATGGAAAATTACCTTCACGACTGTACCCAGGGCAGATGGCATGATTCGCATTGCACCATGGGAATGCTACCTGGTGATAACTGGTCTTGGAATTAGGGATAGTGCCCACTTCTTTCTTTGCCTTCAGAGAGAGAGCATCTTAGTACGAGCTCTGTCTTGGTAGCTTTATGCTACATGACCCATTGATCGTGGAGAGACTTCTTAGGAAAACTCCACCTGCTGACATCTATTATTCTTCCTTCTGAAAATGCTTAGTTAGGAATGTCACCTTTGTGCTAGAGTAGGGACAGATTTAATGTTTTTCACTCAGCAACACTCAATGCAGGGAAATTTGGACTCATGCTTCCTGATCTTCGGTATCTTACTTCTTGCACTAAATGTAATGCTTATGCTGCATCGTCTAAACTGGACGCGCAGATTTGGCTTCATGCTAATTCCTATGTATTTCTACACCCTCCTGTTGAGGTGTCTCTATGTTCAGTTATTTTTGGCTTTGTAATAAATCAACCTAACCTCAAGTAGTTGTTGGTGGGTTATTAGGTATCCAAAAGAGTTATTAGTTAATTGATTGTTCCCTAACGACTTTTCTTCCCTTTACACTTTCATGCTGTGAAAAAGAACCATCCGATTGTGACTCTAGAACAGGTCTAGAACTTAGGGGCCCGGCCCTTTCAATTGGTTCATCCTAAAAATATTTCCTTATTTCCCATGTACATCCAAACATAGCAGAATGTAAACAGGACTGCAAGGCTTAAGATATTTTAGCACGGTTCCTGCAGTGAAACAATTCCTAAAGGGTGAAGGCCATTCTCCAATTCAAGGGTCCAAATTTTCTTTTCACACAATTCATAAGTGTGATAAATGAAGGCATCTCTTGGACGCACTCCGTCTATATTGAATTTAGGATAATTCCCTCCATGCAGAAAATGGCTTGCTGAGAACCACTGTCTGCTCGAAACAGTCTCCGGACGGTGTCTCTTGTGACTTTTTCGTGCAAAGTATGCATTGACATGAAAAAAGTCAAACAAGAGACCCCACAATTTATTCTAAAACCCTAATTGTGCATAATTTTGAGGACATTTCTCGAAATCTTGTGAAAAATATCTATGCAGTTTTGCACACTCTAAATTACAAGCTCCGACAGTTGGAATTTTTGAAAACGTGCTAATACCACGTTTATCCCAGTTCTGCAATATTTTGAATTGTGTGGTTGTTCAAGGCACACATTTGGAACGGTGAAGATGGTGCGGGGAAAAAATGCAGGGTCAGTGGAAACGCTCTGTCTGTAAACCGGATTCGGGCACAAAATATTATTTAGGCCCAAACTAAGAATACCGGGTCACTTGGCATAAGGCCTGTAGTGCCCGAGGGCCCACCCACTAGTCTAACATACTGAGTAGTATCATGTGCTCTGGTTACTCATCTCCCCTGCAGTGATTCTTTGAGAGATTCTTAGGTTCTCCCTGCGCACACCCCAAGAATAAACTACACTTTTTCTAGAGTATCCTGGTACAGTATTGTTCTCGGAATAACAGGTGGAATGTGGGCAAATTTAATTTTAAAGTGATCCACAAAACTTTCCCATTTTTGCAGTAGACAGAAAGAACAAAAATCATAAGACAAACGAATCTGTGATTAAAAAAAGTATCGACATTTTGAGATAAAACAAACTGTTCTAAGCCTAAAAAAGTTTCAATTTCTGAAAAAACGAATCTAATTCTGAGAAAAATGTTTTGCTATAAAAATTAATTCAGTTAAATAAACACAGATTTGCCCTATAGATGTACTGTTTGACAGTCCAAAAATGAATGATTTCATGATTCGCAAATCGGAAACCGTCAGAACAACTCTTTTCAGTATAATGTATAACTTACCGATGGTTTTGCAGAATTTCGACCTGACCTCTGCAAAAATAAATAATGCGTCCATCTTCGACTAATGCTCTGTAAACACTATTAGACTGGATTATAAAAAGTTGTCTCTAGGCAAGTATGACAGGTCGTCAGTCACAGAATCAATATTTCTCGGTGTTTACTGGCCCAGAAGGCTCTTTATATTGCTGGTTGCGTAGATTTTCTGCAGTGGGAAGTGTGCTGATGGACCAAGAAATGCACAAGCTCTAATTTACGATTTGAAGAACATACCAAAATCATAACTTGCGTATTGGCAGTACATTTGACCACACTCATTACACCAGCCGAGGCCCGTCCATATGGGCGGAGGGTCAATGCCCTTCCACCCTTTCCCCGGCAAGAAAAGTGTCTGTCAGGCTGAGCAAAGTGTTGCAACTTGCCCTTTAATAGTGATGCACCTAATGGAGTTTTGGAGGCATCATAGGAACACTGAAAGTGACCTGGCAACCCTGAGTCAGTTGGATTGTAGCTGGCTCGGAGGTGGTTGTGTTCCTGAGTTGGATACAATAAAGATAACGCTATGATATATAACGTCTGTCTCGTAACAAGTTGAGCAGTTGTGCATCCACCATCAACCCCAAAACCCATCACATGTTTCTATGTAACATCCTTAGCAACTCCCGCATCCCACTCAGGCTATAAAAACTCTGCACCCTTTTTTAATAACAGTCTCAACAGCTGTATTACACTATTGTAGGTCATTCTTTTGCTCTTATTTTTAATACGTAATATGTTAAAGGGGGAACATGTGTTGTAACTTGCCCTTAAAAGCTCAAGTTAGGCAGCCAGGAGCTATACATTCTCTAAATAACTGCCTGAGCCGAGCTTTGCTAGGATGAGGATTTCACAGCCCTGTGGGTATGACCTCCTCAACCTGACAAAAGTGCCTCTAGGCCCTAACCCTCATGATGAGGGGGAGTGTCACTGATAGCCTCGGATTTGGGTGCTTCAGTTTTAAGCCCTCAAGTGCCCAGGGCCGAGTGTCAATCAGTGCCACCTCATCACAGAGTGGGGTGGGGTCAACAGTCTCACTGACCCCATCCCACTCTGTGACAAGGGAGGGACTGCTGCCTCTTCTCGTCGTCTGACCTTAGCAGTCCCAACCCTCCTGGGACCTCCGAGGCTTCAGTCCCCGGGAGCTTTAGAGAACGTAAGTTTTATGTTTCTTTTGATGTTTGCCACGTGTGCATGTATGTATTAATGTATGTATGTATGTATGTGAATTTGTGAGTGAGTCTTGTGAATGAATGTGTTTATGTGCGTGCATATGTGTGCAAGTGTACGTGTGTTTTTGTGGCACCCCTCCCTTCTAAAATTACTAACTACCACTGCATTACACTTCCAAATATTCATCTAATTCAAGTAGGCAAGGGTGGTCAAATTATTGCAGGCATGGAGGTGTAGAGCAAAATATTTCTTCATATGGGAAAATATTTTCGTTTATAGAAAAAAGAGGATGAAAGTAAAAGAGTAATTGGACATTTCTGCTAAATGTAGACCTGCAAATTGTCTTTTTTGCTACTTTTCAGTTTTTAGAATATATATAAAAAGTAAATTTGTACAGGCATACATCTTTACCAGAAGATTTATCTATTTTAGGCAGTGCCTAAAGACTAGTAAGCTGTGTATTGGCAACTATACCTATTGTTGGAAATGGTCCTTTCTCCAGGGTCACCCCCAAACATTTGCCTTCCTCCTCCTCTTTTTACTGAATTTGTTTTTGTTGGCTTTAGGACTCTGGGCATTTTACCACTGCTAAATAGTGAGAAAGTGCATTTGGTCTCTGTTTAAAACATGGTAACATTGTCTTATCCACAATTGGCATATTTAATTTACTTAAAAGTCCCTAGTAATTTGAACTATCTGTGCCCAGGGCCTGTAAATTAAATGCTACTAGTGGGTTTGCAGCACTAATTGTGCCACCCACTTAAGTAGCCCTTTAAACATGTCTCAGGCCTGCCATCACAGAGCTTGTGTGTGCACTTTTAAACTGTCATGTCGACCTGGAAAGTTAACCCTCTTGCATTATCCAAACCTTCCGTTTTACTACTTGTAAGTCACCTCTAAGGTAGGCCATGGGCAGCCCATCGTCAGGGTGCAATGTATTTAAAAAGTAGGATATGTACTTTTAAGTTGTACATGTCCTACTCTTAAATTCATTTTTCACCACTGCAATGCCTATCTCTCCTGTAGGATAACATTGGGATTACTTCATCACATTTTATAAGTGTAATTTCCAATTGGGAAGAGATTGGACCCCCAAGCTTGGTGTCTCTCGAATCACAACTTAAAATCACAATTGATGGTGAAGTCAGATTTTTTAAAATTGTAATTCTGAAAATGCCACTTTTAGAAACTTGCCATTTTCTTACTTTAGTCATTTGGTGCCTGCTGCCTGCCTCTGAAAACACAACTGGGGTGGGTGACAGCTGGGCTTTGTGCATTCCCTATAGACAGGCACACAAAGGGAGCTTAGGAGTGACTTGAAGGGCCATCCACATCCTGATGGACCATCCTGGGCAGGATGGGTGGGAGGAGCTGGACACACCCTCACACTTACACCTGAATAGACTGTGTCCTGTCCCCACACAAAGGGCTGCATGCCCCCCTGTAGTGAGTCTGGAGCCTTGGCTGGAACTCTGTGCACTTCAAAGGCATCCCTTTGAAATCTCCCCAACTTCAAAGGGCCAACTGGCTATAAGTACATGACCTCAGACACCACCATTTCAGTACACTTCTGGACCTGTGGATACTCTGCTGGGAAGAGGGACTACTGTGCTCCTACAAGGACTGCCGCTTTGATAGACTGCTACTCTGCTGGGCTCCTGCCTTGCTGTGCTGACCTACTGCCCTCTTGCCTGGGAGTGAGAAGGACTGGACCTGCATCTCTACAACCCAGAACCAGAGTGACTCCAAACGCTTGCCTCTTGATTGAAGTCTCAGGGACATAAAAGACTTCCAATCATCCTGTTCATGCACGTGGGCAGCGCCATCAGTGACTCTGCCTTGCCAAGTGGTGCCATCCCAGTCCTGGACTATTGGAAGTGGGCCTAAGGTGTTTTGCTCCAGCGGATTCAACACATCCTCTGCTGCAAAAGCAGAATCGACGTATCACTGCAGTTGCAGAAACAGGATCGACGCATCGCACACGGAGCCAGTGCAGCACCTTCGAAACCAACGCTTTGGAACCAACACATCACTGCCAATGAGTGGAGAAGATCGACGCGTTGCCTCTACTACGTGGAGAAACCCGAAGCATCACCTTTGGAACCGCCGCATATTGGAACTGGTGCATTGCCCACCGACACATCACCACTGTTGTGTGGAGAAAATCAAAGCATCACCCCAACTGTGCGGGGAACACTGACGCACCACTCAGCTGCACCCAGCATCTTTGTCAACGCAACTAGGATTAAGGTACTTTTGATCAGCGTGTTTCACTGGGCCCTTGTATCCGGCCTGCGCTCCATCGCGTTTAGTCTGAACTTTTGACTTTGTCCCGGTCCAGAGTGACTGAATAACCCACATAAGCACTTATTGCTTCTGAGCACTATTTTACAGTTTATTCTTTAAAAAATCATATCTCAAGTTCTATTATTGGATTTTTGTCATTTCGATCTTGTTTTGTTTCTTAAATGAAGTTTTTTTTTTAACTAACCTGGTGTGGAATCTTTTTGTGTGGTGTTTTCACTGTACAAATCACTGTTTGAAGTGTTGCACAAATACTTTACACATTGACTCTTAAGTTAAGCCTGACGGCTCCGTTTAATGCTACCATTAGGTTAATTTAGGGTGTATTTGTGACTTACCCTGACTACGATTGTGGTTCCTGCTTGGACAGGGTGCATACTTCTGGCAACCGGAAACCCAATTTCTAACACCTATTGTATCCAATATAGGGTGTAATTGGGATTTGTATCCACACTTTGTTCATTAGTTAAAGGCTTTCTTGCCTGTCTCACTTCCTTGCTCCTGATTCAATGGCTTACTTCCCTATTCTTGTGTCTTGTCCAAGAAACATTTGCCCCTCACCTTATTTTGATTAAATGGCAAGTATCCTTCCTCCATGCATATCAGCCCTTGCATTGTAGTACATATGAAGGACTATTTTCACTCCCTCTCTATCTCTCCCTTCCTCTTTTCCCCCACCCTGCCCTCTTTATCAATAGCTATCATACCATGCCCACTTTTCCCCCGAGCTCCTTAGTTCTGCAACAGCAGTCGGCAATGTATGGCAGGTGGTCAGCTTTAAATGTTTTTGAAACCGTTACTATAACTCCACTCATCAATGCACATGTGCACTTATGTGCTGAGCTAAATTGGGATTACTTTTCTTATGGTTTAAGAAAAACCCTTCCATAAAGGCCGTCACACATATGCATGCATGCGAGGTGTCCAACTTGGAAGGACTTTTCTTAAATAAATTAAAAAAAAACACATTCCAAGATGGCCACTACACGTCCATGCACATGGCCGGTGTTTGTATGAGGTAAAAATCTGAGCTTTGGCAAAACAAATATATGTCCTGGACGAGGCCTACCAGCGTTTCTAAGGTTGGTTCCTAAGTGTTGGCCCCATGACACATTGCTCTCTGGTGGCATATAGCCCCAAGCATATTTTGCAGTCACGAGAAACAAAACAATGTGGAGAACCACTAAAAAAAAGAGTACAACAATCGGCTTTAAATATGCAAGAAATATTTATTGATTTAAATATTTTTTTTTGCATATTTTCTTTAGTCCCCATGTTTCCCAGTGACTAATACAAGGTGCGAGCACACTCGGTTGAGAGACAGACAGCTTCCAGCAGAAATAAGGGCGGGTACAACCTTACCGAATGATAGTTAAAAATCGCTTTTCAGTGTTCACCAGTCACTAATTTAATTGTTGTGGGTCTTGAACAAAAGGCTCACCTGAAGAGTTCCAGGTTCAGACGTTTTCTGAAGTGGAGGTGGTTTGTTCCCCTTTCAAGACTGACTCAAAGCATTTCAGAGTTCTGGGCCTGGAGTGTGCAGTGATTTGCTTCTAATTTCTGTCTCAGGATTCGGTGAAAGCAGTACAAATAAAGCCGTACAAATGATAGAAAACAGAACAAAAGGGGTAACATTAAAGTATCAAACAGGGAAAACGTACGGAATCCATTATACTTCATTTATATTTACAAACCGTAGCAGGACACAAGAAAATGTTCCTCTGGATTACAGACAAAGATGTTTGAGGATACAGGTTTTATACATTATTTATGAGGCTTGAATAAGTGATTTTGTGGTGCGAAGGTGTTAGAGTGAATTATCTTTGGCCGGTCGTCTGTGCTCTACTGAGTTGATGGATTAAGCACAAGAGTAAATAATTATGTATGAGCTCGTGAGGCAGGCAGCACTGGAGGGTTCAAGTATGCTCCTGTATAATAAACCAAGAAGACAATGTGCACATCGATACTGCACAGGTGAGATCGGAAAAGAATGGTTGAAGGATCTATTCAACGATATATTACTAAGATATTTTAATACAACGAACTACGGGCCACAGCAGAACTTATCACCAAGGTGCGCCCTGCAACGCTATACAACACCATATCCAACACAGCTCAGATATGCAGGGGCATATTATCAAGGGCAGTATCGCCGCTTTAGCAGCACTTTTTCCCGCTAAAGCGGTGATATTTTTATCGCCCTATCACCAAGGCGGCGCTAACATGCATTAGCGCATGTTAGCAGCCGAAATACTAACGCTAAGCATCTCAGCGATATACATCGCTAATGAGTTGCAAAGTAGGCGGTGTCATCGAGGAACACCATGAATACAGTCGCTAACACGACTACCTCCTATTATCAATGCGGCCGCAAACCCGCGTAGCGATAATAAAAGTCGCGCTAACCGCGATTATCGCTGGTTCCTAACGCCTGATTGAAACCTGACTTAGCCATCTTTTCTATGGGAGGTGGATTGTCAGCCTGAGACCACCTTGGCTTATTACCAATGATTTCACTATCGCTGATTTTTTATCGGTGGATTTCCAGCGCTAATCACGTATTTCGCAGCTATCGCTGGATTTTTTATCGCCTGGGAGTTAGACGTTGATGATAACGTGCTAACTCGGCGATGTAATCCAGCGATAGCCAGCGATATTTAAATTCGCGCTAAGTGCGCTTAGCGATAATTATCGCTGGTTGTTGATAATATGCTCCGCAATGTATTTATATGTAGATACTAGAATTTACATACACAAACCTAGCTAGGTAGCAATGAGCGATGTACACAAATTCGGAATTTACAATCACAATCAGGTCACATATATATATATTAAGGTTTTCACATATATTTACACCTGTCTGACACTGGTTCGAGAACAAATGCCTTGCTGTACCAATAGAATATATTAAAAACATGTACTTTTATTTTTTAAAATATTTATTTAATGTTAGTAATTGTTTCTAGCATTTCATTGTCATATGTAGCTTTATTCGGAGTCATAAAAAAGACATCCATAAAAGCAGTTGTACACATATAAAACATACCTCAATATAATTTCATTACAAGTAATAAAATACAATCCGAAACGTTAAAAAAGGCAATGTAAACATACGGTCCGATGGTTAACAAAAAAAACATCTGTCTTACGTGTTTTCCATTTACTAATTATACAGATATAATCCTAACATTTTAATGTGCAAATATGCAATGATTTCCACATTAATTTCCGATATAGCCTCTTCCCAAGGCCCTTACTACCTATGCCCCTAAGTTGTATGAGCCTATTGCCATTTTCTAAATAGTGGCTAAGGTCATGCTCTTTCTGACATAGAAAGCGGCCCATAAAAATGATGACATTCTACAACAAATTTCAAGTGCCGGCAAAGATTGTAGGTACAAATAAGCAGGGCGACATTGTGTAAAACCTAACTGACTTATAATTGGTAAAATGTACCGCTTCCTATGTTGGGAATAAAATTTACGCAAAAGAACCACACGCATAGAGTTCTGGGGCATCCTGTCGTCACAGGGGCAGTTTATCAATTTTGTGGACCAATCATTCATGGTGGGAAAGCTGTGTAATCGATGGAATATATCCAATCTTAAACGTGTAAGAACAAACCTATGCCGTGGATTTAAAACAGATTTGAGGTAAGGCTGAATATTAAAAGTAGTTAAAACCAGTTGATTATTTAATACAGAAGGTTTTGGGAGTTCAGATGTGAAATCGAGATTTTCCAAGTGTATCATGGCTTCCCTTTTCAACGATTTTCTGCTGATTGTAACTAACCGATCCGGTTTCTCAAAATATTCGGGATGGGCCATGTCGTGAAAAAACGTTTAACGTATGACAGCCACGGAATGGACATATATGAGATTGATTTAAAACAATCAGCTATTATTGCTCGATTAAGGTCTGTATATTCTGAGGTCCAGATTTTATGCCACAGCAAAATGGGTTCTAACTTGATTAAGTTTATAAGGAGAGATCCACCAAGTTCGGAGTGGAATACATATACTGATGTACTTTTGGGGATTGCTAAAAGATGTCTGAAAAAATCATTTTCTACTAATTGAAACTCTGCGCATGTCTTATGACCCCATATTCCCGCCCCATAAAGTGCTATGCTAATGCATTTTGCTTTATATATCTTCATCATCATATCTGGCGGGTTAGTTCCCAAGCGTCTTGCAAAGCTTCTGGGGGCCCAGCAGGCCTTGCTAAAAAGGATCTTTCAGCTTACAATGGCCTTCCTCCACTGCCCGTCCTTGTCGAATAGGACTCCAAGATAAGAAAAGGTGTCTGTAAAGCTGATCTTTGTTCCATTTATTGCTATGTTTCTACATTTATTACTATTTTTGCCACACTTCATAATGAATGTTTTGGATTGGTTAACGTGTAGACCCAATTTTTTCATATATTCGACAAGGTTGGTAAGCAATGACTGTAAAGCCAGTGGAGTACGGACCATGAGAACAGCATCATCAGCGTAGAGGAGGGCCGGGACAGGGCGCGTACCAATTTGTGGAAGATCTTTTGCTGCTGCCATGAGCTCCTCCCCCACACTGTTTATATATAGAGAAAACAGGAAGGGGGCCAGGGCGCACCCCTGTGTCACCCCTCTCTCCACGCTGAAGGCTTCGGTGCATTCTCCACTTGCACCAAATCTTACCTTGGCTCTGCACCCCGTATATAGGTCTCTCAAAAAGCTAATAATTGACAACTCCACCCCCATATCTTTCAGTTTTGACCAGAGCTTGTCGTGTATTACGCAGTCAAAAGTAGATGAAAGATCAACAAAGGCTAGGTAAATCTGTCCCTTTTTAATCTTAACATATTTACCAATAAGCATATTTAAATTGAGGCTCTGCTCTATTGTCCCAATCCCGGGGCGGAAGCCATATTGCAGATCTGACAATTTACTGTGCGATTCGCCCACTGCTGTAATCTTTCCAAGGTTATCCGTCCCGCTACCTTTGCTAGAGAGTCAATCAAGGTTATTGGCCTGTAGCATGCTGGATTTAAACGGTCTCCTTTTTTGTATATGGGAACAATGATTGATTCTCCTCACGATGGTAAGAATCCTATAATACAACTTGCCCTCAATACTTGGGTCAAACAGGGTCCCCACAAGTTGGTGTTATCTTTGTACAGGTCAACTGGGATTGCATCTGGTCCTGCGGCTTTGCTACTTTTGCTATCTTCAATTGCGCTAGAAACTTCCTCCAGAGAAAAAGGGGAAATGGCGGAGGTTTGGAACATGGTTATGGTCTCATTGTCAATTTGTCCCTGATCTTATATATTTCTTATAGGAGGTGCCGAATAAATACTAGCAAAATGCTTAATCCATTCTTCCTCCAGTATTGCAGTCTCGATCTTAGGGTGCACCTCTGTGCTCCATGGTGAGGAATTAATTATCCTCCAGAATGTTCTATTGTCTTTACTAATACTAGCCTCCTGTAGGGACTCCCAGGTAGTCTCTCTTAAGTGTCGTTTCCTCCTCTTTACTGCCTGTTTGTAGTCCATTCTACATTGGTGAACCTCACTATTGCTCCTGGCTGTTTTGAGTAAAGCCTCCTTAAGGCGCTTATGGGCTTTACTGCATAAGGTATCAAACCAACCCCTTTCCCCCTTTTTTGTCTTCCTTCTCGTGACTAGAAGGCTCTCCTTAATGTCTTGTGTGATGGCCAAGAAAGCTACAATAATTTCCTTTGTGGGTGTATTTTTGTTTTAAACATAGATTAAAGTCTTCTTTTCTATTGCGTATTAACTGGTTAAGAAGATCTTTTAGTTTGATCTGAGTCCACCGCAAACTATAACCATTACGCCAAGCAAGTTCAATCCCCTCTACCTGTGGAATCACTTTATCCTTCCCCTGTTTAAAAAATGGTACCGTCGATAATTGCAGGCTCAGGGGGAAGTGATCACTTATAGATATTGAATGAGTACGGAAGTAAAAAGTAGAGCCCGCACAGTGATTTGACAGTAAAACATGGTCAATGATACTGTTATTAGTTGTCCCGTTAAAGGTCTTCTTACGATACGTGTAAGGTATGGAGAGTTCATTTGCAAATGACAGATCATATTTAAGTATCACCTCATCTAGCTTGTCGCCATATAAGCTGTGTGTAAAGTGGGGCAGCTCTACGTCCTCTATATTTGTCACTCTGAACGTATTACCTGACTGAGCGCTACACTGACGTTTATTAAAATCCCCCCCACATAAGATTGTCATATATTTTTCGTTGCCAACGGCAATGCGCTCTAGGTCATTATTTATTACCTGTACGACCTCAGTTATCCCTATCATAGTATCATTGTTATAAAAATTAATTATAAGTAATCTAGCATGGCCTTTCGAATTACATACCAATAGTTGATAGATTGGGTTGTCAGTGGCAAAAGTGATATTAGTAAATTGTAATGTATTAGCTACATAAATACACAGACCCCCCTTCGCTCTCCCGTGATTTGATTGAATGGCCGATGTAAAGTATGTCCTATACCCATTTATATGGATTTTCTCTGTGAGCCATGTCTTTTGGAGGCAAATAATTTGATATTTATCTATAAAATCTAGCCATTCTGTGGTCTGTATTTTGCATCGTAGACCCGCGACATTCCAAAACAGGCATCCGTATGATTTGGTTTTATATTGTGCCGATTCTTGTGAATGAGTATCTGTTGTGGGGCTCGCGCGTTGCTATTAACCTGATAGGGGACTATATGTAGTTTCTGAGAAATCTCCTCATGTGATGTCATAGAGATGGTGCTAATGGTAACGCTCACCCTGTTTTCAGGTTCAAGGCTTTTCTGCCCAATCTCCTCTCCTAGTAGAGGTGCCCCTACCTTGAGTCAATCTAGGCCATCCAACGACGATAAGCATTGAAACCTGTTGAAAGTTGGAATTATGAAATTTGAAAACCTCGGTCTCTGCTTAAAACTGGGATGTGGGCACACAATGTTTCCTGGGTTTGGTGGATGATAGAAGTAGCCCAAAGGCCTACAGGAGATACCGTTCCCGTACCTGCCAGGGGTCCCTAACCTGCTCGGAACTTCATTCACCAGCTGTGGATTTCTGAACGTCAAGACCACACAGTCGCCACTCTGGTTTTTGTTCCCTCTCCCTACCCACTTAACTCTTCTAGCCATTTTTAAGTTGTGGAATAGGTGGTCTGTTAAACCCATTCTGCCACCCAGCCAGTTTAGGGACTTGTTTCTCAACGAGATCCATTTCTCCTTGCTATTTGTGGGGAGTGGGGGAACATTAGTCAGAATTACTACATATGGGGCAGCTGCTGGTGGGAGGTCCAAACGATCAGATATGCGTTCAACTTGGTTGTCAATGTGAGAATTGGTGGCTGAAGGCACCACTGCAGGTCTGGTATTGCTATTATTTCTGTCCCTGTCTCCTGGCCCGGGCCTATCTCCCTCGAACCCTCTTCTAGTTTCGCTGTCTGTATTACTACGGGGATCAGTATAGGTTCTATTGCTGTGATGTTGCTGGATATAGTCTCAATTGGGAGTTCAGTTGGGGCTTCAGATACTGGGAGAAAGTGTGTGTTATGTGGGGCCTTTGCCTTTTGACCAGTAGAAATGATCGTCAAGAGTTCCAGGCATGAATTGGTTCTTGTTTCAACTTTCGTTAGTTAGTCTAGATTGAATTCCCCCCATGATGTCATTCACATGCTTGTCAAAAGTTTTGAACGCCTCAGCAAGGGCGTCTAATTTTTCAATGATTATGTTATAATTGGAATCTGAAGGACTGTTTATTGCACTCGCTTCTATCTGGGTATTACCCTTTTTAAACCTGGGTGGGTCTTTACTAGGGGGGTTGCCTACACCACGGGCTCGAGGTTTTTTAGCTCGTTTAAATGGGGGGAGTTAGATTTAGCAGGGGAAACACAGTCATCTTGATATTGTGTGCAACCATTAACTTTGTTTACCCGCTCCCCTTTGCTCTCCCTCCCCGAATCTTTCCCCGTTGTTGTTTCTCCTGAAAAAACTAGATCATTGGCATGTATGCAATCAGTTGTTTTGGTAGCCCTAGTAGCCCTTGCCCCCTCTATCTCCCTCTTAAGGCCCTTCCCTATTTTTTGTACTGCCAAGAGTTTCAGGGCCATTGGCAAGGGCGTGAGGTATTATTACTATGGCCATTTCACTTCCGCCACCTGTTAACCCACCTACTAACAAGGATTCCTCCACAGTAGAAATCTGTTTCTCGATGGCTCCCATTGCTCCAGTGATGTATTTAATAATAGGGACGTTTGAGACTTATCTGGTGTAGGTATTTTTCCAATTGTGGCCAAGTGTTTTCTTTTACCCATAATTGTCAGCAAATATCTTAAATACATCAGATGTACTTTTGTCATGGGGTAAACTTAAGGTAATAGATGTTAAAGCGTTGGGGGGGAAAGAAATTATCGCGATATTACTCGGGTATAAAAACCATCCACCCACCTAACTATGGGTTGTTTGCCTTGATATAGTTGCCCTTATCCCCCCTTTGCTTCCCCAGCGTTATCTTTCTAGCTCGTAAGTAATATCTGTGTCATCAATAAAGTCTATTATTTTATAACCAACACAATGGCGCAACGAGCCTCCCAAGCGTGTTGCTGTACATGCAGGACGATAGGCGCTTGGTAACAGAGTCAGATTTTCTGAATAGTGAAGAAGTATCTTGGAGAGTCCCCAAGTCCCAATGTTCCAGCTTAGTAAAAATAGACGACTCTCGCCTGCTGATATATTCTGCTAATGCTAAATCACAGTACGGACTCTTAGCTTACTCGCTGGCAGAGAGGCGAAGGAGATAAACGTACCTTGATGGAACCCCAATGTTTCAAGGAAAAACAAAAGGGGGTGGCCCCGCCCCGCCTCCTCCAGTCGCTGACGGGCACAGGACGGGCCTGCCCTTGGCCCGGGCTTTGCCCGGGCACGGCCCTCGCGCGTCCCGGGCCGTTGGGGTGAGGTAGCACTTTATTCGCGAGAGTGGTTTTGGCGCCTCCCCCTCGCTAGCGGCACCGGGCTCGGCAGCGTTGTACCCTGGGACTGGTAGTTCCCACCAGGGTGCTCTGGGCACCAAATAATGCGGACAACAGGAAGTGATGAAGATGTTCCCTGGCACTACGGTCCCACCAGGGTTTAGTTAATTCGATCAGTGCCCCAAAACAGCGTGAATGCATGAAAAAACCGGCAGCAGCGTCCCGCGCCGCGGGGGGTGAGGCAGCGCTTTATGCGCGAGAGTGGTTCTGGTGCCTCCCCCTCATTAGCGGCACCGGGCTCGGCAACTTTGTACCCTGGGACTGGTAGTTCCCACCAGGGTGCTCTGGGCGCCAATTAATGCGGGCAACAGGAAGTGATGAAGATGTACCCTGGGACTACGGTCCCACCAGGGTTTAGTTAATTTGATCAGTGCCCCAAAGCAGAGTGAATGCAGGAAAAACCGGCAGCAGCGTTTCTAGCATTTAATAAAATGACAGGTTGTATATTATCATTCTATTTTCTATGATATTTTATTAAAGGATATGGTTGCAGTTGATAAATATCTTAGTTAGTCATTACCATGTGCCTTATTTTAGGGGGAGACGTTCTTGTAGTTTATTATTGAATACATTATTTCAAATTTGTATTATTCATTTAAATATTTACATTTTAATTAAACATATTTTATATCTAATCAGGGACTTTAAATTTAAATAAGTAATATCATGATTGTTGTGGTTTTATTAAAATTGGGTGTGATTGTTTTTAGTAAGCATTCAATTATTATGTATTTATAATGATCTTTGCGTTGTTAAATATTTGTTTAAAATTATAGTATTTTTAATATATATATAAATAATCATTTTTTTAAATTATGTTTAAGGACTCTCAAAATAGTTCTTTTAATTTAAAGTAATTTTACTTTGATGGAGGGTTTGTGTTTACAAATGCTGCATTCTTCTAAATTCAGCACTTTCTCCAATAGTAGTTTGGAATGGATGTAGAATACTAAATATGTACTTTATGAAATTAAACACATTTCCCCCAAAAGGTAGATGAGTTGGAGTTAGAATAGTAAATCTGAACTCCCAATAAATAAATAAACACTTTCCCCAGTGTTACTTGTATTAGATTGTATTAGAGTAAGTATAGTAAATCTACACTCTTCAAAAAATATCCACTTGCCCCAGTGGTAGTCGGTTTTGAGTGAGAATACTGACTGTGCACTTCACAGTGTTAAATACTTTTTCCAGTTGTAGTTGGTTTGGAGGGAGACTAGTAATACTAATGCTACCAAACATGAACACTTTCTCACATGGTAGCTTGGTTGGAGTGAGAATAGTAAATCTTCACCCTTCAACTTCCAACACTTTCCCCAGTGTTAGTTGGGTTGGAGTGAGAATAGTAAATCTACACTCCCCAAAAATAAACACGTCCCCGGAGTTTGTTGGTTCAGGGATATAATAGTAAATCTGCTCTCCAAAAATCACTTTCCCCATTGTTTGTTGGGCTGGAGTGAGAATAGTAAAACTGCACGCATCAAAAATATACACTTCCCCCAATAGTAGTTGGTTGGGAGTGACAGTAGTAAATCTAATCTTCCCCAAAATAAACACTTTCCCTCATGGTAGTTGGGTTGGAGTGAGAATAGTAACTTTGCACTCCACAAAATTAGAGGCTTTCCCGGGAGGTAGTTGGGTTGGAGTTAGAATAATAAATTTGAACTCCAAAAATCAAACACTTTCGCTCAATGGTATTTTGGTTGGAGTTTGAATAGTAAATCTGAACTCTTCGAAATCAAACACTTACTTCATTGGTAGGAGGGTTGAAGTGAGAATATTGAATCCACACTTCCCAAAATGAAACACTTTCTCTAATGATTGTTAATCTGGAGTTAGAATAGTAGATCTGACGTGCCCAAAATGAAACACTTCCCCTAGTGATTGTTGGGTTGGAGTTAGAACAGTTAATCTGAATTCTCCAAATTCAAAAACGTTCCCGATGTTTTTATGTTCACATTTATGTATAGATCACCCCCTCATAGGCCCTGCGCATCCCAGTCATTTCATTATGAGGCGGTCTCGCCTCCCAAAAAGCACCCTAACATGCTAGTACTTTTTTTTAAATTTCCACTTAATAAAGGCCCCACCCTCCCGCCTCCAGCTTGCTTGTTTTTCTGTTCAATGACAAGTAAGAGATGACAGTGATGTTCAGGTCCCCTCGTCTTTGATAGTTCGAAGGGCTCTTTAGATCTATTTGAAATGCACTAAGGATTTTCTGCTTTCTCCTGCAATTTTTTTTCTATTTTGTCAGTGTGTCAATCCTATAAATTCTTGGGTCTGGATCCTTCTGTTCAGGTTCAGGGGCATTCTACCAGATCTGTTTCCACTTCATGGGAAGGGCTTCTATACAGGAAATCTGTAGGGCTGCCACCTAACAGTCGCGTCACACTTTTATTAGGCACTATCAACTGGATGTGTTGCATGCTTCAATGGATAATTTTGCTGTTGGTGTTGTGAAGGCAGCAGTGTCATAAGCTTGATTTATTAAAGTTGGGTTTCTTTGTGTCAAGCTTATTTCTTGTTTATGGCCTTGTGAAGACCTCATAATATAATGACTTGGATGATGAGGTCCTATGAGGGGGTAATGAGCCATTACTTACCGGTAATCTTCATTACCCCAATTAAGGTCCTCTTCGTCCCACTCATGTCCCCCCCCCTCTATTGTTGTATCTGGTCTTGTTATTAGCAGGCATGGAGACGGGTGGTAGAGCCCTTTATTTAGTGGAAATAAATTACTAGTGTGTTAGGGTGCCTGTCGGGAGGTGGGGCCGCCTCATAATGTAATTACTGGGACGAGGAGGACCTTATTCAGGGTCATGATGATTACTGGTAAGTAACAGCTCAATCTATATTTAGAAAAGTTCAGGACATAGGTGTTGTTTTGGGCTTCACATATTTAGCTTGTTTAATCCTGTTTCCTTGCAGTTACATTTATAACGATTACTATGTTTTTGCATAAAATATATGTTATAAATGCTTTCCTTATGTCTTACTTACTATATTATTATATTTTATAGGTACCAAAATAAGGGTTTTGAAATTGTTTCTATCATGTAATTAAACAATAGGAATGTAATAATTTAGTATAAAGACTTGTAATTTTCACTATATGTAAGTAATACTTTAAAATGATATACAAATTATCTATATTTGAGAGAATTTCTTTAGGGCTAGTTGTATTCCAAATAGCATCTCCTTCTACTATAAATACTATAAATCAAAATGAGCTTCTTATTGCATGAAGAAAGAGGCAGGCTAGAGCAGGCCCACGTGTAAAGGGATCCACATCAGGTATGAAAGTGAGGTTTTGTGTTGGTACCAAAAATAAGAAATAGCTAAATCTAGTAACCTTAACCAGGCATAGTGTAGGTGTACATACCATTGCCAGGTGCTTAGAATGCATTGGCATAAAATGAGTAGCACTTAGTGCACTTCCAGTGGCTGCTTTTGTTGGTGGTGCTCCCTTTAATGTATGTTTAACCCATATGGCTTAGTTGGGGTAATGTACGTAGTTGTAATGAACATTTTGGAATCTGTGAATGATATAAATATAAAATATGAATAGTAAATATATTTATCTTTCTAGTTATATAGGGTTATAAGGTTAATACTGAACTTTTAACATTTTACATTTTATAGTTACAACATTTATCATCTTTATTATAATTTGCTCTTGGTTTAGGAGGAGCTTCCCACCGTTTTTCTTTTTCACAATTTACAAGTTGAGATCTATATTGGGAATATAAAGAAATATGTATGCCAGTTTTATTTATAATTATTTTTGATATTGGTTATGTTTTTTTTAGCTGTAGTGAGTTATATTGATGGTATAGATGCATGAGGATCTTCCACTTGGACAGAGGGTGATCTGTGCAGCAGTTTGTGTGTTTCTTGTGTACTCTATTAATAAGCGGTTTAAATTAGTTCTGTTTTTCTAGCTGTTAACTGTTTCACTTTTTCATATGGTAGGTGTGAATTCTAGTTAGGTATTATTTTTTAGTTTGGCCAAATATGGAAATGGTTACTAAACATTTGTATATGCTGTATTTATAATAGGTTTATACATTTATTTTTTGTTTTGTGATGTAGTATATTATTTTCTGTTTTAAGGTTTATTTGCTATTATTATTAATAGGGAACACAATATGTTTATTAGCAATATTCTAGCTGTTTTATATTTGTTACTATTTAGTTTATTTTGATATTTCCAATATTGATGGTTTTCCAGTGTTTTTAATAATATTTTTGTAGTTAATATTTGTTATTTACATAGAGTAAAGAGAAAGTGATATTTAGGTTATCAATGTTCATGTCACAATATTTTTGTACTATATTATTTTTGTATTAAACATTTATTTCGTCATGCAACCCCGTCCTGACTTGGGATTGTAATGTTTAGACTGGACATCTGAGGAAGCCTAAAAATTGTACTTACTGTTTGAAGAGTGTGTTCACTACTACATTTCATATGATACCAAGTACAAGCAGTAAGTTTTCACACCAGGGGCCGGACTACTGCAGTTCCTAGGGGCCCACAGGGTGTTTCAGCCTGCTTTTTCACTCTCATGGCATTACCATATTACCGAAGTGGCCACAGATGCTGACATTGCTTATTCTGCACTATCCATTGGACAGATGCGTATTTCATGCAATCGCAATGTCAAGGATGTGTGTTTTCATTTCCAAGGGGGTGTTGTCCCATGCAACCATGGAAAGCCTTTGATCATGCATCTGTGCCATTTTATTGATGTTGTGGTCGATGTGTCAGGTTTCTTATGGCAGAGCATCAGCTCCACCAATGGTAACCTTTGAGTGATGGCACATCTGCAACAATACTGTAGGTTAATGTAAGTAAGAATGCCCAACCTATCTGTGGCAGTCCTTTAATGTACATTCTTTCACATTAGGACAACCAGGAAAATTCTGGTGGTCCTGAACAGGAAACAGTACGATCGACTCCCAGATGCTGGGATATTCCTCACAGCAAATTGGGCCATTTGTTTTTGTTTTCCAGAAACAAACCCCAGCATTGGGCCAAGCAGGGCCAAAACCTGGGACACGCTTGGCAAACTGCTCTACCCTGTGCAGTCAATGCCAGACAGAAAGGAATCTCCAAATATGGTGGGCGGGTCCTCCATTAGAGAGCAGACAGAATGGCTTACTTTGACCAGTTGGGGTAGCTGCCCACCTGTAGTGTCTAAATTGCCCCATAGGTAATTGGATCTGTCCACCATTTTTAGCACTTGGTAAGATCAAACATACACAAATATTACACAACTTTATATGATGTATGGCACTTATCCAAGTATGAGAAGAAACAACATGTATGAAATTCTCATGCATGAAACACAGGACATTCACATACTTTCTGCCTACATAGAAGAATTGGGGCTGATCCACTGCTCCATGGGGAGAAACAAAAACCCAAAGCACAGTTGCTTTTAAAAGCACTGTGATGGGCTGGGCAATGTATTGACTTTCATGTTAACTATATTAAGACAAATACATTGCTAGGACCCCTGATAGAGCACTTTTACACAACTTCTCCAGCAGGGAAGCCTGTGTGCCACACTTGTTTGCAGGGTTCTTCTGGTGATCTAGCAGACAGTCATCAAACACATCTCCTTTGCTGGGAAAGTTGATTTGAGGAGCACTGTCAGAGGACAGCCAGGGTAATTGTAACACAGTGTAATCGGCATTAATGTAATTAATTGCACAGCCTGTGATGGTGCTGGACAGCACAAGCATTCCCTGTTCTATGCATTTCGCACTGCACAGAATATGGAATTCTTGTTCTGCAGGGCATTATGCCAGCATTTCTCCTTTTTGAATCTTGGGCAATCAGATGAGGAAATGGTAGATTATTCTGCAGTTTTGCTCACTACGGGTTGAGAAGAAAGGTTTTCACCCACCCCTACATACAACCCTTTCTTGGAACCAAATTGTAATTTTTGATAATTGATATCTCATCCATAAACTTCAACACATTGAAATAGGGGTAATGACCATCACACTCCCCTCATTACATATATACTCCAAGCACTTTAGTGGAAACAGTATAAAAGTGAGAAATATCTAATCAAGTGTGCTGAGCCTCCAGCCACTCTACAGAGCTTGGTTCCATAACATGCAGACTCACAGAAGGCCTTGTGTGTGGCAATCAGCTGGTATAATTTGAGACAATTAGTATTTCTCCTTTACGAAGACAGTGGATGTTTGACACAACAAATGTAGTTTTCATGGCCCTAAGTAAGGGAACAGAGCTTCCACAGTGTTCTGTCCTAACAGGATGCAGAAACAGACATTTTCCCTTCTCCATCCTGTGCCTGATGAAAACTTGCTGCACTAATAGGTAGGAAAACAGATAGAGGTGAGGTGGTAATCAGTGCCCAAAAGATTTGCTGGTACACTCCTGGTTCACTGATTCTCATCCATCATTCCAGCAAAGGACAAATAGCAGAATGCTGATATAGAACAATCTATAACAGTGACAGCACTGGAATTGAGGAATGATCAGACAGGCTGAGGAAAGCAAAGTGTGACACATGTTTCTATCAATACCTATTGTATTAGGCTAGATGTTCATGATGCTTGGCGGACACATAATCCTGCTGATATAATTTATTCTTGCTTCTCTAAACTGCATAGGACTGTCTCTTGGATAGATTTATTTCTTTCCCCAGTCACTCGCCCCAGGTTTTTCCAGCAGTATCATGTAGGGGCTTTTTGGATCACTCTGTGGTGATTTTGACATTTTTGGGGAGCAGCCTTAAAAATGAAAGGAGTTGGTGTATGGATGTAGCTTTTTTAAACCAAGATGATTTCTGCCAGACACTGTCAACAGAAATAGAATATTTATTTTTAAACTAATGAGAAGTGTACTAATATGGCATTTGTATGGTAAGCCTTCAAGGCTACTATCCGGGGTCATGTGATCTCTTTATCTGGAGAGAGGGAACAGGAAAACTTACAATTGGCAGGTGGTACAGCATATTACAAAACCTTCGAAGAGCAATCTGACCTGTCATTTCGTGACCAGTAGGATAAGGAAGAGGGATTAAAGGATTTTTTTTTTAAAAAGGAGCTACTAAACAGTTGTACTTTTTATAATCAAGTCTATGAGGGAGGGTAAAAATGGGGCATTTTTTGGCTTGGTCAGCAAAGAAAAGATCTAATCGCAATTTAATTGCCGGGATTAGGGGTTCTGTCATGGGGCTAGTAGTCAATGAGAGTCAGGAGATAGGGGACATTTTTGTGCAGTATTATTCCTCTCTGTACAAAGATCAAATGTCGCATTTGGGGTTGGCCTCTATAGACCACGTTCTGCAGGAAGTGCAATTACCAGTGTTAGGGTGAAAGGCAAAGGACCAGGTGGCCCGCCCAATCGATGGGGGTGAAATTAGAGAAGTGATAAAGAGCCTTCCTGGGTTTATAACCATGGGGAGGATGACTTCAGGGCAGAATGTTATAAATGCTCTAGCTCCTTATCAGTAGTCCCTTTGGCGATTCTATTTGATTATATCTTAGCTGGGGATGTATTCCTCCCTGTTTCAAAAAAGGGGTATTAATTAATTTTCTAAAGAAGGGGAAAGACAAATTGACTCCATCTTCATATCTCCCTATAGCAATTCTTAAAATCAAAGACGTTGCCTGAAGGCAAACACGTTTTATTTAGGAGAATTGATTGATCTGGCAGATAAAATCTGGATGGATACTGTTCTGCTGGATGCTGAGAAAGCTTTTGACCTTGTGAGCGGGAATATTTTTATTTAAGATCTTGTAGCAATGTATGTTTGCACTAATGCACACAGAGTCCATCTTTTGGCACTATGAGAACACATTGGCCCACATTATTATAAATAACACATGTACAGGTATAGTATATCCAACCCGAGGTACTTGACACGGTTGCTCCCTCTCCTTGATTTGGTTTGCTTTATTTATTGAACCATTAGCTTAAGTTATGCATTCCCAAAAGAAACGTTTACCCCCTTTAACAGGTGGGGTTAACTTAAAAATATATGCTGACGATATAACTCTCTTTTTACTTCCAGAAAGAATTCATATTGAGACCGTATTGCAAGGTATTCAGAGATATACTCAGCTGGGGGGAGGGGGAGGTATACAATTATCAAATCTAAAATGGAGAGTCTTTTGTTTAACATTACTCCAAGGGGCATATTATCAAGCCCTTTATCGCTGCGTTAGCTGCACTTTTCTGCCGCTAATGCGGCGATATTTTTATCACACTATTAACAAGCTGCAGCTAATGGGCCTTAGCGTGAGTTTATTAGCGATAGCGGCCGTTCTTTTACCTCTAAGCATGTCAGCGATATATATCGCTAATGACATGCAAAGTAGGCGTTCCTGACTAAAACTCCATTGAAACAGTCGCAAACACAACTGCCCCCTATTATCAATGCCCGCGAAGCGATAGGAAAATTCGCGCTTATCGCTGGAACTTAACACCTGAAAAAAACTTGCCTTAACCATCTTGTCAATGGGGGGTGGATTGTTGGGTTAAGTATACACTTGCCTATTAGCAAGCTTTTCATTAGCGCTGTTGATTTAGCGCTGGGATTCTCACGCTATTGCTGGTTTTACACGCTATCGCTGGATTTCCTATCGCCTTTGCGATACGCGTTGATAATACCGCGCTATCACGGCGAGGAAATCCAGCGATAGCCGGCGATAAAAAAAACAGCGCTAAGCGCACTTTGCGATAAATATCGCAGATCCTTGATAATATGCCCCCAGATGTTTTACCTGCAAGCTTGGGGCTACTTAGGATCAGAATCCAAAGAGATATTTAGGTGTGTATTATTTGGATTTAACATTGGATCTTTATTGTTTAAACTATATTCCTCTTTTAAGCAAAATTCAGTCCTGCTTTGAACTGTGGAAATCTTTTCCCCTTTGTATTATAGGTCGCACCTCCCTTTTTAAAATGTTGATTTTGCCTCTCGTCCCCTTTTTATTTTTAAATGTCCTTTGTAAAGAAGAGAAATGCTTTTTACCAGATGGAATAGTATGATGACTTTATTTGTCTGGGGTAATAAGACCCCTCATGCTAATATAAAACTTTACAAGTGCCTAAGTCCGCAGGCGGCCTAGCCGGCTCTTCCTAACTTAGAGCAGCTTTATTGGGCATCCTTAGCATTACAAATTAGAAGATTCTCAGTGCAATCTTCTAGATGTGATGATTTAATTCTGTTATACACGCCTAATAATCATGGATTTAGCAGTCTTCCAGAGGCCATTAAAGAACCCAAAGTACAGAAAAGGTTGAGATATAAGCCCCTGCAGGTGTTTTAGTCTACTCTGCATCAACTGTTTACCAAGTAGACAATTCCTGCAATCTACACTGAAAGGCCTCTGAGCAGTTGTAAACATTTATCTCATTGTTTCTCTGGGGATGTTAATAATCATTAGTGGGCTACCCAGATTAGTACGGTAGGTGATTGTATTGAAGGTACTAGAATTAAGTCTTATGAAGAAATCTCCCCATCTGCTCTTTGGTATGGTGCTTTTTATAGGTTTCATATAATCAATTTGTCTCTGCTTTTAAATCCTTATCTCTGGGCAATATTAATGTATCAGAAACCCTAGTTAGGAAGCTGTTCACGGCTGGTAAGGCTGGTGATTCCCTGAGCACATGGTATAAGAAATTTGGGGGCATATTTACAAGCCCCTATCGGCACCACGTTGTGGTGGCGATAGGTACTTCGCCTTATTTACAAGGAAGCGTTAAGCCACATAACATGGCTTAACGCTGCCTTGTAAATAATTGCAAAAACAACAGTTAATGGACAGAATGCAGAACAATGTCATACATTCACCCCAGTACAGAGATCTGGGCCTAAATCCATCGTTTTTTTGCTCACCATGCCATTCCAGTTTGAACCCAGCCATATGCAAATCAGTCTTGACCCTGTGCCTCATGGTAACAGTCCAGCCCAAACTGCCAAGCCAGGTCCTCCCTGGACTGGAAACAAGCATCCTAGGACCGGTTTCGGGGTTTCACCCCTCTTCAGCCAGGATAGCTTGATTCCAGTGGCATGGAGAGCACAGGACCCACGTCTGGGCATACCCGTCCCACTCGGGGTGACAATTGCAAAAACAACAGTTAATGGACAGAATGCAGAACAATGTCATACATTCACCCCAGTACAGAGATCTGGGCCTAAATCCATCGTTTTTTTGCTCACCATGCCATTCCAGTTTGAACCCAGCCATATGCAAATCAGTCTTGACCCTGTGCCTCATGGGAACAGTCCAGCCCGAACTGCCAAGCCAGGTCCTCCCTGGACTGGAAACAAGCATCCTAGGACCGGTTTCGGGGTTTCACCCCTCTTCAGCCAGGATAGCTTGATTCCAGTGGCATGGAGAGCACGGGACCCACGTCTGGGCATACCCGTCCCACTCAGGGTGACAATTGCAAAAACAACAGTTAATGGACAGAATGCAGAACAATGTCATACATTCACCCCAGTACAGAGATCTGGGCCTAAATCCATCGTTTTTTTGCTCACCATGCCAATGTAAATAAGGCACCCTTTCACGCTGTACTTAGCGTGAAAGGGCAGGGCAATGGGAGTTGCGGTGGGCGTTCCACCGCAACACCCATTGATTTTGACACTGCCCCCTATTTACAAGGGTGGTGTAAACAGGAGGCAGGGCCAAAATTAAGACCAGGGAAAACCTGGTCTTAAACAGGCAAAACAAGGAGAAATGCTTTATTTCTCCTCGTTTTTACTGTTTCCATGTGTGCTGCTTTGTGCAGCACACATGGAAACGGCAAAACGCTAATGATTGTTTATGTGCAGGAAGGTCTCCCTTCCTGCACAGAAGCAATCATTTAAAAAAATGGCATTTTGTTCTATGTGTGCTGCTTTAAGCAGCACACACAAAAGTTACAAAACACCATTTCAAGATTGTTTATGTGCAGGTAGGGAGATCTTCCTGTACATAAACAATCTTTCCCTCAAGGCAGACACCCTTGCACTATAGTGGAAGGGTGCCTGCGTTGGCGCTAGGCTGCTAAATGTAGCACCAGCGCAGGGGGAAACGCAGGGCTGCACCATATTCTTGTAAATATGGTGAAGCCCCGCATTTCTAAAGTGACAGAGTGTCCCGTTAGCCTTCTTGGCTTAATGACACGCTTCGCCACTTTGTTGTAAATGTGCCCCTTGGTCTTGACCAAACTCAAGTCATTGAGGGGATTTGTGCTAAATGGAGGCGCAGCACGTGCATTAATATGGACAGGGAAAGATGGCATGAGTACTTTAGATTAGGCCTCTCTATTTAGATAGACCAACTTTCACAGGATAGTGTTTTACAACGGCTGGATGCTGTATTACACCCCTGCTAGACTCAATAAAATGTTCCATGCGGTTAGTGAGAAATGCCCCAAGTGTGACCAACGAGGTGACTGGGAACACGTTTTTTGGTCATGTGTGGTTTTTGAAAATTACTGGACTCAAATCTTTGCTCAAATTTCAGTTTGAGAAGGTCAACAGGTTGAACCATCACCTCTTTTGGCACTCTGTAGCACTGCTGCAGATTCCCTGTGTGGGAAAGAAGGTGCACAATTTATTCTTATCTCATTGGTGGTTGCCCGTTCGATTATTAATAAATACTGGAAGCCTCCTATTGGCCCACGTTTTAAAAAGGGAAACAGCGTTTACAACGCTGCTGTTACCACGCAGGTAGGTAACAATGTGGTCGTTACAACGACCGCGTTGTTACCACGCGTGGCTTTACATCGCAAGTCGTTTCTACGACTTGCGCTAGGTGGCGTGCAACACCAGGGAATGTGTTGGATTTTAAGTCCAACACATTCCCTGCTGTTGCGCTAACTGGAGTAGGAATAGTAACTTATACTATTCCTAAGTCCAGCGCGCGATCTAGCGCAAGTCGTAGAAACCACTTGCGATGTAAAGCCACGCGTGGTAACAACGCGGTCGTTGTAACGACCGCGTTGTAACCTACCGCGTGGTATTTGCTCGCGTAGTAACGTCATACATTCTTTTTAAAATGGTCTAATAGGTTAAAGATAGTCAGCGAAAGGGAGCTTTTGTACCATATTCGAATTAATAAAATGGCTCCCTACAAGAAAATATGGGATATTTTTGCCTCTGACTGAGAAAGTAGGTACGCTCTCACATATGGACACCTGGAACATTATGGGTTGGAATTCCACTCGGTACAGGTGTATGACAACAATCCAGTGTGTTAAGCTCGGACAAGCATTATGGGCACTTTATTACATCAGGCTGCAGGGTACTTAATCAGGTTGCTGCTGTTTCAGGGTCTTTTCAGGGGTGTATAAATTAAACACTTTAGGTGATAGCTGCAACTTAGCGGAGTTTCCCAGGGAAAGTGCTGGTTGGACGTCCACATGTTACAGGGGCATGGCAGCATTCCAGTTTGTTTTAAGCACTGACAAGCGCTATTTGCACTTCATCATACCGGCTGCAGGTTTTAAAAGTTAGGCTGTGGGGGCTAGGGGGTTGTTCAATTAATCACTTTAGGTGACACTCTCACTTTATTGGAGCTTTTTATGGGGTACTGGAAGAAGAATTGGTTGAAGGGCTGCTTATATTGATTATACGAAACGTTATTCTTTATACGTACTACATTGCTATGTATAAAGCTGTATTCCCTGCTTAATGTTCTTTTTTAAAGCCTGTATGGTAAAGGTGGGGAGAAAGTAACTGAGCAAGAAGCTTCATTTCAAAGTTGACAAAATGGGTAAAGGAGGCTCATAGAACATAAAGGAAGATCAGAAAAAGGAGCAAAGTGGTGCTAATGGTGCAGGTGAAGAGACAAGAAAAAGACATCCCATGGACAACCTTAAACATATCACAAAATTGAAATCTGGTGAATGTGAAAAAGAAGGTCTCAATTAAAAAAAATGCTCAAATTGGCTTCATTGTCTAAGGGATCTCATACCAGAATATTAGTGCTTAAATATTGGCTGTCAAAAATATTGCTACCTATGCACAAAGGTAAAATCGGTCGTTAGCATACATTTAGGAATGAATTTACCTTTTTTACGTCTGCCAGGACTTCACAAAGGGATTCCTGGCTGCCATAAACCCAGTTACCACGGTGGAGCTCTTGGCGTCCCAATGCATGCTTTGTCTTGGAAGTTTGGGAAAGCCACGTACGTTGTAGGATCTTCTCACATTCGGATCCATCCACTTTCTACCCTCGAAGGGACTGTTTTTTTACTCCAGTATAACACGGGCAAAGGGACTGTGGGCCTCATTTATGAGGTTTTGCCGTAGGGCAGAGCCGCAGGCCTTCCTGTTGCGCTGCCCTACGGCAAAAGAAAAGAGCAGAAATGTGCCGTATCTATCAGATATGGTGCATTCCTGTCCTTTTCCCCTGTGCTGGCGCACAATGGAATGCCGTGCGCCAACGCAGGCACCTGTGCACCATGGTACAAGGGTGCCTGCCTTGCAAGGATGACTATTTTTGTGCAGGAAGGAAAACCTTCCTGCACAAAACCAATCACAAGAGGCTTTTTCCTCTTTTTATTTGTGCTGCAGCATGCCGCAAACATAGAACAAGCATTGGCATAGCCAATAGGTCTCGCCTTTGGGGCCTTATAAGTGTTTAGCCAGAGCTATTGACTTTGCCAATGTCTTTAAGCTGTGCTGTAGAGAAGTGTGGCTGCTGTGCAGCCTGCTGAAAAGTTTTAATAAAAAGTGTCAGAAGCATTTTTGTTACCTTATATATGACCAAGAAGACATTATGTACAACTGAACGACCATATTAAAAAAGTATTTACAATAAAAAAGGTCCTCAGTTTTCTTTTGATCTTGCAATGCTGGCAACTTGTTTCTGCCTATTCCAATGGTTGTTTGTTAAAGCTTTTTTTTGAGGGGGCATAAACAATCGGAGGGTGAAGGTTGGGAACTAGTACCTGTATTATAACACTAGCAGCGGGCAGACGCTAGGGGAGAATCAACAGATGCCAGATTCCGAGAGCAGGCTGAGGTTGTGCTGAGTGATGCTGAGGTGGTAGCGGTGGTGGTGGTGGTGGTGACTGGTGCGGAGACGATGCTGAGGTGATGCTGAATGATACTCAGGTCTTGCTGAGTGATGATGATGTGGTGGTGTACTAGTGCAAAGGCGATGCTGAGTGATACTGATGTGGTGCTGAGTGATGCTGTGGTGGCGCTGAGTGATGCTGTGGTGGTGCTGAGTGATGCTGTGGTGGCGCTGAGTGATATTGTTGTGGCCCTGAGTGATGCTGTGGTGGTGCTGAGTGATGCTGTGGTGGTGCTGAGTGATGCTGTGGTGGTGCTGAGTGATATTGTTGTGGCAGTGAGTGATGCTGTGGTGGCCCTGAGTGATGCTGTGGTGGTGCTGAGTGATTCTGTGGTGGTGCTGAGTGATGCTGTGGTGGCCCTGAGTGATGCTGTGGTGGTGCTGAGTGATGCTGTGGTGATGCTGTGTGATGCTGTGGTGGCGCTGAGTGATGCTGTGGTGGCGCTGAGTGATGCTGTGGTGGCGCTGAGTGATGCTGTGGTGGCGCTGAGTGATGCTGCTGTTGCGCTGAGTGATGCTGTGGTGGTGCTGAGTGATGCTGTGGTGGTGCTGAGTGATGCTGTGGTGGTGCTGAGTGATGCTGTGGTGGCGCTGAGTGATGCTGTGGTGGCGCTGAGTGATGCTGTGGTGGCGCTGAGTGATGCTGTGGTTGCACTGAGTGAGGCTGCTGTTGCGCTGAGTGAGGCTGCGGTGGTGCTGAGTGATGCTGCGGTGGTGCTGAGTGATGCTGTGGTGGCGCTGAGTGATGCTGTGGTGGTGCTGAGTGATGCTGTGGTGACGCTGTGTGATGCTGTGGTGGCGCTGAGTGATGCTGTGGTGGCGCTGAGTGATGCTGTGGTGGCGCTGAGTGATGCTGTGGTGGCGCTGAGTGATGCTGCTGTTGCGCTGAGTGATGCTGTGGTGGTGCTGAGTGATGCTGTGGTGGTGCTGAGTGATGCTGTGGTGGTGCTGAGTGATGCTGTGGTGGCGCTGAGTGATGCTGTGGTGGCGCTGAGTGATGCTGTGGTGGCGCTGAGTGATGCTGTGGTTGCACTGAGTGAGGCTGCTGTTGCGCTGAGTGAGGCTGCGGTGGTGCTGAGTGATGCTGCGGTGGTGCTGAGTGATGCTGTGGTGGCGCTGAGTGATGCTGTGGTGGTGCTGAGTGATGCTGTGGTGGCGCTGAGTGATGCTGTGGTGGCACTGAGTGATGCTGAGGTGGCGCTGAGTGATGCTGTGGTGGCGCTGAGTGATGCTGCTGTTGCGCTGAGTGTGGTGGTGCTGAGTGATGCTGCCGTGACACAGTGTAATCCACACACATTGGCATAAAACGTACCTAGTTAAGTTTGGAATTTTAGGCGCTCGATGTATGAGAGAAAATAAACCGGCCTCTCATATTAACAGGTATCACCTTGATACGGTTAAATTATTTGCATGCCACTGAAAGATTTAAAGTGGGTATTCATGAGCAGTAGACAAAAATATGCAAACAAAAAAACAAACAGTCCTATGAGTGCATGTTTACCGATGCCAAAATCTATGCCTCAAAACAAATAAAAACACAAGTCTGAACAGTTAACGGTGAACAAACGTGTATTTTCTGAAAACATCATTCAATACCGCAAACGTGATTTTTGTTTCTAAAATAACCCAGGAGTGCGTTTTTTTCTCAACACCCCGCTGCCTCTCTTAAGTGTTCTTCTGAAAACCCTGAATAGGTTAGTGCACCTTTAAGAAGCACGCACATGGTGTCAACGCTGCATTACTTTCCGCCCAGTCTGAGGTTTATTTACTACAAGCTGCATCAATGAAATGCCAAGAGCCCGCCAGAAATCGTAATGGCGTGGTTCGCCGATGTCCTGCAACAGCTTAAACCATGCACAAGGGCCGCACTAATGACAGCACACATCAGCAGCACCATCTGCTGCACAGATCAAATTTGGCCCCATGATAAAGCAAATGTAAGGTTTAAGTGCGATTCGGAGAAGGGGTGTCAAAGAAGCAGTAAACGAAAACTGTTCGGGAAGTGAAAAAGTGAGATTTTAACCCCAGGGTGTCTGCAGCATCTCGGCGAGTACAGCCCTCCTGCAGTCTCCTAGCAACCGACAACATATTCGGGAACATGTGACTGCCAAGCCATGGGAAACACAAGCTGAGAACCGACACCAGCGCACGTCACAGAGTGTCACACCTCCGAGGCGTGCCAGGCATGAGTTCGAGTGGGAAGTGGTAGTGGGGAAAGGGGTTGGTGAATTTGAGGAGGCCACTTAGTTTCAAAGAGCTGCTCGGGAGAAAGGGTCACGGCTGCAAACAGAATCAGCTGGCAATTATGATAATATAGCGCTTGAAGCGGCAAAGGCAGACCGCTTCTTGGTGCTACATCTAAGAGTTTTCGTGGCTTCAGTACTCAATGCCTAGCGTGAAAACGTAATTATAATAATCCCCGTTTATTTATTCGACCAAATTGTGTTATACCCGGCGAATAACTGGTTTTCCCCATACCGCGTTTCACAAATAAACACAAACGTGAAAGTGAAAATGATCGCGATCACGCGCTGTAAGGGTGTCCGCGAGCGATGCGCTTAATGAGCCATGACGGAGGAAAGCCAGATGGCGCCTGTGCGCGTAACCGCGCGCGTAACCGCACGCTTTAGGCCACACAAAAAGCGTGTGGTCGGATTTTTGAAGCCCACTAACTAAAAGTCTCGCCAGAGCAGCGCATGCGCTGGCTCAGGCGAGACCTAAAAAGGAAAAACGAGGAGAAATAAAGATATTTCTCCTCGTGCCTCGCTTACTTCTCTCCTGGGGAGGCAGACGTTTTTGGCGCTGCCTCTGAGTTACGATTCCTCGTAAATCTGGGGCAGTGTCAAAAAGCTACGGTAATGGAGCAGGCTCCTGCGCCACCGGAGCGTCACAATAAGTGACGCTCCAGCGGCGCAAGGGGCCTCATAAATGAGGCACTGCTTACTTACTCCAGTATAACACGTAACACGGGCAGAAATCCCCTTCTATACTGGGAAAGGGGATGCATTACCCCCATATTTGCTGGAGGTGAGGAGAAGGGCTTTCTCCACATGAAAAAATATTTTCTCCACAGCTGAATAAAATGTGCTTGTGCTTTGCTACGGAACGGTCCGTACCGCGGCAATAGGAGCCTATTGCAAACGTCACATGACTCTCAGGAGAACGCCTGGAAGTCTGCTCCTGCTTCATCTTCTCAGGCGTATTCCTGGGAAGGTTAGAGAAGTATGTGCAGGCAGAGGCTGAGCTCTCCACCCTACGGGGCTTATTTACAAGCTCCCTGCGCCGCCTGTATGTCATTTTTTCCCATGTTAAAAGTGATGCCCGGTGGCGCAAGGGACTTGTAAATAAGCCCCTTCATTTTTTGGCTTCCTATGTGAATTGGCCCATTGAAACTTAAACATCGTTTACAACATTACTGCCCCATTGGACTTAATTAAGGTCAATTAACACTCAATGGAATTATATTTTTGAAAGCGATATTTACGCCAAAATACTCATGTCAAATGATATTTTTATTTTTGTTAATATTATTCTGGCATATACCTGTACTCGACTTAAAGTGGATGATGCATGTACCTAGACAAAACGAGTGTATTACAGCAAGAGACACACAGGGGCGTAGGTTTCAGTGGTGCAGCAGGTGCTGTGGCACTGGGACCCAGAGTCCTGAGAGGCACACTGATGCCTCATTATTGCTGTATTTTACAATTCAACAGGCAGCCATTTCCTTCCTTACACTGAGGCCCAATCTAAAATTGCTACCATGTTTTATGTAATGAATGACTGTGTTTTTTTCTTGAGGTGAATAACTGGGATTGACAGATGTATGGGAGAAGAAATAAATTGAGTAGGTCATTACACCATCAATTTCTTATTAGAAACATGCATAGTAATAGGGCATTTTTGATTTATTACAGTGATTATGTCTAAATAACCTAATTTAAATGATTTCATGTGATTTATTGTTATAAATGACTACAGTCTGTCCCTAGAAATCTTGGACAGGGTTGACCTTGAGAAGTTCCTAGAATGGCTAAATTATTGCAATCATTTCTGGTAGATGAGATTAAATTACTGTATTTCAATTACCTTTGCCAGTGCCCCAGGATCTCATTTGGATGACTTCGGTCTAAGACGGTGGTGTGCTTTGGTGACTGGCATGTATGGAGGGTGGTGAGGTGATTGGGAGACAAATAAAAGTAAATAAAATAAGTAAAAAAATAACCACACTTACCTTCTCTGGGCGACCTCCTCTTCACTACGGTCTTCTCCAGGCAGGCAGGCTCCAGCAGAACCCAGGAAACTGCCCTAACCAATCCTGGCACTGCTCTCATGCAGCATTAAAGCAGCACCAGGATTAGAGGGAGCGGCCTCCTTTGGCCCTTCAGAGGACACTGGAGCCCTATGGTTTCTCTAACCCAGCTGTCTAAGCCAGCAGGCTCAGAGAGATTTAAAATGTGCATGTTTGGCTGTCCGTCACAAGAAGGCCAGCCAAAGAGACATGCGCACTTTAAACTTAAAGTGCCCTGTCCGTAACTGCTTTCTGCTGCTACCTAACTGGCAGTAGCAGAAAGCCCTGCCCCATCCTGATGCTCGGCTCGGGACAGGGTTTTGAAAAATAAAATGGTAATAAAGGAACTTTATTACCATTGTAGTTTTTATTTCTGGAGGCAATTTGATTAGTGGCACGACGTTCCTCCGTCGTAACGGAGGATCCGCCCCTGTCTGTGTGTGTTGTCTCATCAGAGGACACACTACAGCCACAAAACAACAGTTCTGTATAACGATGGGCCTCTAAAAGTCTAAAGCAGGTTGAAAAATAGTAGGAGGAAGCAACCACAGAAAAAAGTTGAAGGTGACTTATAACCTATTAGTTGAAGAATAAAGAGCATCGTAAAAGGAGGAAATTGAATATGATGGGAGGGAAGTGAACAATAAAAGGTCGCAAAAGAAAAGGAAAATTGGAGTGACTTAGACATAGGAAGCAATTTAGGCGTTCAGTATCCCTCACAAAATTTGGTGGGGTAGAATGAAGAACAGAAGAAGGGCATACACATGAGGAAAAAAATGCAGAAATCTTGAAGGATATGAATTAAAATAGTCTCAGCCAGTGGACGGGGTGCACTATGACAAAACTCCAGACCACAGGTAAGTGTAGGGTCATGATGAATAATAGATGGGGAATATAGTGTGCCAGTTCGCTGGTGCGCTTTAATGCTAAACAGTAGTAATAAGTGGACAAGTACAGAATTTCAGACTGAGTCAGTAAGCAATCTGGACATATTTACAAATGGGCAATCGAGAGTGCCATGTTCCAATTCACAAAGATTTCTTCTGTGGGTGGATGTGATCTATGAAAGTCAGGGACCCCGCAGAGCATGGGAGTGGGCTCTCTAAAAGGGAGTACTTGCTCTCTGAAGGGACAAGGGAAATCAGGAGGAGGGATTTAACATATACTAAAGAGTTTCTGGAAGCCGGGAGGAGAACAGGATGAAGGATGAGGTCCGGAACCGGTGGGAAAGGACCATGATCAGAAAACGGAACATAATTTGGGAAAGCCTACAAAAGAGAAACTAGGAAGACAAGGCAAATACAACCTATAAGCAAATGAAAGAAACAAGGAGGAAACCGATACACAAACTGTCATAAATGATAGTTTGTATGCTGCTTGGAAAGTGATCCCTCTGTGAGGTATAGATTTTACAGTAAGGAAAAGGGCCAGTTAATCTCACAGGACCTGATTCACAAACTGCACTTTGTAGTATGTTTTGCAGTACTACAAAATGTACAAAAAATGTACACCAAAGTGTATGTTTTGCCTATAGTTACATGTGCATAGTTTTCTGGCCAACTGCATAGTCGCCGCACATGTAAGTATAGATTTTAGTAGAAAATGTATGAGGTGAGTGGTTGGGAAAAGGGGCAGATTTACTGCTAAAGTGAATGCGATTAGGGAGGAGTCAGAGAGGTTTAGGGAGTATCAAGGAGGGTTTAGGGAGAGAAATCACCCGCCCACACAAGGGTAAGCCAATTGCATTACTCTGGGGTGAAGACATGTAACTTACAATTTTTTTAGTAAGTTAACACTTGGGGTTTGTGACTAATGAAAGTAGCAAATTTACTACAAAGTATAACCTTATTCAAAGTGTAGCTTAACTTTGTGAATCAGGTCCACAGAGTCATGGTAGACACCTAGCTGCTCTTATGGATGATGAGAACTGGGTGAATCTCTGTGCCAGAGGCATCAAGCCTCAGAATCTCACTGGCATCCTTTGTAACAATGAGCATAGTTAACACAGACATCACAAACATCTGACCAGCAAATAAGGACATCATCAAAAAGAGCTGATGGGGATGAGTCATATTGATCCACAACACATCATCAATGCTGAACTCGAGACAAAACCAAGAAATCTTGATCTTGAGAACTGAATGACTGGATATCATAAGTGGGTAACTGATTGAGATTACATGTGCATTATTATACTGCTGAAGGGGGCACAACTAAAAAATAAGAATAGAGCCTACATACCTATTTCCCAAATACACACTCTCAGTATAGAGAGGGAAATATGATAAGACATGTGGGAATCTCTTTGAAGGAAAAGATACCAAAGGAGGAAGGCCCCACTATGGGAAGATCTAATTCATCTTGGAAAGCAGGCTCGAGTACATAGTCATGTCTCGAAGGGATAGTTTGGTAGAAGTACACACGTAACTAGATTAGGGTAAGCTGAGGGGCCAGGTCCTTGGGTAGATCGCCCAGGATCCCTGATTGGGGGAAAGTGATATTTTCCGAGACATTTGATCCTCCACACTTAAAGCACTTGACTATAGTTTGACTTGTTCACAGATCAATGTTCATTTGATCAGTGTTACTGATAGTAAAATAATGGAGGCATTTGGGAGACCGAAGTTTGTACTATGTTGGTGTTTACCTGGGGCAGGAAGGGAAGTTGGGGCATTACATTAAGCATCAAGAAGGGGTTCACAGCCCTGGTGGATCACTTGTGGGCAGCTGATACGATAGGTCACATGGCAGAGAAGATGCACAACACCACACAAGGTCTATGTGGTTATGGAAATGAATACCCAGTAATAGACCCCAAAGTATGTCAGATTTAAGAAATGATAAACATATTAGCAGGTTAATTTGGAACATTTACCAGATTAAAATATACATGAAAAGATACAGAGTGGGCTCATATTTTAGAAGATATGTGGTTGCATTTCTCCAAGAAATACACCTCACAGAGAGTGCGGAAGTTAAAATGCTGAAGAAATAAGTGGGCAGCTTTATTCTTTTACTTATTCTACCCATTCAAGAGGAGCAGCGATTTGGATAGTGCCTAGTCTCCCATTTTGTCTCTGTAGTTGTATCACAGATGTAAAAGGAAGACAATTAATTGTGTACAGTCTCCTTTATGAAATAAAGGTGCGCCTTGTTAATGTACATTCGCCACACCTCGATGACAAGTGCTACTTTCAGACACTCTATGATAATTTGATACCTTACATAAATATACTACTAATATGGGCTGGGGGTTTTAATTGCGTAACTGATGGTGAGATAGATAGATCCACCACTAAACATCACACACATGACAGGCACATTGATAGAGATTATGTACAGTTTACATTGCGTAGATGTCTATAGAATAGGTAATATTCGGGGCATATTATCAAGGGCATTATCGCCGCTTTAGCGGCACTTTTTGCCGCTAAAGCAGCGAAAATCCCTTCGCCCTATTAACAATGCGGCGCTAACATGCATTAGCGCATGTTAGCAGCCATTTCAGTGACGCTACGCATCTTAGCGATATCCATCGCTAATGAGATGCAAAGTAGGCGTTCCGTCTGGAAACATCACGGAAAAGGTCGCTAACTGAACATCGCGATATTAACAATGCGGCCCCGCAACCTCTTAACGATGTAAAAAGTCACGCTAAGCGCGCTTTTCGCCGGATTCTAACACCTCCTAAAATCCTGACTTAGCCATCCCCTTAATGGGAGGTGGATCGTCAGGCTAAGTCCACCATGGCGTATCTACAAGGATTTCCCTATCTCTGTAGTTATATCGCTGTATTCCCAGCGATATCCCCCCAAAACGCCGCTATCGCTGGATTTTTTATCGCCCTGGTGATAAGCGTTGTTAATAATGCGCTAACCGGGCGATAAAATCCAGCGATAGCCGGCGATGAATAAAACCGTGCTAAACGCGGTTAGCGATATTTATCGGCATCTGTAGATAATATGCCCCAACCATTCTTTTCTGCCACTCAAAACACATAAAGCATATTATATAAGATACCTGCACCCTGAAGACAAAGATAAGGTGGTCCAAACACCTTGGGAGATTTCTTTCTGACCACTCCTCTCATCTGATAGAATATGAACTAGAAGCAACACTGAGCACAATACAAATGCAGCAATTATCTACCAATGCTCTCGGTGACCCATTGTCTCAAACTGAGATATCCACAGCTATTGACACATTCTTAGAACAGAACTGGGGACTTCTGCCACCAGAGCGAATGAGTGGGAAGTCATGAAGTTTGTGATAAGAGGTGAATGTATGGGTAAAGTTTAGGCAGCTGTAGACAGTTACAACGACAACTAAAGAGAGTAGAAGATAAACTCTTGGAAGTGTACAGCATGGCTAGATCTCTGGGACGGCTCCCTGGTACAATGAAGGAAGCAGTTATTCTAATGAATGCCAAAACCAGCTCAGAACCGCAAGGAACTGGGGGGCATATTATCAAGAACGGCGTTAAAAATTATCGCCGGTTTAGCGGCAGAAAACTGCCGCTAAAGCGGCGATAATGGGCTTGATAATATGCCCTTGAGAATTCCAATAGAAGTCCATGTTCTGGTGTGAACATGGGCTTCTATTGAATTCTCAGGGCATATTATCAAGCCCATTATCGCCGCTTTAGCGGCAGTTTTCTGCCGCTAAACCGGCGATAATTTTAACGTCGTTCTTGATAATATGCCCCTACGATCCTACAGATCTCTCTTGATTGTTGATATAGATGCCAAAATCCTATCTAAGCTATTGTCTAAGCTATTGTCTAACAGACTAAAGCATAAGAGGACCTCTCTGGTCCATGAACACAAGTGTGGATTTATTCCAGGGCGTAGTACTTTAATTAATCTGAGAAGGCTTGCACATGTACTTAATACCACTAAAGGGAAACAGCCAGAAGTAGAGCTCATAACACTAGACATCAAACAAACCTTCAATACTGTTGATTAGTCATATAAAATGATGGTACTGGATACAATAAGAATATGCTCTAATTTCCGTAAATGGATACACATTTTATACAGACCTGATGATCAGGAAAAGACATGGAAGATTGATTTCTACAGCCTGGACTATTTAGAGTGGAATGCAACAAGGGTACTCTCTTTCCCAGTGGTAGTAGAACCCCTGGCAGCATTAAAAACAAAAGAATTGTTAGACTGGGAGATCAAAGTTGGAGATTCAAGACATGATTTGCATGTACCCTGATGATACACTGGTTTATTTGACACAAGCACAGATATGAATCCCTATCTTGATGAGGGATCTGGCAGAGTTTGGAGCATTATCAGGCCTGCAGGTAAATAAAACAAAGGCAGTAGTTTTCCTCATAGCACAATTAGAACACAAAAATCTAGAAGAGATGCCAAACTCAGATCTGAGATGGGAATATTACAAATTAAATACCTATGAATCTAAAGTGCTCACTCTGCATATAAACAATAGAAGACAAACAATACATATACAACATGGGGTGAGTGATTCAGGGGATTAAGACATCTATCAAATTCTGTAACATGCACCCAGTATCTACTATAGGTTGGATGGCTATGGCGATAATGGTACTTCTTCCCCGATGCCTGTAGTCATTGCAGAAATCAATGTGTCCAATTACCAAATTACCCTTTAAAATGCTAGTCTTCTCATCTCACTGGTTTGGGTGTAAAAAGAGGAGCAGGGTAAACTTGATGACTCTAAAAAGGAATAGTAAAGCAGGTGCCCTCAGCCTCCCAGACCTGGAGTTGTATTACATTGTGGCTCCACTGAAGCATGCCGACAGGTGGTACTCTGAAGTAAACAGGGAGAAGAGACTTCTTCACTATTGCACAGACAGTACATCTCTATTAGAGGATCTTATGATGGGCTGCACACTTCCGAAGGAGAAGCCACAGATAGTGCATCAGGTGGCATGGGCATGGGAGTAGGCAGTTAAAAGAATCTTGAAATAACCACCTTTCTCCAGAGAACTCAATAATAGGTGGCTTAAACCATTTTCTGACATTGAACAGATGATGTCCTTGGCCTGCTTGAGGCTAGGAGGTTGCCAAACATAAGGAGATTTATATCCCACAAAGGTGTTCATTACATTTGAAAAGCCATATAAGATGTTTGAACTAGATAACAGGCACTTTTTACAATATACCAAAATTAGAAACATAACGAGGGAGATATGGACAGATTTCCCAGCAGCACCACAGCTATCTTCCACACTGGAGTTTGCGCTAGAGGGTTCGGGCGAGGTTTGGCATCTAGCCTGTACCAAGTTCTGAATTCTGATGGCAGGGGCTTGCAACCACAATGCGCCCATTGGTAGTGGGAAGAGGATACACAGGGGCCCATTGCAGATCGAGACTGGGATAAGGCCTGTGCCATGAATAAGGAGACTGCCAGTAACACTAGGTTTAAATTGATACACTTCAGTTTTCTACACCATACTTACCATACCTCTGCACGACGACACAAAATATATGCAGCCAGGTCTTTAGCCTACCCTTGGTATGGGGAAGACAAATCAACTTTATTGCATATGGTGTGGTAATGCAGACTACTCTCAAGGTATTGGAAAGAAGGGATTAAGCGACAAGGAGTGACAAATCTTAAACCGGAAGAAACAATCAGCACTGTCTGTTAGGAGTTATCTCAGATCCAAAAAACATAATATAATGCAGATTTGTGGTACTGGCGATGCTATTATGTAAGCATAGAGTCGCTATACACTGGTGGTGCCATATAGCCCCAGTGAGACCATTATGGATAAGAGAAATTATAGAATGAGCAGTAGCAGAAACCTGTAGAATGAAAGAAGTCAGGACAGACGAAATGGTGGCAGAAGATTTAGGGGGATATTCACAAGGACTTATCTCCGATTTATCTCCACCTTAACTCATCAAAAGTGGAGTTAGATTTAACACCCCATTCACAAGCGGGTGCAAACTGCAGACATCGCCAGTATTCCCACGACAACTGCCCCAAAATTTAACACCATGGTGGACACCACCAACTAACCCTAATGAGATGCAGAGTAGGCGTTCCCGTGCAAAAACACACATAAAAACCACAACACCACTTTCACAACAAACTGCCAGATCTGCGATGTGAACCAAAAACAGGCGATAAGCCGCGGTAGCACCAGGGATTTAACACCTGCCTTTTGCTGGTGTTAAGCAGGACGACTACCTGCAGCATGAAAGGGAGCCCAGCCAAGAGCCACACCTGAAGACCCACAGATGCCATGGAGACAATCATCATGCAGCTCTGAGACCCATGAGGGACACAACACCCACCCCCCCCCACCCCAGGCCCGCCACCACCCCCAGGACCCGTCCCGCCCCCCCCGGAACACCACAGAGGCAGCGTACATAAAGACAGCGGACCCACTTGAAACGCACCTGCCACCCAGACCCAACGCCAGAGGAGGACATTGCCCACTACAGGCCCAAAAGGACAACCATCCCCCGCATCCTGACCCACATCCCCCACCTGCTGACTGTACCAACCCAGCGGACTACCAACATCCCTCCGCAGACAAAGCTGCCGGCTGCGCAGCACATGTCGGCCTCTGGTACCATCCAACCCACAACTGCCAGAGTCGGAGGAGTCACACAGCCAGCCCCATACAAGGTCATCACAACAGCCTGGTACCCCAGCACCTCCACTTCACCCACACTGCGCAGGAGCTGCTGGAGACCAAGCAAGGCCCCTATGCCATAGCTGTATTCCCACACGTGCCAGGGCCAATCAACTGCACACATGTACCCCTCGTGCCCCCTGCCGACACTGCACACAACTATCACAACAGAAAGCACACGTATATCATGAATGTGCAGGCAACAGTGGACCGCCCGGGACTCCTCAACAATGTCGTGGCCAACTCCCCAGGCAAAGTGCATGATTCTCACATCTCAGGATAGTCCAGCATCACCCAGCGCTCCCAGGATGGCACCCATGGAAATGCAGTGCCCGTTGGTAAGTCCAAAATGAACACACCACACACCTCCAGCCCACAGTCATGCAACTCACGACACCGGCAATGGGCACGCAGCACAACTACATTCAACATGACACACAACATGCCAACAGACCAGACATGACAACACGACTCCATTGTGAAGCTGGCCTTGCCATGCACACAACCCAGCCACGGCATGGCACCACAGACACACAATAGCAGGATGCGAGGAGAGGCATGGATCAGGCATGTGCGAGAGCGGCAAGTGATCAAGGAATGTGAACCCACCCAATGCCAGGTGTGGCATGGAGTTGCCGGACAGACCACAGAGTGCAAATCACGGAAATGGCCATGTGGAGATCAACTGCTGGTGCATGGAGTGCAGTGGCCAGTGGATGCTACCATGTCCCCACAGGCAGTGGTGCAGCATGCGGAAATGTCGCACGTTACGTCCCCCCCTGCATGCGCATGCGTAGTGGGTTGGACCAGCGTACGCCAGGCCTGCGTAGCGGTGTGAACAAAAACCCTGTCGCACTGGGCGTGGTTCTCATTTGGAATGGACAACGCGTCTGCCAGTGCCACGGCTCTCGGCCCGCCACGAGTCCTGCGCCGAGCAGAGCGGGGCCTGCGTCCCTGTGCGCCTGCCACAGCGCACCAACGAGGCTCTGCTCACCTGCCTACACCGGCGTGTGTCGATGAGGGCCCACCACGTGCCGGTGCAAGCTCCAAGCACCAGTCCCGCAACCTCTGCAGCCTCCGCAGACCATCGCTGGCCCCCCCGACGCTGGCCCACATTACTCCTTTCCCATTTACGTACTCCAACTGCGTCCCCCTGTGCCCAGTAGGTCCAACATGTGGAACTGTGTCCTGAGTCTTGAATGGCAGTGACCCCAAATCCATGGCAGCGGCCACAGCACCAGACTCCCTTCGATCAGTGAGGCATAATTCCATATCGCAAGCCGGCGACACGTGGTGCCACTAACCCTGTTCAATGCCAGCCGGCGACACGTGGTGCCACTAACCCTGTTCAACACAAGCCAGCAACACGTGGTGCCACTAACCCTGTTCAACGCAAGCCGGCGACACGTGGTGCCACTAACCCTGTTCAACGCCAGCCAGCGACACGTGGCTTGCGACACGTGGTGCCACTAACCCTGTTCAACGCAAGCCGGCGACACGTGGTGCCACTAACCCTGTTCAACGCCAGCCGGCGACACGTGGTGCCACTAACCCTGTTCAACGCCAGCCGGCGACACGTGGATGAGGGCTCAGGCCTACCCTGCGGACCAGTAGGTCCCACATCCAACACCTAGTCGCCAATCATGAATGGCAGAGTCCACACCAGTGAACGCACGGAGAGGAGTAAGAGGAAGATGCAGCTCAGTCCGGAGGAAAGCCGGATCAGAGTCACGGAGGTGATCGAACACTATCAACAACTGACCTGGTGCCATCAACCCTGTTCACCGCAAGTCCGCGTCCCGTGGTGCCACTGAACCTGAACTACGCAGGCAGGTGGGACCATCCAACCTAAGCCGGCGACACTCGGTGAATGGCCCATGCTGACCGCTGCCTCAGGCCAACACTGCGTCCCAGTAGGTCACACATGTGGAACTGTGTCTTGGGTAAGATGTGGAGGAGTCCACACCATTGGACACGCCTCATCGCAGGCGGCATCCCCTGACAGCACTGGTGCCACTAACTCTGTGCGCATGAGTCATGGGCACTATCTGGTTGGACCTTGGTGGCGTCTGAGTCCATGGCCTGGTGGTTTTCTGCATCTTCATCTGGCCGGACCGGACTTGGTGTCCGACATGTGTCTGGTCCATTCATCTCCACCATAGTGACTGTTTCAGCGTGGTTCTGCCCTCTGCATCATGCCCTGGGGGCACACCTTCCACTGTCCACCGAGACACTCCGCGACAAGCCCCTTTGTCATCTATGGAAACCTGCTCTGCACTCGTGACCCTGCCCCAGTGCCCTGCAAGTCAGCGGCCCGTGGCGGTAGGCCCGTGCAGGACGCTGTGCATCCAGGGCCACTAACTCTGTGCAGCACAAGTCATGGGGCCTTTATGGTTGAATGGTTGTGTCCTTTACGATGTACACTGTTGTCGATTTCTGACTGCACCAGGCAGCCCTTGCCGGCTGGTGTGCACACACCCCACACACATCCAACACAGGTGTCACTCGATATGTGTGCCTGCTAATAAATGTGGCCGGGCGCACGTGCCCATAGCCATTCACACCATCAGAGCAAGTGTGTCCGTGTGGTCATTGTGTCAGCATGATGGGCACGGCACTGCAACATCACAGTGTGCTATCCTCAGCGGATGATGCCATGTCACCTCAGCGTTGGCAGTGACCTTGGACATGTAGCTTCGCCCGGCCCCCCCTGCATGCACAAGCGGCGTGTGCTGGTCCGGCGTACGTCAGTTCAGCGCAGGGGTGCTGAATCGGCAGGGGGAGCAGGGCGTGGCTCGGACCTGGCCTTGGGCAGGATGTGCGGTAAGTGTGTCTCTGTGTTGGGGTGTTGTCACCACCAGGGCCACAGTAGACGATGTTGCAATGTAGCATGCACCAGGAGGGCGGGCCCGCACGGACGGGGAAATGTAGGAGCGCAAGACCGCTCGGGGTCTTGGAACATGCATGCCAAGTGTTATGTGTATCAGTCCTGCGGCTGCATGAGTCAGTTGCCTAGCCTCATTCGCAGCGTGATCACAGCCAGCCATGGAATGTACACTTGTGTCCGCCCTGTCCGGACCATTGGCCTACACTCACTTGGCCGCACACCTTCAAAGGCCAGCGTCACAGTGTTGGTGGCATGCCGCTGGACATGCGCGGACAGGCATTACAATGGTGTGCCGAAGGAGTGCACGTGATACAACCGCGCAGGGCACACAAGTGTGGGGGCTCGTGGGAGGGTGGAGCAGCTGTGAGGCAACGTAACACACAGTGAGGCCGCACATGTGCCACGTGCTGGGCATATTGTCTATGATTCCCAGGGTCGCAGACATCCCACCACACCACGGCAGGCCTCTGTACGTCTCCTGAATGCATGCAGATGGTGAAGTTACTGTAGGGATGAATGGTCCTTTGTCTGCACTATCGGGCGGTAGCATATCTGCAGCTCCTAGATGTGACTTGCATGTGCCCAGCACCCCCTGACAGATAGGATAGCATTTCCAGGCGACTCCCACACTACGCACTGCCAGACATGAGGCCAACGTGTACACATCCCACACGCAGAAGTCCTTGGTCGCAGTGCGTGAAATGGCCTTCACTCGTACTCCCACCACACCCCAGGCCTGCACCCGTTGCACACAGACACTGCTCATTGCTCCGAGCTGTGGCGTTTCATCCACAGGACTGGCGCAGGTCCTCACAGTGCCGCTTCAAGCAGAGCCACTGACGCAATGGCAGACCATCCCGGACACATGCTCTACTCCAGTCACGTGGACCTGTACCGTGCACGTCTGCTGCATGTACTGGGGGCACTGCCATTGGCAGTGCTGCGGATCAGTTACAGGATGAGCTTCCGCATTGCCAACGTCACCTGCGTTCAGCCTGTGTTGCACTGTCGCTCGTGCATATTCGAGTGGTCCATGGATGTCTGCCTCTCCAACGTAACGGTAGCTGACCTGGATTTTGATGTGTGTGTGCGCCCCCTGTTGGACCACGACCAGGAGTGTCACCGTGATGCCCGTTTATGGCATGCCTGGATGTTTGGCATGCAACTGGACCTGGGACCTGGACCTGGGAGATTGCAGGAGTCGTCGTGTGCAGTGACCACATTGAGCCGCTCCCTGATTGGGCTTTCGTGCATATTGGGGCCAGGGGTTGGAGTGAGCACATCTGTCCGGGACAGCTGATGGGTTACGTCGCCGACATGTCAGATGTGGTGGACAACGATCTCGCATTGGAAATGTTGGCCTACGCTGCTGCACTCGCGTTCATGGACGAGTGACAAGGTACCTGCAGCCAGGACTGCATGTGACCCATTGCACGTGTCCCGACGCCTGGTTGCATGTTGGGGATCTGGTCACATGTCCCTAGGAGACAGTGGACATGGCTGCATTGGCCTGGACTCCTGATCCATGCGTGGATGACATACGCGGGTTGGAAATGACTTGTGTTGGTGATGGACTCCCCCGGGGTGGACATGGGCGCTTTCCAACGTTCCTCATTCAGACATGCTGCTGCATTGGTCTGCATGTCGTGGCACTTCCCTTGGCCGTACTGACACGCAATTGTTGATAAAGTTTCCGCACGTTCACTTGTCTCCAACTGTGTTGAGTGTTTATTTGTATGCCAATGTGTGTGTCACGGCCTATCTGTGTCCCTGCCTTACATGCATTGCTGCCCCATCAGGGCTGTGGGTTGGTACTTGTGCATTATCATGTCCCTGTTTCGTGCTTTGCCAGATGCGTATGGCCATTTACCGGCCACAAGCGGGTGCACTTGTCTCCTGTGTTCGGTTGTGCAGATGTTGGTGTTTGTTCCACATTGTGTTCGATGTTGGGGTGCTCTGCTTCCTTTTTTTTTTTTTTTTATGAAGCAGTTCCAGAACATACATATATATGAAATAGCAAACAGTGATAAAACCAGCAATAAATTACATAAAAAATTAACAATAAAAAGGCAGTAGTTATATAAAAAAGAAGGAATCTTATGAATAATATAGTACATCAAATATAAAAAAAAAAAAATAGCTAGGTCCAATAGGCGGGTAGTTTAGCCACAAATGTACAGTACTTTTTGGAAATATTTACAAGCAGATCGATCAGTTCATTGGAGCCTATACCCAATAGTACTAACCATTATTTCTGTTAATTCCTTCCTATGGCCCCCTTACGTTTCTGGTCCAGGCGGCAATAAATGACCAAGCCTTCTGGCCCCGGGTTCTGGCCTGTCTACCCCTATTGGCATAGATAGCCTTTTCTTGATTATAGATTCCCAGGAGCCTGGCGAGCCACATTTGGAAAGTTGGGGGATCAGTATCTTTCCATCTTGCTGCAAGTAATATCCTGTATACCGCTGTCCCGAGAAAAAGACAAAATTCCTCCTCTACGCTTAGCCCCAATGAACCATCATAACCAAGAATCAGCAAAGTAGGGGATAAATCTACTCTATGTCCAAATATTTCTTCCCAGTACCCTGATAGGCCTTTTTTAACAGAGTTAATTCGTCACAATCGTAAAACATATGAATCAGGGTAGCTGGCCCTAGCCCACATCTAGGACAGTGATCATCTATCCTTTTCCCCCATGTAAACAATTTAGCTGGTGTAAAATATAAGTTAAAAATAGTTTTATACAATTGGGCTTTTAAGCTTGAGGATAAAAGTATTTTAGATGTTAAAGAAAGGCTCATATAAATATCAACATCGGGATTAGCAAGCTTCAATGCCCAAGATGATTCTGTTTTTTCAAAATCATCTGGGATCTTATCAAGGAGCAGGCTATACAAATTCCTAATTCTAGTGGATTTCCTAGATATGGTATCTAAAAGTGGTATCTTATCAAGTTTGATCTTAGGGGTTTTTAAGACAAGAATGTTTTTGATCTGAGCAAATTTAAAATACTGATTATTAGGGATATCAAAAACCCTTTGTAATACAGAAAAATAGAAATCTTGTTCTCCCCCAGAAAAATCCCCGATTGTTCTTACACCCATCCTTTCCCATTTCTTTCCCATATCATCATTAACCTGGGCTGATAATAGTGATGAATGCCACAAGGGGGTATATCTATTAAACTTCGGGATTACCATAAAGCTGGAGACCTGCTTCCAAATTTTCCATGCACTACGGATTACCTTAAATTTGACCTTTTTATAATAGCTTGGCTCTAATTGTTTCAATAAGAGCCCTGGAGCTTTCTTCCCAATAGAGAGTTCATATATAGTAGGTATTTTTAAACCTTGCTCTGTTCCATTATCATTCCCTATGATAAACAAAGAAGTCATTTGATGAAGAAGGGCCGCCCAATAATATAAAGTGATATTAGGAATTGCTAAACCACCCCTGTCTTGTGGTAGAGCTAAATATTTCATTGATCTCCTAATTTTCCCATATTGCCATATACAATTGGAAAATAATGATTCTAATGTTTTCAAACTATTATCTTCTATAGCCAGGGGTATAGCCCGAAACAAGTACAGTAGCTTTGGAAGCATGGTCATTTTTACAAAATTGCCCCTCCCAATGATAGACAAATGTAAATAGTTAATTCTCCTTAGATCATTCCCCATATTTTTAATAAAGGGTTCGAAATTACATTTGTTAATTTCCTCTATTTTAGCGCTTATACAGACCCCCAAATAGGTAGCCGTGTCTGCTTTCCTTGGGTCATTATACTTGATATTGTCTGTACAGAGAATAATAGTTTTCCCCTTGTTCATAGCATACCCCGAGAAAAGCCCAAAACGCTCAGTGATTTTATTTATTTCTAAAATGGCCTCAGCTGGGTTCGGTGTTAAAACCGCCACGTCATCAGCATAACCCAATACTTTGGTCTCATACCCCCCTGTAACAATTGGCTTGATATTCTGGCTCTGTAGGAGTTTAACAACCAAGGGGTTGATATATAGAGCAAATAAAATCGGAGAACAGGGACAGCCCTGCCTCGTCCCTCTTGATATATTAATAATATTAGACTCCTTACCCATAAGTTGCAATCGGGCCCTTGGTTGAGAGTACATGGCTCTGATTGCTTTTATAAGTTGGGGCCCAAACTTATTTATTTCAAGTATCTCCCATAGAAACTCCCAGGACACCCGATCAAAAGCTTTCTCAGCATCGAGGAGGATCATAGCCATCTGGCCCCCCGTCCCGGACATGATGTCAAAAAGCGAGATAACTCTACGGGTATGGTCGGTCGTACCCTTGCCCGGGATAAAACCATGTTGCCAGGGGGAGACCAGACGTTCAATAACCCTCCCGAGCCGATTAGCCAGGATTTTGGAATATAATTTAGAGTCTGAATTAATCAGGGAGATTGATCGATATGAAGATGGGTTGTCCACCGGCTTACCTTTCTTAGGAAATATTATTATGTCAGTCTCTTTCCAAGACTCAGGGGGGGTTCCACTAAATTGCACTCCCTTGAACAGGTCCAGTAAGAGAGGTATTATTATTGTTCCTAAGATTTTATAAATCTCTAGCGGGATTTTGTCGGGTCCTGCGGCTTTCCCCGAAGCCATACCTAACAGGGCTAAATGAACTTCTTCTATAGTAATTTCCTTTTCTAGTTCATCTCTTATTGGCCAATCCAAACCCCCTCCAGGTTCAGTACCTGCAGTCAATTCTATTAGAGCTTGCCTAACTTCAACCGTGTCCTTCTTGATATCATCTTGGTACAAAATTTGATAATACCGTTGAAACTCTTTAATGATATCCTCCGGATCTGTATATTCTTGTCCATCTATTTTAATAGAGGGTATTGCATTAAAAGAAATCTTTTGCCGGGTACGTAGGGCTAACCTCTTGCCTACCATCTCTCCGTTTTCATATGACCCATTCCGATGTGATTGAAATGCTTCAGCTGATCTCTGGGTTAGCCAGCTATTTAGTTCTGTTTTTAAAGCAATTATTCGGTGCAGAATGTGGACAGCATCTAGTCCCTGTATTATTGCTAAAACATGTTCTTCTTCAGCTATAGCCAGCTCCCGTAAAATTTGCTGATTTTTACTTTCCTGCTCCTTTTTTGCTCTGGCCGTATAGCTAATGGTTTCCCCTCTGATAGTGGCCTTAAAACAGTCCCAGACAACCCCCCTGGCCGCGCTGAAGCGATTCATATCGAAATATTTTTGTGCCCAATCCTTAATAAATTCAATATAATCTTTATTCACAAGGAGCTTTCTATCAAACGTCCACTTAGTGCGACGTCTTATAAAGTTGGTTGATTCTATTTCTAAAATCAGAGGGTTATGATCCGATATTAATTTAGGGAGCTTCATAATCTCAGCCTGTGCTAGCAAATCTCTTGTTCCAAGGAAATAATCAATCCTGACATATTTATTATGCGGGCAGGAGAAGTACGTGTAGCCAGGGTCGGACGGATTTTTAAATCCCAGATATCCACCAGGCCATGGCTACTTTTAAGATAGCGTAGGGCCCTATAAACTCTAGGCTTCCGCCCAGAATATCCACCCTGCCTTTGTTTCCCAGAACCTATATCTAGGGAGATGTTTAGATCTCCGCAAAGATTAGGGAATTTGGCCAAGTGGCAAGCTCTATTTCAAGATCCTCAAATATTTGAGGGTCATCTTGATTTGACCCATAAACCGAGCATATCGTAATTCCGGATATAAGTTCTACTATGACCCATCTCCCCAAAGTGTCCACAGCCTTGCGCTTAGCTAACCCTAATGATATTTTAGCTAAGATGGCCACCCCGCGGATATTAGAAGTCTGAGTTGTACAGGCAAGAGTGTTATAGCCACCGACCTTTAATAATTCTCTTTTCTCCCAAGGGATGTGTGTCTCCTGTAAACAGACTACATCCATAGAGTTAAGCCTGATTATTTCAGCATAGCGAACCCTCTTAGCCCTATCGTTCAGCCCGGCCACGTTCCATGAACAAATCGTTATCTTCCCCATTGAGATTTAGTTCCAAACTCCAGGAATCCTTTTATTAATAACCTGATGCCCCCATGTTCCTCCACAATATAACTTGCCTTCTGTCTTTCATTAATCTCTTTTGACTGTTTCTTTATTTCATTACTAAATCTGGAAATGCTTTTTTTATCTTGTCTTTTACCCCCTCTCCCCCCCCACCTCCTCCCCCCTCCCACCACCCCAACACACCCACCTCCCCTCCTGAGGCGTACAGACTCAATCTAGAGTCTGTTCGTGATGAAAGTGCGGCACGTAGCCGGAGCTCTAGTGTTAAGACCTTCCGCTAATACTTAATAGATGCTGCCCATAAATTTCCATCTCACGCGGTTGCTCTTTAAAGGTGTATTTAATTTCCAAGTATTTCCCCTTATTTTTTTTTCCCCTTCTTCTTCCCCTCTTTCTTTCCTTCTTCTTCCTTCCCCCTTTTTTTCTACCCTTTTCCTTCTTTTTCCCCCTTTCCCCCTTAAACACCTTTCAAACATACCAATTATACCAAAATCACCCCAAACACAAAAAAAAAAACCCTACGAGAATCCAGTGCTACCTTATCCCTTTATATTAAATTAACTCTCCCCCTTGTAATAATTATATTCTCCGGCAACCCTTAATGTTTTATATGAATCTGAGTCTAAACCTAACCAGATAGACCATCCAGGTATTCTCTAGCCTTTATTTCGGACAGGAAGAATTTGGTTTGCCCTCCCCAGATCACTTTAAGCCGAGCTGGATTATTCAAATAGGCCTGCGCTTTCTTGTCTTGGAATGGCTTGATTAACTGACGCAACCTCCACCGCCTTTCGACGGTGGAGTGACAAAAATCTGGGCGAACAAAGTAGGAGATCTCATTCCTAGTTCTCTTTGATTCTGGTCTGGCCTTCTCAAAAACCGCTTGGTGCAGTAAGAAATTACCGAAATATACCAAGATGGCCCGGGGAAAGGCCCCAGCCTTTGCTGGTTGTTTTAGAGCAAAGGGGACGCGGTGAGCGCGTTGCACTTCCAAGGCCCAATTCCACTCAGTAAGTTCTGGCAAAGAGTCTCGAAGTAAGTCCACCACATATGAGCGATTATCCCCCCCCTCAACCCCTTCGGGAACCCCCAGCACACGTAGATTGTTCCTCCGCTGGCGATTCTCGAATTCCTCTAGTTTCCTTTTTTTAAAATTTATTTATTTCTTATTATTATTGATTACATATACAGCTGAAGAATAAAATCACAAAGTTTATAGTACAAATGATGTAAATCTATAAATAGCTAATAAGGACCATTATCAACAAGACCATAACAAAGAGCCCAAAACAGCATAGAATCTAACTACAGGCAATAAATAGTTTTAAAGAGCTAAGACATTACATTGGAGACCAAGCTATATACAATAAAAATTCATAGCCAGATATTTCATTCTTCCTGGATAAATGGAGTAATCCAATCTGTGAACAGGCCCCAGATCTTTTTCCCTTTTAACCTACCCTTTCTCCCTCAACCTCGTAGAGTGCTTTTTCTAAATTATAAATATGCAGAAAACGGCTTTTCCACTGTTGAAAAGTAGGAGGTTGCGGGCTTAACCAGGCAGAGGCAACACAGAGTCTTAAAACTGCCATTGCAATAAAAATCAACTCTTCTCCCTTTTTCCCTATTGTTTCATCTACCCCCAATAACATCAAAAGTGGTGTCAATGGAACCTCCTCTTTTAAAACAAACTGCAAAAAGTCTGATATTTCTTGTCCGAGTGACTCAATGCCTGGGCAGGTAGAAAAGATGTGTATTATATCAACAGCATATGCCTTACACCTAAAACAGTAAATGCCTTCCACACCTCCCCATTTCGCAATCTTCGCAGGCGTGATATATAGTTCAAACAGGGTCTTAAAATGTTGTGATTTCAGATTAGCTGCACACAGAACGGAGTTCCCCAATTCAACTGACTTAAGGAAGCGGGAGTCCAAAACCCCCAATTTGTCCTGCCATCTTTGCCTATGCTTATCTAAATCATCTGGCAACCCCTCCAGCAGGCAGCTATAGATTTGTGAAATTGAGGACCCCGATCTGCGAATCAGCAATTCGATTAATGCCACCTGCCCGAAGCCCGCAGCCCCACCAGCCTTTTTCAGAAGGAAATCCCTCAGCTGTAGATATTTAAAAAAATCTCGAGATCCTATACTAAACCTTTCCCGAATTATATCGAAGGAAGCTATATGATCGCCTTCTAAAAAATCCGCGATCCTGAAAAAGCCATTCCTGCCCCATCTTACCAAACACTCATCTTGTAGGGCAATTGGGAGCTGATCATTCCCGATCAGAGGGGTATACCTATTGAACCTGCCCACTCCTGCTTTTTTCCTTATACCAGCCCAATTGCAAAAGGCAGCAATTAAAACCTTAAAGCGGGTTTTTTTGAAATAGCTAGCTTCATAAAATTTTAATAAGCAGCCATTAGCCCGAGTATTAATCAAGATTTCGAAAATTGAGGGGACATAGCTAGGATCTTTTCTCTCCCTGTCCTTAATCCCGAAGAGAGGCCCATAATATTGCAGAGCTGCAGACAAATAATATAGCTTAAAATGTGGGAGCCCCCATCCCCCTCTCTCCCGGGTGAGGGATAAAAATGCATTAGCTCTCCTTGTTCTGCCATATGACCAGATAAATCTCGCTACCTCCCTATCAATTAAGCGAAACCAGAAATTATGTATCTCCAGAGGGATTGTGCGGAAGATGTACAACAACTTTAGAAGAACAATCATTTTAATAATATTACACCTCCCCATTATTGACAGCTTCAGGTTGTCCCAACGATGAAGATCATTTTTAATTTTCCCCAATATGGGAGTCATATTTAACTCTACAATATCCTCAACCTTAGCTGTAATACAGACCCCTAAATAAACCGCTTTCTCAACAATACGAATGTCCGAAGCTGTGGTAAATCTGTTTATCAGAATCTGAGTCTTAGCACTATTTAACGAAAAGCCTGAATAGATCCCGAAATCTTTCGCTATACTTTCTACGACTCGCATTGCTCCATCGGGGTCAGAAGTAATTATAGCCACATCGTCGGCATACGCCAGGAGCTTAGTATGCCAGCCGTGCAAGCTTACCGGAGTGATGTGTGGCGAGGCTTCCAGCCGCCTAAGAAAGGGGTCTATATATAATGCGAACAGCAAGGGGGAGGTCGGGCAGCCCTGCCTAGTCCCCCTGCTGATTGGAAAGGCCTCTGTTTCCTTCCCCATTATTCTTAATCGTGCAATAGGGTTTATATACAAGACCCGTAATGCATTAATGAATGAAACCCCCAAGCCATTGGACTCCAAAACCTTCCATAAATAATGCCATGCCACACGATCAAACGCCTTCTCGGCGTCCAGGAAGGCAGCCCCCATAGGCTTGGCAAGGACTTCAGTAGCATCGAAGAGTGAAATTACCCTTCTGACATGGTCTTCAGTCCCCCTTCCCTGTATAAAACCATGCTGCCAAACTGAAGTTAATTGATGCATCACGGAATTCAACCTAGTGGATAAGATCTTTGAGTATAGTTTGGCATCGCTATTAAGCAATGTAATGGGCCTGTATGAGCCCAAACTAATAGGATCTTTTCCCTTCTTTAAAAAAATCACAATATTGGCTGTACCTCAAGAGCCGGGTGGTAGAGCTCCCTCCCTGATCTCCTTGAATAAACCAAGCAGAGCCAGGCAAGTCTCGCTAAAGAAGACCTTATAAAACTCTATAGGAATGCAATCCGTACCCGTAGCCTTACCCGCAGGTAGGGCTTGGATTGCGCAATATAACTCCTCCTGAGTTATAGCCCGCCCCAGTTGTATACCCTCCTCTTGGGATATCTTTCCACTCGGTAAAAATTCCAATTCAGCGTCTTCCGGAAGAGTAACAGCGGGAGAGGTACTATATAAATCCTCGTAAAACTCCCTAAAGGCCTCTCTAATATCCCCCGGATCTGTAACTACCGTCCCCCTCATATTCTTAACCCGTTCAATGTGTCCAGACGCGGCCTGTTGCCTAGACCTTACTGCCAATAAGCGACCGACATTCTCACTAAATTCATAACAGTCTTGCCGTTTGGCCAAGTACAGCCCTGCTGTCTTTTCTGCATTGAAGTCGGACATACAGGCTTTGATAACCGTGATAGAATTCAGAGTTACGGAAATATCTTCTCCCTTAGCCACCTTGCGTATCAGTTCTGTTTCCAGACCGGCAAGTTTCTGATAAAATAATTTAATCTGTACAGCACCTTTTTTCTGCTTGGTCAGGCTATATTGCAGTGTCTCCCCTCTTGTTGCTGCCTTGAACGCATCCCATATCATCCCTGGAGGGGCACTATCGATGTTATTCTCAAAAAACTCTCTGATACAACACCTCATATGTTCAACATATTCATTATCTGATAGAAGTGCCCTCTCAAATGTCCAGCCTGTGCGTTCCTTTTGAATCCCGCTACAAAGTATCTCAAGGACAATTGGGTTGTGGTCTGACATTACTCTGGGAAAGAGCTCCACCCTGGCCTTCCGCAAAAGAGATGGGGAGACTAAAAAATAGTCAAGCCGAGCAAACTTACTATAGGGGGCCGAATAATAAGTATAGCCAGGGTCATCCGGTTTTAATTTAGCCCATGCATCTACCAGGCCCATGTCTTTTAATAAATTATTATAAGCCCTCATAGAATGCGGTTTATACCCTTTGCTAGATACTCCTGTATCACCTGGGGTTCCTCTGGAGCCATTGATGTTTAAATCTCCACAAACCACATATGGTGCCGGCCAGGAAGGTAGTTTGTTAGCTAGATAACGACAGTAAACCCGGCTCGTCTGTCACTGGAGCATATCCTGAACACAATGTAAAAGAATCTGCCCCATTCTTGCATTCCATTATAACCCATCTGCCAAGCTTGTCCACCATCTTTTTCCCCAGGGTAAAAGAGCTATTTTTCGCAAGGACAGCGACCCCCTTGGTCCTTACATCTTGTGAGGTATATGCTAGGACCTTCAGCCCTAAGGATTTATATAGATTACAATCTTTCCGTGCAATGTGAGTTTCCTGAAAACAATATAGATCGGCCTTGAGGACTTTGAGATCTTCCTGAACCCTTCTCCTTTTAACACTGTCATTGAGCCCACAAATATTTACCGTAGCGATTCGTATTTTAGCCATTATACCCTTTTAAGAAAAGGCTTCCCAGGCTGTACCACCTTGTTTCTTTATCTAAAATCCATTGCCTGTCAAATCCACTAATCCTGACATCCAACAAGAATAGTCCCTGGTCTTTGATACCTTCCAGAAAAACACACCAATTCATAGAGATACCCTTCAGCTGTTGTTCACCTTTCACCATTTTAACCAGTGCCCCCCTGACCACCCGCCGCCCCCACCCCAACCTTCCCCTTCCCTCACCCCCTCCCTAGCCCTCCCTTTGAAAGCAGCCGGACCCATAGGGTCCGAGTGATGGAGGTAGCAAGAACACCACAACCCCCCCCAGGCCCCCGTGCCCCCATCTGGTATTTAAACCGAAAGTCGTTCCTGAAACCCCTTAGAAAAAGAGATAGCCTAATCTAGTTCTCATCTAATACTCATTTCCCACTAACTTGTTCCAGGTACTCTTTTGCCTGAATTTCAGAGGTAAAAAACTTAAAAGACCCTCTGACAATAGTCTTCAATCTGGCCGGGGCCAGTAAGAATGCCTCAAAACCTGCATCTTGGTACGGTTTGATCATTTGTCTCAGCCGCCATCTACGTTCCACCGTGATATGGCAGAAATCGGGGCGAACAAAAAAGGAAGAGTCCTTGTACTGTCTTCTAGCTTCAGGACGAGCTTTTTCAAAAATGGCCTGTCTAAGCAGGTAATTACCAAAGAAAACTAAAATCGCCCTCGGCTGGTTAGAGTCTCTGCCAGAAGATCTCCGGAGGACAGCTGGGAACCAGTGTACCCGCTGAATTTCTCGGTCCCAATCCCAGCCCCCTAACTCTGGGAAAGCTTCCTTAAGTAAGTCCAACATAAAAGCACGGATGTCCTCCCCCTCAAGTCCTTCCTTGATCCCAAGAAAGCAGAGGTTATTCCTCCTCTGGCGATTCTCCATATCTTCAAGCTTCCACATTGCATCTTTTAATTGAGCTTCCTGGGATGTAGAGCCTTCCCGTACCACCGACAGTTCTCTTTCGACAGCTTCGGTTCTTTCTTCAATGCTGTTCATCCGTTCCCCAATCTCTGCGCAGGCTTTGCCAACTTTCCGAACTGCGCCTTCCAATTTCTTTGTAGCTTGTCTAGCTTTCTTGCCATCCGCCCTGGTCTCTGCACGATGTTCTTTAATTGATTCAAGAATCATACTTAGCACTGAGTTCATATCAGCTGTCTCTTTATGTTGCTCCTTCGAGGGACCTGCAGCCTCACCCAGCGCTGATTCTGTAGGACCAGTAATCCTAGTATGAGAATAGTCCCATTTTAAGCCGGTGCCAGTGATCTCGCCATCCCAGGGTTTTTTCGCATCTCAGCGGATCCCTTATGTCCCTTAGAACTCCTTCGTTGTTTTTTGCGTTTTAGGGCAGTCTCTGGTGCCTCAAGAGTGCTAGAGTCCGAAGACAAGAAGCTATCCCCGCTTTCAATTTGGTAGGAGTCGGAGTCAGAGAGATCTGATACTGATTCCTCGGCAAGTGAAAAAAACTTATCAGCGTTATCCGATATGATGTCATCTGCCGCTATAACATCTAAGGTTCTAATATGTACTGGACCCCCGGAAGCATCTTCTTGTACAGTGACAGATAAGCCAGATGAAGGGTCAGATATAATACGAGAACCATTCACACTGGGATCCTGTGCCATCACGCCTGATGTACTGACCCCATCTTCTTCCAAAGCTCCGGGCTGTATCGTCAATCCCTCCCACGAGGAATCACCTCGAAGGTCACTAAGAGGCTGAGCCTGGGATTCTAGGTCTGTGTTCTCCATATAGTCAGCAGTACTTAAATTTGGTATATCTTCCTTCGTCTTGAAGAAACTTGTAATAGTTGGTTGGGGCGGTGCAGAATTTGGGGCAAAATCATCCTCATCTAGGGCTGTCCGTCCTTCTTCCATCAACTTTGAAGCAGTTGTTTTCCCGTCCCCCAGTTTGTAGACATTCAATCGGAGCCTTTCGTCTCGCCACTCCTCCGCTATCTACTTGTTTCTTTAGACTATGCGGCTCATTAGGCTTAACAACCTGGCTACGTGAGGACATCGGTTTAGAACCCTGGGATTGCGCAGGATTTCTTCCCACCGCTTCTTTTCCAGCTCTTGAAGACTTTGGGGGCATATTTTCAAGTTCCTCTATGTACCTAGAATATCTAGAGTATCTGGAGCCAAGCACTGCTCTTTGAGCCCTCTCCAACCTCTCCAATAGCTTGCTGCCAAATGCTAAAGCAGATTCCAGCCAGAACTGCCAGGTAACGCGAAATGTCAGAGGTCCGGCAGCCAAAGGGTTAAGCCTCCAGCTTGCAGCAACAGCTTGCTCACAGCCCAGCCCGGGCCCCGCCTCCGTCCTCCTTTGCCTGGGAATTCCACCCGCCACTTCACCAGACGTCCCAATACCCAGCTGGAGCTCCGCAGCCGCTCGAAGAGCGTGATCCATCCACCGGACCCAGGCCCGTGACGGCAGCCGCTGCGAGCGAGAGGTAAGCCGTTTCTGTGGGGGTTTGGTCTAGGGGCATACACAAGGCTGGGGAAGGGGAGCTACCGTGGCGGACTACGCTGCCGCCGCCATCTTGCTTTCCTGATGTACTCCCGAATTCCTCTAGTTTCCATTTGACATCGACCAGCTGTGCCTCATCGGAGTCCACTCGCGTTTGATTTGAGGCCAGCTCAGATTCAATAGAGACAGTCCTAGATTCTAACTCCGTCAACCACTCCCCAAATGCGCTGCATGTCTTAGTTAGCTTTCGGACAACCCCTTGCACCTGACGCATGGCAGCTTGAGCCTTGCGCCCATCTTGGCGCGTTTCTTCCCGGTGCATCGAGATGGCCTGGAAAATAGCATCTAGTGTTGAGGCGGTTGTTCCTGGAAGCTCTGAGCTAAGCGGATCGGGGTGTGAGATGTGAGAGGGATTGGTGAGCTGATTCGTGGGAGTGTAGTCCCAGGCCAGATCCTTTGCCCCCTGTCTTTTCTTCTTTTTCTTTAGAATAGTTTTTAATTTAGAGCCAGGATCGTCTCCCTGATCACTGCAGCTCTCATCCGTCGTAGATGAGATGTCGTCCGACCACTCACCCCCATCTAATAGAGAAAAAAAGTCACTAGGCTCTTTTTCAGGCTCCGTATCACCTATAAAGGTTCCGCTGATTTTAAGGGCTGGTTGGGGCTGGGGCTGGGATTGGTAAGATTGGTCAGTTCCATACAGTTGTATCTGGGATGACTGTGGTGGGGTAGATGTTATGTTCCCTCCCCCTATTTCCCCAATCGTATCCAGTGGGTCCCCTGAATTGTTAATACTGGGGGGGATTTTAATCACTGTTTCTCCATCGGGTCTCCTCAAGCTCTCTACCCCCCCAGCATCCATCACAGTTAAAGTCGCATACACAGGGGGGGAGCCGGGCGTACCTTCCTTATCAGCAGGTCCCCTGACTCTTGCACTCGGCTCCGGGTTAGGAGAGCCCTCTGTCTCTACCTCGCTCCGTGCTTCTGATGTAGCCTGGATCACTCTCAGGACCGCGCCGACAGCCACAGCACTCGCGTTCACGCTCCCTTTGGGACCAGCCTTGCTCTTCCCTTCCTGCCCGGAACTGCTTTCCCGGCCGACCCTCGCAGCAAATCTGCCACAGTAGGGCCGGCCGGACGCCCCTTCTGCACTGCCCCGCCTTTTCCACGTTTTGGAGTCTGTGTGGGCGACCCCAGTACTACCGGCGCTGGAGCTTTCTCCCCTCCGGCATCTCCCGACTCAGACGCCTCCCGTAGCGCCAGCCTGGCCGTCCTAGCCTTGGCAGCCGCCGCAGCTACAGCCGTCTTGGGAGCCATCACTTCAGGTTCAGCGGTTTCCGTGCACCCAGCACGCTCCGTTCTGTCCGTGAACGACAGGTAAGAGTTCCCCTGCTGATTTCAGTCAGCCTTGCGGATTGCTCTGCCCAGGTATCGCAATACGGCCAGACCAATGATAGTTCCGACCAGATGCAAATATCTCTCATTCGGCTTTAACTCTTCCTCGCAGATCCCGCGTTCATTTCCTATTCAGGTTCTTCTTAGTTCAGCATCTTCGGTTAATTTCTCAAGCTCTCTAGGCTCTGTGCGCACAGCAGTCTCAAGCGACCGCCATCTTCGCCTCCACCATATGTTCTTGCTGTTCTCAATCGATACAGAGATTTCCTAGGTTATCTCTACGCAGAATGCTCTGCTTCCTATGTGTGTGTGCTGCATTGTGTGTGAGATGTCCCTTCAGCTCAGATTTGGCTCACCCTTCTCCCTTTCAGGCAGTGTGGTTTTCACTTCTGTGCTTGTTCAGTGGTGTGATATTGCCGAGTTGTGTGACTTGTGCTCTTGGTTGGTGTTGTTCCTCTTGGGCATGGTTTGTCTGCAGTTGTGCTGTGCTTAATTGTGCATGTGTGCCATTGTGCCCATCTCCCCCCGTCCCCCCAGTCCCTGGTGGTTCCTCTCCCTGTTGCTGTTGTGTCTGTTGATTTTGAGCAGTTTCCGGGCCCCGAGTCCTGCCACCATCTCCAGACTGATGTGGTGGACACCATTTCCTCCATGTCATCCAGCTCCTGGTGTGGCGCTGGACTCCCACCTCCGGTGTGCATTGCTGCCTTGTGGTTGTTGGCGTGTTTGTGCTTGTTTGTGCGTTTCGCATTATTCCAGCTGTTCTGGTTTTCTGCCAATGTCCTCCTCCGCTCTCGGGCTGCATTCACCTTGTCCACGATGGCCTGCCATGTCTAATGTTTTGTTGCCAATGTTGCTTGTGGGGTTGTGTGCTAGCTCCGACTGCCTCCATTGTGCTTCGCTGTTTTCTGTTTGGTTTGTCTTTCTTTTTCCTGCTTTTGTTGTGCTTATTCACGCATGCCGTATATGTGTCGCGGGCCTTGCACTGCTTATCGCTGCTTTCCTCCTCGCGAATGGGCTCACCGCATGTTTTTTGGTGTTGGGGTTTGTGTTTTTATCTCCGTCGAGGTGGTTGTATCGCGGACATTGGCCGCGGTTTCAGGAGACTATCGCATGGTACCGCCGTGTGGTGAATTCCAGGTTAACACAGGGTTATTTTCCCGCGATGGGCTGCGATGTGTAAAGTTGTGTTAACATTTTTGGGTGATATTTAGCACACATTCTTGTGAATATCCCCCTTAGAGTCCTGGACAGAAATGATGAATTTATAGAGTAATCATGCAGAAAAGGGGGTCTGAATCAACAGTTTGAAAATGAGACCACTCTCTACAAGTTGATCTTGGAAAATGCTAAAGCAGGATCTGTGCACTGACAAGATAATAATCAATACACCCTGGTTGTGTGAGTTGTAGAGCCTGCTGATCAATTCTCTGTCCCAAAGGTAAATATTGATGCTACAACGATTAATTTCAATCTGCTCTTGATGCACCACTTATGTAATGCAGCCGTGGAGTTGAGATACAATTAGGTTAAGTTGAAACTTGAGATCTGGAATGTTAGATATTATATATATATCTAGAGGTTATACATGGGAAAACTTAAATAACGAGAAGGTTAAAAAAGATTTCAACACAAACACAAGACAAGACAACAAAGGAATAGAGCAGGAAACACTGAACATAGAACTGGTGTCAGAGAAAGCTGGAATGGAGTCAGAGAACGTGAATAGGACTGGACTAGAAATAAGCACCTTTAACTGTGAATGCTTGAAACAAGACTGAAATCTGCACAGTAACAAGGCAGAACGTAAGTATGCAGACAGGACCAGTATCAACAAAACATAAAGCAAAGGGTCTGCATACAACTAGGACAGGTCTGGAACTATATAGGCTTAGCTATAAATGATAGCAACCACATACACAGAGGGTCAGAATATTAAGGAACAGAAAATAGCTAAGACTAGTAGCAAACAGGAAAATGGGAACAAGAAATAAGGATAACCAAAGAATACAGAATCAAAGAGCAAGCCTGGAAGTAGAGCAGCAGTAGCGCGTTGAAGCACAAGAAGCCTCATCTGGAATTGGGCATCAAAGACAGGGCTTTAAAAGTACAGTCCTCCTTTCTTGAGGATAGATCCCAAAGGTAGACAGTGACCCAATTCGAGTCAGACCCATTTTTCCTGCCAAGTGGGGTGCCTCAGGGCTCATCTTTGAGCCCTATGCTTTTTATCCTTTACGTCTCCCCACTTGCCAGGATCATATGTTCCTTTGGGCTGCAAGCGGTCTTGTATGCTGATGACTGTGTCGATTTCTAAAAATATGGCAGCTACCATAGCTAACTTTAACCATTGATTGACAGCAGTAGCAGATTGGATGGGAAAAAAACTACCTGAAGCTTAATGGGGATAAGAATGAGGTGTTGTTCTTGGAACACAAGCCTGTATCTGGAATAACTGGTGGGCTGATACACAAAGTACTTTACCAGTTCCAACAGATAAGGTCAAGAATCTAGGGGTGATCCTGGACAGCGAGCTCTCACTTATTTCTGAATCATTAGACTGCTGAAGAAAATCTTTCCTTTCATCCCCCTCTCGGCACGGAAACAGGTAGCCCTGGCATTGTTCATGTCAAGGATTAACTATTGTAATGCACTTTATTTTGATACCAACAACAACACCCAAGCCAAACAGCAGATAGTGCAGAACGCGCTGGCCAGGCTTACTTTGGATATTCCAAAAAGGCAGTTGGTGTCCAAGGGATTACATGATCTGCACTGGCTCCCAATAAAAAAGTGCATTATGTTCAAGTCCCTTTGCATAGTGCACAAGGCCCTTTACCAGGTCAGTCCGGATGGAATCAAGGTGATGTTTCAGTGGTATACCCCTGGGAGAAATCTTCACACAGCTCACCTCAATTTGATTACAGTGCCTAGAGTTCAGAAGAAGAGATGGGGAGGCAGAGCTTACTCGATCGTGGCAGCAAAACTGTGGAACTCTCTTCTTCATCATCTGACCTGCATCAAAATGCACTGTCCCTTCAGAAAAGCCGTAAAGACCTGGCTGCTCACCCAACAGGGAGATCTCTCAGCTCATTTTGCAATCCTGCTAAACTGCTTCCTGGCTGAATCGGATTACTGAGACTATAGTGCCTTGACTCCTACGGGCATTTGCTGCGCTCTATAAATCCTGCTCAAATCAAATCAGTAAAGACTTTTGCAAGCCACTACATACTGAGCTCAGTGGGATGAAATTAGTGGAATCTCAGGGGAGGAGCGTAAGGTGCAGGGGGAAAATGAGGCACTGGAAGAGAACAAGGTGCAAGAATAAACCAGATGGTAGCAATCAGGCAACCAATGAAGAGAAGGCTGAACTGGGACTTATAAAGGGGAAGACCAGGAAAAAAAGAAGTCACAAGAAGGGAAACAGAAAAGCATGGAATGGAGTGCACATTGGAGGCAAGAGAGAGAAAACTCCAGAATGCATTTATGAGAGGGTCGAAATAACTTTAGGGTCCAGGAACCAAGACATAGAACAAACCACCACCAACAACATGTGATCTAGGTAGGATTCAGCGACAGAGGAAACTTCAAGGACCATTATTCAACAGGAAGGTGGTGTGAAAACCTGGACTAGAAACCTGTACTGGGGTGTGATGTAATACTGGGAATGCAAGGTGTTGGAAAGTGCTCTGTCATATACTGGTGTAATGGCAGGACCCCTGATGGCCCTCTAGAGTAACTCCTGGTGTCCAGTTGGCAAAACCTTGACAATATCCCCGGCAAATTACCACCCACATGTGCCCAATTGCAATGGAGAGTTCAAACAAAGAATAAAGTCCACAACTTTTCATAAGGCTGAAGGACTGAGTGGAATGCTGTAAAGATACCTTGAGGGGGAAACGTGTCTGACAGTGCTGGTTAACCAGGGTTCTCTTCATTTCAGGATGTTGGAAATTGGTAGGTATTCAGATGTCTTCAGGAAGGTTTACCTTGGAACATCTATTACTGGGAAGATAGCCAAAGTTTTAACTAACAGATTATTCCCAGAATGAGTTACTGGGGTCTTTGTGTTGCCAAAACTGAGTTCTGTAAACGCTACAGGCTCTTGTCTGAGCAGCTAATTAGACAGCAGTTTTTTCTCTGGACAAATTATGGGTGTCCGAGTCAATATCTTCCGGGTACCAAAACTAAGTAACGTTTTGGTACATAGGATGTACTCTGGCAAGGACACTGCATCAGCATAAGCTTCTAAATACGTCTGTAGTCCTGTGAAGTGTACACTGAATTCAGATGTTTTCTTGTGATATCTGATAGAGACATCTAGCCACACATTCCTTACCTTAAAAAACTCCCTGGTGTCGGACTGGATTCGGAACTTTTTTACAGCAGTACCTCTGCGCGTTGGTAGAGGGCGTCGAGCGACACCGTAGCGACATCAACCACCTGATGTGACATTGACGGAGTACATATAAGCCCTCCCCTGACACTGATGTCAGTTTCTTCTTTTCCATGCTTCAACACGGATCCAGTAGCGGCACTTCTGGCTGTTTTTTGGCCTACTTCGACTTCTTGTCGAAGGAACAGTGTGCCTTTTCTACCTATATTTCTTCAGGCTTCAACCCATGTCGGTCCTGTGGTCAGCAAATTTGGCCACAGACCCTCACTCTATTTGTATGTGGTGCCTGGAAGTATACCACAACACCGACAAATGCGACTCCTGCTGTAAATTTCTTCCGAAGACGCTGAGGGAACGTGGGATGAAGCTCTTGGCGGTGCAAATGTCAAAGCCTTCCAAGTCCTCCCATCATTCTCAGTTTCCCTCTCGCTCCACAGCCCGCCTGCGGGCCCGTTGTCGTAGCCATTCCCGTGGACATCATTCTCCATCGACGTCCTGAGGTGAGTCTGAGAGCCGGAGATTGTAGTTCCGGCCTCTTCTGAGTTCACCACCTGAGCCCACTTCTCCCTTTCTGGTTGCGGAGTCATCACTCGAGTCTACCCCACACCTCCCTACCTTCTCTTTAGCCGAGGCGACTATGACCCAGATGTGAGAATATTATCATTCTTTTCATCTTATATTTGGATCTTCACCTTCCCTAGAGCGCTTGTGGGACCCAAGGAGGTGAGGAGTGCCTTTCTGTATCCATGCCAGCGGGTTCGCCCTCGGCTTCAGTTAGGCCTTCTGATTCAATTATGTCAATGCACAGCCATTCGGGGTTTACACCTTCGGCGCCTGTGCCTGATCAGCTGACAGCGACGGTGCCATCAGTTGCGCCTATCGACGCCACACCATTTTTCTTTTTACAGAGTTTTATATAGCGCGAACTTGACCCGAATCGGGTATCAGAGTGCTTTACATAGCACCAGTTGCATTACATGATGACACATTCATTTTTGCTAGGCACGGGGAAATTAAGTGATTTGCCCAGAATCACAGGATGTTCAGCGTCATTGCCGAGACTCGAACCCAGTTCCCCAGAATCGAGGTCGACCGCCCTAGCCGTTAGGCCAACTTCTCTCCCCAAGAGAGGAGTTGTGTCTCCCGATGCTACTTTAGCACAGCTACGGCGCTGCTCGTAGTCCGGCACAGCATCGGTAATTCGCTCTAACTTGGACACCCTACCTCCGCTCTCTACGGTGCCCACTCTGGTTTTTCCGTCTGAGCAATGTTGTATGGGAGATTATGATGCACAGTTGGAGTCCCCACACCCCATGGCTGATACTAGCTAGCCTCTCATGCAGGACAGCTGGCTATCTGCGTTGGGTGAAGCTAGTGGCTTAGAATCTTCCCCAGCCTCCGGTCTCCTTTCCCCCCTGGCCTTGCCTTGGAGGCGAGCTCCTCATTTGCGGACATGCTCAAGCGTGTTTCTGTGGTACTGGATTTATCTCTTCCATCTGTGGATTTGGCTACTGATCCCCTCATTGAGGTCCTCCATCCGGGCCAAAGAGGGATGGAGCAGGCGCTCCCTTATAGTGACGCTCTATATGATATCTTGTTGAGGGCTTGGGTTGAACCTGATACAGGGGCCCCTGTGGATCAGTCTATTTTGCATAGATACCGTCCTGCCCCCCGGTGATCCAGTTTGTCTCCTCCGGCACCCTACTCCTCTCAGTTTTGTGGTACAACCGTTTCCACCTCCCAAGATCCTGAATCTCTTCCACATGTCCCTCTGGACAGAGATTCCAGGAGACCAAACACTTGTGGCAGACATATTTTTTCCTCCACCAGTTCTGCTCTGAGTTCTCGGATGCTTTACCTATGCGTTGTGGAACTCTTTGGCACGTCTGCTGTCTTTGTTTCCCGATGACATCCAGGATGACCTTGTCCAGTTAATTCGAGATGGGCAACAAGCAGCTCAATGGCTTATTCATTGTAGTATGGATACCACTGATTCAGTGGGTCGGGCCATGGCCTACTCTGTGGCGTTAGTTGCTGCGCCTGGCTTCATGCCTCTGATTTTTCAGAGGCTGTTCAAGCCACTTTGATTTATACGCCTTTTGATGGCACCCGTCTTTTTGGCGTACAGGCTGACTCTGCCTTGCGACGATATTGAGTAAGTCAGGGTGGAGCAGAATCTTAATTCTGTTTGTTTCCATGGTCTACCATACTAGGGTTGTATGGGGAGCTGTCCCATTTTTTGTTCACATCTGTGCCATTCCGAGGCAGGTGCCCATTGGCTTTCTTGTCAAGTCCCCTTTATATCTAGGATCACATCCGGTGGGGTGTTCCTGACCTCTGTAGGTACTTTTCTTCTTATACTGTCAATGACAGGATGTGGATCCCACAATCTGAGACGTACATTGTTTTCTGGACCTATGTATGCCTGTTCTTCCAGGCTTTTTTCTGTAGGCTAGTTTTCTACCCCAGATCTTGTTCTCTAGTGGGTATTTTTTACTTGCATTGTGTGGATGCACTGCTGCCTTGGTCCATGTTCTGCAGGGACCATCTTCAGTATGCCTTGAAGGCCTTTTTGAGATCTGTTCTAGTACATACTATCCCTTATAGGGACTTCGGTTGTGTGCCTCTGAAATGTAATGGTTTTGCATTCACCTTTCACCAGCTCCCAATACAACCATCAAAGGGGTTGTCTCTCATCCCCAAACTGCCTGTCTTTTCTACTGGGTGTCTTTTCTTGTTTAGTCGGAGTAGTGCATCGAGTGGCATACTCCTTGCTCTGGGTTGATTTTCCACTGTGGCCTGCGATGACGTTTCCGCTTCGGTCTTTTATTGGTGCGTTTGCACTTCTTATTTCTCCTCTCATTTGGCATTGCCAGGATGACTTCCTGCCACTGATCCTTCTGGTTCCTTATTGGACTATAACTAGGCTTGGACCTCTAGCCTCGCTATTTTTCTCTGCTTTGCTCCTGGAGAGGGTTTTATTGCTGTCACTTTCTGGAATACCTTGTACCCTTGTATTCCATGGGCATTAGTAATTTTCAATTTTCCTTCTGGAACGTGGTCCCTTTGGCATTATAGTTCCACTTCTCGGAGGACTGGTTTCCTCTCACTCAGTGTAATCGCCCAGTGTCGTAGAGCTCAGCTGTATCACCCGTGAGTGCCTTGAGGCGCTGAGTGAGGGTCTTGAGGCAAGGGGACTTCTGCCTCCATTCGCACCCTTTTTCCTGAAGGTTCTCTTCTTTTTCATGGGATGTGATCCCGATTCTAACCTCTCAGCTCGGTATGCCACTTCCTCTTTATATTTGTGAACTCCTTCTACTTGAGGGACTTTTTCCTCTCTTCTTCAGCTCTTCCTTGGCAGCTCTGGGTCTTTTCCCCTTTTTGCCATGCTGCATACTGAACCCTTGGCTATGCATGCCTCCTGTCTCCTATGGAGACATTCTTTGCTGGCCTGATATATTTGTCTTATGGTTAAAACTGGCTATGTGTCGAGGCCTTCCATGTGTTGGACCTTATTTTGACTACATTTTTACAGTCCTTGGTGTGCTCTTCTTTCACTTCATCGAAAAGATGAATAACAAGGAAGTACGGAGGGATGAATCTCAAATTTATTCCCGGTTAGGGCACAATTAATTACCCTAATGTTACTATTTAGTTTTACACAAAAGTTACAAATGATTTAGTTTCACACACATGCCGTTGGACCAGTCTCTGACCCACAAATCACTTCAAAAATAAATTGATCAAAAGACATACAACAATATATACAATGATCAACATAAAACATACAGATATGTATATATATACAAAACACAGTTTCTCCAATACCCTAACAAGAAACTAGAAACACTAGTGTTCACCCATAATATCTGGGTGATTCACTTAGAGGTAGTCCTTCTAGCACACGAGGTACCACACCTCTCTATCTTTTCAGAAATGGGCATCTAAATAATTCAACACGTTTGCATTAATGTTGACTCCTCTATCAAAAAGCTGTCGACGCGGACGCGTTTCAGCCGTCAATTTCTTCAGGCCTCCTCAGGACAAGGGTAAAGCAATATCTAAAATATCAATAGAAGCATATAATTACATATATAAAAAAACTATATACATCTCTATCTAACCCATATTTATCCACACAGTGCGCCAGGACAGTGACACTGATCACCAAAAGTAATGAACTACCATCACCAAGTGCAATTCAAGGACTGAGGTGTTACGGTCATAGAAGTATCCCACTCTGCGTTTAAACAGGGCACTTATTGGTTCCTACCATCCCCAAATGTGACTAAAGACCTAAGGTGCTTGGGTCATTTTCAAAGACAAACATTAAGGGTCTAAACAGGATACCTTCAGATTTTCAGAGGTTCCCGAAATTACTAATATGACTCCCTGTGCTCTTAAACTCTGTCCATATCTTAGTGCTCCCCTCAATAAAATCAGAGACGGAACCACTTCACCCTACCTATGTACTAGCGTCACATCAATGGATCTGTTCTTTATCTCAGAGTCGGTACCGATCCTTGAGTTTGGGCACCCTCAGCGTTCTGGTGCTTGCACTCTTGATGGTGCTACCTATATATGTAGGAACAATGAAAAGTCACAACAGGGTTCAAGGGGCCTTTTAAGTCATACTAAGAAACTCCGACAACGGGGCTCCAGTACTATACTAATTGACTCAATGTGTCCGAGTGCGGCGGTTACCTTAGATGGTGCACGCCATCTGGTCCACCCGGGCCTCCGTTTCCCGTTTGCCAAAAGAAATAAATCGTTGTCTGTCCACCTTAACAAAAACAAATAAACACACATATCGGGCTTAATTGATACTATTCAACACCCTAGCTTTCTTATTCTGATGCAGTCCCCATGTCCCTTAATCAGCGACCCTCGCTTACCTCCGGTTAGACAGTACGCAGCTTCGATTTGCTCTGTGTGCTCACCGCCTCGGAATCCACATGTGGTGATTACGGCCGGGCGCAAGCCTATACTACAACGGTCGGTTGTCCCGTGCACCCAATCGCGTGCTGGCGTGTCAATGAACATAAACAACACTCAAAAGTGATTCGCCCTGACACTACGCAGACTAAATGCCATATCTCGTCTGCATGATCCGAAACAACGGAAAACAGACTAATCTATAAAAAGTCTGCACTCAAAACTTGAAAATACAAAATGAGCTAAAGAACAAATAAATGAAATACCAAAAGGGGCTTGCTTCAACAATCAAAAATGTGTGTGTATAAAATTACTAGGTGTAGCTCATGGACATGAGGATGATCTTACCAAAAATATAATTCTGCAAACACAGTACGCAATGCCAACGGGTCGTGTCTACAAATAGACTCACTCAAAGTGATGCCCTAATCTAATGGCTGAATCAAATATGAAGCCATCATAAATATCATTCTATGTACATGCAACCAAATTTTAAACTTTATTAAACAGGTAGATCCGACCCCCGTACACCTAAATGACCAAGTGGGCTGAGTGTGTTGACTCTAGTCCAACCATGTTCTGAATCCAATAGGTCTCTATGAGGACGCGCACTGTGCATCTGCACAAAAGACATGAAAAAACAACAAGCAGCTACTACTCAGTCTCTATATTCCAGCACACTGTGTGTAATACATGGGCTTCCATTCTGGTCATACCCATACAAAATGTACAATAACCCCACAAACATTAAATGAAAACAACCAATGGTCACCCCAACCACACCTAGGGGAATAAAATGAATATACTTTTAATATTACACGGTAAGGGAAAGAATCGTCTATATACCTTCAGATTACTACTGTAGCTCGTATATCCATAACATTGTCATCTGTCACCTTTAAATTAATGCCCATACTTCATCGCGATCGTTTAGGCCCTCAGTAGCTGTTTGGTATCTTTCTATCAAACGGGCTTCTGTACGATTCAACGTCATTTCTAGTTGGACCTTGTTTTGTGCTTTCGCCACTGTGAGTACTGACCAGCTGAAGTCGTTCTCGCTATGCCCACATTCTGTAAAGTGCTGTACCAATGGAGCTCCTTGTGTTCTGCATCTTATGCGGGATTTGTGTTGTAAAACACGCATTTTGACTTCTTGTGTTGTTTGTCCGATGTATGCCTTCCCACATGGACAAATCACTACATACACTACATTTTTGGTGTTACAATTTGACAGCGTCTGTAGTATGTGTTCCTTGTTATTAATCATCACAAACTTGGAGTCATTCGTATGTTGACAAGCGGTACAGTTATTGCAACGATAATGTCCTACAAGTGCAGGGAGACCCAGTAAACCCCTTACATCCTTTTTAACAAGTGGTTCACGTGCTGATCTCACTAGATATTGTCTTAGATTTTTTCCTTTTCGGAACGAGAAAAGTGGTTTGGGCATATTCAGATGTTCAACTAACCTCCAATTTCGGGAAATGATTTGTTTCACTTTGTTAGCTTTTGGATTAAAAGTAAGAACACGTCAGTTGTTCCGTTTCTTGTTTCGTCTTAGGTGTTAAAAGACTTTCCCTTGGTGTGTACCATGCCCGTTTAAGGGCCGCCCTTATCAATTTCTTCGGGTACCCCCTGTCACACAATTTGTGTTGTAAGGATTCTGCATTTTTAAAGTAGTCAGCTTTATTGGAGCAATTACGGCGTATTCTTAAGAATTACCCATAGGGCAAATTTTCTTTAAGACTTCTGGGATGTCCAGAGGTATACTCTAACAGCGTGTTTCTATCGGTGGGTTTAGTGTTTAAATTCACTTCCAGCTTACCCTCATTATCAAAAATCCACACATCCCAAAAATTAATTTGGACGTTGCTTGAGGACTTTGTGAATCTCAGATCAGGGGTACGTGCATTTAACCATATATGGAACCATTCCAACTCTTCTTGGTTCCCGTTCCACATCAAAAAAATGTCATCAATAAAACAGACCCATTTGGTGATGTTTGATTTAAAAGGTGACATGTCGTGAAAAATGTATTGCCTTTCAAAATGATCCATGACAAGGTTGGCTATTTCTGGGGCAAAGCAACACCCCATAGCCACACCCTTCACTTGTAAAAACAGCTCATTTTTGAAGGAGAAGAAATTGTTCTTTAAACAAATCTTTGCTAGGTCTAATAGAAATTCAGTAGGTACCTGGTGTGGTCTTACTCTCTGGTCCAGCACCATAGCCATAACCATCAATGCCTCATCTTGAGGGATATTAGTGTATAAACTTTCGATGTCGAAGGAGACCAACAATTGTTGGTCCCCGTTAAACACCGAATGTTCAATTTTCGAGATCAAATCCATTGTATCTCTTACGTACGCCTTAGTCTCACTCACGAATGGTTTTAAAAAGTATCAATGTACTTAGCCAGGGGTTCAAGAATTGACCCACAGGCAGAAATAATCGGTCTGCCTGGTGGTTTCTGGGCATTTTTGTGTACCTTGGGCAGTACGTATATGGTGGGTACTTTTTGTGTAGTGAAGTTTAAATAGTCATATTCCTTTTTACACAGATAGCCAGATTCCAAGGCCTCTGTAGTCAGATGTAAAATCTTAGCCTTCAGTTGAGGTGTGGGATTATCAGCGATAGCGCGATAGTGTTCCGGATTGCTTAGCTGTTTCATGATCTCTTTGTCATACTCTTCGCTGTCCCACAGCACAATTCCCCCTCCCTTATCGGCAGGTTTAATTACCGTCAGGGGATTATTCGCTAAGTTTTTTAATGCTGTAAGCTCATTTTTAGCAAAATTAGATTTGAAAGAAATATGTTTCACATTAAGTTTATCTATTTCCCTCAGTATCTGGTTTTCAAACAATAGGATCTCATTAGGCATAGTGGCACTTTCTGGACAGAAAGAAGACTTTTTCTTGAGGACACTAATGTTCCTTTGTTAAGGCACACTCTGGTTTGCAAAAAACGTTTTGAGCCTGATCTTACGTAAAAATTGGAGAACCTCAGTTTTGGTATCTACCGGGTCCTGCACAACCAATGGAACAAATGACAAGCCTTTCTGTAAAATCTTTGTTTCCAATACTGTTAATGGATGCTTAGATAAATTATAAATTGGCATTAGTTCATTGTTAGTTTGACCATTCAGTTTGGGGTTGTAATCTACCGTTTGTATACTCTCTGTCGTGTTCGGAAGAAGTTCTGTTCCTGAGGTGGTTGATGTATTGGGGCCCTCCATCCCCTTCCGTACCCCCTGCCCCTGTGTCCGCCTCTGTCTAAAAAAGGAGGAGGGGCACTCGGATATTGATAGTAGGATTGATATGGTTGATAATATGCTCCAGACCCCTGATCTGAATCCGATGATGAATCCGAGAAAGTCAAAAACTTAGTCCGAGACCTCCCTCTGTACTGCAGATTCAAAGAGCTCGGGTTATTGTTCTTAATAAAGTCCTCTTTTAAATAAGGATACACCAAGTCCAATTTAAAACTTTTTATATCCTTAGTTACTTTGGAAGTCTTTAAATTGACAGTATGGGTTTTAAAATCTGTCAATGTTTTTTCAATGGTCTCCAACAATGCCTTAGCATCAACAATAGCAGTATCACTTTCTATTTCCTCCTCCAATTTTTTAATTTCTTTTAGTTCTTCTTCACTGATTCGCAACGCAGTATTGATAGAAAGGACAATCCAGTCTCGTGAACACTTAGTCCCCACTCCGCTAAAATCTAATAAGTACGGTTTATCATTCACAAAGACGACAGGAATATTTTTTACCTGTAATCCTGCCGGAATGGTGTTGGTCTTTAAGTATTCTAATAAGACTTGTGCATGGAGTTGTGTTCTAGTGTTTTTCTTTCTCAATTGAATCAGTCGCTCTCCTTTATCGGAGCTCACGGTACCTACTCTCACAGTGTCCCCCCCTAATAAAGAAGGAATTTATTTCAGTCTATTTATTTCTTCCTCCGAATAGCTAACCATATGAGGCTCTGACATTATACCTCTCCCCGTGTATGTGTGGATGACCAACTGGACCGTGTTACACAAACAATATTTTAAACAGACAACAAAAAATGTTTTAAATTACTAGACATGAAGTATTCAATGGTGTCAAGGGCTTGCACAATTGGCATGCATGCTCAATATACTGCAATTATGAACTGCCAAAACTGATTAGAGCAATTTGATATTCCAAACTACCCTCACACTTAACAAAGTGTAAATAAACAAAGGAGAAAACAGGGGTATGCCCAAATGACCCTCCTATACCTGGGCAAAGGACATCGAATAGATGAATAACAATGAAGTACGGAGGGATGAATCTCAAATTTATTCCCGGTTAGGGCACAATTAATTACCCTAACGTTGCTATTTAGTTTTACACAAAAGTTACAAATGATTTAGTTTCACACACATGCCGTTGGACCAGTCTCTGACCCACAAATCACTTCAAAAATAAATTGATCATCCCTCCGTACTTCCTTGTTATTCATCTATTCGATGTCCTTTGCCCAGGTATAGGAGGGTCATTTGGGCATACCCCTGTTTTCTCCCTTCTTTCACTTCATAGCAGAGTTTCACACCTCTTGTTGTCAGGTTAATTCCTTGAGTAGGATGGGGATGGGGATCCTCATTGACAGCTGGTCCCTGCCGTGGATGGGGCACCATCTCGAACAAGGAGAGGCTGGGAGAGGAACTTTTCTTCGCCGTCAGCACATCGCCCCAGTTGCGAACAAAATAGCTTGTCAATGAGGATCCCCATCCTACTCAAGGAATTAATGTGCTTTTAAAAACAAACATCGACTGAACTTACTTAAAGGAAATAATTGCTTGCAAAATGGTGACTACATGCCCCATCAGGCATTGGAACAGCACGAGTTGAGAGGGGCTGCTGCAGGGACATGTGATGATAATAAAAACCGAGAAAGGAATCATTGCAAGTGTCAGTGTTGTTTGTGAGCTGCCCAGGAAGAAGGGGCCGCAGTGCCCTGAAACGCGTCGGCGAAAAAGGAAAGATAAGTGGGAGAATCAAGGCGAGCTGCACCATATGCCGGATGGCAGGGGTGATGTCGAGTGCCCTGTCAAATGCTTCGGGCATTTTGTTGGTTCATATATATATAGACGGCGCTTCAAGTTAAAAGATTGATATCCACAAGCTTAACACACAGAGAACAACCTCAGCATGTCTGCGGACGCAGTACACGAGAGGGAGGAAGCGGCAAATGAATTATTTAGTGACCTGCCCAAGACAAGTGTTAACTCACTCAATGTTCATGGAAACACAGTCAATAAAGATAACGATGTCAAAACTTTGTTAAAAATGTTGAAAAAGAAAATGAGAAACGAAATCACCAAATGGTGGGAGCACAAGTCCCTATCTAAATTTGCGGAAGTGGGGAGAGTCCCACGTGGTCTTAGAATTCTTCTTGCCCCCAGCTTCGAAAATCCGAATCCCGACATGTTAAAAGAATGGGGGGAAAGTAACTTGATAGCTTCAATGAACCTTGTACATATTTTAATTAAGTATGCTGAAATTGATCGTCAAGCACTATTAAAAGAAATTGAAGGCATCAATGATGAACTAAGTAAATCAGAAATGAAAGATTACATAGCAACCACAATGAATGAAATAAAAGAGCGTTTAAAAAAACATGAGGATAAGATCAAAATTCGCAAAGTACATACATTTTCATGCGATCAAGATGATTATGAACAAGGACAGATATACACTTTAGCGCGAAAATATGAAAATGTTAAGTTATCCAGAGTTAAGGACGCAACAAAGAATATCGAGACAAGAGGCGTTGAAAAAATAAGGGGCACTGTGGAGATTTCTAGCACAGAGAGCGAATCCTTAACAAGCGACTCAGGTTCAGAATGTGGCAGCATGAGTAACACATTGGAAAAAAGCAAACTCAGCCTTGGGGAAGAAGTGGATTTTTTAGCAATGGAACGCCTGCAGACCCTCAGGCCGAAAAATCAAAAGAAAGGAATAGAAAAAAATGTAATTGAAGAAGAAGGGCAAGGCGCAAAAGGTTGGAATCAAAAACCAAAGAAACGAGCACAGTGGTACAAGAAACAACGATAAAAGACAATACGATTATCAATCTTTCATCTATTACGCTATCAAAAGCTGAAGAACAACTGTTAGCGTTAGGACTGAATTTCTGCCCGGTCAGTAATTTTAACTATTCAAGTACAAGGATTGATGTATTTTGCTTCATCCGTAAACTTAAATTGAAAAAGTTTTTTACCATCAAAGCGGGTTTGGAAAAATCCCATACAGAGCAACCTGTTGAGAAAAGTACCACACAAGGACTACAGGTATCAGACATCCCTACCCTGCTAACGTTGCATGAACTAGACAATGAAGTAAACAACGGTGTTCATGCTATAGACATACCAACAGATGGAGAGAATGAGACACAAATAAAATTATAGAGTATCAACATAATGCAAAAAGGAGCAGGAAGCAGTCCATTTAGGCCTAAATCGACTTTTCTACCAATGATGCCGAAAGATGATGTGGATATCTTTCATGAAAGAGTTACAGAAGACATAAAAAAATTGCACTATCAAGTGAAACACAAGAAACGAACTAAGCAATATAACCTAATCCAATATAATAAATTGATGAAAAAACTAGGAGACAATTTGGAAATAGTCATCAAAAAATCAGACAAAGGAGGAAATATTGTACTTTGGCCAAAGAAAGATTATATTCAGGAAGCAATGCGACAGCTTAACGATGAACTTTGTTATGAAAGAACTACTATGAAAAATTACAATAAGGCAAAGGAAGTCCTACGAAAAGATCTTCAACAACACAAACGAGAGGGATTAATATCATTGGACGAATACAAATATATGAACAAAGAATTTCCAGTCGTCCCGACTATATATTTTATCCCTAAAGTGCACAAGGGCATTTTCCCTATCCCAGGCAGACCAATCATCTCTGCGATTAATGGTATGAGTGAACATGTGGCACAGTATATTGATTATTTTTTACAGGACTTAGTAAAAGACTGCCTACATATCTGAAAGACACTGGGGACTTTTTAATGAAAATCAAAGATATTGTGTGGTCGGATGATTTAACTCTTACCTCACTAGATATTGAGTCATTATACACTAGTATTGAGCAAAACACAGGATTGAATGCAGTAAGGCATTTTCTTGATACACGACCCTGTGAATTTCACCAACATAACAAAATGCTGCTTGCTCTAATTGACTGGTGTCTCCACAACAACTACTTTGTATTTGGAAAGGAGATCTTTAAACAACTAAGGGGTGTAGCCATGGGAGCCTGTTTCTCCCCCAGCTATGCATGCCTGCATGTTGGCTGGTGGGAGGAACAGGTTCTTAAAAAAGACCATCGAAAAGTTTTCACACAACACATAATGCACTGGCTCCGTTATATTGATGACGTTTTTTTAATATGGAGAGGGGATGAAGAAAGTGCAAGGCAGTTCATTGAAACCATCAATGTTAATAAGGTCAATCTTAACTTCACATCCCACCTCAGTAAAAAACGCATCGAATTTTTAGATGTAGCAATCTTCGTGAGCAATGGTAGATTGGAAACAACACTTTTTAGAAAGGCTACTGCGGGAAATACGATCTTACATGCCAGTAGTGCTCACCCCAGACACCTCATACAAAGTATCCCCTATGGGGAGATTCTAAGACTCAAACGCATCTGCAGTACAGAAGAAGATTTTGACAGATGCACACAAGAGACCTTAGGCAGACTTAGGAAAAGAGGATATAGTCCCAAAACATTGAGAGAGGCTGTCAACAAAGCTAAAATGCGACCAAAAGCCACACTATTGACACCAATAGCCAAAACTATAGAAGCTAGTCACTCAGAGGAAGCTCCTAGATTGATAACTACATTTAGTGACCAAGAAAGAAAAATAAGATCAATTATAAGGAAAAATTGGCCAATTGTTTTAACTGACAATGTGTTAGGAACGAGGCTTCCCGTATTTCCGGATATTACATTTAGGAAAGCCCAATCTATGGGATTAAGGTTAAACAAGAATAGTCTGGAATTGGGTTCCGTTAACACTTAGTTAAAACCAAAACCTGGATTTGTCAAATGTTCGTCTTGTCGTGCATGCAAGTTTGGGAAAAATATGACTAGTTACACTACTCCATTCTGTCAAAATGAAATAGCAATAAAAGGTAGCTATAATTGCAGGACTGAGTATGCTGGTCATGTTTTGACATGCACCTGTGGTTTAAGATATATTGGTAGAACAAAATTACAGGTGCATGTCAGAATCTTGCAGCATCTCAGAGCCATTATCAACAATGACTCCTCCTATCCTGTAGCACGACATTTTAAAAGCATGCACAACAATGAGGTTAACTGTCTATCATACTATGTGGTTGATGCTATACCAACCCTCCGGAGAGGAGGAAACAGGGAACTACTTTTAAGACAATTAGAAACACGTATGATATTAGAATTCGACAGCAAGTTTCCCAACGGGCTCAATAATACTGAGGACATGCACAACTTCCTATGACAACTCCCGTATTCGTTTTATATGTGATTATTGATGAAATCTGAACTCAAATAAGGTTCACATGGTTAAATTTGTTAATGACTAGTGAGACATAATGGCACTTTTTTGAAATCAGGCAGTTTTTATCAGAAAGAATAATGAGATCATTTTTGCTGCTATCCCCCTATATATATAATATCCCCAATATAAATGAAATACATACATTTTTTAGTTAACAATAAAAAAAATTAATATAGTCACTACCACTTTTTTAATAGATTTTGCACTGAGCACCAAACACTTTAACAACAAAAATATATATACATATAGCATAAATTTGCACTAATAAACATGATCAGTTTATTTTTAAAAACATAAACTGGTATCGATGGCAATGAGATTAAATCATTATGAGCATCAGTTGATATGACTGGAATATTTCATTATACAATATTTAAGATAAGTCACAGCATTTAGGCTGATATATGATCAAAACTGTAAAAAGATGATAAATGATTTAGAATTGGCATTTAGGCTGTAATGTCTATGTGGGTTTCTATTTTTTAGTCCATTCTGGTATTGCACTGATGTCCTATGTATAAATGTATTTATTTATTTAAACATATTTATAGGTATTTTATGCATAATATTTATATAAATATTTATTGGTGCATTTAAGCACGTTTTAAAAATACCATGACATTATTGACTTTTCATAATTTTAATATTCTCAATATCCTAAGATTGTTTAAATGCGACAACATTGCATTTAACTTATAACACTGATGACACAGACCATTGTGAAATTGTAGATGTGCAAAAAGAAAGTTAAAGTGTTTTTTCTATGTTTATAATCACGTGATTGTTTAAGGGGGTGTGCACTAAGCAAACATATAAAAAACCACGGCGTACTGCACTATGTATGTGATCAAGGGCACTAGCTGCCCGAAACGCGTCATCAGATGAGGAGTGGAGAATAAAGAATATCTTGCCTGTCTATCCCGGTGTCTGTTGCTCTCTCTTCGCCGAAAGGAGGTTTTGGGAGCTTGGTGGTTGCGAATATATATATATATATATATGTATAGACACATATATTTGTACTTATTCAGACACACATAAAATATATAGATAACGGCTGGGGAAACTGCCAAAACGCCTCACTCTGAATAGATGGGTCAAGAGAAGCCCAATGCGTTGAAAAATATAGAAATATATGTTTTTTTCCGTGTATACGGATATACTGCAGGTGGGCTTCCCACAAGGCATACTTTACTGCTCTTGTAACAGTGCTTCTCTTGGTGTTCTAATTCAACATTTGCTTAGTCGTTGTCTCTACATTTTTTTCCTTGCTTCTCTGGGCTTCTTCGCTTCTTAGCCCCAGAGATTTACCTTCGCGCTCAGAAGATTTCTGCACAAGAATAGTCTCTCCTTTCCATATTGTTGCGCTTCTCGCAATGTTTTGCGACAGAGTTGATTAGTTTTCTCTCCTTTTTTTCCATTGTGATGTATTCTGAGACCCCTCCTCCCTTTTTTCCCAGTATTTCTCCTGGTGGGGTAAGTTCAGGTGTTTGCTTCTATGATATGGTGCTCTGGCACAGTGGCATGTGCTGTTTTCCTTGGTCCTTCAGTCTTGTCCAGTCATGGCTTGGTTTCTATGGGGAGAGCTACATAGTTGTTTTTGTGGAAGTGTTTTCTCCAACACTTTTTTCTCTCCTCTGCTCTGGGTTTGTTTTCCACATACTTTCATGGTCTTGCGGACTTCTGCTCCCTACAGGCTTCCACAGTCCTCCTAATGGATCCTCTTCTTCTTTTCCTTTCCATATTCCCACAACAGCCTGGTCCCTCTCTCCCTTTTCGGGCCAGCTTCTCCTATTCGGGGATCTTTCGTGGGTTCAGTTTGCAGACACTCCTCCAGGGACGGTATTGCTTGGATATCTATTCTAAGGTAAGGAATCTGCGGTTAGATGTCTCTATCAGATGAATAAGTTACTTACCTTCGGTAACGCCTTATCTGGTAGAGACAAGATCTAGCCGCAGATTCCTTACCGACCCACCCATCCTCCCCACTCTGCGAACTGCTGGCCCTGTTACCTATAAGATCCCTTTCTTGGCATTCTGATGCCTTTCTTTAGGACTTCGTATTTGTTTGGCACAATGATGTCTCTTTCTGGCACACTGTTTCTATCGACAGTTTCTATGCATGGCTCCGCATTTCGGAAGGTAGTCACAGAAGAAACTGGCATCAGGGGAGGGCTTATATGGACTCCGTCCATGTCACATCTGGTGGTTGACGTCGTAACGGAGTTGCTCAATGCCCTCTACCAACGTGCAGAGGTACTGCTGTGAAACATTTTGAAATCCAGTCTGGTGCCTGGAGAGAATTCTAAGGTAAAGAATCTGCGGCTAGATCCTGTCTCTACTAGATAAGGCATTACCGAAGGTAAGTAACTAGTTTCTCACAAACATTGAAGTAGGTTCCTTCTTAGTACCCTGGCTTTCTTCTGCAGAGAAAACTGAAATTTGGATGTGAAATATTTGGGTGCCCAGAATGTCATCAGGGATTACCTTCTTGCTATTGTGTTTCACATCTAATGGCTTCCATCGAGGAATGGCGAAAAAGGGCTTCTCTCCAGCAGAGAGGTCTGAAATAAAAGAAGTTTCAGAATTTTTTGAAGTGACTGGAGTATCCATTTCTTCTTTTTTCTTAGTTTGGATGCATCTGCCACTGAAGTACCAAGCTGTCTCATGGTTGCAGAAACTTTGTGATCAGAGCTTTTATCTATAGCACTTGTGATACTTCCATGTCGGGCTGAAACAGTCTGATTATAAATACTGGTGCATTACTTGTAAATTCCAAAGAAGCAGTATATAAGCTTTTCTCGCCATTGCTGGATGTCCTTGAACCTCTTCAATGTTCTGGAATGCCTTTGTGCTAACTTGCAGTTTCAAGAAGCATGATGATAAGAACAGTACTTATCAATAAGACCTGCACCACTGGGAAAGAGGGCAGGTCTTTCTTGAAGTGAGACATGTAACTGTTTTCAATCTCAAGGCTCTTAAACACTGTGGATTCTTCATACCTAGGGCCTAATTACGATGTCGGGTGGACTGACATCGTTTCAGGCATGGGACCGCCTGACCTCCTGTCGGCGGTCCCGATTGACCAATTTGGATTCGACCAAACTGTGTTCAGTCGCACTCCTATTCTTTACAATGGAAGCATGCATTCCGACCGGCACTTCTACAATACGGCCCCTGGTGACTAAAAATCTAATTGTTTTTGATGAGCTAACAGGGAAAGCACTGTCAGAAAAATAGTCTCCAATGTCAATAATAACTAACAAGGGCACAGTTACAGCAGCTCTAAGTGGTGGTGCTGATTCCATAAGATGTTAAACCTACACGTTGTGTCTTGGGATTGTCTTGGAGGTAAGCATGCCACGGCACTGGTTGCTGGAGTTACAAACTTTGGAAACAGTACCCTTTGCAGCATGACTGATTGGATGGCAATTCTGCCTTTCTGCTGCTAACAGACTCTGCAGAAATTAGTTTAATTCTTCAATTAATTAGCTGTCAAAAGAGGGTCAGGATCACATATGGAATCAAAGTCTAACACAGAATTGACAGCCCACCTCAGGGAATAATATTTAGTTTGTAACTATCAATTTCCACACAGAAGTTGGTGTCCCTAGCAAGTCGTAAACAACGGCGCCACCTATGCAAAAGGTGTTCACGTTTATACATAGGGCCTGATTAAGTGTTTGGCGGTCCACGGGACCACTGAACCCATGGTGGAGATGCGGTCGTGGACCGCCACACCAGTGGTCCTACTGCCACATTACGAGTGCGGCGGTCGGACCGTGAGGGGACCGCCACAACCGCAGGTGGTCCGTGATCCCCTCCCGTGTCGCGGCGGTCTTGAGGCTGCAATATGCTTGGCGATGCTGGTGCGGCATTACCAAGCATATTACAAGTTTCCTCCCCACCTCACTTTTCACGGCAGGAGCATGGCGGCGGTGTGGTGGCCCCCCAGGGCCTGATTATGACTTTGGTGGTGTGGGAGGGGGTCTCCATGCCGCCGCCCTGCCAAAGCTCACTGCCAGCTGCCAGCCAGAATACAAGTATTTTTGTAGTCTGGTGGGGGGTCCTTTGGTGTTCCCACAGCGGTGCCCCCCTGCATGTATCGCCAGGCCCAGAGGCACAAGGGGGCCCTATAGGGCCCCCTTTGCTTCCTCACTGCCAAACATTCGTGAAAAGTGAAGCGGGGGTGAATCTCATAATATGCTTGGTGGTACCGCAGCGGCACCGCCAAGCACATTGCATCCTCAGGACCGCCGCGCCAATCTCCGGTGGTTGCGGCAGTCCCCTCACGGTCCACGACTGCCACCGCACCTCCAGACCGCTAAACTTGTAATCAGGCCTATAGTCTTTTTCTATCAATCTTATAATAACATTGAACAAGAAGTTTTTGGGTAGGGCTTGCAATCAATTAGAGGTTCCACTGAGCTCATGACAAGGCCAGTGGCGCTTGAAGTAGGGGCGCGGCAGGTGCTGCAGCATCTAAAAAAAAACTTGGAAGAGTTGAGATAGAAAATGAGAAAAAATAAAAAGGGCAACTTTGCATTTTTTCTTGCTAGATTTACTGTGTTTCAAAGGAATAATTGCAAATGTCATACAACTTTTGATACTTCTTTTAGTGTATGTTTTCCTCTGGAGGCAAAGACAAGGCATTTTGTAATGTGGTCCTAGAGACACCTTTGCTTTGCTTAGTAATTGGATAATGAGAATGAATGCTAAAGTAGGTCACATGCTTAGGAACATACTGTTATATAAAAATATTTGAGACTTTTCTATTTCATTTTCACAAGGATTTCAAAATAAATAAAGGGTATGTGAAGTAAAGAAGCACTTTCAGTGGCGGCTGGTAGGGAACGTGGTGGAGGAAGGTGGGGGGGTAGGAAAAAATAATAATAAAAGAAAGAAAAACTTACCTGGTGGTCTCTGTCGCCAGCCGTCGCCTCTCCTCCAGCAGGAACCAGGAAGCACACATCCTCTCAGAATCTCCTGTCCAATCAGAAAGCTGCCTTACAGCAGCGTTGTGATTGGTCTGAGCACTGTGGTTCGGCGCTCAGAAAGGGACTGGAAGGCTAGGCATGTTCCCCACCCAGGCTGTACGATACAGCCTGTGGAGAACATGCAAACTGCGCATGATGGTTTGACCAGCCCAAGACGGCCGACCAAACCGTCATGCAAACTTAAGGTGCAGCCACCACTCCTCCTCTGGCCCCGACGTCAGGGGAGGCCGGCCCCGCCCTAACAACCTGGCTGCACTGCAGTGCAACTGCAATACTAAAAATAAAATGATAATAACAGATGTTCCGTTATTATTATTTTATTTTTACTTTGCACTGCTTTAAAGCAGTGGGGTGACGCTCCTCCGCCTTAGAGGAGGAGCTGCCCCTGCCTCTCTAAGTCTCTACATGCCTGCCACTTACCTCGACTGTGAGGTGCAAGTCATGCACTACAAATCAAAGCAAGGAAGGTACATCATGTACCATAAAACTGGGTTATATGAACACCTTTTATTTAAAGTGCTTTGAAGTGGCGGAAGTGCAGCATGAAGTACTATGTAAGAACAACAGCATGTTAAGAACCACTAAAGAAAGCACTTCCTCTCTTAATCCTAAAGAGTGATAGAACAAATATTTCAGTACTATCAAAACAAATCAAAATACATTTATTGTACTTTGTTGCTGCATGCAATCTTAAAACCACTATGATTTATTATTTCTCCTCTTTAAATATGTCCAGAAAGTTGGACCACATTAAAACACACAAAACTTTGCTTTTAACAACCGCAAATTACTTGTGGTAAATGTATAGACAAAAATGTGTATAAGGACACACATGGAGATTTACACCTACATATAAGTGTAGATTTACCACTTTCTGGCACTCACAAACATTGCCAGGAATATGCTGGGAAAACTGAGCCAGATGCAGGATTCTATATATATTACTGGTAGAGTTATATGATATTTCTAGGGCTAGCCTATTCCCGCTGGGTGGAGTTCCATAAAACTGAAAACTGTACTGGGGAAATAGGATTGCCAATGCAAACACACAATTTTTAGAGTTTTTTCCACTGGGAAAATATTTTTTGCTATGGGGATCCCCCTTCACCTACGCTTCCACTAAATCTGAGGGGGGTGATCCATTCCTCTTACCGTTCTGTAAAGGGATTGATGCCCCCCTCCTTGAGTGGACTAAAGTCCAACCATTTGCAGGGAAGAGTTTGTATATTGTTTCAAATATGCATGCTTGTGGATAGTCACAAACTTCCAAGGCAAAGCATGCCTTAGAACGCCCACTTTTCCACCCCTTGAGTGGGATTTACATGTGCGGAGAAGTCTGCACTCTTGGCGGGTATCTCCGAACTCCTGGCAGAGATCTCTACACATGTACGTGGGAATCCCTTTGCCTTCTCCTGGAAAGCATAAGTAAGATACATATTGTCACCAATAAGAATACCTCTGTGAATAAGGCCCCATGTTTTCATTGTGTGGTCTTTTATTAACAAATCCTTCCATTTTCTGAGGTATGTTCTTCCTTTGTAACGGGGCCTAATTGAATGAAACACCTGAAAACAATGAGAGGTAAAGGGAGATGACTGGCAGTAGTTTCTGGCAACCTGACAAGGGTTGTGCGATGCCATAGGCTACAAAACTCTGCTTGGTTGAAACTTACCTGTGGCACATTATTGTATATTTTTGGAATTAGCACAATATTCTGAGATGCACAATTTCATGGTGTAGAGTGAAGGGCACATTGCAAGTGAAGGCAGGAGAGATGAAATGCGGAGGGAGGCAGTTTCCGACTTTCAATTCAAGTCATCATGGAAAGTCAGAACTCCCAGAAATCTCATTGAGGCAGGAGAAGAAGCCATACGTTTTCTGGTGTCGAAATGGAGATTCTGATTGAGAGATGTGTCTTCAATACAGTTAAATTGTTTAACAAAATTTCCCTGTCAGTTCCTGAGGCCACAAAGATAAAAGTATGACTTAGCATCAAGGAACGAAATAATGCTGTGCGTGCTACACAATGCAGCACAAAAGAAGTTAGGAAAAAATGGTTTACATTCTGAGGTCTCGTAGGGGGCGGTGCCAGCCGCCAAGCACTGAGGACGCGGGCAACGGAGCTCTTTGACGCTTGCGATCTTCCCGGCCCCATACAACAGCCACTGCCTCCCCACTTCTGCGGGGGAAGCTTCCTGACGTGCCCGAGACCTCGACAGTGCACCTGTGATACTTCAGAAGTGCAGGCCAGGACGTGGGGGTGACGCATTCATTCTCCCGGCATTGACATCGACACACAGGAGAAGATAGCAGCCTGCTTTGCTCACGGCAGCCGCTGTGCTCATGCCCACAGCCACAGAGGTGAGACTCCAGGGAGGGAGTGCCCTCCTTCAGTTGGTGCTTCGTGGGAGCTGCGGACTCCGTAGCCTACTCGTTGTAGGAAGCTGGCTCTGTATATACTATACCAAAGTGAGGTATAGTGTGCACAGAGTCCAGTGGATCCCCAAAGGTAGGCAGAGGTAAAGTTAGATAGCACCTCACTCTCTATTTGTGGTAGTGTGGTCGAGCAGTAAGGCAGTATCAGAGGACAGTGTTAAGCATTTGTTGTACACACTCAGTCAGCAAATGAATTCACACACTCAAAGACTGAACTTCAGACCAATTGTTTTTGTATGAAATTATTCTTTTAGTTATTTTATTTTCTAGAACCAAGCAAGCCTGGCACAGGTAAGCAATAATTACTTTACAGTAGTAATGCAGTTTGTAAACAGTTTGAATTGAAATTGTATATGCACTTTGTTTTGACTTACAGTATGGTTTTAGAGAAATGCAATACTTTGTAAATACAGTACATAGACTTGAATGGGCTTTTCAGTAAAATTACAGGTAAGTTACTTTTGAGATTACTTTTCTTACTCAGAGTAGTATACCTGGATACTACTCTGGGACATTTCCTGCAAACAGGTAAGTAAAATCGTTTTTGTTAGTTAGTGCAATTTTAAAGAATTTCTTAAGGTTTTCAAACTCCACACTTTTCCAAGAAAAACAGTCAATGTTATCCTATGGAGGAAAATAGTGTTATCGGTTTTGAGGTAAGTATTTGGTAGTGGGAGTTGAGGTTCTGGGGGTAGACTCAGGGGTCCCCCAGGGTCAAGGATGCACTCTTGTTACACCCTCAGCGGCACTAGGGCGGCCGGGTGCAGAGTGCTGAGGCCCAATGTTATCTAATGGGGGATAGGGGGCCTCCGGTTGGTGGCTGCTGATGAGCAGGCCACTTGGTTGTGGGAGCAAAGCTCCTGGACTTTAGCTCAGGGCAAATGGGGAAACAAAGTAGCACCAAAGGTGCACCCTCAGCTGCACTAGGGCAGCCGGGTGCAGGGTGCTGTTTCGACGTCGGGCGCCCTGTTGTTTTCAATGAGGAACCTCCAGTTTGAAAAGGCACTGCAGGCTTGGGGACGAAGGTCTTCTGGGTGCGACCACCACTTCGAGAGGTAAGTTGGGAAGTTAGGGATTGGTTAGGCACCGTCGGTTTGGGCACCCAAGGCCGTGGGGCGTCGGGTGCAGGGGTGCCTTTGGGGATCGGATCTTCTTACCAGCTCCTCGTCGCGGTTGGGGGGGACCTTCTGGATTTAGGCTGCAGGCGTCGGCCGGAGGCTTGAGGCAGGTCAGGGGTCACCGGATCTCGGGTCAGGATCGCCGGGGTGATCTCCTCGTGGTGTTTTCCCACTCGAGCTCGGGCCATGGACGGCGGGTGCAGAGTGGGGCGGATCCGCGGTGTCCGGCCGGAGCCAGAGGTTGCAGATGAACAAATCGGTGTTCACAGAATAAAAAGTCTTTGTGGTTGAAGGCAGGCAGGTCCTCTGGGGTTTTCGAGGTTGCTGGCTGCAGGACACACCGGGATTTCACAGGCGCAGGTTCGAGGGGGAGACGGGCCGGTAGGGCTGGGGCCAAGTCAGTGGGCATCTTCCTCTTGTTAGCTGCTGCAGGCTGTTCGGTCCTTCTTCTTCTTCTTCTTGTAGATTCTTCTTGTCTGAGGAAGCAAGGTTCAGGGGTGCCCCTAAATACTAGATTTAGGGGCGTTACAGGTAGGTAAAAGGCAGGGACCAATGGGTCCCTTCCCTGGGGTGGGTACACCCTCTATTATGTCACCCTCCAGTGGGAGGGGGCATGAGCCTGTCCCTGGTTGGCTGAGTCCCCCCATCTGCAAGATGGCGGGGACTGAGAGTTGTGCTTCACCTCGCCTCCCCCACCTGAGGGGTGGAGTTGGCAGAGGTGGGCACACCTCTCTCCCTCACTTGTTTTTCCCGCCGGTTCTCACGCCCAAAGCGGGGGTCAGTACCAGTGGGGACCAGTTGCTGAAAGCAGCAAGTGGCCTGGGGAAGCTCACAAAGGCGGCAAGCCTTTGAAGCTTCCCCTTCGTGAACCCTGCCCATCCTGGGGGAGGAGGCTTGGCACCTCGTCCCAGGATGTGCATTGTTTCAGGCCCAAGAGAGCAGCAGGCTCTCTCTCCAGGGGTCCAGAAACATGTCTGGTGGTGGCAGCTGAAAGCAGCCACTCAGCCTGGACACTAGTGGTGGGTTACTTTTCAGGGGGCATCTCTAAGATGCCCTCTGAATGCATCTTTCATTAAATCCCACACTGGCATCAGTGTGGGTTTAATGTGTTGAAAAGTTTGATACCAAACTTCTCAGTTTTCAGTGTAGCCATTATGGTGCTGTGAAGTTCGTAATGACAACCTCCCAGCACCATATACTCTTAATGGCAGCACTGCACTTACAATGTCTAAGAATGGCCTTAGACACTGTAGGGGTACAGGGCTCATGCACATGTACCCTCACCACTGGTATAGTGCACCCAGCTAGAGGGGTGACTGATCTATGCCAGGGCAGTGGGTTGTAGGCATGGCACACAGGGATGTGTGCCATGTTGACTCTTCATTTTGTTCTGCACCAAAACACGCAGCCTGCAAAGGCAGAGTGTGTGTGTGTGTGTAAAGGTGCAGGGCCTCTAAGGGTGGCACAATAAGTGCTGCAGCCTTTAGAGGTCTTCCCTGGTCACAGTGCCCTGGGTACCTGTGGTACCATTTACATGGGGCTGACCTGTGGCCAGAGATGCCAATTGGGTTAGTTTTGGGGAAAGAACACAGGCCCTGGGAACCTGATTGGCAGGGACCCAGGGCACATCAAGTAAAAGTGCATCAGTAGTCTGGCAAAATGTGGGGGGGTTACTGCAACAGAAACCCACTTTCCTACACTCGTGATTCCACTTTACAGCCTGCGGTGGCTGGCACAAGGGAACCAGCCCAAGAAATCCTGTGATCAAATCTTCATTGAAATGTGTAGAATCACAGAAGTTGAGTTTATCCCCTTCCCTTTGATAGCACTGTTGGGATATGTCAAGGAGATCCTACCAGAAAAACGAGTTTTTTTATGGCACTAGCATTCCTCTTAGCCAATATGCTGGGGTGGAGTCCTGCCCAATGACTGAGTCATGGATGAGAGACCTAATATTCTGAAATGAAGCAAAAGACACTTATTCATTACCTTTACCACATCAGTCCAGATGGGGAGCCATTCAGACAATACGAAAGAATAAGAGACCATGGGGCACATGCATCAAAAATGTAATTTGCGATTCCTAATTAGCGAATATTAAGGATTCGCTAATAAGGAATCACAAATGCCTATGCATGTAGGAATTTGCACAAAAATAGCGAATCCCTAAAATTCCTTAATTGCGACTCGCAAATTGCGAGTCGCAATTAAGGAATTGCTACCCATTCATTCCTATGGGCCTGGAGGCCCATAGGAATCAATAGAAATGCATGCGCAATTTGCGAGTACCCAATAGGTACTCGCAAATTGCGGATGCAATTTCAGGAGTGCAAGGGTTCCAAAAGGATACCCTGTTGCACCCTGAATTTACAATTTAACCACATAGTTGCAGCACACATGCCCCAAGGGCATGTGTGTGTATCATGTGACTTTCAAAAATGCACTTTAGTGCATTTTTCAGAGAAATCGAAAATTACCATCAACTTTAGATTGATGGTAATTTGCGATTCTTATTAGCGAAATCGCTAAATTATTTTGTTTAATGCATTGCATTTAAGGAATCACAATTTGCGATTCCTTAAATGCAATCGCAATTTAAGTAATCGCAAATTTTGCGTTTACTTATATTGCGATTTTTGCATTTGGGATGATGCATCCCAAATGCAAAAATACCGGTCACAAAGGGGCAGATTCTGAGAATCTGCCCGTTTGCGACCGGTTTTTCCTTTGATGCATGTGGCCCCATGAGAATTACATTTAATAATCGCAATATATAATCTTATATTACAGGATATTATTTGGACCACCTAGAAGGTGGAGTAATTGGATGTATAATACTGCCGTGGAATACTGTGTGCTATGTCTCACCCTTATACAAAGATGTGTTAGGAAAGTTAACAAGTGTGTTCAAAGTTGTTGGGACTGCATGCCACCTGTGAAGTGGGAATTGAGGAGTATAAGAATTGTGATCTTATGATAACCATGGTCCAAACTGATTGTTTTCAATTGAGAGATGGGGTTGACTTGTTCGTACTGTGTGTTCCTGAAAAATTGACAAATAATAGATTTTAAAAACTTTGATACTTAGATAAAATGTTTTACCAGGTCTTATTCATTGACCAAGCATTGATTAGTCGAGGCGGAGAGGGTTAGTGACAGAAAGCAGAGGCTGGGAGGGTTGGTGACAGAAAGCAGAGGCTGGGAGGGTTGGAGACAGAAAGCAGAGGCTGGGGAGACAGAGGTGTTAGTACATGGTGCAGTGGGGCTAAGAAGTGTGGATGACTTGAAGGGGGGGCTGGTTGCTAGTAGCGAGAGCAGTGTCTATTGAAGACTGAACTGATTTGACTTTGTGCTCTTTAACCTTATCCTCGAAGAGGTTGAGTAAAGACTTAACTGGGTTAGTGACTGCAGGTGAGAATAGGGGCTGAAGATGCCTAGACTGTGAGGGGCTCTCAGGGAGATTAACAGGAGTAAAAGTGGAAGGTTGATAAGGGTTGAAAAAAAAGAGATAAAAAAGAAGGGAAGGTGAAGGACCACAGTGGTTTCTTCTTTTTACACTGACTGCCGGACGTTTGTGTGTTAGTTAGGGATATATGAAGTGGGTTGGAGGGAGGCATAAGAAAGTGAAAGGCAGCAATGGATTTTATGCGACTCCTAGGCATTGTACCATTTTGGGGCATTTGAGATGATGATAGAAGTCACTTGATGGAGAGGAGACAAAAATTGAGATAAGGGTATCCAGGCTAAGATCATCAGAGCTAGGATGAAGTACGGATGCAAAAGTGGCAATTAGGTGATTTGAAGTGAAAAGGAAAGAGAAGACGATAATACAGGTGTAGGGCTGAGGGAGAGAAAAGATATTGGAGGGAAAATCTTGGAAGGGTAGAGCAAAAGGGGGAGATAACATAGGTGTTAGAGTGGAAAGGTGGGGAGGATGAGCGTTGATGAGGAGTTGCTATAGTGACAAGTTTTTTGTGATGAGAGAGGAGAAGGAAGCAGGAGACATCTTGTCGTGGTAGGGTTATGTAGTTAAGTGTGGTGAATGTAAGAGTGGCGGTAGCAGAGAGGTTGAGTAGAAGTAGGAAGAGCCAGACGAATGGGGAGCAGTTGGAGAGGAGAGAACAGGTAGGGAGAAGAGATGGGGCTTAGAATATGAGAGGTGGGGATTCAAGAATAAATGCCAATCTTTGTACAAACAGGGATTTGCACAGGGAAAAGAATTAATAGTTGTGTGACACAACCTCACACTCTCGCAGTTTTCAAATGGTCGATTGTAGCAGATCAAACCTACGAAAATTTATCAGGGGAAAAGGCCCTGATAACCGAAAAAGCATGTGGAATTCGGTGTGTTAAAATGATTTTGCATGTTATTTTTCATTTTCATGTTGAACACGTAGAATAGAAGTTATTTACCACAGCTGGAAGAAGCATTACCCAAACCTACCGAGCTTGTAATGAGGGATTCACAATCTCTGGGCTCACCTGGCACATTTGTGGATCCCTAGACATAGCTTCCAGAGCCCACCAGCATTTTAAAAATGTATGAGTTCGCACATTGTGACATAAATGTAATACTCAGGTAAATGTAGCTTCCCAAAACTACTGGGAGTGGTGGATGTGGATAGGAATCAAAAAGAGTTCGTTATTATGCTGTTTTTGAATTTTTGTGCTGTGCTGTAATATTTTTCTGTTATTTTTGTGATATTTTGCGGTGCTGTTGTGTTGAATTGTATATGTTGTGTTAGTGATGTGTGATGTAGTGCTGGTGTGATTTTGTTGTTGTTGTATAGCTGCTATTTGTTGTGCTATTGTACTGTGTTCTCAGTAGCAATTCTGTTGCCTTGTTAGTTATGTGGTCTTGTGTTTTGTACTGTTGCTGCTGTGGTGGTTTGTTGGTGTTATATGGTGGTTTGTAATATTTATATTGAATGCTACTGATTTTGCTTTGTGACGTGTTGCTGTGAAATGTTGTTTTCGTCGTGTTCAGTTGTGTTGTTTTGCTGTGCTGTTAGGGAAATGTGCTCTGATGCATTCATATATTGTGTTAATGTGGGGAAGTGTTTCAAAATGGGCATGGGGCAAATGTATTGGGGCTTTACAAGGTCTAATCTTTTGTCTTGATGGTTTAAGAACTGAAAATATAGGATTAATTCAGATGCCAAATTTACTTTAATTACTTCAAAATATTAAATGCTTTTCGGATCACCTCCATTATTACTTTGCAATCTATACCCCAGCACACCAACACCAACATGTACAAAATCTTGAAGAAAAAACTTTGGTTGTTCTGACCAGGTATCTGTGACATTTCATAAAGATATTTCGACTAGTACCAAGGTTATTAGTGTAAATGTAAATAAACAAAACATTAACCCTTGAAAGTGTGTTTTCTTTTTTTGTAAACCAAATCACACAAAGCTTGCAGGCGCATCAATGGGAATACTAGGAGTTCCCATCAGATGGCATGCCTAGCCTTGCTAACACCCGCCACTCCTATCTCTTCGAACATGGACACCTTCAACACCGTAAAGAGAAAACTGCCTTTTCTAGCTGCAAAACTGTTCCCCAGGTGATACTTTGCGGCAACTGCCTCTCCTTTATTAAACATTGTATATACTAGCTGTGGATACTTCAGCAGCAGTACAAAGTTTGAGTGCTCATGTGAGAAAGTGGATTATTAGTTATGGTGGATGGTAGTCCACCACAAGTAATAATGATACTATTCTTGTTAGGTCAAATAAAGGTTTCAGAAATTTAAACCTGAGCTCAAAGCTTGGTAGCTAAAAGTTTCAAAACAGTTAAAAAGCCCAAAACACAATGCAATATAAATCTCAATCCAATTACGAAATTAGAGATTATTTTAAAGAAAACAATTAAACAAAAACAACAAAAATCCAATAAGGGGACCCGGAGACAAGAATTTAAAAAAGTTTAGATAAAGAGTGCAAAGATCCAACTGCAGGAAACTGGTCATGCTAAACCAAAAAAAAGGGTAAGATTTAAGGCCGACTGTGATGGATTGCGGTTTGGATACAAAGACCAGTTATGTCCCAGTTGGATGTTTTACCTTCTGACTTAGTCTCGGAAATTGAAGTCAAAAGTCCTCAGTGGAGCAAGGCAGCAGGCTGAGGCTGAGATGTATTCCACAAGGTTGTTTATTGAAGATTTCTACCTTCGGACTTAGTCACTTCTGACGGTGCAGGGATGTTTATATCTCAATCTTCGTGTGTAGTCATTAAATGACCCCCACCACTGGTCATAGGCCTTTGTTCATTGATGTAGAGAGTTTAAAAGGAACAATAATTTAACCAGAAAACACTTTGTGCACATAAGTGCTCGTGACACACAAGGTGAACGGCGCAAGTGACAAGTGACACAGCGATGAACTGCACAGGGTGAGCAGTTGTGAAATATTTACAAAGTCCTTTGGGTTCACAAAAAATTATTTACATGAGACTACAGAAGATTTTTTAGCAATATGTGAACCAGAGGCAAGCGCCAAAAGTTGCGCTGGGAGTCAACGACGTTTTGTCCCTTGGTAAGTCAGAGTCATCTTCAGGACCAGGTTACCGTTGCGTGGGTGCTGTACATAGGGAAGTAACGAGGAGAGAGTGAGGGAAGAAAGTGAAGAATCGAGCAGGGTAGTTTTAGAATAATAGAAAAATACCTGATGGGGGAACAGACCAGGAAGAGTAGATCACTGGTAATGGGTCCGGTGCTCAGCGTGATACATGTACTGCCAGCCGGAGTACACAGGGGAGAAAAACGCGCTAAGGGAAGAATGAAAGATATGGTCAAAAGGACGGTGGGAAGGAGCAACCACAACGAGGGAGGTACCGGGCATGAACTCTCCCTGATTGGAGCAAAAGAACGTCCCAAGGGTTGGGGCGGACGATCACAAACATGGGCGTCCTGTGCAAGAGGGAGTGGGTGGCCACGTGCCGGCGAAATTTTAATACGTCTGGAGGCTGTAAGAATAAATCATGGTTAAGGGAGCCAAGGAAGTGGTAAAACCAGGCACCAGCATGGGAAGGGAAGTGCGCTCACCTGAGGGATAGCCGGAGATGCTGCGGTCCAGGGAGAGGTGGTGGAGAGGAGCCGGCATCAAAACTGTGGTGTCCGGGGGCTGGGCAAAGGGAAAAAAAAAAGGGGGTGGGAGTGAGCAGGGGGAAAGACAAGGGCGGTACTGGTGAAAAGAATCGGGGACCGGGGTGCGGTCGGTATTGGCACTTGCCCGGTCGCTTAAGATGCCAGGGATACCGGTTTGGTGGCAAGGTCGCGGCAGGATCCTACCGTAGCTATTCGAGTCGATCGGTGTGAGTACTTTCTTTTTGCAACTATATGTGCATGTCTATATAATAGCCTATTCTGGAAAAGTACAGCACCTGCAGTGAAAGAGAAAAACATCTAGTGCAAAACAACAATTCAACATGAAAAACAGATCTTTTAATGCTAATGTATTAATTGCTGTTAATATGGCAGAAATAGTTAACGCTAACTTAAATCAAAACATTGTGTTACTCCGCTTATGTGTTACCAATGACTACCCATTACAAATTGCCATTAATTTTGTGCGCATTACTTTGCATAAAGATTTGCACTTTTCATTTGAATGTGTTCCTATTTTCAAAATGAGCAAATTCGCTACAGTACTTCTTTGGAGCTCAGATTCCTCCAGTGACGCAAGGCTGCAAGCTGTAGTCCAACACGGCTCCAAAGGCTGGATACCTTCTCCACAATGTCCCACTGAAACAGATTTGCTGCTGCACGAAAGCTGTGAGCGGGGGCAACCTGAATCTTTGGCACAGCTGCAATGCAACTTTGCCGGATTGACTTGGCAGGTTTGTCCCAGTCTTCTGTCGGTTTTCCAGGCAAAAATTCCAGAAAAAGATTCTAAGTTGGATCATTTAGGGATAGGCAAGAACGGTACAATCTTACACTAGCCAAAAGTTCAAGGACCTCAGGAACAGCACTTGGGGGTTAGGACTCAAACCACAGAAGCAACCAGCAGGGTCCAGTGTAGGTCCAATTGAAACTGGTCAGCTGGGATCCTTCCGGAAAATGGGCTTCTTGCAGCTTTTGTGTCCCTGTAGCTTAATAGGAAGTTAGCCAACTGATCCTTGGGGTCTACATTTCAGTCCTGGGTACAAGTGAGACCCAGTTCAGCCCTTAAATTTCTCCTCAGAGGTCACAACAGCAGGTGCAGTCCTTCTTCTGTCTTCCACAGGTACAGAGGAGTTCTGAAGAGGGTACTAGGATGCCACATGTATGCCCAGTGTGAGCCTGTGGCTACGGGAGACTCTTTGCCAATCCCTAGCCAATTAGGTAAATGTTCCCAGGGCTGACCCTACCCACTTTTGCAACACTTCCTGTGTGTTTTACTTGAACTATTCCTCAGTGCCCCTCTCTACCTAAAACCAACATGCCAGAATCTTTCTTCCCCCTAGCTAGCCTATCATAGCTCCCTGTGTCCAACCACAGGTGTGGCCATCAGGCAAATCCTCCCTTGTGGTCACTTCAAATCAATTCTGCTGTCTGTTCAAGGGTAGGAATCCTTCAAAATAAATTTAGTTCCTGGGCAAAGCCCTGATGGCCACACTATCAAGCCCCTTTCTCTTAGTCTCAGATCTGAGAGCAATTCAGTTCCTGGGTGACAGTGAACACTGCAGAAAGGCATTTTTAGCTCAGGTAAAAAAATAACAACTTTATAAACGTATCATTTTCAAAATAGTAATAAAATATCACAACTCCTTAGGTTTGTTGTTGTCGTTGGTAAGACAACAGGAGTAGGCCGCATTCTGGTCTTTCCACTCAGCGAGTCACCTTGGTCTGTTCTATGACACATCACCTTGTTGTTGTCGTTGGCAAGACAACAGGAGTCGGTGTTATTCTGGTATTTCTATTTGGCACATCACCTCGTTTGTTGTGGCTGCCAGATAACATGGAGCAGGGAGAGAAGAATCAGCAAATTCTCCTGACACCCTCGACAGGGCCAATATTTCCTGCTTAACCAACAAGTTGCCTTACGGTGATATGCACACCTTTAACAGCATATCTGCTTCCGATTCAAGTTTGCTTAACGGTGATATGCACACCCTAACTGCATATCCTCTTGCTGATGTCTTTCAGTTACAAGTGGTTTAACTGTGATATGCACACCCTTTACTGCAGATCACTTTGCTGATTTTAATGAACTTTTGTGAATGGTGATGGCACGTGTACTTTCTTACTGCGCGTCTTCTTGTGTAAATAGAACGGTGATGCGCACACCATTCTATTTAAAACACTAATTGTTTTCTTCATTGCTTAATGTATAAGTGGCTGACTCTTTCCATAACTGCATAGTTTTTAAAATACTGTTCATCTTTCTTTAACATAGTGTTAGTAAGCAAGTACTTTTGTCTCTCAGTGTGAGGGCAGTATTCTTCAATTTTTCAGGTTGATTTCAGGTGTGAACTACACACAGGCACGATGGTATGTTTATAGTCTCGGGTGTGGAACTTGCACACTGGCACTCTGATATTTAGGGCCTGGGCTTGAGTTACTTTATTCCTTATGAAGATGCACAATATTATGCCTCCACCCTTCTTTTTGTCTAATTGTGAGGAATCCCAGGAGGAGGAATGCGAGGGGGAAGAGCAGTACCTACCCTCGTTAGGTTATCGGATACGGGAAAGAAGAAGCCGAAGAGAGAAAGTAAGGAAGGACTTTCATTGTCTCTCGCAGGAGGAAGAACGGGGCGTGATGGACTCCACTGACCAATCACCGAGCGTCAGAGGAGGACGAAAGCCGACCACCAATCCAAGTGAGGAGGAGGATCGGGGCGTGAACAGGAAGAAGAGGAAGACACGCAGACCGGGCCGGAGGGCGCGGAGACGGGAGAGACGGCGACGCTGTGGCCGGGAGACGCCACAGGAGAGCGTTCCGAAGATGAGGGTCCCGGCGAAGACCAAGAAGCCTGTTTCGAGGAGTGGTGGGCACCCTCAGAGGAGACAATGCCTCCTGCCGCAAATCGAATCATTGAAAGCTCGAATCGTTTTTTCCTTCTTTCTTTTTCCCTCCTCTTTTCCTGGTCCCTTTCTGTCTCGTTTTTGCTTCCGTCTTCACAAACCTCACGGGTGCTCCTCAAACCGTGGTGATTGGATTTCCTTTTCTACAATATCGTAAACCGTGTTCCTAAAAGACAGTGACTATTTAGTTTATCTACGCAGCTTTACCCTATAACCTGCATCTATTTTATTACGTAGAGCATTCAGTCTCCACAATACCCCACTATCGTTTAGGTGAGTGAAGGGACCTATCCTATATCGAAAACCATAAAGAAGAGACTCTTACTTACCGCCACTTTCCTTTTTCATTTTTTTCTTTCGAGCCTCCGAGTGGTTCCCATCATATGGAAGGCTGAAGACTGACGGCATCCACCTGTAAAAAGAAGAGAATAAAAAAAAATAAACATCCTTGCTTAAGAGAGAAAATTGAGAGACCTAACCCAAACAAAGTAACATTTAATCCTTTGTTCAATAAATTCGCTCATCATTAAAAAACTTGTACAGCCTCCTCGCTTCTGTTTCCGCTCATCCCTCCCACACTAATCCTGGAGAACCGCCCATTAGGTGATTGAAGTGGAAGAAGGTCTTCATGCATTATGCACACATGTGTGGTGTCTCACTAAGTGCTGAGAGGAAAACTTCCTTTTTGCTGCATTCCTTAGGACCCGAAGGCCAAGAGGTCTTCAAACATTTTCTGACGTAAGTGAAAGTGATACAGATAATCCTAATGAGTTTGAGATATGCTTGGCAAAATTAGATAAGCACTTTCTACCAAAAGTAAGTGCGATCTTGGAATGCTACAACTTCGGTAGATGTAAGCAAAAGGCACAAGAGTCAGTGGAGTCTTATGTCACAGACTTGCCTAAGTTGGGTGCTACTTGCAAGTTTGAAAGCTTGTTGGAAGAGCGAATACGCAACCAGTTTATGTTGGGTTGCAACATAGAAAAGACTAAAGACGAACTGTGGGAGAAAGACAACCCCAAATTAGATGAGGTGCTGCTGGTGGCCAAGCGTATTGAACACTGTCTTGTCAGTGTGGAGGTGTTAAAAAGGATAATGGCTTAGATTACTCCGAGAAGGTGCAAACTATTGCTGGGACCTCTACCAAAAAATAAGGCAATTCCTCAACCAAATTAGGCAATTCCTTGTCCTTTGACAACATGAAAATTGTTAAAAGGAAGTGTTTTCGATGTGGAACTAGTGGGCACCTTGCTAACAATAAATCTTGTCCTGCTTTCTCTGTCAAGTGTCGCAGTTGTGGCAAAACAGGACACTTTACTAAGTACAGCAAATCATTTTTTTTAAAAACAAACGTGTGAAGGAGGTGGGGTTTGATGAGAGTGACTGTGAGTATGCACTGTGGTGAGGTAGTGCTTCCAATAGATCATCATAAAAACAAAGGCCCCATTGATAGTCTGTTATTCAATGGCCAGTCTGTCCGGATGTTATTTGATTCTGATGCTAAGATCTTGCTTATCCTATGAAATTTTATCGAGAGAAACTTAAAGGGAAAGTTCAGTTTTTTAAGCCTGACATTAAACCTTTGGCTTATGGCGGTCAGCCAATAAAACTGCTAGGGTATTTTTGGGGCAATCAGGAGTATAAAGGCCGTTTCACAGTGGGTAAGGTTTACATCTCTTGTAAGGGAGATAGTATCAATCATAAGTTGGGTCTGCCAAGGTGATCTTGAGGTTATGCTAGATCCAAGTGGTGAACCCAGATTTATTTTGAAGGAAAGGCCTCCCGGTGGTAAGGTGATGCAGAAGGTGAAGTCTGATGCGGATGGTAACATGGTGGGGAAAGAGAATGATGTCATAAATGCGTGTTGCGCAGAGAGTTTGAAGGATTTTTTAGTGACAAATTGGGTTGCTTCAGTGACTATACTCATAACATTGTACTGAAGGATGGGGCTGTACCTGTGTCCTGCAAAGTTTGCGGCTGCCTCTAACCCTGCTTTCTGAGCTTCAGAGGTTGAACAGTGAGGACATCATTGTTCAGACAGAGGCTACTGAGTGGCTTGGACCGGTCATCCTCACGCACAAGGCTTCTGGCAAAATAAGGCTCTGTGTGGACCTTAGGGATCTTAATAAAAATGTGGTGGCAGATAGGTACCTGCTCCACAATACTGCGGAAATGCTTGCATTTCTTGATGGGGATGTAGTTTCTTTTCAACACTAGACCTCATGGCAGCGTATCATCAAATCAAATTAGACGACGCCTCTATGAATCTGAACTCTTTTATTACTCCTTTTGGTCTGTTCAAATTCACGAGGTTACCCTTTGGGTTAAATTCGGCTGCCTCCGTGTTTCAGAGGGCCATGGAAGACGTCTTGGGTGGTGTTTCTGGGATTACGATTTACCAAGGTGAAGTTTTAGTGTTTGGCACTTCTCAAGAGGAGCATGGTGACAGAGTCAAGCAGGATTTGGGAAGGTTTAAAGAGAAGGGCCTTATCTTGAGGGAGAATAAGTGCAAGTTTATCCTCTCCGAGATTGAGTATCTAGGTCACAAATTTACTAAATACGGTGTTAAACTCAAGAATCAATTAGTGAGGACTAGTGATGGTCTCTCCACTCCAAATTGCAGGGATGACTTGGTCACGATTTTGGGTATGGCCGAGAATTATAATAAGCTTGTACCCAGGTTTGCTAGTCACACTTACACAATGAGAGTGTTTTTCAAGAAAGGAGTCAAGTTCTCTTGGTGCACTCGTTGAAATTCTGAGTTTCAAGATGTCAAGAAGGCACTACGCGATGCCCCCTCTTTGCAAAGTTTCGACACTGGGAGGCAATCCATCCTCATCACGTACACCAATGCCTAGGGATTAGGTGCGGTCTTGAAACAAATTATTGCAGTAAGAGAAGAAACTAAAATATTTGTGTCCAGGGCTTTAGTGGGGCTTGATAACCACTACGCTGTAATTGAGAAGTATGCCCTTTGTATATACTGGGCTATTAGGAAGCTCAAGAAGTTCCTCTGGGTGGAACCTTCATGGTCAGGTATGATCATAAACCCCTGAAGGATGTGTTCTTTAAAAAGAGTTTGGATGCCATTTCCTCTCACATCTGTAAGTGGGTGGTCGAATTACTGGATTACCACTTCAGGGTCGAGTATATTCCTGGGACTGAGAACAAGGTGGCTGACTGTTTGCCATGCCTTGTTTCTACATAGACTGAGACTGAGGGTGATTCAAAGAATGACCTGTGGTACTTGGATGATTTTAGTGTTTGTGAAATCACTGAAGGGGTGATTAGCGAGGAGGTTTGGAAAGATTTGTTAGTGAAAGACGTGGTGTTACAAGGATTCATTAATCAGATTTCTAGTGGTTGGTTTCGTAAGAATGTTGTGGGTGATGAAGTCCAGAAATACTGGAATGTTGGTGATGAACTTTCTGTCAAGGGTGATCTACTCGGGAGGGGCATGAGATGGGTGCCTCTCGGACAAGTTTGGGATAATTCATTCAGTTCGGACATCAAGGGATTTTCAAAACTAAGGAGAGAATCAGGTTATACATCTGGTGGCCTGGGATTGACGTGCAGATTGAGAGAGCTATGCAAGATTGTTTGGAGTGTGTCTCTAGTGACAAGGTTTGCAAGACCAGGGTTCAACCTATGACTATGAGAGAAAAACCAGAAAGGACCTGGCAGGAGGCTCAGGATATTTTAAGGCATGTGACCTGCAAGACTGGACAGTATTATGTTCTAGTCTAACTTGCAATTTATTCAAGGTGGCCAGAGATTTTCATCACTCAATGTATTGATACACAGAAAGTAATTGAATTCCTTATTGACCTATTTAGTAGGGAGGGATTACCTGAATGTATTTTGACAGGCAATGGTGTCCAATTGGTTTTCAAGGAAATTGAAGTGTTTTTGTCTGAGCGTGGTATCAGACATAAAAAGTGTTCTCTCTACCATCCCAAGGCCAACGGGATGGTGGAGAGGTTTAATAGGGTTCTGAAGGAGTCTCGAAAAATAGCAAAATCTCAGAACAGGGACTGGAGGTCAGAAATTGTTGAGGCTCACTCCCCATTCAATCACAAGCAAGATGCTTTTTTGGATTGTTCAGGGGTCGGGATTCAATCACTCTTATGTGTCCCAGGTGGATGAATTGCAAAGAAGCAGGCAAACTCCCGACCTCAAAGGAGTGGACAGTAGTTCAAGATGAGAAAGCTGCATAGCAAGGGAAGCCATTAATGAATAAAAAGGTAAAGCCTCCCAGGTATTAAAAAATTGCAGATTCTCCAAGGTCAGAAGGTCAGTGCAAGGGAAATAATAGGCATAGTGAACAGTGACAGAAATGCAAGGTGGAGTGAAAATCCCTTTCATCGCTGGCATGAATACCCACTCTTAGTGCTCTAACATCAGATAATATTACATGGCTCCTTCCTGGTAAAATAAAAAAGATGGAGTGCTAAACTAAAGTTTGGCAAGGTGGGAGTCACTCTGGCTAAGTTAGATTGGGAGGGGTTTGAATCAAATGATCAGACTCAAATTTCAGAGTTAATTTCTTTCATAAATTCAGCACAACCAAGACAAAACCTATGGCCTTCTGTTTCAGAAACTGATTGATTACAGTCAATATTGCTTTAGAGAAGAAGAATTCACCTAAACTCCAATAATATTTGGAAGCTATAGATACGGCCTTACACCCATTGAAGGGCACGCTTCAACAGCTGGTTTATAAACAGTAGTTACTACCAAGTATTTCAAGTTTCTCGACATTCAGTTTTATCAAATGAACCAAAACAAAAAAAAAGATAATTTGCGAAGCCTTCCAGACCAGAACATAAAAATGGTCCCAGCAGCTGCAAACGCTTTTCAAACAGGAGATGTAGTTTCACTCAGCACATCCACATAAGAAGAAAATTATATTGATGTCCATGACCAGCCTAATGATCCAATGGTGAAAAATCCCAATCTCAATCAAGATATGGCTAAGTTTGACCCAGAGACCAAAGAATACTTTGGGTCTGCACAGTTGTTCCATTTTCTTCAGCATGTAATGCTAGGAGTCAAAGAGAACAAAATCATCTCAAGCGAAAATCGCATTGCAGATTCAAACTAAATTTGACCACATTAACGAAAAAATTTAAACACTTGCATCTTGTTTAGAAGAAGTGGAATCTAGAGTCTCTGAAGTTGAAGATCCAAATCATATGCAAGCAAATTCAAAACATGTAATCAATTTGAAATCCAATTCAATTCTTTCTTTATTCGACCTTCCAAAGACAGGTCATAAAACATACACATAATAGAAAACATCATTAAGATGAAACACATCACAGAAAGTTACAAACACATTTACCACATAAAATAAGTACGACCACAGACAAAAACGGTAATTTGATCGTAACTAAAGTGATGGTGCAAATAGACTGAAACCGAATAAATAGCAGCAAATATTGACCAATGGCATTAAATGTTAAAATCAGTCATATAAACAAGTTAGCAACAACAATAAACGTTTTAGCAGCGATACAAATACAATATATACAGAAACTAATAAAGTGCATAGATATTAAAACAACATACTCCTTCTCTTTACAAAAGTGCACTTCAAAAACTCGTGACAGCAAAACAAACATCACGGTCATTGAGTTGCTGGAGGAAATGCAGCGCCGCTTTACACTTAGAAAATTTGTGCCTGCGCAAAAGAGGTATTAAAAATTTCCTAGTAAATGGAAGATAACATTGACAGAAAAATACAAAATGTAAAATGGTTTGGCACGAATGTTCATCACAAGGGCAAGTAGTAATAGATGCAGAAGAATACTGGCCCAGGGAAAAGCATATCACCCTGCGGAACGACCCCAGCCTAAATCTTGTTAACAAATTCCTTTTGTGGACATTATTTACATATAAAAGATACGGGACAATGAAAGGAGGTACTTGTATAAGGCAATAATCCCTAGCGGAGGGTTTATTTATTTATTTATTTGAAAAGTTTTATATAGCGCTGGCTAGACCCGGAGGCATCAGAGCGCTTTACATGAGGATATCGTTACAAACGAACAGTGATACATAGTTACATTTGATTACTGGAGCATAACATAGCATAGAGAAAGAAAACCGTGTTACAAAAGAATACATCAGTTAATAGAGCTTTATAAAACATAGAACACAGGTCCTAAGGAGCAAAGAGGGTAGTGGGGAATAGTAAAGGGGTTAGAATGTAGAACAAGTCTGGCAGACCGGTCAAGGAGGATAGTACTTCAGGGGATAAAAAAGTCGGAGTAAACGAATCGAAACAAACCGGAAAGGGTCCAGGGATCAAACAACAACCAGTGCCGGACTCTCTCGCTGCGTCCAGGGATCAAACAACAACCGGTGACGGGCTCCCTCACTGCGTCGGGTAGAAATTAGAAATGGAACGGGTGTGAAGGAGGGCGAAAGGTTACCTCACATTGACCAAACGAGAAGAGAGGGGTGAAGGAGTCTTAGGAGGGGGTCGACAAAAGGCAAAGGTCAATCCGGTGGCCCGAGTACAGGGCGTTGGCCAGCGGCATGACTTGAGCGGGGGGACAGTTGCAACCACAAGATGGAGGATCCCGGTCATTGGCCCCAGTCGCTTCATAAACAAAATGGCGAGATTGCAGATTAAACAAAAAGTCGATCGAAAAGTCAACATTAAAGCCTACCCCAGGAGCAGGTCTGAATGGGGAGGCAGCAGTTGGATTCTGGTGGGAGGAAGGTTGTAGGGCGCCAAACTCTCTCTGATCGTCATAGTCAGGGGAAGACAGAGCGGGCGCCCAGGCAGCAGTCCCAGCAGAGGAAGGCAGCTGCGGGGTCAGGACGGCGCGCATCTCGGTAACAAAGGGAAAGCAAGCTCGGAGATGCAGAGTAGTAGCGTCACGGCATTCTCGTTGGTCTCGTTCCTGCATAGCGGGATGCCAGGCGACCATGTTTCAGGTCCGGAAGGCAGGTGAAGGAAATGGAAAGGTCCGGAAAGGCAGGAGAAACGGCCGGAGGGTTGATCCCCATCTCATCCCCTCAACAGCCACCAGTCATCTCCACCGGGCAGCATGGTGTGCAGAAATTGGAGTCCGCCATCGGAAGAACCTCGGTGAGTCATCGGAAAGGTGGGGGAGGTAGGTAGGAAACCCAAACGGAGAGACGAAGTAAAGTGTGCCAATGACCGGCTGGGTAGGTGACGGCCACGGGGGTGATCCCCAGCCAATCTCCCCTATAGCTACCTGGGAAGCTCCACCAGTCAACGGCCACGACGCTATGTCTCAGTGGTCGGCAGAACACTCACGATTCTTCCGAAGTTGCAAGGGCAGGACTCGAAATTCAGTCGCGGGAACTTGGAGAATCGGAAGGACCGCAGTCCAAGGAAAGCCCAGGTGAGTAAAGAGGCCCAATGAGGGGGTAGACTTCCGGGGGTTACAGCCAAAAAGGCGCTCCCTAGCCGGGAGCTCCCGGCCGGAGCTCCTCACCTGACATCCTGCTGACGGCCTGACGGAGCTGCTGGTTCCGCCTCCCTGCTGTACTCTGTGAGATATTGTGAGTTTAAGGTTGGGAACTGATGGTAGCTGGCCAGCTAATTGACATGGTATTCTGTGAGCAGAGTTTTTATAATGCCAACCCTGGGAGCTGCAGAGCCCAAGGGTTTAGATACTTCAAGCAATTCCTGGACAATTCTTTGTGCTTTCGGAAGCTATCCAAAGCCCTCTGACGATCCCCTTTACCAATTGAATCTGGGTGCTCAAACAATGAGGCATAACCAAGTTCCATGAGGCAGGTTTTGATATATTGGAGCCAGGGGATAGAGAGGCCTCGAGTACAACTTAGGCAGTCTCTGATAATTGGCCGATTGAGATCAGCTTCTTCATTTGCCCAGATGGAACACCAGGTGGCTAGAGGTGCCGCGTTTATTGTATCTTGAACATAAACAAGACCTAACTCCAAGTGGAGGGAGAAGTGCGGCGAGGAAGGGGGAACTCCTAGAACTCTGCGACAAAATCTATTCTCCTCTGATTGCATAGCAAGTGCGTCCCTGCATCCCCAGATGCCCATGTCATATGTTAAAATCGGTATACATTACGATTATAAATCTCTAAAATTGGGGCTATGGGCTTTTTACCTATGGATGTAGCAAGGGAAAAAGTAGTACCAACTGCACGCGTAAATCGTGTTATTCTGTTTTTTATGCAGGTATCCACGTACAACCTTCATCGAATTCCAGGCCTAAATACGGGAAGGAACTAACCCTATCCAACTTTTTGTCCTCTATGTTCAGGCTACAGGATTTGGTATTTTTAGGGCCACAAATCATTACAAAAGTTTTCTTATAATTTGGCAATTTGAAATCCAAATAAGAAGATTTGGATAATAATTCATGCAGGCTCAACCCAACACTGATAGGAATCATGGAAAAGAAAGAAAACGGGCAAAATATAAACAATTTTGTTATATGACTAATAAAAAACATGTAGTGCCCACGGCAAGACATGACTAGTACTAGACATCAGAGAGCTCAATTAACACTTCAAAGCAAGACACAAGATCTTGCACAATTTTGGTGATCTTTTTGGTCATTCAAATAAAAGAACAAATATTGACTAAAGCAATTCGGTCTAAATCATTCAAGGTCCAAAATCAATTTGGTTTCATGATTTATGTAGATGTTTGCTGTGGGACTTCAAGGCACCGATGGGAACTTAGACAATTAACAGAAAAATTTAAACAATTGTAAATTCAGACACAATTAATTCAGGCTGGGAAGCTGAAGGTCTCATGGTTGGGCCGTGATTTTTCATTTTCTCATAAGTGCCTGCTGTACAAAGTTTATTGAACAAAATACAAGATGCCTGAGTTCTAAAAAATAATTATGCTGTAATCCCTAAAACTCATTGGTTTCCTTCTTTTTTTGTTGGTTTATTGTTAAGCCATATGTGGGTTTATTGTTAAGCCATCTGTGTTTTTATAGCACTCTAATCACCCATGAGGTAATCAAGGCTGTCTGAAGCAGGTGCGTGAGGCCAGCCCAGTCCTCTTGTGACCTACTTGGCTATCCCTTCATACATGGGGGCATATTTACGTTCCCTGGCGCATCCCTGCATATCAGCAGGGATGCGCCAGGGAAAATGCGTCACGCAAGTTTACCCTTGCGCCACGTCCGATGCGCCGCATTTACAATGCGGCGCATCGTGGCGCAAGGATAAGCAGATGCGTGACGCATCTGCCGGCGGAAGGTTGGCGCAGTGCTGAAGTTGTGTCGCAAGCGCGACGCAACTCCAGCACTGTTCCATTCTTCCCTATCCCTAACATGGTGCGTCAATCCTTACGCAGGCTTGAAGCAGGCGTAAGGATTTGACGCACCAGCGTCGGAAAAGTGACTGCGTGAAATCTTGTAGATTTCACTACGTCACTTTTCCGAGGCGTTCCTGCGCCGGAACGCCCCCCCCTGCGCCGGTACGCCAACATGAAACCTGACGCAGGTTTCATGTGGCGCAGGGGTTTACTACGTGACGCATCTCCCTAGATGCGTCACGTTGTAAATATAGCGCAACGCGGCGCATGGTTTGCGTCGCCGCTGCGTCACATGCGTGACGCAACGGCGGCGCAAAAGTGGCGCAAGGGGCTTGTAAATATGCCCCATGGTGTTTCTGTAGTCTAATCTGCTGGTGATGAGGGCTTCGGTAACTGTTTTCCTGGTGTTGTCTGGTAGCCACTTGAAGATTTGCTTCAGCATCCGTACAGTTGTGAAGCAGGATGAGACCACTGTGTTGACTTGGGCCATTATGTCCAGGTTGTTGTCTATGATGATTCTGAGGTTTCTTGCTTGTTGAGGAGGGCGTGGGTCCAAGGTCTTTGGGCCACCAGTTGGAGTCACAGTATAAGGGCATGTTGATGCTTTGGGTTCTTCTGCGGAGGAAGGAACAGATCCATTCGAAGGCTTGTCCCTGGATGCCTGCTTCGTGGAGTTGTCGGATTAGACTGGGGTGGGAGATGGTGTCATATGTGGAAATAACCTTGTTGAGATGGGGGAGGGTAAAGTTGTCAACCCAGAGTTTGCGAAATCGCAAGACTCAATAGGGCTGCTTAGGAACTAAATGGGTCCCATTTGTGGGAATGGTTACAAATTTATGTTGAGGGTCTCTAGAAGGTAAGGGTAGATTAAAACATTAGGGTGTAGGGTGTATAGATGATTCACAAGTGGCATGGGATGGGCATTTTGAACCAAGATGAATACAGTTATCTCCGGGTTGATAGACCCAGATACCCGTGTATATACACCCTCCCCAAGGTACATAAAAACCTACCCTTTCCACCTGGTAGGCCCATAATATCAGGGATCGAGGGCCCCACTGAGAGATTATCAGAGTACGTGGACGTTTTCCTTAAACCGATGGTGAGTAATTTACCGTCGTTCATACAAGACACAAAGCATGTCTTGGGGCTCCTTTCAGACATAACTTGGGATGAGAGCATGACACTAGTTACGCTAGATGTAACTGCTCTCTATACGAGCATTCAGAGAGAGTGTGGACTGAAAGCCATTAGGAAGATTCTAAGTTCAAGATCTGCAAGTACATGGGAACACACAGAAATGTTAATCACAATGATAGAATTGATCCTAGACAACAATGTCTTTTATTTAAAGAAAGATGGTTTCGACAGAAACAAGGAGTGGCCATGGGTTCCAGATTTTCTCCCTCGTATGCCAACCTCTTCATGGGCTGGCTCGAGGAGAGGTGGATCTGGGGCCCTGATGGCACAAAGTGGACTGATTACATCTTATTCTGGGGTAGATATATTGATGACTGCCTGATGATCTGGACAGGAGATACTGACAAACTGGTTGAATTCGTAAGACATCTCAATAGTAACATTATGAATATCAGATTTACATATGAATCTAGCAGAGAGAAAATAGCATTTCTGGACATAGAACTGTATGTAGAGGATAATCATATTCAGAGTAGACTTTACCGCAAGAGCACAGCAAGCAATGCAATCCTACATGCATCAAGCGCGCATCCTCCCACCAGATTAGTGCTATCCCCTATGGAGAATTTGTGCGGGCAAGACGCAATTGTAGCTCAGAACCTGAGTTTAAAACATGCACAGAAGCAATGATACGATGCTTCAAACAACGGGGTATGACAAATGTGTACTAGAGAAGGCGAAGGCAAGGATTGAGAAGACAGGTAGAGAAAATACTTTGAGAGTTAACAAAAAGAGGAGCAAGGATGCTAGAGTTAGATTCATTACGAATATTAACAACCTCTCAAGTGTCCTGAACAAAAGTCTTAACAGGCACTGGCATATTCTTAAAGAGGACACGACTTTGACTGGAGCTATTAAAAGAAGACCAGAAATTACGTACAGGAGAGGAAGGTGCCTCAGGAATCTATTGAGCCCCAGTTACCCCATAACAAGAAATAACTCCAACTGGTTAACAGAACGCTCAGTGGGTTTTTATGGGTGTGGACACTGCACAGCATGTAAATGGGCGGACAACAGAAAACTGGGGTTTAAGGGCCCTAATGGCAGATGCCACAAGATTACTACTAATATAAATTGTAATTCTAATTTTGTGGTATATATAATAGAATGCAGATGCAGTTTAAGATATGTAGGTAGCACTATAAGACCACTGCGTGAGAGGATTGGGGAACACATGAGGGCGGTCAAACAGGGCGACCTTAGATACCCTATTGCAACACATATCACAGACTGCCATGCACAAGGACAGCATAAAGATTTCTCCTTTTACGGGATAGAACAGATCCAGAGACATCCAAGGGGTGGTAATAGAGAACTTCAATTACGCAGGAATGAGGCTTCCTGGATTCTCAAATTAAAGACAACTGAAATTGGGATGAATATTGATCATGAGATGCACTATTTCTTGGGTAGATAAGTGCACTAGCTTAGTACTTAGCTCCTGGAATTAAGCTTTAATGATCTGTGCTCCTCCTATGTGATCTGATTTGTCATTTCTATTGATTGTATTGTTGTATAGGAAATAGAAATACCAATGGGAAAATATCTAATGCTCTGTTTGAGATGTAATAATGTCACATATATACAATAACACTGACGATTAACAATTAGAATAAGTAAGTGAGAACATACACATAATAATGACACTAGTTTTGTCTAGCATTATCTTTATTTGGACTGGAACTTTTGATTTATTTCGTCTTTGATTTTTACGTTGACTAGCTATTAGTAGCCCTCCAATTTAGTGGGTCAAATTACCATTTTCAGCCTATTGCAATGAAATGATGCATGAATAAAGATTCTATGTTGATCGAATTGATCACTTAATCTCGTGAAGATTAAGGATCAAAAACTTTTTTCTTTGCACTGGTTCCAATTATTGCCGGGTCTTTGCATTTTATATAATATATACATTTTTTCAGTAGTGAGGCATGTTGTTTAGGTTACTCACTTGTGATATAATCTAATGCATGGGTCATGTGGTTCCATATAGAGAGCCTTAAATTACATTAAAATCAATATGCAAAACAAATTAATAATCCCGAATATGGGGATTTAATTTTACACAATTAATCGTATGAACGGGGTTCATTTAAATAGATTACACATATTACGTATTGGTGTAATTGATTTTTTCTCCTAAGAATCGCGCACACACATTGTTTTAATTCTCATAATAGTGGTGCTTTGACCCGTAAATGGAGATCGCGTTTATGTGTGGACTTATAGGGGCAGGCTTATTTTCCTTTCTTATTGGACACAAGCTTCTAGTCTATTGAGGTTTGGAGTCTGTTTTCGATGTCGTTTTGACGTGACTACGTTTTTTGACGTAGTCACGTGATCGAAGGGGAGCGTCATATTAAGACGCTTGGATAACAATGCCGACACTCGCACTCGAGGATACCGGCGTGGGGCACGTTTTCATAATACGGCGTTTTCTACTTTTAAGTAAGTCTGGAGAATGTAGCTTAGATTTTGCCACTTCGTGGGCATTATATGGGGCACTGTCTACATGATAGGAGTTTATCGGGTAAAATATTCCGTGGCTAAGCCAGGTGGTGTATTCTTTTTCTTCCCTCTAGAGACTCGTGAACGCCCTACAGGGCTTTGAAGCTACTCAATCACCACTCAGCAGTCTGTGCGATAAATTACTGACATATTGAAGTTTACCCCACGCCATAGGCTTATGTGGCCTGGAATTTTCGCCACATTGGAAGTATGTATCAATAGGCTGATTTTATAGGATTTTACATGAGGCATGATACTGTATGGTGTCATATGGATCTCTTTTGAAATGAGTGAATAACATATGTATTTTATGTGTTTTGTTCACAGATTGAAATACAGTGAAACCTTTCAGGTTAGCTTATCTCATTTGGAGATATATTTCTTTCAATATTAAGTTTAGATGTATCAGTCCCAATATGTGGGACTTCTTGGTGGTGTTGAGTCACGTTTTTGTCACTGGGTGACATTAGAAGTTGATGGTTTTGGCTTTGGCAAGGATACATATAGCATTATATTGCATCACACAATCTATCATTGTCACGTGCACTGCTTTGTTGTTTTTTTATATATTTTTATATAAAAAAGTAATATTTTAAATAGTATTTGTAGAACATTTTATAAATTTTATGTAGTTTGTTACACAGAAATTACAATGTCACTAAATTATTATATATATATTCAAGCACGTTTTATTGGGGCGTGTTTTCTTTCTCCCTGGGAGCACGTTAGTGTATATTGAAACATAGGGATGTTGATTTAAATTAACGTGAGTTTTCATATTATTACATTTTTACCTAGCCGTGAACAAGTCGCATGTATAATTTTACTGAGGCGACGAAACACGTGTTGGCTTGGGAACGTTTTACATATTGGAAAATACAGTTGGAAGACTGAATAAAGAAGGAGAAAATCAACGATACGCTTCTATTTTTGTTCATATGTGATCAACTACTGATAAATAACACATTTTTTTAATTATATATGTGTGCTGGGGTATATTAAGTACGTTGTCTTGTGGCTTCTTAGCCTTACCAGGAACTTGGGGAGGCTGGTGGTTCTCCCTAACCCTTCAGCACCGCCTTTACTTTGGAACGTTCAAGGAATAATGAGTGAAATTACCTAGTGTGCCTGTACCCTATCACCTATACCACTGTGTCTCTCTTTAAAAACTTTTGTCAAGATAGAGGGCAGCCTAGGTACACAATGACTACTTTTGAAACAATGAGGAATAACAGGGATAAGGAAGCAGATGATATTTTCAACAAAAGGGCAGATAATATGCCTTCTACATCAATGATCCCAGGGGCAACTACTAGAACAAATGAGGGCCTCAAAGATAAGTTTATACGCTTAGAAAGGCTGCGTAAGAACGAAGCATCGAAATGGTGGGACGGAGCCACCCTACGGCAATACATTAAAGTTCGGAGAATACCGAGGGGGCTCCGGTCTCAGATCATACCCACCTATGATGACTTGGATACAGATCTGTTGGTAGCCTGGGAACAGGAACTAACAGACAATTCCAACAAACTAATGACAATACTAATAGAGAACTGTGACAGAAAAACAACAAAGTTACAATCAGAAATAGAAATCTTAGAAATAGAAATAAAATCATTAAATCTACCAGAAGCCACCGAGAAAAACTATAAAATCTTAGATGATGTTATGAAACGCCATCTATCAGAAATCAAGTTGCGCAAGACTAGAAAACTGAAAAGAGACGAAGTGGACTACCTTAATGGTAGAATTTTCACTTTTGCGAAGAAGTATGATTACTTAATAACCAAAGATGATGTCACTACACCAAAAACTGTAGCGTCTACAAGTTCCAGTACTACATCACTCGATACACCAGTTTCCAGTGAATCAGAGCAGCTAAACGGTCTGTCAGACACAACTGACAATGAGAACCGTTTTTTGAAAGAAGTTTTAAGAATCAAGAGAGGCAACAGGGAGCAAAATCGACGTCCCATTACAAGCCCAAAACAAGGAGAGGGAAAAGAGGGGGCAACAGGGGAAGAGAAACAAGGAATGAGAACAAGGTCTTGGAACAAGAGGAAATAGATGATGTTAGCATTATTAATCTGTCCAACAAAACCCTTTCGAATGATGAAGTGTCTCTCCTAAAGAAAGGTTTAAGTTTTTGTCCTAAAAACAATGGAAATGTGGTTGATCTAAAAATTGATTTGTACAAATTTGTTAGAAAAATAAAAATTAAAAAGCACTTTATGATGTACAATGAAGATAATAAAGACCATATGTTGAGCAGCAGTTGCACCCTTTGAGTGAAATTACTATTCAAGAAATAATAGATACTAGATTGCTGCTGTCACTTACAGATTGTGAAGATGAAGTGATTACTACTGATATTATTATGAGAGACCTGAATGTAATCAGTGATGGACAGATCACAAGTGGCTTGAAAGTTAACTCAAAATGGACACCTACCTTACATACAGGCAATAATATCGACATCTTTCACAAACTGGTATTGAATGACTTGGATAGATTTGACTCTAAGAGACATCGACCACATATAACGAATGACAATCTTACACAAGGAGAGAGGTCATCACTTAGACAAATAAGAAAGGATGAGAGTTTAACTATTAAAGAAGCGGACAAAGGGGGTAATATTGTCATCATGAACAGCACAGATTATGAGAACCAGATCTTATCCCAGCTAGGAGATATGGACTGCTATGAACCCCTGACTAGTAACCCCATCTGGAAATTAACAGACCATGTAAACCAACATCTTAAACAGTGGCATGGGATGGGCATTTTGAACCAAGATGAATACAGTTATCTCTGGGTTGATAGACCCAGATACCCGTGTATATACACCCTCCCCAAGGTACATAAAAACCTACCCTTTCCACCTGGTAGGCCCATAATATCAGGGATCGAGGGCCCCACTGAGAGATTATCAGAGTACGTGGACGTTTTCCTTAAACCGATGGTGAGTAATTTACCGTCGTTCATACAAGACACAAAGCATGTCTTGGGGCTCCTTTCAGACATAACTTGGGATGAGAGCATGACACTAGTTACGCTAGATGTAACTGCTCTCTATACGAGCATTCAGAGAGAGTGTGGACTGAAAGCCATTAGGAAGATTCTAAGTTCAAGATCTGCAAGTACATGGGAACACACAGAAATGTTAATCACAATGATAGAATTGATCCTAGACAACAATGTCTTTTTATTTAAAGAAAGATGGTTTCGACAGAAACAAGGAGTGGCCATGGGTTCCAGATTTTCTCCTCGTATGCCAACCTCTTCATGGGCTGGCTCGAGGAGAGGTGGATCTGGGGCCCTGATGGCACAAAGTGGACTGATTACATCTTATTCTGGGGTAGATATATTGATGACTGCCTGATGATCTGGACAGGAGATACTGACAAACTGGTTGAATTCGTAAGACATCTCAATAGTAACATTATGAATATCAGATTTACATATGAATCTAGCAGAGAGAAAATAGCATTTCTGGACATAGAACTGTATGTAGAGGATAATCATATTCAGAGTAGACTTTACCGCAAGAGCACAGCAAGCAATGCAATCCTACATGCATCAAGCGCGCATCCCTCCCACCAGATTAGTGCTATCCCCTATGGAGAATTTGTGCGGGCAAGACGCAATTGTAGCTCAGAACCTGAGTTTAAAACATGCACAGAAGCAATGATACGATGCTTCAAACAACGGGGGTATGACAAATGTGTACTAGAGAAGGCGAAGGCAAGGATTGAGAAGACAGGTAGAGAAAATACTTTGAGAGTTAACAAAAAGAGGAGCAAGGATGCTAGAGTTAGATTCATTACGAATTTTAACAACCTCTCAAGTGTCCTGAACAAAAGTCTTAACAGGCACTGGCATATTCTTAAAGAGGACACGACTTTGACTGGAGCTATTAAAAGAAGACCAGAAATTACGTACAGGAGAGGAAGGTGCCTCAGGAATCTATTGAGCCCCAGTTACCCCATAACAAGAAATAACTCCAACTGGTTAACAGAACGCTCAGTGGGTTTTTATGGGTGTGGACACTGCACAGCATGTAAATGGGCGGACAACAGAAAACTGGGGTTTAAGGGCCCTAATGGCAGATGCCACAAGATTACTACTAATATAAATTGTAATTCTAATTTTGTGGTATATATAATAGAATGCAGATGCAGTTTACGATATGTAGGTAGCACTATAAGACCACTGCGTGAGAGGATTGGGGAACACATGAGGGCGGTCAAACAGGGCGACCTTAGATACCCTATTGCAACACATATCACAGACTGCCATGCACAAGGACAGCATAAAGATTTCTCCTTTTACGGGATAGAACAGATCCAGAGACATCCAAGGGGTGGTAATAGAGAACTTCAATTACGCAGGAATGAGGCTTCCTGGATTCTCAAATTAAAGACAACTGAAATTGGGATGAATATTGATCATGAGATGCACTATTTCTTGGGTAGATAAGTGCACTAGCTTAGTACTTAGCTCCTGGAATTAAGCTTTAATGATCTGTGCTCCTCCTATGTGATCTGATTTGTCATTTCTATTGATTGTATTGTTGTATAGGAAATAGAAATACCAATGGGAAAATATCTAATGCTCTGTTTGAGATGTAATAATGTCACTTATATACAATAACACTGACGATTAACAATTAGAATAAGTAAGTGAGAACATACACATAATAATGACACTAGTTTTGTCTAGCATTATCTTTATTTGGACTGGAACTTTTTGATTTATTTCGTCTTTGATTTTTACGTTGACTAGCTATTAGTAGCCCTCCAATTTAGTGGGTCAAATTACCATTTTCAGCCTATTGCAATGAAATGATGCATGAATAAAGATTCTATGTTGATCGAATTGATCACTTAATCTCGTGAAGATTAAGGATCAAAAAACGTTTTTCTTTTGCACTGGTTCCAATTATTGCCGGGTCTTTGCATTTTATATAATATATACATTTTTTCAGTAGTGAGGCATGTTGTTTAGGTTACTCACTTGTGATATAATCTAATGCATGGGTCATGTGGTTCCATATAGAGAGCCTTAAATTACATTAAAATCAATATGCAAAACAAATTAATAATCCCGAATATGGGGATTTAATTTTTACACAATTAATCGTATGAACGGGGGTTCATTTAAATAGATTACACATATTACGTATTGGTGTAATTGATTTTTTCTCCCTAAGAATCGCGCACACACATTGTTTTAATTCTCATAATAGTGGTGCTTTGACCCGTAAATGGAGATCGCGTTTATGTTTGGACTTATAGGGGCACGCTTATTTTCCTTTCTTATTGGACACAAGCTTCTAGTCTATTGAGGTTTGGAGTCTGTTTTCGATGTCGTTTTGACGTGACTATGTTTTTTGACATAGTCACGTGATCGAAGGGGAGCGTCATATTAAGACGCTTGGATAACAATGCCGACACTCGCACTCGAGGATACCGGCGTGGGGCACGTTTTCATAATACGGCGTTTTCTACTTTTAAGTAAGTCTGGAGAATGTAGCTTAGATTTTGCCACTTCGTGGGCATTATATGGGGCACTGTCTACATGATAGGAGTTTATCGGGTAAAATATTCCGTGGCTAAGCCAGGTGGTGTATTCTTTTTCTTCCCTCTAGAGACTCATGAACGCCCTACAGGGCTTTGAAGCTACTCAATCACCACTCAGCAGTCTGTGCGATAAATTACTGACATATTGAAGTTTACCCCACGCCATAGGCTTATGTGGCCTGGAATTTTCGCCACATTGGAAGTATGTATCAATAGGCTGATTTTATAGGATTTTACATGAGGCATGATACTGTATGGTGTCATATGGATCTCCTTTGAAATGAGTGAATAACATATGTATTTTATGTGTTTTGTTCACAGATTGAAATACAGTGAAACCTTTCAGGTTAGCTTATCTCATTTGGAGATATATTTCTTTCAATATTAAGTTTAGATGTATCAGTCCCAATATGTGGGACTTCTTGGTGGTGTTGAGTCACGTTTTTTGTCACTGGGTGACATTAGAAGTTGATGGTTTTGGCTTTGGCAAGGATACATATAGCATTATATTGCATCACACAATCTATCATTGTCACGTGCACTGCTTTGTTGTTTTTTTTATATATTTTTATATAAAAAAAGTAATATTTTAAATAGTATTTGTAGAACATTTTATAAATTTTATGTAGTTTGTTACACAGAAATTACACTGTCACTAAATTATTATATATATATTCAAGCACGTTTTATTGGGGCGTGTTTTCTTTCTCCCTGGGAGCACGTTAGTGTATATTGAAACATAGGGATGTTGATTTAAATTAACGTGAGTTTTCATATTATTACATTTTTACCTAGCCGTGAACAAGTCGCATGTATAATTTTACTGAGGCGACGAAACACGTGTTGGCTTGGGAACGTTTTACATATTGGAAAATACAGTTGGAAGACTGAATAAAGAAGGAGAAAATCAACGATACGCTTCTATTTTTGTTCATATGTGATCAACTACTGATAAATAACACATTTTTTTAATTATATATGTGTGCTGGGGTATATTAAGCACAAGTAGAGTAGTATGCGTTAATTTTGGCAATATTCTACAAAATTACGTGTAATTAATATAGAGCGAAATGCGTAATCGCGTCAGTTTTTGGCATGAGGGCACATTAACCAAAGCACCGCTTATAACAGCCACTCAAGTTCTTTTGTTTGTAGTAAATTTTCACCACAAATTGTGCATTTTGTTGTACATTTTTACTGTGAATGGCGCCTAATTATGCATATTGGCGTAATGGTGTAATTTCAGGAATTTAAGAAAGTAAACCAGAATTTCCTAAAATTACATAATTTATGCAGCAGTAAGTAAAATTTCTCTCAGGCTTATTCAGGAGGGATGTGAAGGAGATAAAAAGAGGATAAACAAAGACTGATATATATTGTGAAGTATTCCCCACAGAAAATTAATGACATAACATAGCTGGGATGCAAGTGCTAATCGCAAGTTCAAATGTTAAAGGCTTAAATAACAGGCGTAAACGTTGGGCAATTTTAAATTATTGAGAACAAAAAAAACATTGATAGTATTACTACAAGAGACTCACTTACCTAAAGTCTGCGAGCATAAAATACCCTGTAATTGCTTGAAAGAGAAGTTCTTTCCTTTTCTTTGAACACTTATCAAGGTATTGCAGTCATGATTAAAAGGCAATCTGACATAGAGGTTGCAGGCCCTAGCATTACAGACCATCAAGGAAGCTAGACAGTGGTGCCATTAAAAATGGGACCACGGAATCTTAAAGTGGCTTACTTTAAATGTTAAAGGCCTAAATATCAGCTGTAAATGACGACACCTTTCGAATAGTTGGGGCAAAAAATAATAGACACAGGAGAAATTATAGGTATGCTGGTGTAATTTACGTAATTTCAATAATTTCACATTATCATTCATAATGAAATGAAAGATACTTTGGTTGGTTAGACAAAGTATCTGCAAAATTATTGTAGATTCTTGAAAAAGCACCGAACTTAGTGAAAATTTCAAATAAACAAAAGATTAACACTTTGATGCACGTTCACATCTATTTGTAAACCAAAGATCACAAAAACTACTGATGGAAAGAACCTATCCTGAGAATGTTCTTCCTTCATGGCAGTTTTGGTGAAATTCTGTTCAGTAGTTTATGATGAAGTGCAGAGCAAAAGTTCCTGTAGGATGGAAAGTGGAAAACACTACTTTTGGATCTCCCTCAATAACTATGCCAATCCTTGACAAATCTGCATGTAATTTGTGAAGAATAAACTGAATGAAATGTATCAATTTTGTGCTGATTTATCAATGGACTCAAAAGTTATCAATAAATACAACAAATCCATTTCCTCTGTAACAGATAGCTCAAGTAATCACTGTAAGTATTGCTGACTCTGACAAGTAATGCATATGCAGCTATAAAGAGCGTGGAATATTTTTTATTACCATTGTTGATTGTTGGGAAAGGGCTATGACATGACTCACAAGAGGCAAAGACATGTATGGATCGTTATGCCCCCTCCCAGGTTGATCACCTCTGACACTCTTTTCAGTCCTGGGTATGATAGCTTAATGCATTCTGGGTGTTGTTGTATTATTTTAATTCCATTTATCTGATTAGACTAACACACCTGAAATCAATGATTTGTAGGTAAATAGTTCAGGACTAGAGACAGTGTCTATAATGACCTTGAGCGAGGTGGCCACTTAAGCCCCACCTTCTTTCAACAGTGATAGTAAATAGTATATTACTCTTGTAAGACCTGCATGTTAGGTTTATTCTCAAGTGCTGTAGCTTTTGCCCAGCGCCTTAAACCTAGACTTAAAATCACATTAAATAAGTGTTGTTAGAATGGCCTCAGGTGTCTGTGAGCCATAAAACTGTGATTTTCGAAGTTAGATAGCTCTATTATTGTAGTCATCAAAAATAGGCAGAGTGAAAGGGAATTAGCAAAGACATGCTATACCTTGTCGTGTAGTTCCTCTATCACCTATACAGGATCTGCGCGTTCGGATAACATAACTGTGGGATTGGTGGCGGACGGATTCCATGCACCCCCACCGGATACGTTAGCCTGTCTGTATTAGCTAGCTCACAGTGCCACTAGAGTCTCCTCTTATCGGGGAGAGAATAGTTCTTGGCAACCTCAGAACCTCAGAACATGACAACCCTGATCCCCCAGGATCGTGGAAACAATATACTACCTTTCGCTCAGTCACTCGTGCTCACTTAGTTTGTCTCAGAGAGTTACACAGAATAAACAGGCTGGGCGTTTCAATAAGTATTTATTGAACAATTGTCATTCCACTGTATAATAGATGAGCTGCAACAACCATTAGACAGTAGCAGAGATATATGATTAGCAATACTACGAAAGTAAAAGGATGGTAAAGTTCTACCATCTTGCAGAAATCATAAATATATACATGTACATAAAACACATGATAAAAAGTGCGTATTCCTACGATGTCTCCCTAACTAGATGTACCTAAATGTACCTAGCATCTATGTAGGTGTTATGCCAAGAATCCCTCTAGGATCTAGTCAACCCCATTACCTGAGAGTTTAGAGAATGTGGGACCCCGTCCTTGTCTCGAGTTGGACACCCCGTGAGGGATGTTAGACCACTGCTAGCTGGAGCGTCTGCATGCAGGAACCTCAGCGTCTCTGGTCAGTGTGCCAGCCGGGAAGTCACGGTCTCCTCTATCTTCCTAAGCAAGATGTGTTGTATATATACCCATAGGTCTCCCCAGGGGTCCTACCTTGCTGTGTTACTGTGTCGGCCTAAAGGATGACGTTGGGCCTGAACTTTATACAGAGATATTATACAGGAGATGGTAATCCTACTGTTAGTCCTGCTGTGCTTCCAAGAAGCCTCATGCATAATGTATGAGAATCGAACCAGGGAAAAACCTGCGTTCTGAATGCAGTGTCATATCTAGGTAAAAGGTCAGTGCCTAAGAACCGTTATGTATGTAATGTAGGGAAGGATGTAGGTGAAATGTTACCTGCGCCTATATAGGGTACCTATATGGAATATAACACCCACTCCTCTTCTGAATGGACGACATATGTAACCTATTACTGTACTACTAACATGACTAGATAGCGGTACGCACGAAGATTTATAAAACATCTCTTTAGCTAAAATGTTTAAAAAATTCTTAACAAATTCTAAAAACTTACAAAAATTTAAAAGGAAATGTTTCTAGCTCTAAAAGTGTCCGTGATTTATAGTTCGGACTACTACAAGCATTAAAAAAGCCATGTATGCCCATAAAATGAAAGGAAAGTCAATTTAGTTTCCAAGTTCCAAATTTGAGCTTGTTTTAAAAAAGGGCGAATTTTTCCCAGCACGCGACGAGCCAAATGAGTTCAAATGTTTATGTGTCCTGGCTGGTAGACGCAACATTTTCGTTGCTTGCTTCCGCAGTAGACGGCCCCTGTAGCACTTCGCAGAGCACATCAATTGAGCACAGATGTTCCACGCTGTCCGCAGCCGGTGATGGGGCAGCCTGTGCGCCGTCCAAAGCCTGGGTGTCAGAGGAGGAGCCAGTGTTCGGACCAACAGGTGCAGTTACTACCCGTGGTAGCTCAAAGAATGCCGCCATCAACATTGGAATACGCTGTGGACACTGCAGAACATGGGCCGGTATCGGGTCCAGTAAAGCATTCACGTCCGGTGGCGCACATGATGGTTGTGTCAAACAAAGGTCTAACACGCATTCTTCTCCGCAAAACAGGCATCGGAGGACAGGTAAGATGCAGTCTATCCAGACCGGTCGAAATGACAAGAACCAAGATTCACTTAGTTCTCTTAGGCGAGGCGTGCCTAGAAGTTGTACCATGCAGTTACGGTATTTATGCTCCAGGAGTGTTCTTTCCATCGCCTTGGTGACTGGGACGTCCATTGTGTAGCAAATAGAAAACAATCAGGATACCTGCTATTAGAAACACAATCAGCGGAAGTCCTCCAAAGATGCTTCCGAATACGGAGTGTATGAAGTTTGGTATAACTCCAAGTACCGTCTGAAAGGTGCTCAGAAGTCCAGAACCTATGGTCTTAAATATGTGGACAATGCCTGTCGTATCAGACATGTTAAAGATACGATTTACCATTTCTGCGAAATGGAAAGGGCAGTTTGTATGAATGAGCGCCTGTATCTCTGCGAAGACCTTGCGATCTGGAGATCAAAAGTCTCTCGAGCGGAGGTTAAGGGCACAGACTTCTGTAGAAGCATGGCTTTCATTCTGCTTAGAGTTTCAAACCGTATTAAGGAAACATTCAGTGAAGGCCATAACGGCGCCTCCCTGACTGTATGTGTCGGAGGAAACAATACTTGCATACAACAAGTAACCCTAGAGCTCACGGTTACCAGATATGCGATGCCCGGGAGCATGCCACAGCAGCCTTGACTGTTCAGCATCAAGTAACTCCCATTTAAAAGTAGCCTGAATGCTGGAGTAATCACTGCAGCTGGGGCACCCTTCAAATGACAGGACAAGTTTGCTACAGAACCATTACAAGCTCCGTGCAACATTATATCCTGGCATATGAGTGATCCACTTAAAGCGTTCTCACAGTTTGTACCGCTTAGAAACACTTCTCGATCCCCACTCCGGCATCGAAATCTGTATGGTAATTCCCAAGATTCCTTAATGTATTCCTTACCTATTTCTTCATATCTGCCTGCCTGCTTTTATTCAAGGCAATATTGAAACTGAAAAGTAGTGACCGGTAGAGTTATGTGGCCATGGATTAGCCATTCTGTAGACGGTGATTCTGCCACTGTGAATGGTAATCTATCCAGTTTTTCGATACGCAGCATTGTATATTTTGCTTCCCTTTGTGCCAATTCTATCTGTTTATCTGTTAGATTGTATTCAGAAAACAGAGACGTGCTGTTGATAAAACGCCAAGGCACGTAGCCTGCACACAAAGATTGCAGCGTCCAGCTTAACAACATAATAGAACGTAACTGTGATTGCCCGTGTTGTAATATGGGCATATCTTGTTCTAGTATGTCTATCGCAGAAGATACAATGTTGCCTAAGGAATATATCCTGGAGGTCAATGTGGTTAACCCATTGTCTACCACTGCTAGAGATTTTTCTAGATTTATACGGTCTATTTCCTGTAACCTCTCTGCGGCCTCTTGTTGGGATATTTTCCAAATTTCATTGTAGACAGCATAATAGAAACGCTTCTGACGTGGCTTCCTGGGACCCATTAGAAAATCCCTAAGATCCACATCCTATGACAGTAAGGATAAGTGTTGTTTCAACTGTGTGAGTGTTGAGGTTTTTAGCCAATCAAGGCACAACTTTTCAACACTGTAGGATGTCACTACCCCTGGATGTTGTCTTTGTACATAACGTGGATCTGGCCTATGGATACTAAGCCCTTCGGTTTTACCCATGAATCTTGCCTGACAACTATTAGTGTCTATAGGCCAAATCAACCATTTTTTCCAATCGGGGCTCGATCTGTTGTATTGTATGATGTCATCAACTGTAATCTCTTTTTGTGATGTTATGTTGCCCTCGGTGTGTGATGGAGTTGGCAACCGAGGTGTGTTCAAGTCTTTGTTCTTGGCTAGTCCAAGGCAAGACGACTGTTGCACTGTCTCGTTCAAAAACATGATTTGTTGAGGGATGAGGCATGCTCTAAACAAAGCTTCTGTTCCCTGTACCTGGCATTCCCTAGTACCCCAAACTGATTTTAGGTCTATGGTGTCTTTCCACAAGTACCTTGTTCGGACAACTGGGCAATAAAGGAAGCAGAGTAAATCTGTTTGGTGTTTGTTAACATATTTTTCTGTGCTGATGTTGGTGCAACCTTATGGTAATATGAGGCTGGGTCAGACATATTAAACCCTGAAAAATATGGAAATTTCTGTGTAAATGTTTTTGAACTGCCTTTCGGCGGTGTTGGACAATGTTCCCACTGGTGGAATGTGAACACATTTCTAGGATTAGCAGATCTATGTAAAAAATGATGACCATAATGTTGATAACAATACATAGCCTCAAAATCTGACGTGTCTTCCAATGTTTCACTATTAGAAAACGCAGCAGATTTTTCCAAATCAGATAACATGTTATTAGCAGTTTCAAAATCCCAATCATCGGAAAATATACTTGAGGTAATGATATCACTTAACGATATTTTAAATAAATGTGGAATTCTTAAAATTTCAGTCGGACCAAATATATTGAAATCAACCTTGCCCCACACTATACCATCAGGTATAGGAACTGCTGTAATGTTCACTGATGACAAGTCTCTTTGTTCTCGATGAGATGATTGGTGTGGTTTTAAAAGTAAGTTTACCTTTTGGGCTGCAGAGCTTTGAGGAATGTATTTCCCATTAATAAGCATACTAAAAACTATTACCAAGCCTACCCAGAAAAGAAAGAAAAGTATCCAGGTGATTATCCATAGTTCTACCCAGGGTGACACCAGGTAAGTCTTGTTAAGAAAGTTCAGAAAGTCTTTTACTTGCGGTTTGCGTGATTTTTTGGCTGGCGTCGTTTCCGGTTCGCTTGGATCCAAAGAAAATGTATCAAAGTTTATGAAGTAGCCAGAAGCAGTTCGATCAATTGTTGGTATTGCATCAGGATTTGTAGAAATCGTGGTTTGCTCTTGTCGAGGCATGTTGATGTAGACATCTGTATTTGGTCGAATAGCAAGCTGTTTTTGATTTTGAGTTTGATTTTGAAGTTGAACTTCAGGTTCAAGAGGAACGAGTTCCATAGCATTGTTGCTTAGTCCTTCATTCCTTGTTGGAGGCTCTTCGAACTTGATGAGTCTTTCCTTTTGAACTTCTTGGATTGTAGCGAGAGGTGGGCGTCTGCTACTTTGGAGTCCACGTGGCCTACTGCTTAGTATCGGCCACATAGTGTGGTTTGAATAGGCCGATTGAGACAAATCTTTTCTCCTTTTTTCCGGCAAGAGGTGGTAGAAGTACAGTTCTTGTTCCTTCGTCTGCTAGGACCGGTACAGGTTTTCTGTATGATGGCCCAAATTCTTTTTTGTCCGCTATCTTCTCTCTGACCACATCCCCGACTTTTGGGATCCAGACAGGCCTTGCTGAGACTGATTTGACTTCCCCAGTGGCGGTCTGCTTCAGGTGGACATTACTTTGTTGTGTCCTGGATTCATTTAGATCCTGTAAAACAGCCAAACGATCATGGATGTCAAAAGGCTTTTCATCCGCCACTGTGCCTTCACAATCAAGATCAGGTACCCACATTCTTGTCCCAAATAGGACCTCATATGGAGTGACCCCCCCCTAGAGAACTTCTTGGCATATTGTTAAGAGCATGCTGGACTCCATACAGATGTTTTTCCCAACTTTCACCCGTGCCTAATACTCTAGCTGTTAAAGATTGCTTTAAGTCTCGGTTTTTTCTCTCCACAACCGAATTTCCCTCGGGATGGTACGGAGATGAGTACCGCAATGCTACACCCAATCCTCGCATGGCCTCCTTGTAAGCCTGAGAGCTAAACGCAGGGCCCTGGTCAGAATGTAATGTGCCAATTGCGTGTGTCCCTATAAAGACTTGCAAATCTTTTATAACAGTTCGAGCGTCAGCCGAGCGTTGGGGCCACACCCATAGGAATCTCGAGCAGGAATCCACTGCAACTATGATATACTTGCAAGCCCCTTCACAGGTCCAGGTAAGTGCACGCGAAAGATCAGTCTGATGCTGTCTAATAATGGGACCTGTGCTGGGCGAGCTACGGCGGCTCCATTTATCTGTTGACAGATATCGCAGTTTAAGACAAAGTCTTTGGTCTGTTTTGTTAATCCTGGCCACCAATAGCGTTGTTTCAACAAAGAAACAGTCGCCGTAACTCCGGCATGTGCAGAACCTATCCCTTTGTGTGCTGCTAGAATTAAACCTAACCTACGATCCATGTTTGGAATTACTCTATCCCCCACTCCAGGAATCTGAGCAAATGGAATGTTATTGGCATCTAACTTGTAGGAGTACTTGAGTGGAAACCTTTTTGGTACTGCTCCGCTGTTTTTGCGGGTTACATTAATAGCCACCATAATCTCACTGTCTATTCTCGTTTTAGAACGAGTGATTGCAGCTACGGAAGCCGTGCGTACAGCCCCCTTTGCGGCTTCATCAGCCAATGAATTCCCTTCAATGTGAACGCCATCACGCTGATGACTCAGTGTATGTATCACGTGAGCCCTCTGTAGTTCGGTTTTCAACTCCACTACCAGTTCCCATAGCATTTTATGCTTAATTGTGCCACCTTTTGCGTCTTTGAACCCGTTCTGAACCCAGTACTGCAAATATTCATTGTCTGACTGCACACAGTAAAAGGAATCGCACACAATTAGTGTGGGGAATTCCCGATCCGTATTACTATTTACCAGTGCCAGTATCAGCGCTTTTAACTCGGTGAACAGACATAATATCGAGTTGGAAATATTGAGTAGCAGTAATATCTAGTCCAAAATCTCGGACTACAAAAATATCGACACTCAGAATATCGTTGTCAAGAATATCGAGTTGAAGGTAAGTAATATCATTTTTTTAAATATCGAAGTAATTAATATCGTTAGCAAAAATATCGTTGTTTTATTTAGTGTTATGTATTTTAGTGTGTATTTTATATGTATGTGTTCTATTTTTTGTGTAAGTATTGCATTTGTTTTTTAATATATGTGTTAAATTTTAAGAAGTTAATAATTTTTTTTTAAGTACATTTTGCGTTTTAGTTCCGTAGCGGGGTGTGGGTTTATAGGGGAATAGGGTGGGAAGTAATTTAATTATAATTAATTAATAAATAAATTTGATTAATTAATATTTATGTATTCAATATTTAATATTGTTAATTGTGGTAATTAATTATTAATTAGTTATTAATTGGTTGTTAATTATTAATAATTATTTGGTAAATATCTTAATTGTGTAATTTTTTTAGGAGCGGGTTGTGAGTTTATATGGGAATAGGGTGGGAAGTAATTTAATTATAATTAATTAATTAACATTTTTAATTAATTAATATCTATGGGGCCCATTACGATGGCGGGCGGAAGCACTACCGCCGTGCTGGCGGATGCAAAAACCACCAGTTACCGCCGGCACGCAGCAGTCCACACGCCCGCCCAATTACGATGCGAAAAGCAGGCCAAACACCGCCGGCAAGCCAGCAACACCGTCCGCCATCAAAGTGCGCCCGCACACGTAGCGGCGCAGCACAACTGACACACACCGTCCGACGAAACACGTCCCGCCCGGCGCATAAATTACGATGCCGCAAACAAACGGCTCCCACGGCAAAGAGACACCGCACGTGAAAGAGAGGCGGAAACACGGACGCAGAGCACGGACAACGAAGAAGCGGCACCCGGGCATGAATCCAGCACTGCAGGCCCTTCCCATGCTTCTGCTGATGCACCACCAAGGACGCAACGTACCGCGGAGACGCAGGTAGGCACACACACAACAAGTGCACGCAAACAGCGCACACAGTGCAAGGGAGGAAAAAGCGGACAACCCCCACCAGCGCGTGCACACTACACATCCACCATCGCATCCACATATGACACACAGGCCAAATCCTAACATCGCGGAACACATGTGTACACACCACCTGGGACTAGGAACCAACCACCCCGTCACGGCCCCAAAGCGCCGATGACGCCGCCACACATGCGCACAACGCAGAGGCCAACCGCAGCGCCATGCATGCGTCGCACACAGACACAGGGACACAACCAAGCAGCACACACACCAGCCCCACCCCGAACGCACATGACACGTGACAGGCCTGCCACAGACATGTCCCCAACGCCCAATTCACGGACAACACCCAACGCCACACAACCGACGCACACATGTCAGTGAAGTCACGCAACAGCAGGACACACCCCAGTGTAACAAACATGGCGAAGCACACAGCGGCGGCAACACCAACTAGGAGAAGCAGGGCCCCTTCGGGAAGAGGAACGCCAGTACCACACTGAAAAACCCATACCACCCTGCACATATGAACAAGACACATGAAACGGAACACCAAAGAGCCCGGTGACCGACAACAGGTGGCCCAAGAATTACATCCACACACAAGGCCCAACGCAGAGCGGAAAGGCAGCCTGCCGCCCACACAAGGGAGAGCAGACAGCACTGAATGACCTTCCATTCCAACACCGAAACCACAGCCCTACGACAGAAGCCGGTGAATACAGCCATTGTCCAAGAATAGACCAACACAGGCATGCCGAGGAGACCGACCACAGGGCAGATAGCGCATATCACAGAAGCACACAACGGACGGGGAAGAAAGAAGAAAACACTCCCCCATGTCGGCCACATGCAAGTTAATTGGAAGGAGTCACACAGCACTGACCTTGAACTGTCTGAGAAGCATGTGGGAAGAGGGCCCGTGTCCTCCAAACAAGCCAACAGAACACAAGTCCTGTCTCCCCACGACTACACAGAGCTCACAGCAACACCGGAGCGTGCACATTGCAGACTGCACACACAGCCGGAGCACGCCACCACAACGCACCGCTGCGAAATGGCAACCGCAACACACCTACCCAACTACGCCGAAGAGCTCAAGCTGTACCAAACCAGCACGATACATACATTGGGATGCGATCTCCTGTCCCTGCTGAACGTAAGTTACCGACTGACTTACCGCATCACATTGTTCAGCTGCGTCATGCCCGTCTTCTACTGTCGGAGGTGTCCCTACCAGCATCCCGTCGAGATATGCCTCTCCAACCCGGCATGTCTGAAGGCGGACCTGCTACCACTACTCCTCCCTCTGGACGCACACGACAGGGCCTGCTCTGCCTATGGGGGCATGGCGTATGTGGCCAACATCGCACGCGCACTGAAATGGAACCACTGTGCCTCCACACGACGGATCATCGAGAACAGCTACATCGAATGTCACCCAGCATGCCCCATCATGGTCCTCCAAGGGACAACCTACGAACAACACCTTGACAGCCACCATCCGCTTCATTGGCTGGCAAACATGTACACCACCAATGACATGGAAGCCCTGCTGGACGGCATCGCATACCTGACAACCTGTAAATACGTCGGACCACAACGCAGGTTCCCCGAGTGACCTATGAAGTCCAACCCCGCACCCATGCTCAGCTTCCGCACGGACTGGCCAGTCACCACCACAACAGCCATACCAAACGACCGGCAACTGTAACCACACCATCAACGACATCGCCATGACATCGGATATGACCGGGACATGCACACTGTTCCCCATCACATCCAGGAACACCGCATGCATCGTGGGAGGCAGTGGCATGGGCTCTGTGCATCGCACCCACATGGACGGAACTGCACGAACAACCAGGACACGACATGGATCCAGCGCACATGGACACACACACCGCTCAGTGGACATGAATAGGTCGCCTGGAGTCTGTGGGTGCTGCACCCCTCCCACCCCCGCCCCGGGAATCCCATACCAGGACCTTTGCATGGACGACAAGTGCATACAACAACAACACGACCCCAGTGACTGTGACATGTCCAGTAACCACCACAGTGCAACAACAAGTGGCACGCCGCTGCATGCACGCAAGCACATGCCCTGATGTCATCTCACATGCACGCGTGCATGAGGAACAACCGCAGCAAACCTGTCACATGGAACTGAGATGGACTGTGCCCATGATGCCGAGCGGTCTGGTAGGCTACATGTATACCGTCTGTGTCAAAGTCCGCAGCTCCGCAGCTATACGTAAATGTACATTAGCACAGCCTTGGCCAAGCAGATGTAACCCCACACCCTATCCCATTTGTAATCATGCTCAGTATATCCTCAATATGTATTCCGCTGCCAGTAGTGTCCACTATACTGCATCACAGAGGACAGAAGACTCAATATAATGTTTGAAACCAGAACTGTCTCCGCTGACTCATTTCACAAGTACGAATGAGAGAGGATGAGAGTATGTGAAGTACACGGCAGTCGTGACATGACCATGTAGTCCACTGGTATTGGATGTCAACGCAAATGAGTAGCACTACTGTGGAAGACACACATGTGTCGTGTGAAGTCGTATGGACGCAGTGCTCAGGTGGGTGGGTGCGACGGGTAGATGCGCACATGCCAAGTTGGAGCACGCCGTGTTGGGAGGGCTCATGAACAGTACACCACCGCTTCCCTGGGCATTGTGAGAGGACACCTGTCGGGGGAGTGAACACGTGTGTGCACAGCAGCCGGGCACACGTACAAAGCGGTACCAGGCGCACCTCAGCCCACCCTCTGTGGACGAGCTGGATCCTGTTGTGCGCCCGCCATGCCCCTTGACAAGGCACACACAGCCCCAGTCGACCAGGTGTAACCCCAACATAGTCAATCCGCACAGGCGATACAGGGCACGGGATGGCAGTGGAGCATGGTGTGTGAGAGGTCTCCTCGCGCTCCTCCTGGTCATATCACGCAGGCAATAGAACCTCAACGTCCAGCATGGCAAAAAGTCAAATGGAAGTGTAGGGGGACGCACCACAGCACGAGCAGCACTGACGTCACGGGAGGTGGCTCGCACCATCCCATCCATTGCCCATCATACCAACCACGCCACATGCCATTGCGACTAAGTGCAAGCGCGTGCGCCACCACCCCTGAGCCCTCCCCAGAGAGGCCAAAGAGTGAATGTGTGGGCCATCAGCCACAGACGGACGCGGCATGGCCGCAAGGGCAGCCACAGCCACTGGGTGTCGCAGGTGGCGGATCCGGAAGGCGAAGACTGTGATGCATAGTCCATGCAGGCCGGGTCTCCATTTGGGGCACCACGCAGGTGGACGGCGTCCCGCCACACATCATACCCTGAGACAGCCCACTCGTGCAACTGGACCCACACATACACTCCTTGCCCTCTCTGGTGCGAGCTTGGGGCTGCCTGTGCAAGCGCTAGCCTCGCAGGTGAGCATGCATATTGGGGGGCGAGGGGAGGACATGAGGGCTGGGGCGAAGATGACTGTATCACTGTCAGTTAGTACAAGGGATGACCCAGATGTGGAAAGGAAGATACGTGTCCCGTGTGTACTGCAACTAGTCGCCAATCCAACTACCCCCCATGTCCGGAATGTAAGCCCGCACCTAGGCCCGCCCATCCGCCACATCGAACATACCACCAGCACGACAACCTTCCCATTCGAAACACTGACTGGGGGTGGCGACCAGTGAACAATCATGTGTAGCCTACCCACGCGTACATGTGGGCCCTCCATGATCCATGTCACCTGCGGCAAAGACATGACATGCGCAATGAGGGAAGTGAGGAGAGCTGTCCGCCCCACGCGCAGAAGGTGCATCAGCTCCACAGACCCAGCAGCGAGTCCAGCAGGGGTCACATGTGCAGGGGCAGCTGTGCCTGGTGTGAAGGCACATGCATATAGACAGCACATCGACCAATGTGTAGTCTGCCCACATCCACAGTCCATCATCATGCGGACATAGGAATTGAACACAGGGCAACACATCTTAGCTGGTGCACCCACCGTGACCAACAATGCGCAATCATCGACGTACCCGCCCTGTGCATGGCCCCCCCAACGGAGGCACATCCAGTGCCACCATCCCACACACACAAGCCTTCCACGGAACATGCTGTGTCCAATGGTCAGTACAGAGTCAGCGCCCATCTGGTGGATCCTGAACAGGAGACACATGCACACACATGCCAGCTCCCACTATGTACGACTGCCACCTGGCACGTGCAATGTAACCTCTCACCTGTGACGTGTGACTGCAAGCACACAGCCGTCTTGGCATGGGGCTGTCAATGTGGACACCAGTCAATGTTTCGGGAGCTGTGATCCGTACAGTGCTGTACATAGGGTGCAGTGCTGACACCTACTACTGTCTCATATCCCCTCGTGCCACAGGTCCCACTTGTATTGGCCGCTCAGCCCGTGCCCACATCGTCGTCGTCGTGTGCCATACTCATCCAGCCTCGGAAGCAGTACCATGCTCAGCAGACACTCATGTTGCCGTGGCGTTGCCGCTTGACGAATATGCAGTCAGTCCCCATCAGCACGCCCCGCAAGTCATTGGGGCCTAGATCCCCATGTGCATGCACATGGCAGTGGTATGTCTCACTTGCCATTGCCATTGTTGGGAGACCTGTGTAAGTGTATTGTGGCCGTGCCGTCCCAGCTTGACAGCTGGGCTGTGGCTCATGTGCTTGCTCAGTCATGTCAGTGATGTGTATGCGAAATTGCTATGTGCCGTGTTGCTTTGACATGTGTCCTCTGCCATTTAACCCAGGCGGAGACCGAACATTGACCGCCCATACCAATTGCTGGCGGACATGGACGATACAGAGGTAATCAGGAAGTTTCGGCTGGACAGGCCAACTCTGCATCGACTGTGTGCCATGTTAGAGCCCCATCTCCGTCCCCGCAGGGTGTATCCGACTGCTGTCACCCCCACGGCTAAGGTGATGGCCGCCATGCATTTCTTCGCCACTGGGTCATTCCAGCACACAGTGGGCAGTGGAGGAGGGATGTCCCAGCCCATGTTCAGCAAGGTGCTGAGGGATGTACTGGCAGCCATGATGCTGTACCGGAACAGGTACATCAGATTCCCCAGGGCTCGTGAATTGGCGGCAGTGAAGGGTGCATTCTATGCCCTTGGCAGAATCCCACACGTCGTGGGAGCCATTGACTGCACTCATGTTGGCCTTGTTCCACCACAGGCCACTGAGCACCTGTACCGCAACAGGAAGCACACGCACTCCCTGAATGTGCAAGTGGTGTGCCTTGCGGACATGGTGATCACCCACGTGTGTGCAAAGTTTCCAGGCTCGGCCCATGACGCACACATAATGCGCAACAGCATCTTGCCACGACTGATGGCCAATCTGCAACAGGATCGTGGCTGTATTGTCGGTGAGTATGTGGAGTGGTGTAGCGTGCTGGTTGTGCGATGCTGTCCCCTGTCCAGTTGGAATAGCAACGGTTCTCTGTGTCCCTCACACCCAGGTGACTCTGCGTATCCGAATGGGGCATGGCTGCTCAGTCCATTGAGGAATCCTCGCACCCCAGCAGACGATCGATACAATGAGGCACATGGGAGGACCAGACGTGTGGTCGAGCGTACCTTTGGCCTCCTCAAGTCCAGGTTCAGGTGCCTGGACCGCACCGGGGGTGCACTGGCGTACTCCCCACAGAAGGTGTGCCAGATAGTGGTGGCGTGCTGCATGCTGCACAATCTGGCCATTCGGAAGCAGATCCCCCTCATTGTGGATGACGGAGATCAACCAGGGCCCCAGCCCGCAGACCAGGACAGCTCGAGTGAGGTGGACAGCGGAGAGGAGGAAGCTGGGAATGTGCGCCAGCAGCTCATCGCCCGCTACTTCACTTGACGGTGAGTGTCCATGTACGACGGATGATGTGTCTGTATCTATGCAGGTGTGTGTGTGCTGTGTCAGGGTGGCCGTATGTTCACTGCGTGCAGTGTGTCAACGCTCCATGGCCAGGGTAGTATGCCACTGTTGGTGGCTGTGGCATTGTGCCCTATTGCTCTGTGCGATGTGTGTACATTGCTTGTAGTTGTTGACATGTACTGTGTGATGGGTGTGTGACACACTCATTGAATGTGCTCCTGTTCTGTCTCCCACCCCTAGGTCCCTACAGGCCCTCCGGATTCCATTTCCATGCCACGCATCAGGTGCCTTTCCGCCCAAGGTGGCCGTTGTATTCCGTACAATAAAGACACAGGGCACAAACAGCAGTTAGTGAAAAAGGTGCATTTATTACAAACTGTGACATGTGATTGTGTGTAAGGTGATGACAAAAGTGGTGCGTGCAGTGACAATGAGCTGTCGGTCATGGCTGCGTGATGATCAGGGTGTACCCACTGGTTCTATGTCCATAGTCCAACACACACATGCCATCCAGATGGCTGTGTGGAGTGGGATCGTAGAGCAAGTCAATGCAGTGGCTGGTCAAGGAAGGCTGGCGGAAGGCTGGCTGGCTGCCTCACTTGCGACTGGAGCGTGCGAAGTCCTCCCGGGAGATCTGTTTCCTCTTCGGACGGCCCCTTCCACGTTTGGGAGGGGGGGTGTGTGGTGGCGACCTGCTGGTGGTGGGTGAGGTGTGCTCACTGGCTGTGGACACTGCTGCCCGAGCCTGCGCCCTAGCAGGTGGTGGCGGAGGTGGTGTTGCTGGCCTTGCCTGTGACCCCACCGCCACCACCAGCTGGCCCATGAGGTCCACGAGTTGGTCCATACGGGACACGAATTGGCCCATATGGGCGTCCATGGACCTCAGCACCCCCAGCACCTCCCGCGTGTCAGTAGCAGACCTGGCCCATTGTCCTTGGGCCTCTTCATAGGCCCCAAGGACTCTGTCCATTTGAGGCAGGGCATGGCTCCCAGGGGAGGCTGGCGTTTCCCTGACCCTGCTCCTCCTACCAGTCCTGCTGCCACCGGCCTGCCCACTAGCCACATTGCTCACCACGGTCCTCGCTGTGGCTCCCAGGGTGGATCCAGTCGGCCGGGCCACCACCTGCGCTGGGGCTGGTGCCAGCGAAGACGTGGTGGTGGTGGAGGCGGTGGTGGTCGGTGCGGCGATGGTGGCGGTTGCGGCAGTGGTAGTGGCCGCAATGACCGTGGGTGTGGCCGCAACGACAGTGGCAGCAGGGGACTGGGACTGTTCAGCATCCCTGGATGATGGGTTGGTGGGTAGGAGGGGTCCTGGGGAGCGGCTGGGCCCTGCCACGCCAGATGGGCCAGCTTGGTGGTCCGTGTCCGAAGAGGTGGACAGATCCTCCAGATCCGTGTGTCCTCGTTGGGGCTTGTAGGCTGGCTGTGCTGGCTGCTGTCTCCATCCCCAGCGTCCAGCAGTTCGTCACCTGTGGAGAGAATGTGATTTGTTATTGTGTTGCACCTGGCGAAGTATGTATTAGTCGTCTGACATTGGCAGTTCGTGCAATCTCGTACATGGGTTTCCCGGAGGCGAGTGTGTGGCTGTGGCATCTGTAGGTGTGTGTGCTAGGCAATGGGACTGTGTGCTGTGCACATGTGGCATGGGACGGATTGGCCATGCCGATGGGTGTGTTGCTTTGCCCCTACTCATTGTGACTCTGGTGTATGCGGGCTCCTGGCCCATCCTGGGTCTGGTTTGTACTTTGCTTTTGGAGTTCAAATGGAACGCTTAGGAACGCATATGGCAACATGGGGGCCATGCCCCAGATTCGCATTTGGGAGGGTATATGCTTTTGGGGTACATGCTGTGAGCCATGGGTGCCGAACGTGACATGTGTTGTGGCAGCATGACAGTGCATGGTCTGAGGTGTGTGCATGCCTGACATGCCCTGCATATTTGCTGTCTGTTGTGGTTACTGGACATGGCATTGGACGCATCGTTATGAGTGAGTGATAGTTGTGTGCCAGCCAACGTATTGCAGTTGTCCCATCTCCTTGGTGTGCGTGCTGCCCTGTGCCATGTGCATCACTGCAGTGCTCGGGGGGTGTGGCCCATGTTGTGTGTTCTTGCTCACAGTGTGTCGTGCGCTTAATTGACTTCTGGCACATGGTTGGTCATGGGCATGTGTCTTAGCGTGACTGCTGTATGTGTGGCAGCTGTGCGGATGACATGCCTTTCATGAGACTGGGGCTGACGGATGGGATGGATGGTATGTTGTATGTGCATGGTGTGTCTGTGTGTTTGATGGGTTCAGTGGTGTTCGTGTGCATTTCTGTTGTTCCGCTCTGTTGCGTCTAGTGTTGTTTGTCTTACATAGGCGTAGTTGTGGGGTGTGTGGTTGACAGGCAGTAGGGGCTACATGGACAGGACTTCAATGGTGTTTCGGTTGTGTGTGATGAGTTGCACAGTGGCTGCCGTGTGGGACTATATTCAGTGTGGCTTGTGCATGCAGACGTGGCTCATTGGGTGTTGCTATGTCTGTGATGGGTCATGTGGGGTGTGAGTCTGCTGTTCATGTCCGTGTGCACATTGTTCACTTGTTCGTGATGGTGGGCGGTGCTGCGTGTCCGTGTGCTACGTGACATGTCCCATGTGTTGGTGGTGTTATGGTCCTCATGCCTCCAGTAATCCAGCCCTGTCCAGTTTCCCACCTGCAAGTTGTTCGTGCGTGCACTGTACTGGATGCCACATGGCTCTTAGCGGGGGGTGCTCCATGTTGCAGGTCTGTGGGGGTGGGGGGGTGTAGTGGGTCGTGGGGGTGGCTGTACACCCACTGACACCGATTGCTGTGGACCGTGATGTCTGCCTTTCGGCTGTCGTTGTGCACTGCGGTGGCTGACACGTGGGTGTGGGGTGTGGGGGATGCTCCTCCTTGCTGTGCTGTGGGACTGGGGCCTGGTGGGTGTTGTACTTCAGCTGTCCACCGTCCCACCCACTGCACTTTGTGTTCCTGCCACTTACCTGTTACTTGTCGGTTAGTGCAGCTGTGGCGGACACATGGGTGTGGTGGGTGCTCGTTGTGGCGCTTCTGGCATATTTGGGGACCTGTTGGTGGTTACGTGGCTGGCTTAGTGTACACATGTCCCCACGCATCTTACAGTTGTTCGGTTTGGCCTGTGTGTGGTAGTGTCTGTTGCATGTGCGTGTGATGTGTTGTGTATTGTGTGCTGGACATGGGGGTGTTTGTCCCTGGGAGCTGTGGCATGGTGGTTGCGCATGTGTGTACATAGCGGTGTGCTGGTATACATTAGTTTGTACTTACCAGCCTCCACTCCCCCTGCTAATCCGGCGAGGATCTCCGGATGGATTACGACTCGCACCTTCTCCTCCCACGCTTTGAAGGTCTTAAAGAGCGCGGGATTCCCTCCGCCAGTGACGGCAGCCAGCTCTCTGTTTTTGCCCTCCTTCTTCTTGACCAGGCTCTTTACGTCATTCCAACGTTTGTTTATCTCGGTTCTGTTCCTGGGCAGGGTCCCGACTGCATTGACCTGGTCTACGATCCGGGTCCACATTCTGTTTCTGGTGGCTAGTGGTGTGTGCTGGACCATGTTCCCATAGATTTGTGGGTACACCTTGATGATCTCGTCGACCATGACCGTCAGCTCCATGGGCGTGAACTTGGGCATCCTTTGTGGTGCCATGGTGTTTGTGGTGCTGGTGCGGTGTGTGTTGTGTAATGTGCAGGGGTTTGTGGTGCCGGTGTTTGGTGGTGGTGGTGGTGGTGGTGGTTGTGATGTGTGCGTTTCTGTGGTGTGCTGCTGTCCTTGCTGTGTCACTGTGTCCTCTCCTCTCCTCTCTGGTTTGCAATGTAGCAAGGGGTTGTGGTCTGTGGGAGTGCTGCTTTTGTACTCACCTATGTGGGTGTGTCCTCATGGTCTGTTGTTTTCAGGTGTGTTGTGTCTGGGGTTCTGGCCTTTGTATTTTTTGTTTGTCCGGGGGTGTTTTCGGGATGTGTACTGTGCTTGTGTATTTGTGCGTGCCTTGCTGTGTGGACTTGTTGGCCATGTTGTGTGCTATTGGTTTTGTGTGCGGATGGTTTCTGTGCAGGTACGTGGGCGCCATGGCTTCTGCCGTGTCGATTCTCATCGGCGTTGTTTGCGCTGGCGGGCGGTATTTTTGTTGTTTTTCCGCGCTCATGGCGGTGCGATCGTAATTTCACGTGCGGTGTGTCGGCCGTGAGGGCGGGCGGTTTTGTGTTGTCGTGCGTGTTTCCGTCCGTGGCGGGCGGTTTGACTCCGACTCGGACGATGGCGGGCGGTATTTTGTATGATTTTTCCGCCGATGGCGGTTTTCAGTTTGTGTACTCATAATGGCGTGGTCGGTGTTCAGGCGGTGTGTGCGGGCGGATTTTTGCCGCTTCCATGCCTGGCGGATTTATTTACGCCGGGTATCGTAATGGGCCCCTATGTATTTAATATTTTAGATTGTTAATTGTGGTAATTAATTTATTATTAATTAGTTATTAATTGGCTGTTAATTATTAATAATTAATTGGTAAATATCTTAATTGCGTTATTTTTTTAGGAGCGGGTTGTGGGTTTATAGGGGAGTAGGGTGGGAAGTAATTTAATAATTATTAATTAATTTATATTTTTAATTATTTGATATTTATGTATTTAAATTTTTTACTGTTAATTGTGATAAATAATTTATTGTTAATTATTTATTAATTGGTTATTAATAATTATTAATTAATTATTAATAATGTTATTTGTGTCATTTTTTTAAGAGTGGGTTGTGGGTTGATAGGGGAGTATTTAACCACAAAACCTCAGGAAAGACCTGGGGAAGGGAACTAGAGGCACGGGGTGCTAGGAGTAGGCAGCCTCCAAACTATAATGTTTAACACAAAAGAGCCGCTCCTAGTATGATGACCTAAATGCTACCTTGTGAGTGCAGGCATCTCACAAAAAGTGACAGACTGGTCTCACACACCACCTGGTGTCATGCTTCATCATTGACCAGTCCTCGCCCTCTAAAAACTTGGTTTGATAGAGGGCAGGCATACACCTGAAGACAGGGATGCACTTCTAAAACTAAGTGGGGGCCCTTACAAAAAAATTGTGAAGTTTAAAAGGCCATTACAGATGTCATACTCATTTTAATGTGACTGGCATCTGTATGGTATCTAAAAAATGAAATGGTCGGTGTACTGGGGATTCTATTGTCCCCCACCGTACTATAAGTGGTCAACATGTTTCTGCCTACTGGCCCCGAAGGGTCCGTGGCATTCATCAGGACCTATACTATATAAACGGGCTCCGCCCTTACCGTGCTATACTGGTGAGGGTTCCACTAGGTGAGGTGAATGATTTCACACACCACCGTATGTGCGGCTAAAAGTAACGCCTGTAACAAGAAAACAAAAGAAATGATACAGTAACACATCTGATAAAGGTCATCTGGTCTGCCACATACTCATGCAGAATATAAGTGCGTGGCTATAAGTGCATCTAATCGTGTCATTCATCTGTGCACTTAAAAGGAAAAAGTTAACAATTTGGGAACAGTGTCCCCAATGCTTACCCTAACTGTTGGGACCTACTAGCCCCATAGGAGAGTGAGGAGGGAGACCCCTTTGGTCAAACGCTAAATAAAGAGGAGAAAGAATGAAGAAATCCGGGTGAAGTCAAAGGCATATCAATGTTATGCTCAAAATGATGTAAACAATAGTCATGCACCTGGAGTATTTTACCAGGAAAGAATAATACACTCATACTTCCCAAACACACTCTTACTGTAAAAGGAGAAAACTCCCGCCTCTGCACCTATATCCGATCACCTCGCTTCCTCGCTGGTAACTGAGGAACACCACTACGCGCTTTATATCTCGTGAAGCGTCAAAGCGCCCGCGCTAAATGCGGCTAAATAGCGAGGATCCGGTGTCAGGACGCCGTGCATGGAAAACGGTGCCTGACCTGCCTGTAGGTAGTTACAGGGTAGTGCGGCCCTAAAAAGGACATCCGATGTCCCAATGTTAGATTGCCTGAGAAATACGGCATGACGAAGGGCCGTCAGAGTAGCTTGCAGTGTCTGTGTCTAGGCGCAAGCGCACTAACTTACATGAGGTCTGTCTCAGTGCCACGCATGCGTCCCATGATTCACTGGAACGGGCTGCTGATGCAGCACGTAAATGCAAGTATTAGAAAGCATTTAGGCTCAAATAGAAAAAGCGCCTACTGTGGGCTTACAGAAGATTATAATAAATAAAAATTACTCATATGCAACAACTTGTCCTAATGGCGCGCGTTTTCTCACGAGATGGTGATTCTAAAGAGAGGGTTGAGAAAGCAAGAGATAGATACATTCACCCACAAACGAGAAAAAACATCCAAATGCTGCTGGCTGTTTATTTCTAATGCAGCGCGTTTATTAAAACTAATAAAGAAAGCGAAAAACACAATATGTAGACGCAAAACCATACTAGTAAAACCATAATAGAAAAACAGACAAAAGAGTCTGCAGTAAATAAAAACGTGTAATAAAGACTGCAGATCCCGGTGGCCATTGCATTCACCCAAGGGTAGTAATTGCATTCGCCCAAGAATGGTATACTTGTCTATATTGGTCATTTTAGCTAGGGACTTTTATAATGACATTACAAGTATCCAAGGTGGTACTTCTTAGATAACAAAATAATAAATGATACATGTGGTCATTATGATTTCTTGGTAGGTTTTGATAGAGAAAACTAAATTTATGTGTCTTAAGTTACAAGAAATAGAGACAAAATAGATAGGGGAGTAGGCTGGGAAGTAATTTAATTATAATATATTTTATCACATTTTTTATTAGAATATTTATTTTAAGTTGTTTTATATTGTTAATAGTATGAATTAATGTATTATTGATTGCTTTTAAATTGCTTTTTTAATTTTAATTAATTAATTAATTATTAATTAATTATGTTAATAGTGTTATGTTTTACAATATTGGTGGTGTCCTTTATAGGGGAATATGGTGGGAGTTAAAACAAAATTAATTAATTCATTGTTTGATTATTAATTTTAATTATTTTGCTTGAGTGGCAATAGTAAATTATTCACCTATGCAATCCAACACTTTCCCTACTGTTGCATTTGCTGGAGTGGGAATATCAAATTATTCCTCTCAGCTATCCAACACTTTCCCTACTATTGCTATTGCTGGAGTGGGAATAGTAGTTTTATCCCCTCCGCTATCCAACACTTTTAGTACTGTTGCACTCGCTGGAGTGGGAATAGTAAATTATTCCCCTTCGATATCCAAAACTCTCCCTACTGTTGCACTCGCTGGAGTGGGAATAGTAATTGTTACCTTTCCGCTATCCAATACTTTCTCTACTGTTACACTCCTTGGAGTGGGAATAGTAAATTATTCCCCTCCGCTATCCTACACTTTCCTTACTGTTGCACTCCCTGGAGTGGGAATAGTAAATTATTCCCCTTTGCCATCCAACACTTTCCCTACTGTAGCATTTGCTGGAGTGGGAATAGTAATTTTATCCACTCTGCTATCCAACACTTTCTCTACTGTTGCACTCTCTGAAGTGGGAATAGTAATTTTTGCCCCTCCGCTATCCAACACTTTCCCTACTGTTGCACTCCCTGGAGTGGGAATAGTCAATTTTATACCCTTTGCTATCCATCACTTTCCCTACTGTTGCACTATCTGGAGTGGGAATAGTAAATTATTCCCCTCCGCTATCGAAAACTTTCCCTACTGTTGCACTTGCTGGAGTGGGAATAGTAATTGTTACCCCTCCGTTATCCAACACTTTCCCTGCTGTTGCACTCTTTGGAGTGGGAATAGTAAATTATTCCACTCCGCTATCCAACACTTTCCCTACAGTTCTACCTGCTGGAGTGGGAATAGTAAATTATTCCCCTCCGCTATCCAACACTTTTCCTACTGTTGCACTCGCTGGAGTGGGAATAGTAATTTTATCCACTCCGCTATCCAACACTTTCCCTACTGTTGCACTGTCTGGAGTGGGAATAGTAATTTATACCCCTATGCTATCCAACACTTTCCCTACTGTTGCTATCTCTGGAGTAGGAATAGTAATATTTACCCCTACGCTGTCCAACACTTTCCTTAATGTTGCACTCCCTGAAGTGGGAATAGTAAATTATTCCCCTACGCTATCCAACACTTTCCCTACTGTTGTACTTGCTGGAGTGGGAATAGTAAATTATTGTCCTCCGCTATCCAACACTTTTCTTACTGTTGCACTCCGTGGAGTGGGAATAGTAAATGATTCCCCTCTGCTATCCAACACTTTCCCTACTGTTGCACTCCCTGGCGTGGGAATAGTAATTTCATCCCCTCCACTATCCAACATTTTCCCTACTGTTGCTGTTAATGTAGTGTCAAATGTAATTGTAAAAGATTATAATATTTTAATATTTTAAATTATTATATATATATTTTCTTTTTATTTTTTATTTTACTGGTATATGTACATATATATATATATATATTTATAATTTTTAGTATGTTTCTAACATTTTATAATTTATTATAATAATTATTTATAAATATTAAGTAAATTTATATATTATATTTTATATATATGTATGTTTAATTATTTTTAACATTATATTTATTATTTTAAAAATTTTCTAACAATTCTAACTATGGGCATCATTACGATGGCGGGCGGACTTTGTAACGGAGCACGGGACCGACCGCCGATGCTGCGGCGGTCCCGAAATGCAAATTAGGATGCGCCCGCCAGTGTGGCGGGCGCATTCTGGGCCTTTTACATTGCGGGTGGATCTGCTGGCTGCAGACCCGCTCGCAATGTAAAGGGACTGTGCACAGCATTGCAATGCACAACATGGCAGGCACCACGTGGTGCCTGACACATAGTGCATTGCAATGAGGGGGGTACCATAGGTACCCCCCATGTGCACCCCCCACCCTCCCAACACCCTGGGGGCCCGCAACGGGCCCCCAACAGCAAGAACCGCATGCAAAGCCGCCATGGAAAGGTAATTTACCGCCTATATCATAATATGGATGGCGGTGTCTTGCAGACACCGCCACCATATTGTGTCCCTTTTCCGCACGGTCGACAATTCGACCGGCGGAAAAGCGGTGGACGGTCTTTCCGTCCGCCGCGGTGCCCCCCGCCATACTAATATGGCGGGGGGCGAACCAGGGACATATGGCGGGCGGATCGTAATGGGCCCCTATGTTTTTTTAATTATATGTATTATTTACTTTATTTTACATTATTTTTTAAGCATTTTAAAAAAACCATATTTTTTACAACGATATTTTTGACAACGATATTTTTTTTCGATATTTTTGTACTTACCATGATGTAGATAGGACTTTGATATTCTGGACAACGATATTTTTGTCCCGATATTTTTGTACCTCGACATTTTTGTTGTCGATATTCTATCAGTGATCCTTTTAACTCTGCCAACTGTGCCGTGCAGTCTCCTAGAGATTGCGTTTTTGTGCAACTTCGGTGGAACTTTCCATCCCGCATGCAACCTTTAACGATTGCACATGCCGCGCTATATTGTTGCTTACTTCCTATGGCCAGTTGAGCAGATCCGTCAGTGTAAATAATATATTCATACTGATCTAGAGGCATTACATCGTTTGGTAGAGGATATTCTTGTTCGTATTGCGGGAATGCTTGTGTCTTTAAATTGGGGTCGTACCTGTTTTCTACTTCTGTTGCAGTGAGAGAAATAGCCCATTGTATCCATCTCGGATGTAAAGCTTTAGCATTAGGAACACTTGCCTTTGTCGCAGCCTCTAAGGCTGGAACTGGAGTCACTACTATCATTCGTTTCCCCTGAGCCAGTGCTCTTTCTCTCACTACAGCAGTCTGTACTGCTGTTAGAATTTTTTCTGTAGATGTGAAGCGCATCTCAGCATTTGTGTACAAATGAGATTTGTATGCAATTGGTACTGTCTCACCCTCATTATATGTTAGATAGGTGTACCCAGATTGACCCGCAACTATACGGATCACCAGGTTGCGTACGTTTACGCGTGTCTGTAAGTGTTTGGAAGCTATCATGTCAGCTTGTAAGGAACGAAGTGTATCTGTATGTTCCTGTGTCCATTGTTTTACTGAAAAATCAGGTTTTATTAAATCGTAGAAAGGTTTTACTCTTTCTGCGTAATCCAAAATGTAAGTTCGACCAAAATTTAGGAATCCCAGGATTGATTGTAAATTTTTTAATGATTTTGGAGGTTGGAGCAGCGCGCATTTTTCTAAAAAAATTGGCTGCCAGGCTTTTTCCTTCACTTAAAAGCTCATATCCTAAAAACAGCACACTGAGGTGGGCAATTTTTGATTTTTTAAAGTTGAATTTGTAGCCCTCAGATGCAAATCCCAAAATTATGGTATTCACTCTGTTCAAGTGTTCCTCTAGGCCATCGTCCGTTAGATAAATATCATCCACGTAGGACAATGCCTCTTCATCCAATTTTTGAAGTAACTCAGTTACTCTAGCCGAAAACAACCCCGGGCTGTTCTTATACCCCTGGGGAGTCGACAAAATTGACGCTGGGTCCCTAGCACTGAGAAGGCTGTTAGATGCCTGCTTTCAGGCGCTATATTTTGGCAGAAAAATCCATTTGAGTTATCAAGTGTTGTTTTATATTTTTTCCGCACAATGTTATTCATTAATGCGGGACTGTGTGCATTTTGGACTGCAAATGTCTTAGTGCAAGTGTTTAAATGTCTGTAATCTAAAACTAGACGATATGAATTGTCAGGTTTCATGACAGGAAACAAAGGATTATTCATTGGTGAGGTGCAATTTTCGATCACCCCTTGGTATTCAAGTTGATCTAAGATCTCCCTGACCTGTTTTTTAGCTTCTTGCTTTATTGGATACTGCCTCTGTGCAGTTGGAGTATTTTTTATAGGAATTATGTGGTGGGTGGAATCCTCATCCCATCCAACGTGGTTTTTATATAATGCCGGAGCCTGGGCTACTGCCCACTCCTGCGCATATGTATGTTGTAAATGCCTGGAAATATGGTCTGAGAAAGCGGGAAGAATTACTGTTTCTCCTTTAGGGCAATCCATGACGAATGCTGGCGGCCAATCTTGTTCAGCTAATAAAATATCATAGCCAAACGTCAGGTTCTCCCAAAAGAGACCTCTCACTGTTCTACATTTGTCCCCCTCCATTTGGAGCGTTATTTCATATACTTTATGTGGGACACTTACCCTAGTATCAGGTGTTTCCACCATGATATAATCATTCAAGTCCGCTGTCACCAGAACTTCCTTCAGGTTCTGGCGAGCTATTGTTACTTCTGCCGCACTGTCTAGCATCATCAGAGCCCATTCCCCGTTCAGTAATCAAGTCCTCAGAATTCTGGGCATGTCTGATCTTTAGACCTGCAACTTTCTTCTTTTTGAACTGTGGCTTTTGCTTTGGTTTTTCTTCTTTTTTAGAAGTGTATTCTTGAGCGTGCTGCTTGTCTCTGGACTTTGTACGCTCTTCTTGTCTTTCTGACCGTCCTTCCCTCTCTGAGTTTTTTGATGAACTGTGAAAGGAACGAGAGGAACATGTATCAGTGTCCTGATACCTGTCAGGCTTCCTAATATTATCCCTATTCCTGAGGTTATACCTCTTTTCGGAGGGTTCCTGTGGAGGAGATCTACCTCTGGATTGAGATCTGTTTCCTTTAAAGTTTTGTTGTTTTTTACTGTCCCACTTCTTCTTAGTTGAAGCAGGTGTCTGCTTGGAGGTGTCCTTTTCAGGACTGCCCATCAGTTGTGATTTTAAAGCTTTCCCACCCAAACTGTCTCTGCCTAATTCTGCATACGCAGTTTCAATTATTTTTGGTAGTTTGTGTTCCTGTTCTAAAGGATTGAACTCCCTCAGGCGTTGGCGGATGGCCACTGAAGCTGCTTCCCCCTTAATGTTAGCTAGTATTATGGCTGATACCTGGGCATAGTTACCTAGTAACTTCATCCTTAAGTTTAGGGCAGGTTCTGCTCCGTACTCATTTTGTATTTGTCTCAATACGTCTGGTACTACTGCTAATGACAGGATACCATGAGTTCTGGTATATATGGCAGCAAAGACTGTACCCCAAGTGGTACAATCCTCTAATTGTGGTGTTATCCCCATGGGCAAGCAGATTGTTAGCATTCTGTGTTTTTCATACAGGGTAGTAATCGGGAATACTGCCTCTAGCTGCGTTATTTTCTGAGCTACCCAGAATGGTATTTGTTCACGTTTTGTGGGCATTTTACCCATCACTGCGTGTAATGTTTGTGGTGTAATTTTAGTTGCTGTACCATGAATTTGAGTTCCATTTGTTGCAACTATTGCTGGTTGGACTGTGAGTGTCCTCATGATGAATTGCGTCAAGTTCCTACAGATTTTAATTAAATCTTTATGCTGTATAAGTAAGTCTCCTAGTGGCATTGTGTCAATGTTAGGATGTGGTGTGTAGGCCGCTAATATCGGCCATGTTGCCCCTTCTCTTCCCAGCGGGCCGAGTCTTACTCTTCTTCTTATGTGGGGTAGGGCGCCTTTAAACCAGTATAAGTGTCCCTGGTATGTTAGCGGAACCTCTATATCCTCGAACGGATAATGGTCTGCTGGTGCATCTCCATCCGTGTAGGAGTGAAATGTTTTTGTTCTTGCATTTGCTGCTGGGAATGTAACCCACGAGTAAAATACCTCTGTTTTGTTTGATTCGTGTGCCTCAATCACGAAAACTACTATGCCACCCCTAGCTGACAAACCATGAGCAAGTAGTTTCAGGGTGACTGTATTTCTAAAGTTTGGTGCAATTTGTATTGCGTCTGCATCGTCCTCGTCTGTGAGGGGCAGATTCTGTTGCAATGGGTCTAATTCTTCGTTATTTCTGTCCTCAGTCATGTTGTAAAGAAGAAGTTTTTCAAGGGAACTAAGATAAGGTGTTTTTGCACAATTTAGGAACAATGTGTCCTTCAAGCTTGATTAACCAACAGCCAATAAATAGGATTTCTCGCCTACTCATCTGTGGCGGAGTTTGTGCCCACCCACTCCAGATGTCTCTGGTGTTTTGTGAGTAGGGGTCTCTGAGAATAGCACGACTGAACTACTCAGATTCTACTGTTAAATAAGTACCCAACCAACGTTGGCGGTGCCATGTCGTGGAGTTCCTATATTACCTATACAGGATCTGCGCGTTCGGATAACATAAACTGTGGTATTGGTGGCGGACGGATTCCGTGCACCCCCACCGGATACGTTAGCCTGTCTGTATTAGCTAGCTCACAGTGCCACTAGAGTCTCCTCTTATTGGGGAGAGAATAATTCTTGGCAACCTCAGAACATGACAACCCTGATCCCCCAGGATCGTGGAAACAATATACTACCTTTCGCTCAGTCACTCGTGCTCACTTAGTTTGTCTCAGAGAGTTACACAGAATAAACAGGCTGGGCGTTTCAATAAGTATTTATTGAACAGTTGTTATTCCAGTGTATAATAGATGAGCTGCAACAACCATTAGACAGTAGCAGAGATATATGATTAGCAATACTACGAAAGTAAAAGGATGGTAAAGTTCTACCATCTTGCAGAAATCATGAATATATACATGTACATAAAACACATGATAAAAAGCGCATACTCCTACAATGTCTCCTTAACTAGATGTACCTAAATGTACCTAGCATCTATGTAGGTGTTATGCCAAGAATCCCTCTAGGATCTAGTCCACCCCATTACCTGAGAGTTTAGAGAATGTGGGACCCCGTCCTGGTCTCGAGTTGGACACCCCACGAGGGATGTTAGACCACTTCTAGCTGAAGCGTCTGCATGCAGGAACCTCAGCGTCTCTGGTCAGTGTGTCAGCCGGGAAGTCACTGTCTCCTCTATCTTCCTAAGCAAGATGTGTTGTATATATACCCATAGGTCTCCCCATGGGCCCTACCTTGCTGTGTTACTGTGTCGGCCTAAAGGATGCCGTTGGGCCTGAACTTTATACAGAGATATTATACAGGAGATGGTAATCCTACTGTTAGTCCTGCTGTGCTTCCAAGAAGCCTCATGCATAATGAATGAGAATCGAACCAGGGAAAAACCCGCGTTCTGAATGCAGTGTCATATCTAGGTAAAAGGTCAGTGCCTAAGAACTGTTATGTATGTAATGTAGGGAAGGATGTAGGTGAAAGGTTGCGATGTTACCTGCGCCTATATAGGGTACCTATATGGAATATAACAACCTAATATGCATGATTAATATCTAGCATTTGGATGACAGATCTGAAAACAGGAGTATTAAGGCATTGTTTGAAGCTGGTCGCAAAGTTACACAAACGTGCCCACGTTTTTAAATTGGGCTAGCTGGATACACAGATACCAATTTTTCCAAGTCCATGCATGACTAGATAGGCCAGTCTAAGTTTTTTCTTAGAATTCTGTGGCTTGGAGTTTTATTTATCACAGAATAAAATCAGGACTACAATTCCCAGAAATCTTAGAAAAAACTAGGGCTGGACTAAGTAGTAACATAAGACCTGGGCCACTTTGCAGCTATGCAGATACACAAGGAGCCAACTTGACATTGATGCTAAGAGAATGCTGATTGATCGAGACTCTGCAAACAGAGAGGCTCTTTGCCTTCAATAATAAGATAGCTGCCAAGTTTCACAGGTCCAAGCCAGGTTTTTTTTCTTTGCATTTTGGGAATTGTAGGACTTGTTTTATGATGTAATAAATGAGCCTACAAGTCTCAGAATGCAAAGAAGAAAAACAGGACTGTCACAGCTATTCACACAAGAACTTGGGTAATTTGGCAGGGCTGCAGTAACCAGCTTTTTTTAAATTTTTCTAATAGTATAGACTTTTCATGTTGAGACGTGGTCAATATTTCTGATACTATTAAAGATATGTTGTTGATTTCAGAAATATGATAAGTATATTAGAAATACTCAATCAATCAATCAAACTTCTTCCTTCCCATTTGTAACCTTTCTTTTCAGGTCAGGAGTTTTTTTCCATGACCGGAAGAGAAAGCCAAGTCAACGATGAGAGTTCGCCAGCAGCGTCTCGCCTCTGTTTCTAAAAAATTAGGTAAGGGTATGTTGGCATAGGTTAATAAATCATAAATGTTTCACATTTTCCTGAGGCAGACAGTTATTTCATTTCAGGTGAATTTTATAGTTCGTGAAGAAGGAACTTTTATCCCAAAAAGCATCAAGGTTTTTGATGGAGACAATTTAAAGATTTATAGAGCAATATATCTGTTGGCCACTAAGTTTTTATAAACATTTATGAAAATCTATACAAAGCATCAGATAAAGAGGATATGATGCCATAATGTGTGCCATACATTTTTTGTTCACAGAGCCAGCATGTTTTATGATTTATCAATAGGCGGTGTGGTTGCACGACCCATATTGTGAGCACCCGAAAAACAATACATTTTTGCATCAATTTGTATAGTGTATCTCACCAGAGTTGACCATGTTCCAATGTTTATTTACAAATGTTTTTAATACTGTTGGTATTAGGAGTAGAGGTCAACACACATCATGCAGTTATATTCAGTGACGGCTGGCATGTACCGAGGGTGGTGAGGCCAGGGCACAAAAAAAACCACATCATAGACTTACCTTCCTGAGCGAAGTCCTCCTCGCTCTGGTCTTTCTCCTCGAGGTAGGCTCCAACGCGGGACTTATCCTGTCGCTGCTCTCACCAGCATGAGAGAAGCACCAGGATTGGAGGGAGTGGCCTCACTCAGCACTCTCAAGAACACTGGAGGCCTGCGCTTTCTCTAACTCAGCTGTCTAAGACAGCTGGGCTAGAGAGGTTTAAAATGTGCTTGTCAGGCTGGCCGCCACAAGACGGCCGACCAAGGAGACATGAGCATTTCAAACTTTAGCGCACAGCTCCCTGCTACCACTTGCCAGCAATGGCCCGCCCCGTCCTAACACTCAGTTCAGGACGGGTTGCTGAAAAATAAAATGGTAATAAATAAACTTTATTACCATTTTATTTTTCAGCTCTGGGGCTTGTGAGGCAAATTTAACCGCCGAAATGGAGGAGCCGCCCCTGGTTGTAGTGCGCTCTCTCTTCCAGTAGAGCTTTGTGATTCTTATTACAAGCGTATTTTTCCACTCTTCTGAAAATTTTCTTCAGGTAACATCTTTGGTCTGTCCTATAGTTCCATGCTCTGTTCTGCAGACTGTACCTCTAGAATATGTGGACTGGAACAATTCCTCCTCAGCTTTGCAAACTGTTCTTACAGGAGGTTATACCCAGGGGTTTTATGGTGGTAACTTTTAGAGAGCAAAGACAGACAGAAATAGAGCACAGGGAAGCCAGACTGCTGTTTATTTTAATCCTGTGGATGAGAAGGAAGGAATGAAACTCAATATCAACCTCTACACAATTTTAGGGACCCAATGAGTGTTACACATGGCTGACTGCAGGGGTGCAGCTATCAATAGTGCAGCGGCACAGGGGCCAGAAGTGTTAGGAGCCCACTGCAGATAAACTCTGTCTGTCTTTAACTATCTACCCAGTGGATGGGGACCTATTTTCCTTTTTAACACCAGGGCCCAGCACACCCTTGCTATGTCAATGATTGAGTGTAAGACTTACCGCTACACCTTCTGCTGCACAAACAGGGATAGCAAGCTCCTAGGGGCCAATTAAGTAAAAAAAAGCATTTAAGAGTACAAGAAGAAGTACTTCTCTGATATTACTTAACATCATCATAAATGCCTTTTTGAATTGGCCCTTTAGAGGGTAGACTAAAGTGTTAGCAATAGATATGTTAATTCCCACTTGAGCTCTAGGAAATCCAGACTAAGGGGCTGATTACGATGTTGGGCGGAGTTGCCTCTGCCTGACATCGTCTTGGTCATGGGACCGACCGACCCCCGGTCGGCAGCCCCAACTGGCCCATTAGGATGCGACTGAACACTGTTCGGTCGCATTCCTACATTTTACAATGGGAGCATGCATTCTGGCAGTAAACCGGCCGGAATGCATGCTCCCATTGTAAAATGGGAGGTGCAGATCATCCCTGCACCCCGTGGCAGGCACTGAGGTGCCTGCCACGGGGTGCAGGGATCAACAGGGTGGCACCATAGGCCCCCCTTGGCCTTCAACCGGAGCCCGTGCACCCAAGGGGGCCCTGCTGAGGTCACCAAATGTGAGTTCCGACAGCCTTTTTGTGTTGGAAAGGCTGGCACGGAAAGGCTGCCGAAACCCGACTATGAATCATGTCTCAGGCCTGCCAGTGCAGCCTGTAGTGCAGTGTTAAACTTGGCAAAATAACCCTTTTGCCAGGCCGAAACCTTCCTTTTTAATACATATGTTGCTCCCTAAGGTAGACCCTAAAGGCTCATAGGGCAGGGTGCATGGTATTTCAAATGTAAGATGCGCGTTTTATGTTTTACATGTCCTACAGTGAAATACTCCTAAAGTTGTTTTTCATTGTTGTAAGGCCTTTCTCTCCCATAGACTAACACTGGGTTTCCTCATTACATTTAATAATTGCTAACTTCAGATTGGGAGTAGATAGAAAAATTATGCCTTCACTTAAATGAATTGTAATTTAAAATTCTCTTTAATGGTAAAGTGGGATTTTAGATTATAATTTTGAAAATGCCACTTTTAGAAAGTTGTCATTTTCCTTCCCAAAGGCTTTTCTAGGGATTTCCAGCTGGCTGGGCCTGTAAATGGTTCCTCTGTCAAGAATGTGCATTGGGCCCTGACCGTGAATAATGGTACCTGGGTGCAGCAGGGAGAGAGTCTTCCTGGTAGGATGGCTGGGGAGGAGTGTACCCTGCTGTGATTACATTTCAAAGGACCTTGCCCACAGAACACACAAAGGAACCCGATACCAGGGCTGCCCTTTGTCACCATAAACAGTTTGGAATTGGGGGAAGGGGTAGACCTGACCAGAATGATTTTTCGGGATGGAACAGAGAATTCCCCATACAGAGGCCGGCACCAGGTATAAAAATAAGACCCTCAGAACCTGTCATCAGACAACTCCTGGACCGGTGGAAGTTTCAGAAGGCTTGCTGTATGACGAAGAAAGATTGGATCTGCTTGCCTTGATCACAAACTACCCAGAGTGACTCCAAGGGTCAGTTGGCTGACCTGACCTTCTGTGTGAGATACAGGGACACAGCAAGCTTCCAGAGCGATCCCTGCAACTGTTCAGCTGACCACCACCATTTGGACCTACCTGGATGTTGCTGCTTTCCTTTGCAAGAGTGAACCCTGATCCCCAAGAGGTGGCCTCAGGTCCTGGGCCCTTGGTTGGCATCAGTGAGAGCTCCTCCACAAGACAAATGTGAAAATCCTGAGGTTTGGGCTTTTCCAAGTATAATTGGGCCTGTTCACCCCAAAACTCTTCCATCTGTGAAAACCGCCAACATGAAGCTCTTCTGAAACCAACCAGCTCTTCGTTCCGATAGCAACCGTTCGCAACCATCAGGCAACATGAGACTCCAGTGACGAAAGGGTCATAGCACTAAGCAACGACCATTGGTGGCACTCAATCTGCTCTTCATGACAAAAGCTTCCTCCTTGCAGCAAACATTGCGCTTTGAGCCCAACTTGAGAAGGCAACTCTTCAGTGGAACTAACCTGACTCCTGTATCCGACCCATGCTTCATTGAGGTTGACCTGAACTTGTGATTTTCCCCTGGCATAGCGAGACCAGATAACCACTATTGGTGCTTTCAGCTTCTTGGCTCTATTTTCTCTAAAAACTTTAGATTTCAATATCTCCGGTTTTACTGATTAGATTTTTGTCACTCTAGTATCATTTTATTTATTAATATTCTTGATTTTTCTAAATTAGTGTGGGATTTTTCTTGTGTTGTTTTCACTTTCTTAATGTCTGTGTGCTGCATAAATACTTCACACATTATCTCTACGTTAAGCCTGACTGCTTTGTGTCAAGCTACCAGAGGGTTAAGCACCGGTTAATTTAGTGGCTTTTTGTGGTTTATCCTGACAAGGGTTGAGGCTGTTGCCTAAGTGGAGATTCCACCCCTCTCAACCAATAACCACATTTCTTAGAAGCATGTTTAGCAATTTTATATGTTTAGATAATAACAAAATTGTTTTTCACCAATCAGTGGTGATTGTATGTTCGTTTGGGTGTGGGTGTGTCTTAATTCATTTTTATATTTTGCCCAAACTACAAAGAGCAGGACTTTCCACAGATGCTGATGGTGGATTTGGATTGCGCAGGTTTTAAGGTACAGAGACTTGGATTTCATGGTATGAAATCAAGGACCGTGGTTCCTGCATTACTGGATATTTCAAATCCTCACCATTCTACTGTAGTTTACATGCAGGACCAAATGATTCTGGACGTTTTCCAAGTCCACGCACATTTTTTTTTGTAATGAGACAAAATCTTGCTTCTGTACATGACATTTATCCAAATATGCACTTTATTATAATCCGTCATAAGCTTTGCATATAGTTTGCACTCCAGCTCATACTTCTTGTGCAGCACTTGATGGGCTTTTATCAAGACACAGCAGTGGATGTTTCCACATATCTCATTATTTCAGATTGTTAAGGGTGTATCGTATAGTATTTATTTTTTACCCCATTAAAGTAGTTTGTTTTCATAATTTCTTACAGCCTTGAGAAAGCCATGTATTGACGAAACACGCTTGGGCTGTTTCACGATATGTAAAACCATGATGTATCAAGAATTAAAAATTGCTGTATATCAAAACAACTGATTTGCAAAGAGCATTAACTGTCTTTAATTGTTCACTGTAAATCTATGAGTACTACTCTGAAACCCTCAGGTCAGTATTTCATCTGTTTGGTCATCCCCACGATCTGTGCGTCGCGCAACAGTTTTGGTATCCTTCAGAGCAACTACCTTTGTAGGGTTTAGCTCCTGTAGCATGCAACTGTCTATAAGATATTGGGTAAAAACTAGCATATGTATTAACTAGGTTCACAGCTTCTGATTCCACTGTAATAGTAGTTGTAGTCAAAAATCTGTCTATTGTGTGCAAGTATATTCAGGAGTCTGTACATGTAGTCAGGAGTGCCAGTTCACAATTTATTCTATAGTGAATCTGTTTGTACCATGCAGTCTTCTGAGTATGCACTACCCAGGTTAGCTTACATTTGCCAATATTGCGATAGTTTGACACACGCCCTGTACACCCACATTTTGCCTTGTACTCCCGAAACAGGATTTTATCCCAACTAGGAAAAGGCGCTGAATGACTGAAAGTCTGCTGTAACATAAAAATATGGACACCATCCGTTCAGCAGTTTTTGAATTATTCATGAACATAAAACATCTGGGGAATCCCATTTTATGGGCGAGTGAAGAACCCAGTGTGCCTACACCCACTGAACGCAGCCTTCAACTTTGCACAGCTGGGGTGGGCTACAGGACCAGCCCTTGTGCCAGGCCCTGCACACAACAGTCAAGATATCTCTACATTTTAACCCCTTGAGTTTCACCTTACCCATTTTTGTAACACACACATCTCAAAAACAAACATCTCTAAAAGCATTTGAAGCAAGCCACAAAAAGCCCTATTCTGGGTAAAGTTGTGTTTTCATTCCCAATGTGGTGTAAATTTCTGTAGGAGTTAAAATAGAAAGAAAATGATTCTTTTTCACCCCTTATACTCCATTTAGCGCTCCATACAGAAAGTTAGTCAGGTGTGCATTTTCACACTGTTTCATTAAACTGCCCCAAAGTTATTAGCAAACCAAAAAGTCCTTTCTAATAGTAGGTCTACTTAAATATAACTACAGAATCGCTACCACAGACTGTAATATGTACATTGAAAATGCCTTTTTTGATTTGTGTATAGCTTTGGCACCCTTTGACGAATATCCATGAAATTCAGTAGGCTTACCTTTCCTGTGCATTTCATGTTTCATACCGCTTCATCAAGAGGAGGCAAAGAAAAAAAAAGGGGTGCAAAAAATCGTTGATTTGCTGTTATCTTTGGCACTGTATAACTAATCTGCACGAGAACGGAGACACTGAAACTTGGCGTAACTATTTCAGTGTCTACCAAATTTCATCTAGATTCAACAAGGAGAGGGGCAAAGTTAAAAAGGAGGTTTCAAAAATGTTTTCTTCTACTAATAACACCAGGATAGTATGACTAATGTACATGGACAGATGACAAAAAATAGCATATTAGGATTTTTTCTGGTATCTTGTTTCATGCAGATACATGAAACGGGGACAAAGTTGTTGACAAAACAAGGTATTTTGAACCTTCTGTAACTTTGCCCCTAATGACAGAAATGCCTGAAGCCTGAAATGGCAGCACTGGACTTAACGTGGAAATAGTCTGCCTAACTTAAAGCAAATTAAACCGTCAGCACCACAGGTTTTAGCAACATAACACTTTTTATGAGCCCTGCATCCCCTTTTGACTTTGCCCCCTTGACGCAAATCAGAAATGATATTGACATCACGCATGACATTACATATCACATTACAATTACATTATCGATGAGATCACAATGTGGCATTTCTTGGTGTTGAGCCAAAATATCGAGTTGGAAATATCGACTTGCAAAAATATTGAGCCAAAAATATGACATGGAAATACCGTCAGCAAGAATATCGTTGTCAAGAATATTGATTTTAAGGTAAGTAATATTGATTTTTAAAATATCGAAGTTATTAATATCGATTACAAAAATATAGGGGCATATTCTCAAGGACTTACCGCCGAGTTAGCGGCACTTTATCACAACCAAAGTGGCGATAGATTTATCGCCCCATTCACAAGCTGGTGCTAACAGCCGATATCGCCAGTTTTCCTGCGATAGCAGCTGCAAAAAACATCGCCACGGATGACACCGGCAACTAACGCTAATGAGATGCAGAGTAGGCGTTCCTGTGCAAAAAGCCGCGACAACACCACTTCGCAATATTCCCAACGACCAGCCAGATCGGCGATAAGATCACAAAACAGGCGATAAGGCGCGTTAGCAGCAGGGATTTAACTCCTGCTCTTACCTGGTGTTAAGTCGGATGACAACCTGCACCAGAAATGGGAGCCCAGCCCACAGCCACACCAGAAGAACAACAGATGCCATGGAGCTACTGATCATGCAGCCCAGACACCCAAGAGGGCCACAGCACCCACCGCCACCACCCCCAGGACCCCCCCCCCGGGGCCCTACCCCGGTCACCCCCTCCCGGACAAATATTTTACACCAACTTTATGAAATCATGAACAAAACAATTCGCCTGATGTCGCACAATTACAACATTTAACATTCATGTGTGGTCCGAAAAAGGAGAATCATTCATTCGTCTCTGAATTTCCAAACAAATCAATTTATTCAAATTTAACTCAAAACAACTATTTGGAAGTGTCATGGCGGGACTTCTCTGGACAATCTGTAAGTCACAGTCTGCAAGACAAAATTCAAGATAAGAAGGTGTGTCATGCGCTCATCAAAGGACAGAGAGAGAGAGAAAGAGAGAGAGAAAGAAAGGGGGAGAGAGAGAGAGTGAAATAGAGGGAGAGAGAGAAAGAGAGAGAAAGAGAGAGAGAGAGAGAGAGAAAGAGAGAGAAAGAGAGAGAAAGAGAGGGAGAGAGAGATAGTGAAAGGAAGGCTCTTGGCACATACATGCCAACTGTTGTGTGTGTATCGCTATTGGTGCAATCAAACAAACAAAAATCCCCTACCTATTTTTTTAAACAAAATGCTAAACGTCATATAATATAAAAGTCTAAACAGTGCTGGAGAATAGAAGAGACAAAAGTATCACAAAATATATTTATTTTTGCTTTTTTCACAATACTCAAAAGTGATACAAAAATATTATTGAATAAATAAATAAACATATATATGGTCCCACCTCTCATTCAAATAACTCGCAACATCAAACATACTCTCATACCTCTTTCATACAAGCAACCAACATACATACTATGCATAAGACAAAACAGAATAATAGATACTATTGTATTCAATACATCTCATAAATGTAATAACTCCACATTACAAACAATCGTAGGACAGACGCTAAAGAAGAATGCAAACTCAATCCGGAGTAAGTGAACAATAAGGAAAATACAAAATACAGTAAAATAATAAAAATCCATAAAAGTACACAAACAATGCAAAAACGGTACAAAGAAATACAAGAAAAATCATACAAAAAGACAAATTTCTCATAAGTTTCAATAGATTTGAAGTAAGACAGATTCCAAGAAAAGTTTTTAAAGAAATGTAATGACCAATATTGCATTAAAGGAAAGCATGTTCCCACTGAAGGTTTTCGTTGAGACCTTGGTCTTTGGTGTTAAGAGAAAACATCCAGAATAGTTCACGCTTCCGACGGATGGCAGTCACATTAGTGCCAGAAGGACTATGTATCTTTTCCAAGATAAACCAGCGTAGATCTTTTTCGCTGTGTTTTAGCTGCACCCAATTCTTTATTTTTTTCTTTCAGCCTAAATAGAACAGAAATTTTCTCCTTGTTTATCCATTATTTATATGAACAGTGCTGCAAGAATAGTCTAATATGTTAGCTTTTTTGTCTCATTTTAATCAGTGTTTTCACTTAATTTGATGATATCAGCAATCTAATGCATATCAGATATTGTAATTAGCGAATGGATTGTTTATTATTATATGTCTACTCATTTTCAGAAACTCTCCCACCACCTCATTGATGTTGGTAATCACGCCCTGATGAAGGTGATTAGCCATACCTGGCTTGTACACCGAAACGCGCGTTGGCGCTTGTGATATTTCTACGATTGTTTGTAATGTGGAGTTATTACATTTATGAGATGTATTGAATACAATAGTATCTATTATTCTGTTTTGTCTTATGCATAGTATGTATGTTGGTTGCTTGTATGAAAGAGGTATGAGAGTATGTTTGATGTTGCGAGTTATTTGAATGAGAGGTGGGACCATATATATGTTTATTTATTTATTCAATAATATTTTTGTATCACTTTTGAGTATTGTGTATCTTTATTGAAAAAGCAAAAATAAATATATTTTGTGATACTTTTGTCTCTTCTATTCTCCAGCACTGTTTAGACTTTTATATTATATGACGTTTAGCATTTTGTTTAAAAAATAGGTAGGGGATTTTTGTTTGTTTGATTGCTCCTTTGATCCCCCTATGATCCCTCTACCTTCATCTGCTTAGATAGGGGCCCCCGTTGTTTGATTGACTATCGCTATTGGTGCACCATAAGCCTAAGGCCTAGCCCCAAATGCAGCGCGAAAGCCACATCACATATCCAGAATGCAAGCAGTAGTCAGACTAACATTAGGGATGAAAGCTCCTTTGTCTCAATACATAAGGCGGAAGGACATCTGCACCTCCGACCTTGGTCTTGCATGCAGCAGGCACCCCCTGAGAGAGATACCATAGCAGATGATGACGACTCCCACACTACGCACAGTGCTAATGAAAGACCAACGTATCCACAGCCCACACACAGAAGTCCTTGCTCGAGGTACCCTTGCATGGAATGCCCTTGACACTTACGTACACAACAACCCATACGTCCAAACGTTGCACACACATACGACTCATTGCTCCGAGCTGTGGCATATCATCCACATAACTGCCGCAGGTCAGAAGAGTGCCGGTTCTACGTGAGCCACCAACGCAATGGCAGAACATCCCGGGCACATGCACAACCCCTGTCACGTGGAACTGTACCGTGCACGTATGCTGCATTTGTTGGGGGCAATGCCACTGGCAGTGTTGCGCATCAGTTACCGTCTGAGCTTCCGTCTTGCGTACGTCACCTGCGTCCAGCCCTGGTTCCACTGTCGATCATGCATATTCGAGTGGCCCATGGATGTCTGCCTATCCAACACAACGGTAGCTGAACTGGATTATGACTTGTTTGTGCGCCCCCTGTTGGCCCACGACCAGGAGTGTAACCGTGATACCCGTTCATGGGATGCCTTGATATTTGGCGTATGTGCTGGCAGTTGGGCATGGGAGATTGCACAAGTCATCGTGTGCAGTGACCACATCAAAGCGCTCCCCTATTGGGCTGTGTTGCGGATTGGTGAAACGGCGTGGACGGAGCACATCTGTCCGGACCAGTTAATGGATTGGCTCGCCCTCTTGTTCGTTGAAGTCGACAACCACGTACTCTTGGAACTGATTGCCCAGGAAGCTGCGCTCGCATTCATGGACGAGTAACTACGTTCCTGCAGCCACAACTGCTTGTAACCCAGAGCACAGGTCCCAACCCCTTGTTGCATCTTGGAGAAATGGTCACATATCCCACCACAACAGTGGACATGGCTGCATTCGCCTGGACTCAGAATGCATGTGCGTGCACCTACGCGTGTTGACACACACCTGTGCAAGGTGAGGCAGTCCCATGGGCGGAGCTGCACAGCGTCGCTTGGCAAGGTTCCTAAATCTGACATACTGCTGGAGGGAGAGTACACACATGGCAATGTAGTACTACATGTGACCTTGTTGGACCCTTTCACCTGCTCACTGTCAGCAGAGCAGACAGTCTGCGCAGTCCGGTGGTACAGCACTATGCAGACCCCATGGGCTGTGAGTCGTGTCCCCTGACACGGGGCAATGAGCCAAACATCACATGACTCGTCCAGCAAGGCAAGGTGGGCTGAGACCGTTGCCATCCGTAATGATTGGTGTTCATTTTTGCCTCCCCATTTCTTGCACCTCTACATGTTCCCATGCTGCCTGTTAGTGTCTGAAGCATTGGTCTGCATGCTGTGGCCCTTGTCTTGCCCGTACTGACACGCACATGCTAATAAAGTCTGCGCCACTTCACTAGTGTTCAACTGTGATGAGTGTTGATTAGAATGACAAATCGTGTGCCTCAATGAGCATTGCCGTACACAGGGAGGGGCTGACTGACGCATTTCACTTAGGGGTGAGTCCCTATTGCCAGCTCCATCTCTGTGAGCCAGACATTGTGGTTGGGATAGTTGCTGGTAGACCTGTGCTCTTACGTGTCTTCAGCAATGTGAGTATGGTGTCCAACTTCTTGCCATGTGGATCAATGTGATCCATCAAAACAGGCTGTGTCCACACAGTTGAGTGTGAGTAGGTATGCGAAGAGATGTTCTGTTGTCACATGTGATGGGGGACACTACTTTAGGCCTGCTACCGAATTGGACATTTTTACACACAGCCCCATTTAATACATGGATGTGGGGCTACTTTGGGGGGTTGTGAGATTGTTGTTCATGAGCAATGAGGCCACAGCTAGTTCACACCTTCACAGTCATCTAATTGGCCATGTGGTCAGGGTCAAACATGCGCATTGATGTCATTTCCCAGGGTGTACCTTTTTGTGCAATCAATGTCCCTACATTCATTCATACTTATATACTTTATTTAAATATAGACATGACACATCTGTGTGATTTGGAATGTTTTATTCACATTCTGTGGAGTGTCGGAGCTGGAGCAGTACATGGCCATGCAAACCCCACATTACATGGTTGCCCAGTGGAGGGCCAACCAGAGTCCTTTGGGGAATGACAATTTAATCGGAAGAGGAAGAGTTTAGTCCGCAGCCTGATTGCTGTGTCATTGGTAACCAGAGCAGATATGGCAGTCCATGTCAGGGTCCAGGTGAATGTCGCAGAGTGTTTCGGGGGACAGTGGAAGATGTTGTTCCCGTGCATGATGCAGAGGGCTGAACCAAGCAGGAACAGGCCATATGGCGGGGATGAATGCTACAACCTCCTTTCTCACACAGAGTCATTGCCATCCACATCTTAGTCCTCTGATATGTCTTCTGTGTCAGGTGTGTCAGGTGTGTGTGGTGGTGTTATGGCTGCATCACTGTGTGCCACTGACACATCAGGTGGCGGAGGTGGTATGGCTGCATCACTGTGTGCCACTGACACATCAGGTGGCATGGCTGCATCACTGTGTGCCACTGACACATCAGGTGGCAGGGGTGGTATGGCTGCATCACTGTGTGCCACTGACACATCAGGGGGCGGAGATGTGTGTGTCGAAGTTCCTGCAGCAGTCATCTGGGACAGGCTCTGTGGCAGCAATGCAAGATGAGGTTCTGCAGGGCATGGAAGATCCCAGCTACATCTCGCTGGTGTACAGCCGTGGCAGCCATCCTTCCAGCCTACATCCGCTCCATGTTCTCCATTGTCCTCCGCATCTGTGCCAACTCTGTGCAGTCATCGCTGGAGCCTGTCTGACTAGACAGTTCTTGTATCCGAGTAATGGCTCCAGCGAGGTCAGCCAAGAATTGTTGTAGAGCATGGAACGGACTGTGGGTGTCCGTTAGGGACTGTAAGTGGTCCCTGATGGGACTCATACACCCACGTATGGCATCAAGTTTGGCTGCCATGAGGTCGAAACCCATCCGCACCTGTTCAGCCAGCCCCCTCCGGCAGTCTGACACACGGCGTTGGAATGCCATGTGTCTTTCCGTGAGGTGCTGGGAGCCAGCCGTGGTGGTGGGTGCTTTCTGCTGTGTGGGCTGTGCAGGGGGTGGGGTCACCTCGTTGCAGCTGGGCTGCCCTGCTCCTGGAGGTGGGGTGCTGAGGTTGTCCACGAGCTGTTGGAGGGTGTCGGAGCTGATGGCCAGGGGGTTCTCCTCATCATCACTGAAGAGATGTCTGGTCTGCTCTGCAGGAGGTGTTGATTGTCCCTCTGCAATGTAAAGGGGAGTACATGTTTACATACAGACTGCATGACAATGTACATTGTGACTGTTTTGGATGAGCTGGCTATTTGATGGGAGACAGTGGGCATTTCGACTACATGACGGATGTGAGGTTGTACTCGTACATGATCATCTCACAGTTTCCTGCTATGCCAGATGTGATTTGCCAGTTTCTACGCACAAGCGGCACCAGTTGTGTCCTCTGTTCTGTAGTGAAAGTGTTGCACTTTGTACCACATTGTCATCAATGTTGATGTGCTGTGATTGCTATGTGTGTGTGCTGCATTGTGGGAGAGTCGCCCTTGCAGCTCTGATTTAGCGGCCCCTTATCCCTTCGAGGCGGTGTGCCTTTGACTTGTGTGCTTTTAAGGTGCTGAGATGTTGCCGACTTGGGTCATTTGTGCTCTTGGACGGTTTTTGTACTCTTGTGCATTGTTTGTCTAGAGATGTGTTGTTGACGTCAGGAGTTGTATGTGCACGTGGATGTGTCAGAGTGTGACCTGCTCCTTTGAGGATGTGATCCACACTGGGCCACCTCAGTGTCGTGTCGTGCACCATGTCATGTATTTTGACTGCAGCCATGCTATTGGTCATGCAGTGTCACTTGCATTGTCAGTGTGGCTCACAGAGCCGCTGCTTTGCTGGATTCAGCACATATGGATGGGTAGGTTGTGAGATTGGTGATAGGGAGGGGGGCCCCTTTGTGCACATAGTGGACGGGGGCCTACTTGGTGTTTCTATGTGTGCTGTAGTGTGCCAAGGGTATCAGGGACATGTTCCACAATCATTGCGGGTGTGCAGTGTGCTACACATAATTGTGCATCTGTGCCATTGTGCCCATCTCCCCCCGTCCCCCCAGTCCCTGGTCGTTACTCACCCTGTTGCTGTTGGGTCAGGTCATATCGAGCTGTGTCCAGACCCCCAACTACTTGCACCGTCTCCACACTGATGACTGTGGCCACCATTTCCTCCAGCTCATCCAGCTCCTCCTGTGACGCAGGACTCCCACCTCCAGTCACCGTTGCTGCCTTCCGGTTGGCAGCGAGTTTCTGCTTGGTTTGGCTATTCACATCATGCCAGCGCCTCTTGACCTCCTCCATTTACCTCCTCAACACTCCGACTGCATTCACGTTGTTCACGATTGACTGCCATATTTCCGTTTGTGTTGCCAATGACACAGTGGAGGTGACGAACAGTTGTTGGTAGTGTTCTATCACCTCCGTGACGATGATCCTGTTTTCCTGCGGACTGAACCCCGTCTTCCTCTTCCTCTTCTCCTTGCCCTTCCCCAACCCCGAGGTTCCTTCCTGGTCGTCTGTGGGGCTTGTGGGGTTCGCGTTGTCCTCTGCACTCGGTCCGGGTGCATCCATGGTGCTACGCAGTTTATTTTTTTTTGTCTTTTTTATTTTTCTGCTTTTATAGTGCATTTTCCCGCATGACGAGTGGGAATTGCAGGCCTGTCGCTCATTATCGCTGATTTTTGTATCGCGATTTGGGACATCGCAACTTTTTTCGCGTTCGTGTTTCGCATTTTTCAGCGTCGTGTTAATTTTACTGCGGTCATTTGGCGCGTTATCGTGAGACTATCGCATGGTGCCGCCGGGTTGAGAATACAACGTTAACACAGTGTTATTTTCCCGCGATGGACTGCGATGTGCAAAGTTGCGTTAAGCTAATTTTGCGATAATTATCACACGTTCTTGAGAATATCCCCATAGTTGTTTATAGTATCGTTTATTAATTATTGTTATGTAATTTGGTATATATTTTAAATGTATATGATGTAATTTATTTGTATAATTATTGTTTGTTTTTTAATGTATTTGCAAAATTTTTTAGTAGTTATTAAATTTAATGTAAATGCTTTTTGTTATTTTCAGTACCGTAGCGGGTGTTTAGGGGCACAGGGTGGGAAGTAATTTAATTAAAATAAATTAATAATTAATTTTTAATATTATTTTTTAAATTAATAATTAATTATGTTAATAGTGTAATTCATTTTCTTTAATTTAAATTATATGTGCAAGTTGTGGGGATTATAGGGGTATAGGGTGAGAAGTAATTTAATTTTAATTAATTAATAATTAATTGTTAATTAATATTAATTATTTAATTGATGATTAAATATGTTACTTGTGTATTTTTTTATTTTAGGTGTGGGGTGTGGGGTTTATAGGGGTACAGGGTGGGAAGTTATTTAGTTCTAAGTAATTAATATTTTAATTAAATAATGATTATTTAATTGATACTTATGTTTATTGTGTAATTCATTTTTTTAAGTAACATTTTAGGTATGGGTTTGGGTTTTGTTGGGGTATATGGTAGGAAGTTAATTACATTTTAATTAGGTTAGAATACATTTTTTAATTGATAATTATTAAAACTAGAATAGTTTGTTGTTAAAAATTTATGTTAATAGTGTAAATAATTAGCTTTTTAAAGTTAAGTTTTAGGTGTTGCTTGTACGTTTTGTAGGGGTATATGATGGGCGGTAACTAAAATAAAAATTATTGAATACATTATTGTTTTGTTAATAAATTATTTTTAAATAGTTATTTTTTTTCTTATGAAAATTATTTTTGGATTCACATTTTTAATAATGTTTGTAATTATTTATATGTATCTAAGATTATAATATGTATTTATTTAAAATATTGTTTTATATTAAATATATTTGTGTTTTTAAAATATTTATATTTTAATTTTTTTATTTTGTTTTTGAAATTATTTTATTGTTTTGCAGAGAATTTGTTTGTTTCTAATGAAGTACTGACTGCAGCGGGAATATTTAGGGGGATATTCCCAAGAACGTGCAATAAACATCGCCAAAATAGGCTAACGCAATTTTTCATATCGCGGGAAAATAACTCTGTGTCAACGTCGTATTCCCAACACGGCGGTAACATGCAATAGTTTCCCGAGAACGCCTCAAATGTCCGCAATACAACTAACGCGACGGCGATAAAAAAGGAAACCCGAACATGAAAAAAGTCGCGATGGGCCCAACCGCGATAGAAAAATCGGCGACAAGCAGCGCCAGGCTTGCAATTCCCACATCAGGCGGGAAAAATCACCATAAAAGTTGCAAAAGAAAAACATAACAACTGCGAAGCACAATGGAGGCAGCCGGAGCAAGTACAGAGGACAACCCGAACCCCACAAGCCCCACGGAGGACCAGCCTGGCACCTCGGGGTCAGGGAAGGGCAAGGAGAAGAAGAAGAGGAAGACGCGGTTCAGTCCGCAGGAAAACAGGATCCTGATTACGGAGGTGATAGAACAGCATTAACAACTGTTCGTCACCTCCACTGTGTAATTGGCAACAAAAAATGGAACATGGCAGTCCATCATGGACAAGGTGAATGCAGTAGGAGTGCTGAGGAGGACAATGGACGAGGTCAAGAGGTGCTGGAATGATGTGAAGCGCAAAACCAAGCTGAAACTCGCAAACAACTGCAAAGCAGCAATGCAGACTGGGGGTGGGAGTCCTGCGCCACAGGAGGAGCTGGATGAGATGGAGGAAATGGTGTCCACAGTCATCAGTGTGGAGACGGTGGCAGGAGTCGGGGGACCGGACACTGCTCAACATGACCTGACACAACAGCAACAGGGTGAGTAACCACCAGGGACTGGGGGGACGAGGGGAGATGGGCACAATGGCACACATGCACAATGAAGTATAGCACACTGCACAACCACAATGACTCTGGATCATGTCCCTGATCTCCTTGCCAGACTGCAGCACACATAGAAACAGCAAGTAGTCCCCCGTCCACAATGTGCCCAGAGGGGGCCCTCCCCACACATCACCAATCTCACAACAAACCCATGCACATGTGCTGAACCCAGCAAAGCTGCGGATCCGTGAGCCCCACTGACAATGCAAGTGACACTGCATGACGATGAGCATGTCTGCAGGCCACTCATCATGACATGTTGCACGACACCGAGGTGGCTGAGTGTGGTCCACATCCGGAAAGGAGCAGGTCACACACTGACACATCCACGTGCACAAACAACCCCTGACGGCAACAAGACATCTGCAGACAAACCATGCCCAAGAGTCCCAACTCCCACCAAGAGCCCAATTTACCCAAGTATGCAACATCTCAGCACTGCATAAGCACAGAAGTCAAAGGCACACCGCCTGAAATGGAGAAGGCCAAGCAAAGTCTGAGCTGCAGGGGCGACTCTCCCACAATGAAGCACACACACAAGAATCAGAGCACATCAACATTGACAACAATGTGGTACAAACTGCAACACTTCCACAACAGAACAGAGGACACAACTGCTGCCGCTTGTGTGTAGAAACTGGCCAATCACATTTGTCATAGCAGGAAATTGTGACATGATAATGGACGAGTACAACCCCACATCCCTGATGGTGCACAAATGTCCACTGTCCCGCTTCAAATAGGCAGCTCCTCCTAAACAGTCACAATGTACATTGCCATGCAGTCTGTTTGGAAATTTGGCCAATGCGTGAACATACATGGAACACACTGTTAAACTGCATCTCCCCTTTACATTGCAGAGGGAGAATCATCACCTCCTGCAGAGCAGACCGAACACCTCCTCACTGATGACGAGGAGGACCGCCCCACCTTCGACACTGACGCCCTCCAAGAGCTCATGGACACCCTCAGCACCCCACCCCCAGGAGCAGGGCAGTCCAGCTGCATCGAGGAGACCCCACCCCCTGCACAGACCACACAGCAGGAAGCACCCACCACCTCGGCTGTCTCCCAGGATCCCCACGACCAACACATGGCATTTCAACTCCTTGTGTTGGAGGGCCAGAAGGAGATGGCTGAGCAGGTGCGGGTGGGGTTCGACCTCATGGCAGCCAAACTAGATGCCATCCATGGGTGTCTACGTCCCATCAGGGACCACTTACAGTCCCTAACAGACACCCACAGTCCGCTCCATGGTCTCCAACGAGCCATGGCTGACATTGCTGGAGTCATGACTCGGAGACAAGAACACCTGTCTAGTCAGAGTGGCTCCAGTGATCTCAGCTGGGAGTTGGGACACATGCGGAGCCTCATGGAGGACACAGTGCGGATGGAGGCAGAAAGGATGGCTGCCACGGCTGCACATCAGCGAGATGTAGCTGGGATCTTCCATGCCCTGCAGATCCTCATCATGGCATTGCTGCCACAAGGCCTGGCACAGATGAATGCTGCTGCTCCTACACCATCCACATCTACACCCCCTGATGTGTCCGTGCCCCACAGTGCGGCAGACATTCCACCTCCAGCACCTGATGTGTCACTGCCACACAGTGCAGCTGACAATCCACCTCCGGCCCCTGATGTGTCAGTGGCACACAGTGCTGCAGCCGAAACCCCACCACCCACAGGTGAGGCACATCACACATCAGAGGACGATGATGTGGATGAGACTGCCTTTGTGGTAATGAGGAAGCGCTAGCATTCATCTCCGCCATATGGCCTGTTTCAGCTTGGTTTGGCCCTTTGCATCATCACCTCCCACTGTCCCCCGATACACTCTGCGGCACTCACTTTGGACCTCGACATGGACTGCCATATTCTGTTTGGTTACCAATGACACAGCAATCAGACTGCGGACTGAACTCTTCCTCTTCCGATGAATTTGTCCTTCCCTAATGGACTCTGGCTGGCCCTCCACGGGGCAACAATGTCAAGTGGGGTGTGCATGGCCCTGTACTGCTCCAGCTGCAACACTTAACTGAATGTGAATAAAAAATTCCAATTCACACAGATGTGTCATGTCTATGATCTTTCAAGTTTGACAGTATGGATGAATGTAGGGTCACTGATTCCCCCTCACGTCCATTTTGCACATGTTGTGGGGCTTGGGTCACAGGGTGCAACATTGCCAATTGCGGTCCGGGTGGCGCAGACACTACAACGGAGACACACGCATTGGTTAATTCCTTGTCCAGGCCAGAACTGAACCACGCCCAGAGCCCCGGGCTCATTGTTCACACCCCTACGCTGGACTGGCATACACCAGCCCAGCCCACTCCGCTTACGCTCACAGGGGGTGACGACACAGCTACATGTCCCAGGTCTTCCCTGTAGTGATTTGCTGGTCACTGGTCTAGTTGTCAGCATGCCACAGCCACTCCCTGAGGGCTGGTTTACACCCACACCACACCCATCCAGCACAGGCGTCACGGGACATGTGACCCTGCCAATAAAAGGGGCCCACCACAGCACATCCCCCACTGCCGGAGGTGACATGATGGCGTCCACATCCACGGAACTCAATCATAAAGGGTCCGTGACTTGCGTTGCACAGAGTTAGTGGCACCCGATGGCCTGCGTCCATCACGGGCCTACCGCCACGTGGCGATGACTTGCGTTGCACTGAGTTAGTGACACCCGATTGCCTGCGTCCGTCACGGGCCTACCGCCACGTGGCGATGACTTGCGTTGCACTGAGTTAGTGGCACCCGATGGCCTGCCTCTGTCACGGGCCTACCGCCACGTGGCGATGACTTTCGTTGCACTGAGTTAGTGGCACCCGATGGCCTGCGTCCGTCACGGGCCTACCACCATGTGGTGATGACTTGCGGTGCACAGAGTTAGTGGCACCCGATGGCCTGCGTCCGTCACGCGCCTCCCGCCATGTGGCGATGACTTGCGGTGCACAGAGTTAGGCCCACCTGAAGAGCTGAGCGGGTGTGCAGCCTGCAATGATGCGTTGGCCTCAATACAGCATCCAGCAAATCAAGACTCGATTTGAATTGTGAGCCCTGCTGGACCGCAGTGTATGCACAGGCAGCAGTCAGCACACACATGACTCCGCGGTGCGGTGCTGCAGGGTGCGCTGGGGGCCTGTGGCGCGGAATCCAGCGATCGGCTGAGGAGGTTGCACCGGCACATGGAGGGCCCTCTTGGAGACACGCCGGTGGAGGCAGGTGAGCATTGAGGGCTGGGTGCGCAGGGGCGGGCAGTCATCGCTGGGGGGCGGACCGTTCTGGGGTCCAGGGCTGGGGTGCAGCAGCCGCACAGGATCGCACAGGCACCACCGGTCACGGCGGTGGCCTCGTGGCTGGGTGGGGGGCACTGCCCTGGCAGACACAGCCTTGCATGCGCTGACGAGATGTGCGCGGGTTGGCTTGGGACGTAGTCACCTCGTCTCCAGTGTGAACACGGCCGTTGAATGTGGTCGGGCACGTGTGTGTAGGCCTATGGTCACGATATGGCGGACACAGAGACACACGCAGTAGTTACTGTGGTGGCCATCCCGGAACTGGACCACGCCCAGGGCCCCAGCCTATTCATTCACGACATACGCCGGGCAAGGCCGCTCCGCTCAGGCTTACAGGGGGGGACCACATGGCTACATGTCCAAGCTCTTTCACACTGCCTGGGGTAACCTGTTTGCGTCCACTGTCCTCTACACTGCAAACAACAGCAGTAGATGTCCACATGGACATGTCTGTGCTCTGCATACTGCAGTCTGTCCAGCACATCTCCGCCACACTTGGCATTGTGTCCTTTCTTTTTGCTGGGTCACTTGCCTCCTTCGCACATTCTTGGTTCCCACCTCTCCCCACATTCTGCAATTGTGTGGCAGAGGGTCTCTGCCTTTGTGGATGGTTTGTCTACATGTCTGGCCCCTGTTACCACGGTTACTTGTGTTGTCGTGTCCGGTAGTTGGGTATGTTGGTTGGCATGTTGTATGTGATTTTGTTACGTGTGCTCTCCCACAGTTGTGAGTTGTGTGATTGTGGAGTTGAGGTGTGTGGTGTGTTCAGTTAGTGTTTACCAATGAGCAGTGCATTGCCATAGGTGCCATCCTGGAAGCGCTGGTTGCTGATGGACTGTTTGAAGATGTATGTATCATGCACACCGCCTGTGAAGTTGGCGACGACATTGGTGAACTGTCCCCGGTGGTCCACTATTGCCTGCACATTGATGGAATGCGTGTGCTTTCTGTAGCGGTCATTGTGTGCAGGGTCGGCAGGGGGCACAAGTGGTACATGTGTACAGTCAATTGCCCCCGACACGTGCAGTAAGGCAGCTATGGCGTAACTCCCTTGCATGGTCTCCAGCTGTTCATGCACAGCGTGGGGGAAGTGAAGGTGCAGGGGTATCAGGATGATACAAACCGTGATGTTTACAGGTATGATGAATCCTGCATAATGAGACCGTAACAGATGTGTGTGGTCGTAACCTTCCTTTTCTTTCCTGCGGAGGTTATGAGCACACGGACTTCTGTTACAGTATATTTGGACTGGATTCATCATACCTGTATGCATTCCGGTTTGTCCAAGTGCAATACACTGTACCAGATTACGTTTGTGACTATGAGGACACTTGACCATTGTCACCATTTCTCCAACAGGTCTCTGACTACTGATTTCGGGATATGGAATGGTATTGGGGAGTTCCCGCAGCATTTGCAGTTTATTGGATCCACACGTTGCCCTGGAGAAGTTCCCCGTTGGGAATGGAACGAGTTGGCTGAGCTTTTCGTCTTGTTGTTTATGTATTTGTAATAAAGTTCTGTTTTTCCACTACCGTTGACTACTGGACTTCATGACCTGGGGGGGAGGGTCCGGGGGGTGGTTGCAGTGGGTGTTGTGGCCCTCTTGGGTCTCCAGGCTGCATGATCATTGTCTCCATGGCATCTGTTGGTCTTCAGATGTGGCTCTAGGCTGGGCTCCCTTTCATGCTGCAGGTTGTCGTCCTGCTTAACACCAGTAAAAGGCAGGTGTAGAATCCCTGCTGCTAACGCGCCTTATCGCCTGTTTTCGGATCGCATCACTGATCTGGCTGGTCGCAGTAGCAGTCGGTGGTGGGAGTGCCGCCGGGGCGCTGACGTGGGGCGGGGGAGGGGCAGGGTGGGGGGTAGTAAACTATGGATTACGGCCTATTACAGGTAAGTACACATATAAATAAATAAAACGAATTTCGTTTCTCGCGCTGCATCGCCAAATGCGATGCAGCGTGCGCAACGAAATTCGTTTTATTTATTTATATGTGTACTTACCTGTAATAGGCCGTAATCCGTAGTTTACTACCCACCACCCTGCCCCTCCCCCGCCCCACGTCAGCGCCCCGGCGGCACTTCCACCACCGATCGCTACTGGCTGGTCGTTGAGAATATCGCAAAGTGGTGTTTTCGTGTGTTTTTGCACGGGAACGCCTACTCTGCATATCATTAGCGTTAGTTGTCGCTCTCATCCGTGGCGATGTGTTTTGCAGCAGCTATCGCAGGAAAACTGGCGATGTCGACAGTTTGCACCAGCTTGTGAATAGGGCGATGAGTCTATCGCCACTTTTGCGGCGCTAAAGTGCTGATAAATCGGCGATGGCTCCTTGAGAATATGCCCCTAAATATTTTCCTTCTGAAATTCAACACTTTCCCTACTGTTGCTCTGACTGGAGTGGGAATTTTTTAATTTTACCCCTACACATTCCAACACTTTCCCTACTTTTGCACTCATTGGAGTGGGAATAGTAAATGTTATCCCTCCGCAATCCAACACTTTCCCTACTGTTACTCTCAGTGGAGTGGGAATAGTAAAGTCTACCCCTTCGCAATCCAACACTTTCCCTACTGTTGCACCGATTGGAATGGAAACAGTAAATTTTACCCCACCGCAATCCAAAACTTTCCCTACAGTTGCACTTATTGGAGTGGGAATAGTAAATTTTATCTCTCTGTAATCTAAAAATGTTTCTAGAGTTGTATTAGTTGTAGTGGATGTAGTAAATTTTAGTACTCCACAATACAATATGTTATCTAACTTTGCATTTCTTATTGTGAGAGTAGTCAATTTTAACTTTATGTGATGTAACAATTTTATTACTGTTGGGTTGTGTGAGGTGGGAGTAGTACATTTTATATATTATTAGAATAACAATTTGTCTATTTTTGTATAAATTGTAGTGGGAATTTTATATGTGTTCATTTTAATGTTTAATCATTTATTTCGTATTATTTTAATTTAAATCATTTTTTTATTTAAAAATAATATTTATAATTATTAATGTTTTTATTTGTTAAAATATCTTTATTAAATTGTAAAAATATATGGTGTTTACTTTTTAATTTTAATTAAAGTGGTTTGCTTTTTAAATATTTTATTTTATTGGCATATTTATATTTGTAGGTCGATATTTTTAACCTTGATATTTTGACAGTGAGCCTCATTTCTTCCTTTAGATATGTATTTTTAATTAAAGATGTGTTGGTAAGTCTTGTTATTTATCAATGCAAATATTGAGAGGTCTTTAGTATTGTATTTGCATTTCGAGTTATGGTTTGTAAGTTGGGGGGGCGCAGCTTATGGTTTGCTCAGCTAACCATGATTGGCAGGTTTCAGGAGTGTTTAATTTTGTTTTAGTAGCCATAATTTCAATTTAACTGTGGAAGCTAAAGGGAATTTCTGATTTTTTTTTTTTTAAATTATTTGTTAATGTCTATGAGCAGGAGAAACTTTAATTTGTCATTAACAAAGGCCAGCCCCGGCACGCAGCCTCTATTGCACTCAAATCTAGCTGTGCACAGCCTTCAGTTATGCCCTTTGCCTATCCTGTGGTTGTCCAGCCTTGCTACGCACAGTGCACACAGCCTTTTGTCGTGCATGGTGGAGATTCGCCACAGACCGCACGCCCAGTCTCCTTGCACTCAACCATTGCTGCACTGTGTAATGGCGATGTGTGAGTTCAGGCATTGATAGCAAATTCTTGGAGCAGGCCACTGCACCTTCCCTTATGTCGCTGAACCATCTGTGCAGATCCTTTTTCTTTAACCCTATGAAGTCCACTCAAAAACCGCCTGTAAAATAAATTTCTTAAAATCTACTGAACAAATTTACACAAAACCAAGCATAGACAGTCGTTTGAGTAAAGTTAAAGTTTAATGCCAAGTATAGTTTAATTTAATCCTGTGAGGTGGGTTTGTTGCAACAGAGAGCAAAGTTGTCCAAGGAGTTACCATAGAAAGCAACTATTTTGACTCCTCACCGTCTCCGTCAACCCTGCACAGATCTGCCTGAAATTTGATCTCCTAAAACCTTGTCACTTTCGCCATTTGGTTGGAAAGTTACAGGCAGATTTGCCACATGTTGCCAAATTCATACACAAACCAAAAATAGTTGTACAATGCAAACCGAGTCTTAACCATAAAGTCTCAAACTTGCCAAGTGTAATGTGTGATTTATTAGCATTTTTGAATGTTGCTCACGTTTCTCCTCCCTTCCATCATCAATGATCACCATAAACTGCAAATGTTATAGGTTTTGCATGTTTGATCTAGAACTATAACTCATTTTTTAACTATAGTTTTTTTGATGACTTCCCAGGGTTATTTTTTGTAATTGACTTGATTGGCAACCCCCTTTGCCCACAGCCTTCCGTTGTGACCAGTGGAGATTTGCTGGAGGGTTTGGTAGCGACCGACAGAGCCAAAGGTTGCCAACTCCTTTATGCCTATGGCCTTCAGCCATGCGCAACGGGAACTGACCAGTCCAAGTACCCAACCCAACGCGAGCAGCCATGGCACTTGCGGCCAACTTGTTGCAGGCTACCTACCCCTGCTGCATTTGGCCATGTGGCAGATATGCAGATCACTTATGCCTGCTTGGAACTCTTCCCCAGTAGCAGCCTCGTCAAACACAGGAGCACCTCGATAAAAGGACACAGTCAGTGAGGGAAGCCGCCCTTTCTCCCAGACAGCTTCCTAAGTGGATTTTTCTAGGAGAGCGTGAATCCTAGGGAAACAATTCAATGCTCGCTGAGAAACAACAATGACAAAAAAATAATTCTAGAACAAACAAGATGTTGCTGCACTTCAGCGAAAATTATATTCCTAACTAATTTTCTCCCAATTCTCATGTCCTTTCTCCTGCTGTTTTTGCATCACAAGCAGAATGAAATGCTCAGCCTAGCAATCAGGTTAAGGGTGCAGCCCTGGTTATTACATTTCTTAGGAAGATAACTCATTTCAGGCCTGTTAGCAGGACACCATGTTGGTGCGTCACAGTGAAATTCAATTTGTTCTGATACAAAGCAATTTTTCTATGCTGTGTGTTGTTGCCTTTATTGTCCGATGATGTGTGCTCTGCCTTTGTGGCAGCCAGTGAAAAGGGCAACTGCCCTCTTTCCATCAGTCCAACTGAGCTGTTCCTCATGTGCAGCTCAAGGAAGGCCAGGAGACAGCAGGCACGTGTCTGAGACATCAATCCTGCAGGCGGGTGCTATTACAATGCCTTGTTAAGTGGAGTGGCATTACTGACAACTTAGAGGAACCTCCATTCGGATCTGATCTTCATAAAAATTGTTATATACAGTCTTGTTCCTGCGTTTATTCACACCCTCTTCTAATGGTGTCTACATTCTTAAAGGTTTGTTGAGAACCATAGCAAATGCAACAAAAGTGGGTGTTCTTCTTTTAAAATGTTTTATTTAGAGCCAGTCATGACAATAGGATCAGTAATACACACTTATAATCAAGATATAGCAAACATAAACATTAAACAATACAATGTACAACAGCATGGGAATACCATAAACAAATTCCTGAAAAAGCAGTAGCAGTGATTTTTTTAAACCCAATTAAAACCAGCCCAGGTTCTTTGACACCATCTAAGAGCTTTGGGGCTGCTAGCCTTGGCTATAGCTAGCTCATACTCATATGTTTGGCAGATAATTGGCCACCACTCGGCCACCTTCAGAGAAGAGGAGTATATCCACGACCTGGCTATGCATAGCTGGGCAGAGATAATTATGACCAGTCAGTGGCCTGGAACTAGTTTTGTGCTAACTTTTACAGCTCAACATAATCTCCCTGTTAGACAGCTGGAATTCATCACCTGAACGAGATATTACCAATTGGTCCACACCTGCCCAATATTCCTGTAGGAAGAGACAGCTAGCAAACATATATACATTACTGCCGATATAGGCAACCCTCACCACGCAATATGAACATAGCATGAACTGTAATAAATAATCACACAAAAACAGATTTGTTGGAAAACAGTTTGCTGCAGGTTCATTTCATACAAGGAGTATGTCTGAGGGGGGGGGGCCCACAGGCCAACTCACCGCCAATTGCAGAAGCAAGTCTGGACCATCTGTGGCTCTGGCCCATCTAGACAGCGTGGCCAGGAGGGACACAGAGGAAGGCCAGTGGGCGACCCACTGGGCACCAGAAGTGACGTGGCCTTGGTGCCGGCTTTTTGGGGACACCCCGGAGGTCCCCGAGACTGGAGCACAGGGATGTGCCGAATGCAGCACTAAGGTGGCTGCCCTTTTAGATGGGCGCCCTGTGTGCACCGCGGGCAGCCTCATGTCTGCTGCCGGACAACCACACTTCGGGCATTGGGTCTTGTCCGAGCCTCGAGTCATGGTGCATTTTAAAATCTGTTTGGGTGTATAATACAGCATACAGATAGTCTTAAACTGCTACAACTTTAAACTTACAGAGTGGACAGCACAGTCTATAGACTCCAGGGCATTCTGAATCTCACCTGCCGAGATTTCAGAAGTGAGCATCCTACTCCATTTGGCAGCGAGTAGTAGGCTATCTTCAGTGCTATGTGGTATAATGCACTAATCGATACTTTCCCGAGTGCTGTATACAGATAAGAAAAAATGTCCAATTCTTCTAAATCTATTGAATCCTTGCATCCACAAAAAAATAGCTCATCAGCTGTAAATACTTAAAGAAGAACCAATAGGGGAGATCGAAGAAAGTCTGAAGAGAGGCAAATGAACAAAAGCCATTAATATTAATTAGCTGCCCCACAGTCCCCACTCCGAGCCTTGCCCAGGATTTGCACATTGAGTCATGGAGTACCTCTGGAAATGCTGGGTTTCCCCAGAGTGGTGTATATGCATGTAGAGTGGCTATAGAATACCCGCCACAGATTTCTATCCATATTCGCGCAATGTCCCTAAGAATCTTGAATCAGACGTGCTCATAGTAGCTAGAATCCATGAACCTGTACAAAAAACACTGGCATCAGGCCCTATGCGCCAACTGGTAACCTAAAATAGATGCATCTGGATCTTGCCCTGTGAGCAGATTACATATTCGCCCAGCAAAAGCTACCCAAAAATAGAGTTTAAAGTCGGGTAGCCGAAGCCCGCCTTGTTTATACAGGAGTTTCAAAAGCCGAATAGCCCGCCTGACCTGTCTATACCCCCATATAAAACTGCAAATAGCACCCTCCAGGCGTTTGTAGAAGGAGTCCTGAACTCTCAGTTGGATAGCCCGAAATAAGTGAAGGCATTTAGGGCGAATATTCATGTTTACTATATTACAACGTCCGAATATAGTGACGGGAAGCAGATTCCAAGACCGAAATTTAACAGTTACTGACTGCAGTAAGGGTTCATAATTAAGTTTGAGAATGTTATCAACCCGAGCGCTTATCCTAACCCCGAAATAAGTAGCCATTGCTACTGCCCCCGGGACCGGGACCGGGACCGCCGACTTGTAATTAAGTAGTACTTGTGTTTTGGCTAGAATTCATTTGTACCCAGAGAAAGCTCTAAACCTGTTGGCCACCTCTGTTATTAACCGGATAGCAGTCAGAGGAATCAGTCGTCAAAATGGCAACATTGTATGCGTAGGCTGTGACTTTAAGCTCACAGCCATCGCATAGCACTGGCTGTATTCCCTGATTTAGCAGGAGGGACTCTAAGGGGCATATTATCAACGAGGCAATAAACAATTATCGCCGCTTTTGCGTCCGTTTTCGGACGAAAAGCGGCGATAATTTTATCGCCTAATCAGCAAGGTCACGCTATCGCGTGAATCCTTGCATTATCGCCCTTTCTCCAACGCCCATCTTTGCATCTCTAATGAGATGCAAAGTGGGCATGCACTGATGGACTACGTTGCAAATATCGCTGATGTTCACATCGCGATATTTACAAGGCAGCCCACATGATTTTAGCAGAGGTTAGATTTCGCGCAAAACGGCTGTTTTCGCCAAAATCTAACGTCTGCTAAAATCCTGACTTAGCCATCCCTAACATAGGGGTGGATTCTGCTGATACGACCACAGGGTCATATCAGCAGAGGTTATCGCCGTTTGCAGGGAACATCGCTGGAAAACCAGCGATGTTCCCTGCAAAACGGCGATAACCTCGCTATCTCTGGAATTTTTATCGCCCTGGAGAAGCGTGTTGTTAATAACGCGCTACCAGGGCGATAAGTTCCAGAGATAGCCTGCGATAGGGAATCTGTCGCTAAGCACGGCCAGCGATAATTATCGCTGGCTGTTGATAATATGCCCCTAAGTGCGGCTCGAAATATAAAGCAAATAGGATGGGGCGAAGCGAGCACTACTGTCTGGTGCCCCTAAAGATATTAAATGGAAGACAACAGTTCCCGCCATACACTAACTTAGCCCTAGGGTTCTTCCAGAAGTATTGTACCCAACTGATAAACCTGCCACCCATACCAAGAACCCCCATTGTTTCCCATATCCATTCCCAAATGACCCGGTCAAACGCCTTCTCAAAATCTAATAAGATCATACCAACCTTTTTAGCATTTCCACCAGCCACATCAAATGCCACAATTGCCGTATTGGTATGACTTGTGTTGTCCCTACCAAGTATAAAGCTGTGTTGTTGTGGCGATACCAAGGTCTCCATTAAAGGGGCCAGTCGAGTTGCTAATATTTTTGAAAATACCTTTGCATCCGAATTAATCAAAGAAACAGGTCAATAAGAGCCCCTATCCTCTGGTAGCCTATTCTTCTTTAAAAATACAGCTATGTTAGTGAGATTCCATGTGGCAGGGAATCTCAATCCCCCTATCAATATGCCTTATTAAATGAGTGAATTCCAGAAGTAGTGAATTCCAGAAGAATTCCAGAAGTATTATATCCATGAACGTTTTGTAGAATTCAAGCGGGCTAGAGGCATGTCTCCCGAATTGGCCGCCAAATTATGAAGTTGCTGAAATCAGGCACAGTGACCAGCCTGCTTCAGGTGTGTGCATAGGATCAGTCGGAGCCCGGCAGAGAGTCTCAGCCTGCGGATCTTGTGGATATTTGAATGGAGGCAGTCCTAGCAGGGGAGCTGGATTCATCCACTTTGATGGCTTCTCCAGCGGTCTGCTACAATGTCGCTGCGGCTTCCACTGCACTGCACTTCAACAAGGTAATACTGTATCTGATATCACTGCTGCTGTTCCTCCTTCTGCTGCTCAGACTACTCTGGGAGAGTCGATACATGGTGTGAGGTCATAATCTGTCCTCACAACCAAGGAGGCTTCGGAGAGGGGCAGACAGATTGAGATTTAATATGCCATGCTTTATCCCTTCACTTGAAGATCTCACTCCAAAGCAAACAACATATCTTCACCAGCCCTCTGCAAGTGGCCACCTTCCTGAAATCTGGGGGCATTCTGGTATCATGGTACCCTGCACATGCCAGCGAGGGAGGGGTCCTCCTCTCCTCCCCTAGATGATGTTGAATAATGTCGAATGTTTAGACTGTTCTATTGAGGTGTCCGGTTGTGTAAATGAAGGCTCCAATTGACAAGGTAATTCAATTGAAAATGTTGGTATTTCATGTTCTACAGTAGCTTAATTCTCTTAATGAAGTGATGCACCCGGAGTGTCTGTGTCAGTGATATAAGTGAAAGTTCAGGTGTCGCTGCAATTATTCATCTTCTTGTTGTTGCTGAACTCTGGGCCAACTTCACTGCATGGTGGAGGTCCACCCCTTGGCACATGGCGCTTCCACTGTGGATTACCCCTATAATTGTTGTTGCACCCTGGATGTGTTACTTGACCAATTCAATACGTAGAATTCTGTACAGCTTGTTGGTTGAGAGGAGGCATGGGTCTGCCACTGGCATGTCTGTGGTGTCTGTGTGAGTCCGGTGGGTTAGAAAGGGTAGTTATTTGGTTGCATATTCGAAACACACACGACCCACAGCTGACTTATTAGTGTGTTACATAAAGTGCACATCATGATGAGGCCAATCTCAATCAGACACCATGCTGGCCACAAACTATGATAATTAGAGTCTGCAGACATGACAACTAACCACATTAATTTTCATCAGTGGAATGTGAGAGGATTTAAACAGGAGGCAGGTACTAATGTATCTTGAACATCATGACATCAGGGCAAGAAACCCATCTCACTAAGGAAACAGTGGGCACTATAGCCAGAAGATTGGCCTCCTTTAACTTTTCTTCAACATACTCCTCATACTCCACTGGGAGTCCATTTTAATTGAGAGGCCCCTTATTTCAACTCCATGAACTCCATTTTAGACGAGGAGGGAAAGTTTGTCATGAAACAAGGCACTATCTGTAGACAGTTAATTATGTCAGTGAATTCACACAGCTTTTTTTTTTACAGAGGTATGGAACAAAGGGCTAGCACTACCCCCTGCAACAGTGCTGTGGGGTGGAGGGGGAGAGGCAATTTAAGGCAGTACTCAACCTGGCAAATGACTCATTCACTCAGATAGGAAGGTGTTGGGATAGGAATGTACCCTGCACGATGCACAGTCGTGTCCCCTGCCCTGCATGCCCGAATTGAATACTTGTGAGCCTGTGTGTTTTTTTTTTGTGGTTATGCCACACACTAATCCTGTGTGTGTGCATTGATCTGGGCTCGGTCTTTTAACAATTATAGGTTCTAGACCTCGTCCTGAACCAAAAAGGATGCCCCAAGTGCACACACATAGTGGCAGTGGACTACCATCCCTGTTGAGGGTTTCATTCGTTGAGTGAGGTGGTGGCAGTGCACCATTGTTAGTAAGTTATATTTTACCTGTGAGACATTAATGTACACTTACAGGTTCATTTATATAAAGATGCCCTGCTCACGTTGAGCCGGAATCCTGAACACAACATCCCATGCGTTGTCTGTATGCGTATGTGCCAGACATGATAGTGTGCCATGCACTAGTGATCCAGGCGTGCAGGCTCCATTCTGGATGCCCACAGCCTTAACCAGAGTACAAGATGGGTGAGAGGTTGCTTTCTCCAACAGAACATGTGTTTTTCTGGCATCTCCCAGACGGTGGGGGGGGGGAGGGGGTGGAGCACCAGATACCTTGGTGAAGAAAGAGGAGACAGGCTTTCCTTAGAGGTGCCAGGGCCCTTCCTTATATATGGGGCTGTAAATGACTAACTGAAGCTTGCATTAGGTAGATTGCTGGATATTCAGGGTGAGGCCTACAGTATATGATGTTAGGGCATGGAGCCCTTTGAAGGGGCAGAGGTTCTTATCTTTCTTCCTGATCTCTGTGAGGAGGGGTCGTAAAAGGCTGCGTGCAGCCTGCTCTCACCTCTATGTACTTCTGTGGTGGGTAATCCACCTGAAGACTGTTCTGTTGGTAAGAGCATCCTTGCATACAGAGGCCATGCATGGAAGGTGGCCTGACCAGGACACATGAATGGGGAACAGACCCAAACTAGCTTCAAGGAAGCAGACCTGGAATACACATCGTCCCTCTTCAAAACTGGTAAAAATATGAGAGTTCAAGACCCATCGTTGTTGTGGTCTCTTCTACTGAGGAGGGGTTACCCGCAGAGTACTCGTGGACAAGGGTGGGTCTCGCACTGACAGCCAGCTCCTCTAAGTCAAGGGAACATCGCCTGGAATCCTATCTGTAGTGTCGATGGGTCAGAGCCAGTCTGGAAGACTAAAGGACCTGAGAGGTGCCTTGGGGGTGTCTGATGAACAATCTAGGTAGTTCCCTTGAGGAACAAAGTGCTGACGATGGTACCTGGCATCCACCACACTGAAGAACTATCATCTGCATGCTTGTGGCCATTGCACTCAAGAAGAGGTAGAAAGTACCCACCAGAGTGCAGGGGTGAGCCGCGATCTGTAGCAAGCCGCCCGGAAGAGGGCCCCCATCAGAAGCCTCTGCTCCTCCTGCAATCCTTCGAGTGCTGAGGTTCTGTTGCAGCACAGCTCCTGAGAAGACTGCCATGTGCAGCCTGGAGGCTCCTGTTGCCAGTGAGATGGTCGAACCTAGCCCTAGGCTGCTACTACTACAAACTTGGCGAAAGACTTAAATGGGCCAAGGCCTGAGAGCAAGACAAGATGAAAAGGGGTGGCTGAGTATGGGGTGCACCCACCAATCTACCTCAAACACTAAGGTGAGGGGAGTTGGGAGCTCCTCAGACTGGGGGACCCGCAAGAGGAAGGTGGAGGGCTAGTCGGTAGAAGCCCATGGGGCACAAAGACTCTCACTTGTAATTGGGTATTTGTGCATTATTGATTGTGCAGTGGATTTTTATATTTTCTGTGTAGTAAAGTACTTGTCTTTTCTGCTCATAGAAGCACTGGGCTCAACACTGATTTTATTGTGCTCTTGGGGCTGTGGTATTGATTCTTGAGCTGGCGCGACCTCCACAATAACCTCCCTGAGAAGCCTGTGACTGCTCGCCCTCACTTCTACGTAGAGTCATTCGTGGAAAGGGTTGTACTTGGTCCAGTTTTCAAAGCCATAATAGGGCAGGCCACAGGACAGCAGTGGCAAAAGGCCTTGATAAATGGTATTGATTTTTGAGCTGGAGTGACTCCTACACTAACCTCCCTAAGAGGCATTTGACTGCTCACCCTCAATTCAACTGAGAGTCAAGTTTGGAAAGGTATGTACTTGGTCCAGTTTGCAGAGCTATGGTAGGGCAGTCCCCAGGATAGCAGTAGTAAAAGGTCTCAACCCCATGGCTTTGGCCTTGTAACCCTTGCTTACTCTTTGGCCTCTTGAACTGTGTCTGACACAGATCAGCATCTGCTGCAGTCATTGCCATACGACTTAGTGGACCTATGGAGAATGCAACATCCCATAACACATAAAGGCACATACTTGTTTTTGATACACAGCTCTTAGTCTACTTAGCCTCAAAGGGTGAGAGTAAGAACACACACAATACAGCATCTAGTGAAGCCACTCTCAGATATTTGCCCAGAGTTACTGTGCCTGGACGTTCTGGGACTGTCTGCCTCCATTTTTGTGGGACACTGTATCCTGAATCCCTTAACATCCAGTCTTTAGGAAAGAAAGAAATTATAATCATCAAAATATTGGCTCAGTGGATACTATGAGTACGAATGAGGAAGCCTCTAAGGTTGTAATTAGAGGGGTTTGCAGATCCAAACAAAGTGCAGTCCTTAAATTACTTACAACACAATTGCAGATGACTGGGCTGAAGATGTAGGCACTGTAGGTCAAGCACATGAAGCCCCATGACCCCCTCTACATTAGACTATAATGACATGGCTGATAAGGAGGTTAGGTTTCTCTACAAAGGACCTATTGCACAATTGTATGGGGAAAGGGAAAGGCAAGGCAGGTCCCTAACAGATATCCTCAAGCACCTCGAGGCCACCAATGAGATAACAGCTATCACTATGCTGGATGATCATATCAGCTATGCAGGATGATCAACTCTGCTATGGCACTGAAAATATGATTCAAAGCTTTTCCACCTACAATTCAGGTTTATTACATCCAAGGTACATGCTGAAATGCAACAGATGCTTGTTTACTTAGACCATATTGCTCTCGCATGGCTGGGGACAGGCCACTGGGAATTTTAAATGCAGCCTGTTGCTACGGGGTAAATAATGGCAGCCATTCAGAGTCCTCAAGGGGGATAGGCTATTGGTATTGATGGTCTCCCAGGAGAATTATATAAGGAAAACGCGTCACTGTTGACTTATTTCAGTTTGTTAAGAGAACTGTACCAATTGCACTCTTCAGCCTCTCACCCCTTGATGAGGGAACCTATCATTAACACTTCTTAAACTGTTATGTTTCATATAGGTACCCTAATATAGGCCCGGGTAATATCATACACCTTCACCTACATTATCTTCCTTATACTACACAGTAACAAGCCTTTAGGATTGAACCTTTACCTAGTTCTAGTCCTGGGCGCAAAAGGAGGGTTTTCCCTGAACAATAGTGTCCTATAACTCCATCAATGGACTCATACAGTATGAATGAATATTCATGAGGGTTCTTGGAAACCAGGCAGGGGCTACACCACCTGCATAATATCTACGTACAAGGTTCATCCCATACGTCATCCTCAAATCCAACAATGGCTAATACAAGAAACAAGGGACAAAGAAACTCTAGATACTTTTTGTATAAATACAGCACATCTTGCTAGGGTTAGTAGAGGGAACCGAGACTTCCAGGCAGACACATTGACCAGAGACGCTGAGGCTCCTGCATGCAGACGCTCCAGCTGACAGTGGTCTAACACGTCCCTTGCGGGGTGTCCAACTCGAGACCAGGACGGGGTCCCACACTCTCTCTCTCCAGGTAATGGGGTTCGACCTAAACCTAGAGGGATTCTTGGCTTCACACCTACTCACATGCTAGGTACACTTAGGTACATCTAGATAGGCATCGAAGGAGTACACACACTTTTATCATGCATTTTATATTCATGTATGTATCCATGATTATTGCAAGATGGTAGAACTGTACTATCCTTTTATTTTCACTGTGCTGCTAATCATATATATCTGCTACTGTCTAACGGTTGTTGCAGCACATCTAATTTACACTAGAAGAACAACTGTGCAATAAATTCTTATTGTAACACGCCCGACTGTTTCTTCTGTGTAACTCTCTGAGACCGAATAAGTGAACACGAGTGACTCAGCGAAAAGTAGTATATTGTTTCCACGATCCTGGGGGATCAGGGTTGTCATGTTCTGAGGTTGCCAGAAACTATTCTCTCCCCGAAAAGAGGAGATTCTAGTGGCACTGTGAGCTAGCTAAAACAGAAAGGCTAGCATTCTCGGTGGGGGTGCTCAGAGTCAGTCTGCCACCAATCCTACAGTTTATGTTATCCAAACGCGCAGATCCTGTATGGGTAATATAGGAACTACACGACATGGCGCCGCCAACGTTGGTTGGGTACTTATTTAACAGTAGAATCTGAGTAGTTCAGTCGTGCTAATTCTCAGAGACCCCTACTCAAAAAACGCCAGAGACGTCTGGAGTGGGTGGGCACAAACTCCGTCACAGCTGGGTAGGCGAAAAAATCCTATTTATTAGCTGTTGGTTAATCAAGCTTGAAGGACACAGTGTTCCTAAAATTGTGCAAATAAAACCTTATCTTAGTTACCTTGAACAAAAAACTTCTTCTTTACAAAATGACTGAGGGCAGGGAGGACCCAGTAGTAGATCTGCACCTCTCAGCCGGAGAAGAAGATACAAACGCAATTCAAATTGCACCTAAATCCAGACGTACGATCACCCTGAAACTATTAGAAAATGGTTTATCAGCTAGGGGTGGCTTAGTAGTTTTCGTGATTGAGGCACACGAATCAAACAAAACAGAGGTATTTTATTCGTGGGTTACATTCCCAGAAGCAGATGCGAGAACACAGACATTTCACTACTATACAGAAGGAGATCCACCGGTGAAATATGGTCGGTTCGAGGACATAGAGGTCCCACTCACGTACCAGGAACACATACTGGTTTAAAGGTGCCCTACCCCACATAAGAAATTGAGTAAGATTAGGCCCGCTCAGAGGAGAGGGGGCAACATGGCCGATATTAGCGGCCTACACACCACATCCTGACATTGAAACAATGCCACAGGCAGACTTACTCATACAACACAAGGATTTGATTAAAATCTATAGAAACTTGACACAATTCGTCATGAGGACTTTCACAGTCCACCCTGCAACAGTTGCAACAAATGGTACTCAATCTCAGGGTACAGCAACTAAAATCACACCACAAACATTACACGCAGTAATGGGCAAAATGCCCACGAAACGTGAACAAATGCCATTCTGGGTAGCTCAGAAAATAACCCAGCTCGAGGCAGTATTCCCGAATACTACCCCGTATGAAGAACACAGAATGCTAACAATCTGCTTGCCCATGGGGATAACACCACAAGTAGAAGATTGTACCACTTGGGGTACAGTCTTTGCTGCCATATATACCAGAACTCATGGTATTCCTTCATTAGCAGTAGTACCTGATGTATTAAGACAAATACAAAACGAGTACGGAGCAGAGCCTGCCCTAAACTTAGGGATGAAGTTACTAGGTAACTATGATCAGGTATCAGCCATAATACTAGCTAATATTAAAGGGGAAGCAGCTTCGGTGGCGATCCGCCAACGCCTAAGGGAGTTCAGTCCTATAGATCAACAACATGAACTACCCAAAATAATTGAAACTGCATATGCAGAATTAGGCAGAGACAGTTTAGGTGGGAAGGCTTTAAAACCACCACTGATGGGAAGTCCTGAAAAGGACACTTCCAAGCAGACACCTGCTTCTTCTAAAAAGAAGTGGGATAATAAAAATGAACAAAAGTTTAAAGGAAACAGATCTCAATCCCGAGGCAGATCTCCTCCACAGGAGCCCTCCGAAAGGAGGTATAATCTCAGGAATAGGGATAATATTAGGAAACCTGACAGGTATCAGGATACTGATACACGTTCCTCTCGTTCCTTTTAGGGTTAGATGAAAATCTCCGAGAGAGAAGGACGGTCAGAACACAAAGAAGAGCGTACAAAGTCCAGAGACAAACAGCACGCTCAAGACTATACTTCCAAAAAAGAAGAAAAGCCAAAATCAAAACCTCAGTTTAAGAAGAAGAAAGTTGCAGGCCTGAAGATCAGACATGCCCAGAATTCTGAGGACACAACTTCTGAACGGGGAATGGGCTCAGACGATGCTAGACAGTGTGGCAGAAGTAACAATAGCTCGCCAGAACCTGATGGAATTTCTGGTGACAGCGGACTTGAATGATTACATCACGGTGGAAACACCAGACACGAGGGTAAGCGTCCCACATAAGTTATATGAAATAACACTCCAAATGGAGGGGGACAATCCCAGGAAAGTTAAAGGTCTCTTTTGGAAGAATCTGTCATCTGGTTATGACATCCTATTAGCTGAACAAGATTGGCCGCTAGCATTTGTTATGGAGTGCCCTAGGGGAGAAACAGTATTTTTTCCAGCCTTCTCCGACCTCGTTCCCATTCATTTAAAACACACATCTGCACGGGAGTGGGCAGTTGCCCTAGCTCCAGCATTGTACATAAATCATGACGGATTGGATGAGGATTCAACCCACCACGTGATCCCGTTAAAAGTTTCACAAAATGGACAATATCCAATAAAGCAAGAAGCTAAAAAACAGGTCAGGGAGATCTTGGATCAACTTGAATACCAAGGGGTGATTGAAACTTGCACCTCTCAAATGAACAATCCTTTGTTTCCTGTCAGGAAACCGGACAACTCATATCGTCTAGTTTTAGATTACAGACATTTAAACACTTGCACTAAAACATTTGCAGTTCAAAATGCACACAGTGCCGCATTAATGAATAACATTGTGCGGAAAAAATACAAAACTACACTTGATATCTCAAATGGATTTTTCTGACAAAATATAGCACCTAAAAGCAGGTATTTGACCGCATTCTCAGCGTTGGGGTCCCAGCGACAATTTTGTCATCTCCCCCAAGGGTATAAGAATAGCCCGGGGTTATTTTCAGCAAGAGTAACCGAGTAACTCCAAAATTTTGATGAGGAAGCATTGTCCTATGTGGATGATATTTATCTGACAAACGATGACTTAAAAAGGCACTTGACCAGGGTGAGCACCATAATTATGGGATTCGCCTCTGAGGGCTACAAATTTAATTTAAAAAATCAAAAATCGCCCACCTCAATGTCCTGTTTTTAGGATATGAGCTTTCAAGTGAAGGGAAAAGTCTGGCAGCTAACTTTTCAGAAAAGTGTGCTCTGCTCCAACCTCCAAAATCATTAAAAAATTCACAATCAATACTGGGATTCCTAAATTTTGGCAGAACATACATTTTGGATTACGCAGAAAGAGTAAAACCTTTCTACGACTTAATAAAACCTGACTTTTCAGTTAGACAATGGACACAGGAACACACAAACATCTTGCGTTCACTGCAAGAAGACATGATAGCTTCAAAACACTTACAGGCACGGGTAAACGTACGCAACTTAGTGATCTGCGTAATAGCGGGTCAATGCGGGTACACTTACGTAACCTTCAATGAAGGCGAAACAGTACCAATCGCTTACAAATCGCACCTGTACACAAACGCAGAAATGCGTTTCACTTCAACAGAAAAAATCCTGACAGCAGTTCAGACAGCTGTAGCAAGAGAAAGAGCACTGGCTCAGGGAAAGCGCATAATTGTCATAACACCGGTACCAGCTTTAGAAGCTGTTACAAAGGCTAGAATTCCAAATGCAAAAGCCTTACATCCGAGATGGATACAATGGGCTAATTCTCTTACTGCAACGGATGTTGAATACAGATTTGATTAAAGTCTAAAAACACAAGCATTTATGCAATACGAACAAGAATACCCTCTACCGAATGAAATCTTGCCTCTAGATCAGTATGAATATATTATTTACACTGACGGATCTGCTCAACCGGCCATAGGGAGTAAGCAACAATACAGCGCAGCATGTGCTATCGTTAAAGGTCGCATGCGGGATGGAAAGTTCCATCCAAGTTTGCCCCAAAACGCAATCTCTAGGAGACTGCACGGCTCAGTTGGCAGAGTTAAAAGCGCTGATACTAGCACTGGTGAATACGGATCACGAATTCCCCACACTGATAGTGTGTGATTCTTTTTACTGTGTGCAATCATACAATGAATATTTACATCATTGGGAACTAAACGGGTTCAAAGACACAAAAGGTGGCACAAATAAGCATAAAATGCTATGGGAACAGGTAGTTGAGTTGAGAAACAAACTACCACGGGCTCATGTGATTCATACACTGAGTCATCAACGTGATGGCGTTCATGTTGAAGGGAATTAATTGGCTGATGAAGCCACAAAGGGGACTGTACGCACAGCTTCCGTAGCTGCAATCACTCGTTCAAAAACGAGGATAGACGGTGAAATTATGGTCGCTGTCATTGCTTCGCGCAAAGGCAGCTCAGCAGTACCAAAGAAATTTCCACTCAAGTACTCCTACAAGTTAGATGCAAACAACATTCCATATGCTCAGATTCCTCGAGTGGGGACAGAGTAATACCAAATATGGATCGTAGGCAAGGTTTGATTATTGCAGCACACGAGGGTTTGGGCTCTGCGCATACAGGCGTTACAGCGACTATTTCATTGTTGAAACAGCGCTACTGGTGGCCAGGTCTAACAAAGCAGACTATGTCTTGAAATGTGACATCTGCCAGCAGATGAAAGGCTCCACCATAACACGCCCGGCACAGACACCGTTATTAAAATCAGACAAACCTCTCGCTTGTGTGTATCTGGACCACTGCGACCCCATACTATCAGATGGGGCCTACAAGTATATCATGGTTCCAGTGGATTCCTGCTCAAGATTCCTATGGGTTTGGCCTCAGCGCTCGGCTGACGCTCGAACTGTTATCAAAGATTTGCGAGTCTTTATCGGGACATAGGTAGTTGGCACGTTACATTCTGACCGTGGCCCGGCGTTTAGCTCTCGGGCTTACAAAGAGGCCATGGAAAGTATGGGCGTAGCATTGCGGTACTCCTCTCCGTACCATCCTGAGGGAAATTCGGTTGTGGAGTGAAGAACCGGGACCTAAAGCAATCTTTAACAGCTAGGATATTAGGCAAGGGCGGTAGTTGGGTCAATAATATATATGGGATACAACAAGCTCTCAATAACCATCCAAGAAATTCTCTAGGGGGTGTCACTCCTTACGAGGTCCTATTTGGGACAAGAATGTGGGTACCTGATCTTGATTGCGAAGGCGCAGTGGCGGATGAGAAACCATTTGATATCCATGATCGTTTGGCTGTTTTACAGGATCTAAATGAATCCAGGACAACAAAGTAACGTCCACCTGAAACAGACCACCACTGGGGAAGTCAAGGCAGTCACGGCAAGACATGTCTGGATCCCAAAAGTCGGGGATCTGGTCAGAGAGAAAATAGCGGACAAAAAAGAATTTGGACCATCATACAGAAAGGCTGTACCTGTCCTAGCAGTTCAAGGAACAAGAACTGTGCTTTTGCTGCCTCTTGCCGGGAAAAAGGAGAAACGATTTGTCTCAATGGACTTAATCAAACCACACTATGTGGCCGATACTGAACAGTAGGCCTCGTGGACTCCGCTGTAGCAGACGCCCTCCTCTAGCTACAATCCAAGAAGTTCAAACAGAAAGACTCATCATATTTGAAGAGCCTCCTGTACAGAATGAAGGACTATGCAACAATGCTATGGAACTCGTTCCCCTTGAACCAGAAGTTCATCTTCAAAATCAAACTGAAAATAACACACAAGTTGCAATAAGACCAAATACTGATGTTTACGTCAACATGCCTCGACAAGAGCAAAGTACGATTTCAACAAATCCCAATGCAATTCCTACAATTGATCGAACTGCTTCTGGCTACTTCATGAACTTTGATACGTTTTCCTTGGATCCAAGTGAACCAGAAACGACGCCAGCCCAACAAACACGCAAGCAGCAGATTACAGACTTTCTGAACTTTCTCAAAAAGACTTACTTGGTATCACCTTGGGTAGAATTCTGGGTAATTACTGGGATACTGTTCTTTCTTTTCTGGCTAGGCTTAGTTATAACTTTTAGCATGTTTATTAATGTAATGGACGATACCTTCAACAAAGACCTGCAGCCGAAACAGTAAATCTGATTCTGAAACCACATCAGTCCTCACATTGTGAACAAAGAGACTTGTGATCAGTGAACATTACAGCAGTTCCTATACCGGACGGTATAGTTTGGGACAAGGTTGATTTCGATATATTCGGTCCTACTGAACTTTTAAAAATTTCTCATGTATTTAAAATTTCATTGAGGGATATCATTACCTCCAGTACATTTTCTGATGATTGGGACTCTGAAACTGTTAATAATATATTGTCTGATTTAGAGAAAACTGCAGCATTTCCGAACACTGAAATGTTAGAAGGTACTTCAGACCATGACACTTTGTACTGTGACCAACATTATGGTCATCATTTCTTGCACAAATCTATATTACCTAGAAATGTTTTTGAGTACCACCAGTGGGAACATTGCCCTACACCACCAAAAGGTAATTCGCATACATTTGCACAGAAGTTTTCATATTTTTCAGGGTTTAACACCACTGACCCGACCTCGTATTATTACAAGGTTGCACCGACATCAGCACTGAAAACTATGTTGACAAACACCAAACATATATACTCTGCTTCCTTTATCACCCAATTGTCTGAACAGGGTTTTGACCTATGGAAGGACACAATAGACTTAAAATCAGTCTGGGGTTCTAGAGACTGGCAAGTCCAGGGAACAGAGGCGCTATTTAGAGCGTGCCTCATTCCACAGCAGATGATATTTCTAAATGACACTGTGCAACAGACGTCCTGTTTTGGACTAGCCAAAAACAAGGACCTGAACACACCTCGGTTTCCAACACCATCACAGATGGAGGGGTGGCAAAATTCAACTTCACAAGAAGGGCAACAGTGGATGACATTTTACAGTACAATAGATCAGACCCTAATTGGAAGAAATGGGTGGTTTGGCCCTTAGACACGAACACATGTCAGAAAAGATTCTGGGGTATAACTGAAGGGTTCAGTATCCATAGGCCAGACCCACACTATGTACAAAGAGAACACCCAGGGGTTGTGACATCCTACAGTGTTGGGAAGTTGTGCCTTGATTGGCTAGAAACCTCAACACTCACAGAAGTGAAACATCACTTATCCTTACTCACACATGACATGGATCTTAGGGGCTTTTTACCAGGCCCCAGGAAATCACGTCAAAACGTTTCATATATGCTGGCATTTATGCTGCCTACAATGAAAATTGGAAAATATCCCAACAAGAGGCCACAGAGAGAATATGGGAAATAGACCGTATTAACTTAGAAAAGGCATTAGCAGTAGTGGATAATGGGTTAACAACTTTGACCTCCAGGATCTATTCCTTAGGCAACATTGGGGCATATTATCAAGGGCCTTATCTCTGCTTTTTTGGCTTTAAAAGCCAAAAAAGCAGAGATAATATTTTTGCCCTATTTACAAGGGGGTGCTAACATGCATTAGCGCATGTTAGCAGCCGTTTTCCCGACGCCTCGCTCTGCATCTCTAATGAGATGCAAAGTGGGCGTCACTGGGCGTACCCCTCACGGAATACCATGTAAATTATCGCTATGTGCACATCGCAATATTTACAAGGCGGCCCACAACACGGTTAGCGATTTTAAAATCCGCGCTAACCGCGGTTTACGCCGAAAACTAACGTCTGCTGAAAACCTGACTTACCTGCATTATCCAATGGCAGGTGGATCGTAAGGCTGAGTGCACCTTGGCCTATCAACAACGTTTTTGCCATTCCTGTGGACTTTTCGCTGGATTTCCGGCGATATCCCCTCCTACAACGCCGCTATCGCTGGAATTTTATCGCCCTGGAGAAACGCGTTGTTAATAACGCGCTGACCGGGCGATAAATTCCAGCGATAGCCGGCGATAAATAAAAAAGCGCTAAGCGCGCTTTGCGATATTTATCGCCGTCTGTTGCTGATATGCCCCATTGTATCTTCTGCAATAGACATACTGGAACAAGATTTGGCCACATTACAACACGGGAAATCTCAGTTACATTCTATCATGTTGTTAAGCTGAACACTGCAATCTTTGCGTGAAGGCTATGTGCCTTGGCATTTTATCAACAGTACGTCTCTGTTTTCTGAATACAATCTAACAGATAAACAGGTAGAAATGGCTCAAAGGGGAGCAAAATATACAATGTTGCGCATTGAAAAGCTGGATAGATTACCATTTACGGTAGCGGAATCACCATCAACGGAATGGCTAATCCATGGCCACATAACTCTACCGGTCACTACTTTTCAGTTTCAATATTGCCTTGAGCAAAGGCAGGCAGGCAAATATGAAAAATTGGGTAAGGAATACATTAAGGAATCTTGGGAATTACCGTACAGATTTCGATGCCGGAGTGGGGATTGAGAAGTGTTTCTAAGCGGTACAAACTGCAAGAACGCTTTAAGCGATTCTCTCATGTGCCAGGATATTTCCCTGCACGGAGCTTGTAATGGTTCAGTAGTGAACTTGTCCTGCCACATGACAGGGACTCTAGCGGCCGTGATTACTCCGGTATTCAGGCTGCTCTCGCATGGGAGTTACTTGATGCTGAATGATCAAGGTTGCTGTGGGATGCTTCCGGGCATTGCCTATCTGGTCACTGTGAACTCCAGGGTTACTTGCTGTATGCAAGTATTGTTTCCCCCAGTAAATACAGTCATGGAGGCGCCGTTATGGCCTTCATTGAATGTTTCCTTTATACAGTTTGATACTTTGAGCAGACTGAAAGCCATGCTTTTACAGCAAACCGTACCCTTAACCTCCGCTCGAGAGACCTTTGATCTCCAAATCGCAAGGACCTCGACTGAGATACAGGCACTTATACGTACAAATTGCCCCTTTCATTTCGCAGAAATGGTGGGTCGTATCTTTAATATGTCTGATACGAGTGGTATTGTACACCTATTTAAGACCATAGGGTCAGGATTTCTAAGCACCTTTCAGACTGTCCTCGGAGTTATTCCAAACTTTATACACTCCGTATTGGGAAGCGTTTTTGGAGGTCTTCCACTGATCCTGCTCTTAATAGCAGGTATCCTATTTGTAATTTTTCTGTTACGCAATGGACGGCCCAATCACCAACGAGATGGCAAAAGCACTCCTGGAGCGCAAATACCGTGAACGCATGGTACAACATCTGGGCACACCTCTCCTTCAGGAACTGAGCGCCTCTTGGTTCCTTTCGTTTAGACCAGTCTGGATGGACTGCATTTTACCTGTTCTTCGATGCCTGTTCTGCGGAGAAGAATGCATGTTGGAACTCTGTCTGACACTTGCATCGGACACGCCTACGGACTTGAATACCAGGCTGGAACCCGTGAGGTCCCATGCTCGGCAATGTCCCCAGCGTATTCCTATACTGATGGCTAATTTCCTTGAGAACCCGCAGGTGCCTTTTACTACAACTGGGTTAAGCATCAGCTCTTCCACTAGCACTCAGGTATCGACTACAGCACCGGCTGCCTCTGCACCAGCTATTGGCAGTTCTGAATATCATCTGTGCTCCATTGACGTACTCTGCGAGGTGTTACAGGGACCATCCTCTGCAGCGGCAAGCAAAAACGATGTTGCCTCTCCCAGCCAGGACATTTAATCTATAATTGACTCATCGTGTGCTGGGAAACTCAACTAAATTTGGAACACTTCCTAAAATTGACACTTTCGCTGGAAAAGCATGGCCTTCTGACGCTTGTAGTGGTTCGGCTTATATAAACAAACTCAACTAGGACTTTGGCTTAAAGTGACATTTCCAAAACTAGCTTTCGAAAATAAATTCTTTTTTTTCTCCCCCGATTAGACTGTTTTTAAATGGTTTTAATGACAATATTTTATGAAGCTCACTGATAGTTTTATGCGCTGCTACCTAGTAAAAACAGTAGTTTGCTAGCATTTTTATCATTGTTGACTGTTCGGAAGAGGAGTGGGTGTTATGTTTTACCTAAAGGTACCCTAATATAGGCCCGGGTAATATCATACACCTTCACCTACATTATCTCCCTTATACTACACAGTAACGAGCCTTTAGGATTGAACCTTTACCTAGTTCTAGTCCTGGGCGCAGAAGGAGGGTTTTCCCTGAACAATAGCGTACTATAACTCCATCAATGGACTCATACAGTATGAATGAATATTCATAAGGGTTCTTGGAAACCAGGCAGGGGCTACACCACCTGCATAATATCTACGTACAAGGTTCATCCCATACGTCATCCTCAAATCCAACAATGGCTAATACAAGAAACAAGGGACAAAGAAACCCTGGATGCTTTTTGTATAAATACAGCACATCTTGCTAGGGTTAGTAGAGAGAACCGAGACTTCCAGGCCGACACATTGACCAGAGACGCTGAGGCTCCTGCATGCAGACGCTCCAGCTGACAGTGGTCTAACACATCCCTTGCGGGGTGTCCAACTTGAGATCAGGACGGGGTCTCACACTCTCTCTCTTCAGGTAATGGGGTTCGACCAAATCCTAGAGGGATTCTTGGCTTCACACCTACTCACATGCTAGGTACACTTAGGTACATCTAGATAGGCATCGTAGGAGTACACGCACTTTAATCATGCATTTTATATTCATGTATGTATCCATGATTATTGCAAGATGGTAGAACTGTACTATCCTTTTATTTTCACTGTACTGCTAATCATATATATCTGCTACTGTCTAATGGTTGTTGCAGCACATCTAATTTACACTAGAAGAACAACTGTGCAATAAATTCTTATTGTAACACGCCCGACTGTTTCTTCTGTGTAACTCTCTGAGACCGAATAAGTGAGCACGAGTGACTGAGCGAAAAGTAGTATATTGTTTCCACGATCCTGGGGGATCAGGGTTGTCATGTTCTGAGGTTGCCAGAAACTATTCTCTCCCCGATAAGAAGAGATTCTAGTGGCACTGTGAGCTAGCTAAAACAGAAAGGCTAACATTCTCGGTGGGGGTGCTCAGAGCCAGTCTGCCACCAATCCTACAGTTTATGTTATCCGAGCGCGCAGATCCTGTATGGGTAATATAGGAACTACACGACAAAACCAGGTAAGATAGTGCACCTCTGTGAATCCTACAGACTGCTATTGCTTAAAAATATGGATGCCAAAATACTGGCTAAAAGGCTGCTCCCAGTGGTCCTCAATCTTTGTCACATAATTTGAGAACATTATTTGCGGTGATCATCAATTAAATCGGAGCTGGAAACAGTGGTGGTGCTACTAGATGCTGCTAAGGCGTTTGATTCACTTGACCTGGGAATTCGTCTATTTAATAGTACTGAGAATGGGTGCCACACGTCCGTTCATTAATTGGATCCATTTCCACTACACTCTTCCCACTGCATGCATATACAGTAATTGGACAATCTCTGACCCTTTAGTCATAAACCGTAGCACCAGGCAGGGATGCCTGTTATCTTCGATTCTATTTGCTGTAGTGTCAATCCCCTGCATGTAGGTTACAGCAGCACCACTAAAACTGTGTGTTCAACTTCAAGGACCAGAAGCTCTTCCTATCCTTATCTGTGGATGCTGTGGTGGTTTGCACTCCATTCAGGATCCTAAGGAAATTCTACCTCTATATTAAGGGCATATATAAAGTTTGGGCACTTGTAAGAATCAAATATAAACTAGTCTACGTCTCTCATTTTCTCAATCAACTCCATAACTCAAACGTGCCCCCTTGACTACCCTCTTGAGTTGGGTGCACATATTCAACTAAATATCTGGGTATCTGAAGCAAGTGAGATCAAAATGCAATCATTGAAAAACCTATGGAGCGGTGGTTGGCAATCCTGACAATCAGGTGCAGTATTGGTTGGCCCTGTCTCTGTCCCTTGCAGGCAGGATAGCACTAATGAAAATTATTGTATGGCTGAAGTTTCTCTACCTCTTTAACAATAGTCAATACTAATGCAGAATCAATCCTTCATTATGCTAAGATTCCTGCTGATTACACTTGCTTGGGCTGGCAGACAACCAAGTGCTTAAGTGGGAAGTGCTTACACTACCATATGACCAGATTTGTTTGTGACTTCGGACCTTGATTTATACTACCTTTGTTCCCAACCACAATAAGCCCATTTTTGTTATGATCCACCACGTTTCACCACACTTGCATTTGAAAGTGACAGCGCAACCCCAACACGACTTAAATCTATACTCAATCAATCAGGGATTTGTAAATAAAGCTAGTTAGCTTGCTGTCCAAGAAGATGCCCAGTTTGTGGGCATGGTCTGTCAGAGCGGGCGGTGGGCTGAGTTCAGTAGGCCAGCATGCGTCATTCCATGGAGAGGTATTGTTCCCAAAGATGAGAACTTCCATCTTGTCCGTGTTGTGGTTGAGACAATTGTCCCTCAGCCAGTCAGTGACGTTCATCATGCATCTGTAGAAGTTGGCTCCGGTGGTGGAGGGGTCTTCTGACAGCGAGAGGATGAGCTGGGTGTTCTCGGCATAGGAGATGTTGGTGAGTCCATGCGATCTGACGGTGTTGGCCAGGGGAGGCATGTGCGTGTTGAAGAGGGTGGGGCTGAGCGACGATCCTTGGGGGATGCCACAGATGATCTTCTTGGGTTCCGGGATGAACGATGGGAGACTAATTCCCTGGGTTCTTCCAGTGAGGTATGAGAGCAGCGGTCCGTGCAGGTAACAGCGGTGGGGCGGTGGGGCCGGGTAGGGGATTTTGAGGGACAATGCTGAGGGAAAATTAAATAAATAATCAATCTTCCCTCTGCATCATCCCTTGAAAATCCCCCCTTACCCAGCCCCACCGCCCCACCGCTGTTACCTGCACGGACCGCGGCTGGGTATGAGGCGATCCATTTGAGGGCGTCTCCCTGGATTTCAATGTGGTGAAGTCTATTGATCAAAATGTGAAGATAGATGGTGTTGAAGGTTGCTGACAGGTCCAGGAGGATGAGGGATGCCATTTCGCCACAGACCAGGGTGGCCCTTGTGACATCGTGGTTGAGATAAGGGCTGGCTCGGTGCTGTGGTTGGTTCGGAATCCGGATTGAGAGGGGTCCTGGAGGTTGTTGTGTTCCAGGTGTTCAGTGAATTGCTGGTTGATTGCCTTCTCGAGAACCTTTGCTGGAAAGGGGAAAAGAGAGATGAGAAGGTAGTCATTAGATGCTGCTGGGTTGGCAGGTGGTTTCTTCAGGAGGGGCCTCACTTCAGCGTGTTTCCAGTCCTCAGGGAAGAATTCAGAGGTGAAAGAGGTGTTCAGGACTTTCTTGAGCTTGTCGCCAATCGTCTTGCTCCCGAGGTTGAAGACATGGTGGGGCAGGAGTCATGGGTGCTCCGGACTGCATGGAGTTTATGATGGACATTGCGGCTTAAGTAGTGAGAGGGTCCCAGGGTGAGCAGGTGCTCGGGGTTTGAGTTCGTGGGTGTGAGCAGGCTGAGGCTGTCAGCAGTGGAGGGTTGGGGTTTGAGGTTTTCATAGTTGGCTGAGATCTTGCTGTGGAAGAAGTCCTCCAGGGTGTCAATCATTTCTTCGGAGGGGGTGATGTTGTTCCCAGCGGCTGCGGGGTTGGAGAACTTCACGATGGTGAAAAGTTCCTTGATGCGGTTCTACTGTACACTGAAATGCCATCTAGGAGACTTGAAATTGACACCGTTAGCTGTATTGTGGCGGCATGGAAGACATTACACCTAGGAACTCAGCTTGCGCTTTTCTTCTCACCTGAGTTGCCACTCTTACGGCATTCATAAATGTATCTAATGTATAAAGTGAAATTGCTACAGTTACTACATAAACAACCTGGCTAGATTTTGCGACCTTTTTCCCTGAGGGATCCTTCAATCAATTACATTTTATTGATAACACAGCTGAACACACCCCACTGATAACATTTTTGAACTACAGATAGAGAGCAGCCTGCAGGGCTACCTTCTCTGTATCTCTGCAAGAACTCATAACCTTTGAGTTTTAACACTCCTGCTAATGTCCAAACCATCAACGGTCTTATTACATGGTTATACATCTCTATACAGTCTGAGGCTCCTATTTTAGTACCAACTTTGTGGGACAAATGGAAGATAATATAAGACGACCCTTGTTAAAGTGCCTCTCTCTCTCTCCTGTTGAGATGTGAGTATAAACCTCCCTAGGACCGCTCCCATTTTTGTTGACCTTCATCCAACGTATGAATTACTGCATCTATATATATATCCCACTCCTGACACTACTTCATGGTTGGGTGGGTAGTAAAGAATCATTAAAGATCTATACTAGGTCCAATATATCCGTTTATTTGGACAGTGTCTGTTTATCTATATGGACTGATGACCATATTGTAATTGAAGTCAGCAGCGGCCAGTGCAGGTAAGTGCAGTGGGGCGGGGCGCTGCGGGGGGATGTCGACAGACGACAAAATAGGAGTTATTTATTTATTTAATTTGCCCTATTCTGTCATCTGTGGACATCCCCCTCGCCCCGCCCCACCACCCCACCATGCTTACCTGCACCGGCCGCTGCCGATTGAAGTATCAGTTCCACTGCTGAATCCCGTATCTTTTTTCTTTTTCAGGATATGGCCAGTGCTTCTCCTTCCAGCAATGCCCCTCAGCAGGGATAGAACAAAATAACAAGTAAGTGTGTTATAAGGGAAAATTAATTCTTAAATCATGTCTGTCTTGAGAAGGTGGCTTCTTCTTCCTTTCCCTTATTGAGTCTGTTATCCTCATCTCTGTCTGCTTCGTCAGCTCATGCTTCCAGCCCCGGTTTCCTGTTTCTGTGTCTCCTGCTTCCTCGCTTGTCTCCTGCCCTTTGCTTGTGTCCCTCCTCAGGGTAACAGTTTTTCACCATTTTTCTCCGTGCCTCCTTTCCTTCTTGTTCTAAAAAAACTCTTGTTTTAGTCTTTCTTTCTTTTTTAACCTTCTATCTAGTACCCTTTCTGTCTGTCTGCTTTCTTTGTCCTTCCTCCCTTTCCATCCCTTGGTAACTTTCTCCTCTTTTCCTTCCCAGCCCTTTTGAATCTGCAAGACACTTTGGCTGCCAGTATGACCCTCTTACTTGTAAGAGCCTTCCTTTCTCATCCACCCACTCGCGCTCTTCCTTCCTCTAACACACATCTATAATTAGAAAGAGAATTCCTACAGTTTTGAAGAGCTCTGCACAGGGATCAACTTTTGACCAATAGATGAGAGCTGTGCAGGCCATTCTGTGGTATTCAATTTACTTTGAAACTATCTTGTCCCCTTGCTACTTCAAACAGACGGCTAGTCACTACCTAAAACTTCCCTCACTACCTGAATTAAACCTCCTGATACTACCTGGACTGACCTGACTTCTATCTTCATTAGCTCAGAGTTATTGCCTCCAACCAGGATTCTCTGAACTGCCATTACATTGTAACTGCATGCAAACCCAAATATTGCCCTTGCCCACATTCTGTGTGTCCGACAGCTGTGTTCAGAGTTTTACCACTCCCATACATATATAAAGATTGTATGTATATAGTGCATAAAAAAATATTCATTTGTGTGCTAGGATAACTTTGTCTCTACACCATGTGTGGAGAGTCAAAGGGGGATATTCACAAGAATGTGCGCTAAACATCTCCCAAAAATGTTAACGCAACTTTACACATCGCAGTCTATCGCGGGAAAATAACCCCGTGTTGCGGATAATGTCCGCGATACAACCACCGCGACGGAGATAAAAACACAAACCCCAACACCAAAAAACGTGCGATGAGCCCATTCGCGATGAGGAAAGCAGCAATAAGCAGCACCAGGCCCGCGACACACACACGGCAGGCGGGAATAAGCAGAACAAAAGCAGGAAAAAGGAAGACAAACCAAACAGAAAACAACAGCGAAGAACAATGGAGGCAGCCGGAGCTAGTACACAACCCCACAAGCCCCATTGGCAACAAAACATTGTACATGGCAGTCCATCGTGGACAAGGTGAATGCAGCCGGAGAGCGGAGGAGAACAATGGAAGAAAACTAGAACAGCTGGAATGATGCGAAACGCACAAACAAGCAGAAACACGCCAACAACCACAAGGCAGCAATGCACACCCGAGGTGGGATCCAGCGCCACACCAGGAGCTGGATGACATGGAGAAAATGGTGTCCACCACATCAGTCTGGAGACGGTGGCAGGAGTCGGGGCCCGGAAACTGCTCAAAATCAACAGACACAACAGCAACAGGGAGAGGAACGACTAGGGACTGGGGGGACGGGGGGAGATGGGCACAATTGCACACATGCACAATTAAGCACAGCACAACTGCAGACAAACCATGCCCAAGAGTAACAACACCAACCAAGAGCACAAGTCACACAACTCGGCAATATCACACCACTGAACAAGCACAGAAGTGAAAACCACACTGCCTGAAAGGGAGAAGGGTGAGCCAAATCAGAGCTGAAGGGACATCTCACACAAAATGCAGCACACACACATAGGAAGCAGAGCACCCCAACATCCAACACAATGTGGCAACAAACAGCAACATTTGCACAACCGAACACAGGACACAAGTGCACCCGCTTGTGGCCGGTAAATGGCCATACGCATCTGGCAAAGCACGAAACAGGGACATGATAATGCACAAGTACAAACCCACAGCCCTGATGGGGTAGCAATGCATGTATGGCAGGGACACAGATAGGCCGTGACACACACATTGGCATACAAATCAAGACTCATCACAGTTGGAGACAAGTGAAGGTGCGGAAACTTTATCAACAATTGCGTGTCAGTACGGCCAAGAGAAGTGCCACGACATGCAGACCAATGCAGCAGCATGTCTGAATGAGGAATGTTGGAAAGCGCCCATGTCCACCCCGGGGGAGTCCATCACCCACACAAGTGAGTGCCAACCCGCGTTGGTTGTCCGCGCATGGATCAGGAGTCCAGGCCAATGCAGCCATGCCCACTGTCATCTTGGGACATGTGACCAGATCCCCAACATGCAACCAGGCGTCGGGACACGTGCAATGGGTCACATTCAGTTGTGGCTGCAGGTACCTTGTCACTCGTCCATGAACGCGAGTGCAGCAGCGTAGGCCAACATTTCCAATGAGAGATCGTTGTCCACCACATCTAACATGTCGGCGACGTAACCCATCAGCTGTCCCGGACAGATGTGCTGACTCCAATCCCTGGCCCCAATTTGCACTAAAGCCCAATCGGGGAGCGGCTCAATGTGGTCACTGCACATGACGACTCGTGCAATCTCCCAGGTCCAGTTGCCAGCATACATGCCAAACATCCAGGCATGCCATAAACGGGCATCACAGTGACACTCCTGGTCGTGGGCCAACAGGGGGCGCACACACACGTCGAAATCCAGGTCAGCTACCATTACGTTGGAGAGGCAGACATCCATGGTCCACTCGAATATGCACGAGCGACAATGCAACACAGGCTGAACGCAGGTGACGTTGGCAAGGCGGAAGCTCAGCCAATAACTGATCCGCAGCACTGCCAATGGCAGTGCCCCCAGTACATGCAGCATACGTGCACGGTACAGGTCCACGTGACTGGAGTTGAGCATGTGTCCGGGATGGTCAGTGGCTCTGCTTGAAGCGGCACTGTCTTGCCCCGCGCCATTCCTGTGGATGAAATGGCACAGCTCGGAGCAATGAGAAGTGTCTGTGTGCAACGGGTGCAGGCCTGGGGTGGGGTGGGAGTACATGTGAAGGCCATTTCACGCACGCTAACTACGGCCAAGGACTTCTGCGTGTGGGATGTGTACACGTTGGTCTCACGTCGGGCAGTGCGTAGTGTGGGAGTCGCAAGCAAATGCTATCGTATCTGTCAGGGGTGCTGGACACATGCAAGTCCCAGCTCGAAGCTGCAGATGTGCTATCGCCTGATAGTTCAGACAAAGGACCTTTCATCCCTACAGAAACTTAACCATCTGCTTGCATGCAGGAGATGTACAGAGGCCTGTCGTGAGTGGGGTGGGATGTCTGCGACCCAGGGAATCATGGATGATATGCCGAGCACGTGGCACATGAGCAGCCTCACTGTGTGTTACGTTGCCTCACAGCTGCTCCTCCCTCCCACGAGCCCCCACACTTGTGTGCGCTGCGCGGTCGTATCACGTGCACTCCTACGGCACACCATTGTCATGCCTGTCTGTCTGCGCATGTCCAGCGGCATGCCAACAACACCTTGAAGCTGGCCGTTGAGGGTGTGCGGCCACGTGAGTGTAGGCTAATGGTCCGGACAGGGCGGACACAGGTGTACAGTCCATGGCTGGCTGTGATCGCGCTGCGATTGAGGCTAGGCATCTGACTTATGCAGCCGCAGGAATGATACACATAACACTTGGCATGCATGTGCCAAGACCCCGAGCGGTCTTGCGCTCCTACATTTCCCCGTACGTGCGGGCCCGCCCTCTGGGTGCATGCTACATTGCAACATCGACTACTGTGGCCCTGGTGGCGACAACACCCTAACACAGAGACACACTTACCGCACTTCCTGCTCAAGGCCAGACCAGAGCCACGCCCTGATCCCCCTGCCAAATCAGCACACCCCTGCACTGACCTGACGTACGCCGGACCAGCACACGCCGCTTGTGCATGCAGGGGGAGGCGGGCGAAGCTACATGTCCAAGGTCTCAGCCACTGCTGAGGTGACATGGTATCGTCCGCTGAAGACAGCACACTGTGATGTTGCAGGATCCGGCCCATCATGCTGACATAATGACCACACGGACACACTTGCTTAGATGGTGGGAATGGCTATGGGCACGTGCGCCCGGCCACTTTTATTAGCAGGCTCACATGTCGAGTGACACCTGTGTTGGATGTGTGTGGGGTGTGTGCACACCAGCCGTCATGGAGTGCCTGGTGCAGTCAAAAAATGACAACAGTGTACATCGTTAAGGACACACCCATTCAACCATAAAGGCCCCATGACTTGAGCTGCACAGAGTTAGTGGCCCCGGATGCACAGCATCCTGCACGGGCCTACCGCCACGGGCCGCTGACTTGCGGTGCACTGGGGCAGGGTCACGAGAGCAGAGCAGGTTCTCGTAGATGACAAAGGGGGTTGTCGCGGAGTGTCTCGGTGGACAGTGGAAGGTGTACACCCAGGGCATGATGCAGAGGGCAGAACCATGCAGAAACAGTCACTATGGTGGAGATGAATGGAACAGACACATGTCGGACACCAAGTCCGGCCCAGCCAGATGATGATGCAGACAACCCCCAGGCCATGGACTCAGATGCCACCAAAGTCCAACCAGAAAGTGCCCATGACTCATTGCGCAGAGTTAGTGGCACCAGTGCTGATAGGGGATGCCGCCTGCGAAGAGGCGTGTCCAATGGTGTGTACTCCTCCATATCTTACCCAAGACACAGTTCCACATGTGTGACCTACTGGACCGCAGTGTAGGCCTGAGGCAGCGGTCAGCAGGGGCCATTCACCGAGTGTCGCCGGCTTACGTTGGATGGTCCCACCGGCCTGTGTAGTTCAGGTTCAGTGGCACCACGGGACGCGGACTTGCGGTGAACAGGGTTAGTGGCACCAGGTCAGTTGTTGCTAGTGTTCAGTCACCTCTGTGACTAGGATCCGGCTTTCATCCGGACTGAGCCGCATCTTCCTCTTACTCCTCTCCGTGCGTTCACTGGTATGGACTCTGCCATTCATGAATCACGACTTAGGGTTCGATTCCGATCCCGGTCAGAGGCGCACCTAACACCATTCGCCCGGGGAAAAAACCAGGCGAATGCGTGTTTCCTGACCGATTCGCACATACGTCCGAATGAGCAAGTACGATGCGCATAACTGCCCAAATCCCTTACCCAGTCGCACTCACCCAATACAGCTCCTGTTCTCCGACCGAGGCGGATCCGGAAATGCAGAATCGAGTCGCACGGAAGCCAAAATGCAGCCCCGTCTGGCCTGACTAGTATGATGCGCCTTCCGTACGCGCCGAACCCGTCGCTTCGCACGGCACGTCAAAGCATCCGGGAGAGGCGCACATAAGCTCCGATTCATGCCACAAGACGATCCACGGCTACGAGACGAACACGCCAGCCACGAGGACGAGGCGAAGCAAAGAGAAAGACGAACCAACCATGAATCCCATCGCGCCGATCCTACCAATACTCTACATCTATTACCGGAACTGGTACGGACGCGTACGGCGCAGAAGGTAAGTCAGACACCCACCACACAAACAAACCACACGTACCCGACATATAACACACACACATAGTGATGCAGAAATTACTTACACCAGCAACAGCAGCACCATAGGGGCGGGATGGCTATCACCAATGCCACATACACACATAGGGGCCTGGATGCCAACCACTAACACCACCCCTACCCATGGGGGGCCCGATGCCTACCACCACTACCACCCCTACCCATGGGGAGCTGGATGCCTACCACTACTACCACCCCTACCCATGGGGGGCTGGATGCCTGTCACTACTACCACCCCTACCCAGGGGGTGCTAGATGCCTACCACTACCACCACCCCTACCCAGGGGGTGCTAGATGCCTACCACTACTACCACCCCTACCCATGGGGGCTGGATGCCTACCACTACTACCACCCCCACTAAGGGGGTGCTAGATGCCTACCACTACTATCACCCCTACCCATGGGGGGCTGGATGCCTGTCACTACTACCACCCCTACCCAGGGGGTGCTAGATGCCTACCACTACCAACACACCTACCCATGGGGGGCTGGATGCCTACCACTACTACCACCCCTACCCATGGGGGGCTGGATGCCTGTCACTACTACCACCCCTACCCATGGGGGGCTGGATGCCTGTCACTACTACCACCCCTACTCAGGGGGGGCTGGATGCCTACCACTACCACCACCCCTACCCATGGGGGGCTGGATGCATGTCACTACTACCACCCCTACCCAGGGGGTGCTAGATGCCTACCACTACTACCACCCCTACCCATGGAGGGCTGGATGCCTGTCACTACTACCACCCCTACCCAGGGGGTGCTAGATGCCTACCACTACCACCACCCCTACCCAGGGGTGCTAGATGCCTACCACTACTACCACCCCTACCCATGGGGGCTGGATGCCTGTCACTACTACCACCCCTACCCATGGGGGCTGGATGCCTGTCACTACTACCACCCCTACTCAGGGGGGCTGGATGCCTACCACTACCACCACCCCTACCCATGGGGGGCTGGATGCATGTCACTACTACCACCCCTACCCAGGGGGTGCTAGATGCCTACCACTACTACCACCCCTACCCATGGAGGGCTGGATGCCTGTCACTACTACCACCCCTACCCATGGGGGGCTGGATGCCTGTCACTACTACCACCCCTACCCAGGGGGCACTAGATGCCTACCACTACGACCACCCCTACCCAGGGGGTGCTAGATGCCTACCACTACTACCACCCCTACCCAGGGGGTGCTAGATGCCTACCACTACTACCACCCCTACCCATGGGGGGCTGGATGCCTGTCACTACTACCACCCCTACCCAGGGGGTGCTAGATGCCTACCACTACTACCACCCCTACCCAGGGGGTGCTAGATGCCTACCACTACTACCACCCCTACCCAGGGGGTGCTAGATGCCTGTCACTACTACCACCCCTACTCAGGGGGGGCTGGATGCCTACCACTACCACCACCCCTACCCATGGGGGGCTGGATGCCTACCACTACTACCACCCCCACTCAGGGGGTGCTAGATGCCTACCACTACTACCACCCCTACCCATGGGGGGATGGATGCCTGTCACTACTACCACCCCTACCCAGGGGGTGCTAGATGCCTACCACGACTACCACCCCTACCCATGGGGGGCTGGATGCCTGTCACTACTACCACCCCCACTCAGGGGGTGCTAGATGCCTACCACTAGTACCACCCCTACCCATGGGGGGCTGGATGCCTACCACTACCACCACCCCTACTCATGGGGGCCTGGATGCCTAGCACTACCACCACCCCTACTCATGGGGGCCTGGATGCCGGTCACTACTACCATCCCCACTCATAGGGGGATGGATGCCTACCACTACCACTACCCCTACTCATGGGGGCCTGGATGCCTGTCACTACTACCACCCCCACTCAGGGGTGCTAGATGCCTACCACTACTACCACCCCTACCCATGGGGGTCTGGATGCCTGTCACTACTACCACCCCTACCCAGGGGTGCTAGATGCCTACCACTACCACCACCCCTACCCATGGGGGGCTGGATGCCTGTCACTACTACCACCCCTACCCAGGGGGTGCTAGATGCCTACCACTACTACCACCCCTACCCAGGGGGTGCTAGATGCCTACCACTACTACCACCCCTACCCAGGGGGTGCTAGATACCTACCACTACCACCACCCCTACCCAGGGGGTGCTAGATGCCTACCACTACTACCACCCCTACCCAGGGGGTGCTAGATGCCTACCACTACTACCACACCTACCCAGGGGGTGCTAGATGCCTACCACCCCTACCCATGGGGGGCTGGATGCCTGTCACTACTACCACCCCTACCCAGGGGGTGCTAGATACCTACCACTACCACCACCCCTACCCAGGGGGTGCTAGATGCCTACCACTACTACCACCCCTACCCATGGGGGCTGGATGCCTGTCACTACTACCATCCCTACCCAGGGGTGCTAGATGCCTACCACTACTACCACCCCTACCCAGGGGTGCTAGATGCCTACCACTACTACCACCCCTACCCATGGGGGCTGGATGCCTGTCACTACCACCACCCCTACACAGGGGGTGCTAGATGCCTACCACTACTACCACCCCTACTCAGGGGGGGCTGGATGCCTACCACTACTACCACCCCTACCCATGGGGGGCTGGATGCCTGTCACTACCACCACCCCTACCCAGGGGGTGCTAGATGCCTACCACTACTACCACCCCTACTCAGGGGGGGCTGGATGCCTACCACTACTACCACCCCCACTCAGGGGGTGCTAGATGCCTACCACTACTACCACCCCTACCCATGGGGGGATGGATGCCTGTCACTACTACCACCCCTACCCAGGGGGTGCTAGATGCCTACCACTACTACCACCCCTACCCATGGGAGGCTGGATGCCTGTCACTACTACCACCCCCACTCAGGGGGTGCTAGATGCCTACCACTAGTACCACCCCTACCCATGGGGGGCTGGATGCCTACCACTACCACCACCCCTACTCATGGGGGCCTGGATGCCTAGCACTACCACCACCCCTACTCATGGGGGCCTGGATGCTGGTCACTACTACCATCCCCACTCATAGGGGGATGGATGCCTACCACTACCACTACCCCTACTCATGGGGGCCTGGATGCCTGTCACTACTACCACCCCCACTCAGGGGGTGCTAGATGCCTACCACTACTACCACCCCTACCCATGGGGGTCTGGATGCCTGTCACTACTACCACCCCTACCCAGGGGGTGCTAGATGCCTACCACTACCACCACCCCTACCCATGGGGGGCTGGATGCCTGTCACTACTACCACCCCTACCCAGGGGGTGCTAGATGCCTACCACTACTACCACCCCTACCCAGGGGGTGCTAGATGCCTACCACTACTACCACCCCTACCCAGGGGGTGCTAGATACCTACCACTACCACCACCCCTACCCAGGGGGTGCTAGATGCCTACCACTACTACCACCCCTACCCAGGGGTGCTAGATGCCTACCACTACTACCACACCTACCCAGGGGTGCTAGATGCCTACCACCCCTACCCATGGGGGCTGGATGCCTGTCACTACTACCACCCCTACCCAGGGGGTGCTAGATACCTACCACTACCACCACCCCTACCCAGGGGTGCTAGATGCCTACCACTACTACCACCCCTACCCATGGGGGCTGGATGCCTGTCACTACTACCATCCCTACCCAGGGGTGCTAGATGCCTACCACTACTACCACCCCTACCCAGGGGTGCTAGATGCCTACCACTACTACCACCCCTACCCATGGGGGGCTGGATGCCTGTCACTACCACCACCCCTACCCAGGGGTGCTAGATGCCTACCACTACTACCATCCCTACTCAGGGGGGGCTGGATGCCTACCACTACTACCACCCCTACCCATGGGGGGCTGGATGCCTGTCACTACCACCACCCCTACCCAGGGGGTGCTAGATGCCTACCACTACTACCACCCCTACTCAGGGGGGGCTGGATGCCTACCACCAAACCCACCCCCACACATAGGATGGACAATGCATGACACAACCAGCACACTACAACCTAAGGAATGCAAGAAAAAGACATCCCCCCAACACCATGACAAGCGTGTGTAGACTGTGTCAAATGCCTACAACACTGAACATGACTTTGAACATACAATGTGACCCCCTATCACATATGTCACACATAAATGTGTGTGGCCTCCACAATGCAAGCAGACCATGACCACTGTGGCAATGGGGTCCAACCCCCATCATCACAGTGACCAAAAGGTAAGTGTGGGGTCCATAGCTGAAGCACATTTTGAACATTGTGGCAATGGGGTCCAACCCCCATCATCACAGTGACCAAAAGGTAAGTGTGGGGTCCATAGCTGAAGCACATCTTGAACATTGTGGCAATGGGGTCTAAGCCCCCATCATCACAGTGACCAAAATGTAAGTGTGGGGTCCATAGCTGAAGCACATCTTGAACATTGTGGCAATGGGGTCTAAGCCCCCATCATCACAGTGACCAAAATGTAAGTGTGGGGTCCATAGCTGAAGCACATCTTGAACATTGTGGCAATGGGGTCTAAGCCCCCATCATCACAGTGACCAAAATGTAAGTGTGGGGTCCATAGCTGAAGCACATTTTGAACATTGTGGCAATGGGGTCTAAGCCTCCATCATCACAGTGACCAAAATGTAAGTGTGGGGTCCATAGCTGAAGCACATTTTGAACATTGTGGCAATGGGGTCCAACTCCCATCAGCACAGTGACCAAAAGGTAAGTGTGGGGTCCATAGCTGGGGCACATTCTGAACATTGTGGCAATGGGGTCTAAACCCCCATCATCACAGTGACCAAAATGTAAGTGTTGACATTGAAAAAGCTGCAACTGCCAAACTGAATGGATGATTCCTGGTCACAGAACAACAAACACATCAGTGGCAAAGTAGTGCTTGTGTCCCATAGCAACAGATTGGGGGAGGCAAACAGTGCAGTGCAAATAAGACATACCTTTGGCCATGTGAAGACAAACATCACCCATGGGGGCTGACACTGTCAACATTCATCAATGACACAATGACAGAAGTGACCATCATAATGCAGACCCACATATTTGCACCAATGGGCACACAAATGTAGGTATCCTGTGGAGACTGTAGATGTGAGGTGAACAAATACCATACCATGGCAGCAATGGGACACACAAACAATGATCATTGTGCTGACTGATGACCTAGGAGTCCCAGGGACATCAGGTGAAACCCACCAAACAACATACAGCCAATGGCACACTAAAGATATGCCAATGCAGTGGTGCAGATGCACAAACACAAACAGGCAGCCCCACACTGCACATCAAACACAACAGGTGAGGGGGGGGGTGCCAGTGTCCCCAGGCAACCACACAACACATGATGAGGACTGAATACCAATTACACAGATGCGCATACAGTGCCACACAAAAGTAACTCATGGATCCAAATCCCCTATGTGGGCAATCAGGCATTGTTAGATGAGAGGGAGCACAAATCACACATGTCACACAAGCATGTAGGAACAGCAACTGACACAGCAAGACACAGACACACCACAGCACTACCCCCAGGGTCCCCACAATGTGGTGACCCTGGGCTGCATGACAATCCCACTGTGATGACAAAGCTAGATGTCGTTCACACTGTGAACCACAGTCATGTGTCCTGAGCAACAAACTACCATCACACCTACACAAGCACAAATCAATCAGCACGGCCAGTAAGCCAAGGCCAACATGGAGGCAGGGGTCTAGCCGGGCAACAACTCTCATCTGCACACACTCAACACCACACACCTCGACCTCCAACAATGTGCAGCAGTGAAGCTCACATGCACTGGTGACATTGCACATGCACCCATGACAATCCCATGGGTGGTGGTGGTAACTAAGGTGCAGAAACGCATCACACATGGCCACTCAACAAGACTCCTGAATGTCTGACACACTACACACTACGCTGTACATGGACATGACGGCAATACCACACAAACCAATGGGATCCCAGCCACAGTCCCACACCAATGAAGAAGCCAAGGTCACCCACAAAGAACACACATAGACAACTACCAACATTGCAGCCCTGACCCTGAGGAGTGCCAGCAGTCACACACACAACGTGTCACAATCACTGAAAGCTAACACAAACTGGAAATTACATGACAGGTGTAAACAACAAGTGCCAAGGGGAATCCTGACTGTGTCCCATCTGCGTTTGCCCACAAACTCAGCCCTGACAGCAAACACACCTATGGGTGACACCCTGATGACCAGTAATGTGCCATGCACCCACATCACAGAGAACCCAGGGAGAAGACTTTGGGGAACATAGGTCAACTCAGCAAGCATCACAAACAGGAACCTCACTAGGGATCCCAGCATGCACAGCAAAATGGAAGTGAACACACACAGACATGCTCACACAACACACACCTTGGGCTCAGGCAATGTCACAGGATTACACACTGCCATGAGGGGACTCCACTCCTGTGTGAGGAAAGCTGTGCCATATGTTGCCTCAGTAGGGCTCCATCATATCAGCAGAACACTTGGTCACACAGACAACAATTAGCACGAAATGAAGGCTCCCGTCATATCAGCCTGGTCATGGGAGTGTCAACGAAATCATCAGCACAGATCCAACACACATGTATAGCAAGTTGCACTGACAACACAGATGAGTCCTTCCCCATTGATTCCCAAACTTGCATGTCCAGTGGAGATGGCCACACGGTCAGGGAAGTAGACTAATTGAACAATGGCAAGCACAACAGATGTGCAGGGGTGTAAGCCACAGATGTGATATTGCAAATAAAAGTAGGAAATCCCATTGCCAAATATTGAAAACATGACACCCTCATATTGCTGCAAAGGATGACATGGATACACACCAGGATAGGACACATTCCCCCTGGACCACATGGGGTCCTGCACAGTAACACTTCATTTTCCTGATATCAAAAATCATCATCACTGCAGCAAGGGCATGGTTAGCATCATCAACATCATGTACATCACAAGCAAAACCACTAGAGAACAGAAAGTAGCTTTATTCAGCATATGTGTGTTTAAAAGTGAAAGTCCAGAAAAAACACAAAGGCCAATGGCCAGTCCATTATCAAAGTCCAAACAGGGTGACAGTGGCAGATGTCACCCTTTGCATGCTCTGCACAGCCATGGACCAGGGACATTCCCTCGGAGGGGCATACGGGGGGCAGGCCAGGCACCGCAGGGACAGGATCAGGGCTCACCAGAAGGAGGCAGGGAAGGGGTGGTGGGTGCTGGAGAGTCACTGACAACTGCAGTGGAGGTGTCTGACATGGTGTGTGCCGGCACAACTGGGGGGCATGAGTCAGATGGTGTGGGTGCCGGCACGACTGCAGTGGGCTGGGCAGATGCAGTGGACAGGTTCCCCACTACAGTGCCCAAGTCAGACGGGGTGGTAGTGGACTCCACTGAAGTGCCTATCTCCAGGGGAGTAGAATGGGGTTCAGGTAAGGTGGGCAGGACAGAGGGGGAGGACACGGTCTCCACACCAGTGGCACAAACATGCGCAGCGGGGGTGTGGTGCTGGAAGAGCAAGTGGTAGGGGGAGAAGGACTGATCATTTTGGGGATGGTGTATCTGTGGGTGGGGGAACCTGGGGCAGGGTGTGGTGGGGGAACCTGTGGAGTGGGGGCCTGAGGGATGGAGGAAGGAGACTTGGTGGTTGAGCTGCAGGGCGGCGGCGGGGTCTTGCTCTTCCGGGTCCAGGGGGACTTGCGGATGGGGGCCTCAGTCTGTCTGTGCCTTGGGGAGGGTGTCCGGGGGTGAGGGGCACTGCCCTCTGTGTGGGTGGACTTCCTCTTCCCCCTGTATGCTGGATCAGCTGGATCGGAGGGGAAGAGGCCGAGGTCACAGAGGAAGAGCTGCTTTGTAGGTGGGGTTGCAGGTGAGGCAAGGGAAGGGGCCTTGGAGGGAGAGGTATCAGAGGACTGTGGAGTGACTGTGGATGCCTGTGTGTGTGTCTGTTCCCCATCCCCTGTGGGTGTGGTATCAGTCCCCTGAGGATGCTTGCGTGCACGTTTTGTTTTTGTTTTGTGTGTTCCTGTGCTGCTCGTGTCTGTGTGTTTGGGTGATTGTGCAGGTGTGCATGTGCTTGGGACAGGTAGGGTGCCAGGAAGTGTGGATGGGGCAGAGGTAGGAGGGGTGAGGGACTGTTGGAGGAGGGACACTGCTGCCATCAGGGAGGAGTCCATGGACCTATTGCTCCTCTGTAGGCAGACATGCCCGATGAGATGCCCTCCATGAACGACACCAGCTGTGTCAACAGAGTGGTGTGTGCATGGAGGACACTCAGCATTGCTGTCTGCCCTACATGGAGCTGGTGAAGTAGGTACACAGACTCCTCACTCAGGGCAGCAGGGGACACAGGGGCAGGGGGTGCTGTGCCTGGCACGAAGGAGACACGCTCCCGAACACGGGAGCCTCCATGGACCTCTGGAATGGGAGCCGATGGGAGGGCGGTGGTGGTGGTGGTGGTGGCGGGGACAGCAATACTAGCTGGGGTGTGGTGGCTGCCGACACCCGCCTCCACAAGGGAGTCATCCTCCGAGCTGCTGTGGTCCTCAGCTGAGGTGGATGGTGCTGAGGACTCCTCGGTGTGCCTCCCCTCGCCCTCCGTGCCACTGGGTCCCTCCGACCACTCCTCGGCTGCTGACCCAGTCTGGCTCTGCAGCTCCTCCTGGTTCGTGGAGCTGTCCCCTCCTGTGGCCGTGGATGTATCTGCAAACTATTAGGGAAACAGACAAACATCAGTCACCTGCACTGACCGCACACACCACAGTAAGTACAGCACATTACAGAGCAAGCCCTGGCATCCTTAGTTGAACATTGCCAAAAGTGCTCAAACAGATTAGGAGAAGCCAATTGTCAGTCTGATGGTCAACCATGGCACTCACATCCCTCCTGGCCTTGCACCCATCTGTCTGGTGCCTGTCGGATGGTAATACCCCAGTGTGGACACATGCACCACCTACACAGTAGTTGGACAGTGCAGAGAACACGGTGAAGCATGTGAACATGCACACATCACAACTCTTGCCACTGAGTCAGTACAGGTGTCCGCATAAAGGGATGGCCAGAGTCAATTTTGAAATGCATGTGATGCATACCAGCACCAGACACCATGATGCACCCATGTCCTGATAGTCATTGCCACAATGGTGTGCATGTAGCACATGTCACTCCCCTGCAGGATCACTCATTGGAAGTTTCATGCCATGGCACAGGCATGCCTGCTAAGTCATACATCACTGTCTCCAGTCACATGGGCCGGGCAGCCAGACAACAACAGTCTGCACTGTGTCACAATCATAGGTCATGGGGAATGCAAGTCCTGGAGCTGAACAAGTGCACATGTACATCCCCCACACCACATCATCTGAACCCTTATTTGTCCACGTCATACCAATTGGACATATGGGAGACCTGTAACACAACCCTCTGAACCTGAGCACCTCACAATCTGCTGTGAATGGGAAACAGCTGCCTGAACTTCACATTCGCATACCCCAGTCTGCATGGTCAGGTGATCAAACACCTATGTGTCACACAAGTATCGTCTCCTATGGTCACATCTCCGGTGGCATGCTGAGCCCCAACCGAGAAACACCCCAGTAGTCCAGACAACGAAGCCACAGCACACTGACACAGAGGCAGACACCTGAGGGGACATATCACTGAGCACAACGTGTCAGCTGATACACGGGAGTGGGAGTACAGAATGTATTGTATGGCCTGGAGTAGGCATGACTGTCCTGCCCCACGTGAATGAGGAATGATCCCTGGACAGTAGGCAGGTGGCTAAGTATGTGTGACACACGTAATATACACACTCCTGGGGCCCAAACATTGTTCACACCCGCAGCATGGGTGTGTGCCAGATACCCCAGGCACATGTGGTGGATCAGCTCAGCAATTGGACCACATATCAAAGTAACACGCAGATTACATGTCAGAACACAGGCATTGTGTAAGCAATGGACCCACCCATGATGCCCACCACAGAGTTAGGGAAAGAAATGCTGTCCCCCACCTTGAGCTAAGCAAAATGCAAGGACACAGGACCCAAGTGACACAATTCCCTGACTGTAAGGGCCACACCTGGGTATCAGATGAGGAGTGGGCAGTGCACAATTGAGGGACATGGGTCCTGGACCACATGACTGATGTACTGTGGAAGTTTAACCAGGCCAGAGGAGGGCACATAGCATGGCAGACAAAGTTCACAATGCAGTCATGGACTCACCCCCTCCTTGCTGCTGTCTGGCCTTCAGCTGCCCATCCAGATCAGGGAAGACCACCGCCAGGATCCTGAGCATGTGGGGGGTCAGGGTCCAGTGTCCGCCCCTCCTGCGAGGAGGCGACAGCTTCAGCTGGACCTGTGCGATCCTCCGGGTCCAGCCCCGAAGGTCCTGCCACCTCTTCTGGCACTTGCGGATCCGGCGCTTGTAGACCCCCACGGATCTCACTGCCCGGACGATGGTCAGCCATATCTGCTGCTTCTGGTGGGCATCAACCTGTGAGGATGACAAAGTGAAAAGGCCATTACTACACATGCAACATATCCGTGCATTACACAGTTGGATATACATGTCTCAATCACAGGGGCACATAATGTACACAGGAAGTGCAACGATGGCTTTGGACAGTTTGCCAGCAGTTACTACATGGTATCATTGCCTGGGAAGTAAAACCTTGTTTAAATGCACTGTCACTGCACAATACCTGTTCAGTGTATGTAACTACACACTATGGGGGGTGACAACTACTCAGTGATCCTGCAAGCCAGTGGCGTGCAGACTGTAAGTCTTGCTAGTCAGACAACATGCACATTTAGTAAGGCAGTGGACAGCACACTCACCTGCTCCCCTGCTTTCCCATACAGCTTGCTGTACTGTGGAAGGAGGCTGTCCAGCAGGGCCTGGTTCTCCTCAGTGCTGAAGGCTGGGGGCTCTCTCCACAGTACGTGCCATTGCAGGATCCAGAGGGTGCAGATACAGCAGCAGTGGTGGTGGCAGATGTCGTCCTGGAGCAGGTAGTGCAGGCAAGTGAGCTCTCAGGGGAAAAGTCAGCATTATATGTGTGCTGCTGAGGCAGATACTGTCCCATGTGTCCAAAGAGATAGGTCCAAGTCGTTTGCATCTTCTGAATCTGGCCAATCCATGGGATTGCACCACTTACACACGCCCACAGGATCCTTCAAAAGTTCAACTTCATGACACCCATGAATTTGCAACATTGTTGTGGGTGACCAACTGAATTCACAGCATCAGACTCGTTAAAGATTTGAAAACGCGTCCGTTGCCAGGCCAGGCCATAGCCAATGGGTGCGCACCGATCGGTCCATTGCTGTACAACGCGTACATCGGATGACAACGCTGCACTCCGCTCACATTGTATGTAATGGCCAATGCGTGCGCACCGATCGGTCCATTGCTGTACAACGCGCATACATCGGATGACAACGCTGCACTCTCTCACATTGTATGTAATGGCCAATGCGTGCGCACCGATCGGTCCATTGCTGTACAACGCGAACCTGCTCACATTGTATGTAATGGCCAATGCGTGCGCACCGATCGGTCCATTGCTGTACAACGCGTACCTGCTCACATTGTATGCAATGGCCAATGCGTGCGCACAGATCGGTCCATTGCTATACAACGAGTACCTGCTCACATTGTATGCAATGGCCAATGCGTGCGCACAGATCGGTCCATTGCTGTACAACGCGTACCTGCTCACATTGTATGCAATGGCCAGTGCGTAGCGCACCGATCGGTCCATTGCTGTACAACGCGTACATCGGATGACAACGCTGCACTCGCCACATTGTATGTAATGGCCAATGCGTGCGCACCGATCGGTCCATTGCTGTACAACGCTGCACTCGCCACATTGTATGCAATGGCCAATGCGTGCGCACCAATTGGTCCATTGCTGTACAGCGCGTACCTGCTCACATTGTATGCAATGGCCAATGCGTGCGCACCGATCGGTCCATTGCTGTACAACGCGTACCTGCTCACATTGTATGCAATGGCCAATGCGTGCGCACCGATCGGTCCATTGCTGTACAACGTGTACCTGCTCACATTGTATGCAATGGCCAATGCGTGCACACAGATCGGTCCATTGCTGTACAACGCGTACCTGCTCACATTGTATGTAATGGCCAATGCGTGCGCATGATCGGTCCATTGCTGTACAACGCGTACCTGCTCACATTGTATGCAATGGCCAATGCGTGCGCACCGATCGGTCCATTGCTGTACAACGCGTACATCGGATGACAACGCGTACCCGCTCACATTGTATGTAATGGCCAATGCGTGCGCACCGATTGGTCCATTGCTGTACAACGCATACCCGCTCACATTGTATGCAATGGCCAATGCGTGCGCACAGATCGGTCCACTACTGTACAACGCATCCCTGTACAAGTCACTGGCATATGTCACCATGCCTGTCACAGGTGAACATATGCCAGCCACATATACTTCCATGGGAGTGAGGGGCACACCTACAACACCACAGCCTGTCCACACTGTATCCTAAGGCATGTAAGGCTGCATTACCTATTCCGTGTATGGGGGTCAACATGTTGTTTTGTGGGTGGCACTTGGGGGCAGCCACTCCCAGGCTGTGCACGTGTTCATGGGGACAGAATCCTTCGTGTGTCGTGCATATGACCACTGTGATGTGCAACTGTTCATTTCTGAGCATGTGGCATGGTCACATTTCACGGTTGTGTATGTGTATGTCATGTCACATACCACCTGAGTCCCATGTGGGACGGTATGTACGACCCAGGGTGACCCATTGCCACAATTGTGATGGCCCTCCACAGTCTGTGTGCATGTTGTGTTTACAAGGTCTCTGATTCCATGTGCACAATGGGAGACAGTCTCCACATCCACGTTGTTTGTGCATGGACTTTGATGTTGTGCGTGTGTGTGTCACAGACGTCCATGTCTGTCCTGACGAGGCAACAGGGACCACTACCTGTGGGGGTCATGGTTGTTTTGCTGTGGTGTATTCATGATACGCCATGTCATGCCAGTGTCCATGTGGCAATACAGGGTCCCTGGGAATCTACCTGTCGATGAGCTGTGATGCCTGGGGCACATCTGTCCTCACATGTCACTGTGGTGTGTGTTTGTGACGTGACAGCAGTAGATGGGAACTGTGACACAGCCTAATATCCCATGGCACAACCTGGGACTTGTTGATGCCACTCGTTGAACTGTGATGTTAGATGTTGGCCATGTAGGTGCCATACATGTCCTTACGGAACTGCACACATCATGTACTTGTGTCTTGTAATGATGTATCATGTGATATTGAGTATGGTCAATGCCACATATGTGGGGTGACTGACAATCTTTCTTTCTTCATCTATGCACTGCAGGGCACCAGCTGTCCATAGACCATTCCCTGACCTTGCAACCATGGTCGAACGGGACTGCATCCGACGGTACCGCTTCACCAGGCCGCTGATTGAGGAATTGACGGTGCGGTTGGTCCCACATCTGCAACCTGGCCAGACATACCCTACAGCGCTGACCCCCAAGGTGAAGGTGATGGCAGCCCTACACTTCTTTGCCACCGGTACCTTGCAACACACTGTGGCGTCTGCTGGTGGGATGTCACAGACCATGTTCAGCCGTGTGCTCCGCGATGTTTTGGAGGCTATGTTGAGATACCTGAACCAGTACATCTATTTCCCTAAACGTCACCAACTCACTGACGTCAAGAGTGACTTCTATGCCCTGGGGAGGATGCCGCATGTCATTGGCTCCATTGATGGGACACATGTGGCCTTGGTACCACCACAGGCCCAAGAGCAGGCATACAGGAACCGCAAGCACTACCATTCGGTCAATGCACTGGTGGTATGTCTTGCAGATATGAGCATCTCACACGTGTGTGCCCGTTTCCCCGGTTCTGCACACGATGCCTACATGATGAGGAGTAGTCGCATCCCGAGGATGATGTCACAGATGCGGAACCAGCGTGCCTGGCTTGTCGGTGGGTACTGACTTTGTACCATTGTGTGTGTTCTGCAATGTAGTGTTCCACCCTCTTTTCCAACTCAGCTAATGTGCAATTGTCTGTATGTAGGTGACTCCGGATACCCCAACATGCCGTGGTTGCTGACGCCCCTCAGGAACCCTGTGACACCAGCCCAGATGCGCTACAATGAGGCACATGGTCGGACCAGGAGAGTGATTGAGCGGGCATTTGGTCTCCTGAAGAGCCGCTTCGCTGCCTCGACAAGACAGGAGGGGCCCTCCCATATGCCCCAGCAAAGGTGTGCAAGATTGTCATCGTCTGCTGCATGCTACACAACCTGGCAGTGCGGAAGGAGTTGCCTCTCATCCTGGATGACGATGACCAACATCCGCCACCTGTGGAGGATCCTGGCCTGGACCACGATGCCAGTGATGATGATGATGATGAGGGTGATGTCTGCACACAGCTCATCACCAACTTCTTCAGCTGAATGTGAGTATCCAGGGATGTTATGCCAATGATGTGAGTTTGCATGATATGTGTTGGTGGTGCTCTGGTGCTGTTTGAGTGTGTCCATGTGCTACATGACTGTATGCGTGCAGCGATGTGTCCTTACAGGTAGTCTGTACTCCACAACAGTGTTGACATGCTAACTTGGTTCTGGGTGGGTATCTTGTGACATGTATTGGGCATGAGTATTGCAGTTCTGTCCTGTTCTTCAGTGCTTTTGACTGTATGTCATTTGTGTCCTTCACAGGGTACTTTCAGAGTTGTGTGGTCAACTGTGATCCCCTGACACCGTGAATCAACTTCCAGGGTGGTAGCTGTCGTTTCCCTACAGGTGATTTGCGCCACACCCATGGACTTCCTTTCTTCTACACTTGTTGACTGTGTGCCCACTGCCAGGTGGGATTACCTTGCATCTGTAGTGGTTACAACATGTTGCAAATGTGTAATAAACCTGTGCTTCACTTTGTGATGTGCGTTGTCTGTGGTCACACATCTGACTGACATTTGCTTACTGCACCAGTGGGCTAGTTAACACAGACTGTGAATAGGTGTTGTGTCTGTGCATTGCACCGTATTTCCTGGCAACATCAGTGTAGGCGATGAGTCAGATGGCCCTGGTGTGTATGTGTTGTGTAGCCCTGGTGGTGTGTCTCCCTCATATGTGTCACGTCGCCATGACTCACATGCCGGTGTTGTACTTGCTGTAGCAGTTAGCATGCACAGTGTCATTTCACAGATCATCATCTCCACTTCAGAAACAACGTTGGAATCACAACAGAGGCAAGTATGGTGTATTAGTGAGTTTATTGACATACATGTGTGAGTATAGTGCACAGGATGGTGGGTGCTGTACATTGTGATTGTAATCCAAAGTTCATAGATGATTTGGAAGTCCTGATAGCAGAAATGTCCTGAGTAAAGTCCACAGTCATCTGATACATTGGTCCAAATTGAGCTCCCCATGTCATGTGGGAGAGTTGTGTTGCATTCGACAGGGTGAAGAGTTTGCGCACAAAGGTGATGTTCCCGAACAGGTGTTGGCTTCCTGGGGGTTGTGCATGGCCATCGGCCTCTCAGTTGTCCTTCCTCGGACAACCCCTCTTCTTGGGGGGGGGACCCTCAAGTGCAGGCTGCTGCGGTGCAGGGGACTCTCCGCCAGAGTCATCCTCTCTCCCTGTGGCAGTTGCAGTTGTTGCAGCACCAGATGTTGTGGGCACACAGGGAGGTGTTGACATGTTGGTGCACATCTGGCGGAGGCATTGTAATATGTCCCTATGCACCGCCGTCTGTTCTTGCAATGTGTCCCACTTGGACTCCATGCGGGACATGTGTAAGTCCAAGCGGGCATGATGGGCAGCCTGCTGCTGTTGAATGTCCCTGAGGATCCCCACTACCTGGCTGAACTCTCCGGTGCTAGTCTGGTACGCATCAGCTATGCGTACCAGTTGTGGGTCATCATGCAGTCCAGACCCCTCTGCAAGCAGCGACTCTATGTCTACCACCCCTCCCACCACCCCTGGCGACACGTGCAGGACCTGCGGTGGCACGCACAGGTGACCCTGGGCCCCCTTGGGGGTTGTTGCTGGTGTTGGTGTCCGTAGCTCCACGTTGGGCCGGGGTCCGTGTGCTGTTGGTGGTGGTGGTCCTTGGTCTGTCCGTGTCGGCAGGGGTGGTCTGTGTGTTGGCAGTTGTTGGAGGGGTGGGTGCAGGGGGTGCAGCTGGTGGTCCTGCTGGTGCTGCATGATGACTCACTCCGGAGGTGCCACGTAGGTCTTCGTCATCCGAGGTGGGCAGAGGCTGTTCCACACCAGTGAGCTCAGTGTCCCCTGGAGCCTGTGACAGGGACTCCTCAGCGTCTGCTGCTGTGTCCCCATCATCACCTGTATTTAGAAGAGACACACAATGTATGTAATGTTTCTACAGGCATCAATGGTTCAAACACCTGACAGTTGTGACTGTACCTCTGGATGCGGGCCTGTACATTGCATTGTCCTAAGTTGTCACAGTCAGCTGTTGATATTGGTGTAGCGCATTGTCCGGACAACATGAAGCATTTCAATGTGAATGTTGAGGTGTGTGCATGGCCAGCATTGGTGGTATTTGGTTGACATCCGGACATCCTTCTCCCTCCAGCCCAGTTATCCCACCATGAAGCATGCCACCCTTGCAGTGGGTGCAGGTTGACTCTCAGGATGTCAGTCAGTGGTGTCCTGCTGTTGGTTGGTGGCCAGTTCCCAGCATGGCCTTGTGCTCCCCACAACAGAGCACCAGTGTCAGACATCTTTGATGGGGCTTTCCACTCTCTGTGAGGTGTGCATGCTTGAGTGTGAGCTTGCTGGGCCATGTGGGTGGGGGATGTTGAGCTGTGAGTACCACTGCCATCATGCTATTGCCTCCACCCCCCTTCCCAGCATGCCCATACTTCCTTCCTTTTGAGTGTACTTCACTGTGTGTGGGTGTGACAGCAATGGCAAGATGGCTGACAGTGGTGTCATGCTGTTGGTTGGTGGCCAGTTCCCAGCATGGCCTTGTGCTCCCCACAACAGAGCACCAGTGTCAGACATCTTTGATGGGGCTTTCCACTCTCTGTGAGGTGTGCATGCTTGAGTGTGAGCTTGCTGGGCCATGTGGGTGGGGGATGTTGAGCTGTGACTACCACTCCCATCATGCTATTGCCTCCACCCCCTTCCCAGCATGCCCATACTTCCTTCCTTTTGAGTGTACTTCACTGTGTGTGGGTGTGACAGCAATGGCAAGATGGCTGACAGTGGTGTCCTGCTGTTGGTTGGTGGCCAGTTCCCAGCATGGCCTTGTGCTCCCCACAACAGAGCACCAGTGTCAGACATCTTTGATGGGGCTTTCCACTCTCTGTGAGGTGTGCATGCTTCAGTGTGAGCTTGCTGGGCCATGTGGGTGGGGGATGTTGCGCTGTGACTACCACTCCCATCATGCTATTGCCTCCACCCCCCTTCCCAGCATGCCCATACTTCCTTCCTTTTGAGTGTACTTCACTGTGTGTGGGTGTGACAGCAATGGCAAGATGGCTGACAGTGGTGTCCTGCTGTTGGTTGGTGGCCAGTTCCCAGCATGGCCTTGTGCTCCCCACATCAGAGCACCAGTGTCAGACATCTTTGATGGGGCTTTCCACTCTCTGTGAGGTGTGCATGCTTGAGTGTGAGCTTGCTGGGCCATGTGGGTGGGGGATGTTGAGCTGTGACTACCACTCCCATCATGCTATTGCCTACACCCCCCTTCCCAGCTTGCCCATACTTCCTTCCTTCTGACTCTGCTTCCCTGTGGGGTAGTGTGCCTGTGCTGACAGGATGGCTGACAGTGTTGTCCTGGCGTTTGTTTGGCTACATGTCCCATGCGTGTCACTGTGCTTCCCACAGCATGACCCAGGGTGGTGGTTCTTTGTGGGATAATTAATTTTAGTGTGAGGCAATGCATTTTCACAGGTGAGTTGTGTGTAGTTTGTGTTAGGGGTGTGTGAGAAGAGCTGCTGGTAACTATGGTCATAGCTGTCAGTCCTCCTTCCCACCCAGCCAGATATCCCACCATGGAACGTGCTTCCATTGCAGGGAGTGCAAGTTGGCTTTCAGGATGTCAGTCAGTGGTGTCCTGCTGTTTGTTGGTGCCCAGTTCCCAGCAGGGCCTTGTGCTCCCACAGCAGTAGCCAGTGTCAGCCATCTTGTCAGTTGTTTTCCACTCCCTGTGATGTGAGCATGGTTCATAGTGGTGTTGATGGGCGTATTGTGAGTGTGGGCAATATCTGTGACTACAACTCCCATGATGCTATTGGCTACACTGACTTGACCAGCATACACAGAATTCCTTCCTTTCTGTGGGATTCCCTGTGTGGTGGTGTTGTAGTGGTGGCTACATATCTGACAGTGTTTGTTGGTTATATTTGTGCCACTGCCTAGCTTTATTTGTTGTAGGGTTTGTACATGTCATGACACAGTTACATATCACTATGAGATGGCATGTATTGTGTTTATCTGACTGACATACACATCTTGGGATGATTCTGGTTTTGTTGCTGTGTATTTGCTAAGGGTGCATGGTTTGACTATCCCCTTGACAGTGATGTGTGTGTATTGTCACACAATATTGGGTATATTGGTTGTGTACTCACCAGGCTCTGGGATGTTTTCTAGTCCATATACGCTCACTGGTGGTAGGATGGCCCGCACCTTCTCCTCCCAGGGCCTGAGGTATACTGGTTTGGCAGGAGGGCCACTGCCGGTGTGTTGGCTCAAGATGTAATCCTTCTTCAGTAGGTCCCTGACCCTCCTGCGCACGTCATACCACCTGTTGTGGATGTCTTCCTTTGTGCGCAAAACATGGTGATTGTGCGTTCACCCTGTCGACGATCCTCTCCCACATCTTGGTTTTCTGCGACATGGGGGTCTGTTGGACTAGTGTACCAAACAGCTGTGGCTCTACTCCTGAGGATCTCATCTACCAGGACTTCCAATTCACTATCTAGGAACTTTGGATTCTTCTTGAGGGGCATGGTGATGGGTGGTGGTAGTGAGTGATGTGTGTGTTGGTGTGCAAGTGAGGGTGTGTGAGTGTGTGTTTTGCTGGGTATAGTGAGGGTGCTATTTGTTGAGGTGTTGATGGTGTGTGGCTTGTGTGATGGATGAGCTGTGAGTGTGTGTGTGGATGCTGTGTGTTGGTGTTGTGTGCTGGCAGGTAATTTGAATTTGCAAAGGATCATGGTAGGGATTTGTGTCCTTTATATGGGTGGAGTTGTGGGTGTGTCTTTGTTCCCTGTTTCCCCCCCCAGTATTTATTGGCTTTGTAATTGCTTGTTTGGCCTTTTTTTTGTGTTTTTCCCTTTGAACTTTTTGTGCATGTAGGAGACGTTCTTCTGACGAGTCGGACCCTGCAGTTGTCTCGTGCGAGCTTCTCCGAGTCGTTCACGCTGTGTTTGTGCTGTTTTATGTGCTGCGTACGCGTCGGTTGCAGTGTATTGGGTTGCTTCGGCTCGCTGTTTTGTATGCGTGTCGGTCGTACGGCTTGGGCTCCGTGCGACTCGGTCGTCTTTTCCACGCGTTGCATCGTACTGCGCGGCTCGGAGTTCGCGGGTACGTTTCGTTCGGGTTCCTTCCTGGTGCGTGTCGGTCGGTTCGATTCGCGGGCTTTTCCGGCCAGATAGCTGTTTTCCGCGCGGTTCGGTCGTTCGCATTGTGTTCCGTAAGAGTCGGTCGGATTTTGCACGCATTTCATCGTACTTTGCGGGTCGGGCTGCGCCGGTACGTGTCGGTCGGAATAAATTTCGGATCCGAGTCGGTCGGTACGTTTTCCGGCCCGAATCGGAATCGGCCCCTAAGTGCTGGATGTGGGACCTACTGGACCGCAGTGTAGGCCGGGGGCAGCGGTCAGCATGGGCCCACAGACACGTGTCCGCTGCTTGCGATGCAGGGTCTGGGACACTGATCGAAGGGAGTTCAGTGATATAGACGTGGCAATTAACATCTGGTCACTGCCATTCAAGACTCAGGACACAGTTCCACATGTGGGACCTACTGGACCGCAGTGTAGGCCTGAGCCCTCATCCAAGTGTCGCCGGCTTGCGTTGAACAGGGTTAGTGGCACCACGTGTCACCGGCTTCCGTTGAACAGGGTTAGTGGCACCACGTGTCGCAGGCTTGCGATGCAGACTTTGGCTTCACTGATCGGAGGGAGTTTAGTGATGTGGACGCTGCCACGGACTTGGGGTCACTGCCATTCAAGACTCAGGACACAGTTCCATATGTGGGACCTACTGGACCGCAGTGTAGGCCTGAGCCCTCATCCAAGTGTCGCCGGCTTGCGTTGAACAGGGTTAGTGGCACAACGTGTCGCCGGCTTGCGTTGAACAGGGTTAGTGGCACCACGTGTCGCCGGCTTGCGTTGAACAGGGTTAGTGGCACCACGTGTCCCCGGCTTGCGTTGAACAGGGTTAGTGGCCCCACGTGTCGCAGGCCTGCGATGTAGACTTTGGCTTCACTGATCGGAGGGAGTATAGTGATGTGGACGCTGCCACAGACCTTTGGTCACTGCCATTCAGAACTCACGACTCAGTTCAACATGTGCCAACAACTGGGCCGAAGAGTACGCCGGTGGAGTATGTCAATGAAAAAGGAGTACTCTGGGCCAGCGCCATGGAGGCCAGCGATGGTCTGCGGAGGCTGCAGAGGTCGCGAGACTGGGGCCTGGAGCTTGCACCGGCACGTGGTGGGCCCTCTTTGAAAACGCCGGTGTCGGCAGGTGAGCGGAGCCTCCTTGGTGCACTGGGGCAGGCATGACGGGTCTGGGGACCAGCGGCCCGGGGTGCAGCAGGCGCACAGGGACGCAGGCCCCGCCGCGCCCGGCACCGGCCTCCTGGCGGGCTGGGAGGCGCCGCCCTGGCAGACGCGTTGGCCATTCCAAAAGAGAACCACGCCCAGTGCGACGGGCTTTTTATTCACACCCCTACGCAGGCCTGGCGTACGCAGGGCCAACCCACTCCGCCCTTGCATACAGGGGGGGACGTAACATGCGACATTTCTGCGTTCTGCCCCACAGCCTGTGGGGACATGGTAGCGTCCACTGGCCACTACACTTCATGCACCAGCAGTTAATGTCCACATGGCCATTTCCGTGGTTTGCACACTGAAGTCTGTCCGCCACCTCCACGCCACACCTGGCATTGGGTAGGTTCTCATTCATTTGTCACTTGCCGTTCTCGCACATGCCTGTTCCAAGCCTCTCCTCACATCCTGCTATTGTGTGGCTGTGGTGCCATGCCATGGCTGGGTTGTGGGCATGGCAAGCCCAGGTTCCCAATGGAGTCTTGTTGTCGTGTCTGGTCGGTTGGCATGTTGTGTGGCATGTTGCATGTAGTTGTGCTGCGTGCCCATTGCAGTGTCGTGAGTTGCATGACTGTGGGGTGGAGGTGTGTGGTGTGTTCATTTTGGACTTACCAACGAGCACTGCATTTCCATAGGTGCCATCCTGGGAGCGCTGGTTGATGATGGACTGTCGGGAGATGTAGGAATCATGCACTCTGCCTGGGGAGTTGACCACGACATTGTTGAGGAGTCCCGGGCAGTCCACTATTGCCTGCACATTCATGGGATGCGTGTGCTTTCTGTTGAGGTAGTTGTGTGCAGTGTCGGCAGGGGGCACGAGGGGTACATGTTTGCAGTTGATTGCCCCCGACACGTGAGGGAATCCAGCTATGGCGTGGGAGCCTTGCTTGGTCTCCAGCTGCTCCTGCGCAGTGTGGGTGGAGTGGAGGTGCTGGGGTACCAGGCTGATGATGGCATCCAGGACAGGTGTGATGAACTTTGATGGGGCTGGCTGTGAGACTCCTCCGACTCTGGCAGTTGTGGGTTGGAAGGTACCAGAGGCCAACATGTGCAGCACAGCCGGCAGCTTTGTCTGCGGAGGGATGTTTGTTGTGCGCTGTGTTGCTACCGTCAGCAGGTGGGCTATGTGGGTCAGGATGCGGGGATGGTTGTCCTTTTGGGCCTGTAGTGGGCAATGTCCTCCTCTGGCGTTCCATCTGTGCGGCTGGTGCGTTTACGGTGGGTCCGCTGTCTTTGTGTACGCTGCCTCTGTGGTGGTCCGGGAGGGGGCGGGACGGGTCCTAGGGGTGGTGGCGGGCCTGGGGGTGGTGGCGGTGGGTGTTGTGGCCCTCATGGGTCTCCGAGCTGCATGATCATTGTCTCCATGGCATCTGTGGGTCTTCAGATGTGGCTCTTGGCTGGGCTCCCTTTCATGCAGCAGGTAGTCGTCCTGCTTAACACCAGAAAAAGGCAGGTGTTAATTCCCTGGTGCTACCGCTGCTTATCGCCTGTTTTTGGTTCGCATCGCAGATCTGGCAGTTCGTTGTGAAAGTGGTGTAGTGGTGTTTTCGTGTGTTTTTGCACGGGAACGCCTACTCTGCATCTCATTAGGGTTAGTTGGTGGTGAGACCCGTGGAGGTAAATGTTGCGGCAGTTATCGCGGGAATACTTGCGTTGTCTGCAGTTTGCACCTGCTTGTGAATGGGGCGTTAAATCTATCTCCACTTTTGATGCGTTAAGGTGGCGATAACTCGGCGATAAGTCCTTGTGAATATCCCCCATAGTTTTTTGAAGTTTTTAATTCAACAAGTAGTTGCTGCAACCAAAGCACCATTTTGCAAATGTAGATGGGATAGGCGGTTCCTGCTTTAGCACCTTTGGATGCCTCAATCACGATTAAAAAACACACATCTGGTGAGCCAGTTGAAATTATATGTGGTTACATCTGTCCAGCCAACATACAGAATGTGAGAGTTCGCATAGGAATGTGATCTATTCCAAATTTTTGTGTCCAAATTCAAATATGTGCCAACATCCTTTCTTGAGCGTTTTATACAATTTATTCTCATTAAAGCACTTAATTCCACACCATATATGAACCCCCAAAAGCTTTACCTCAAAATTCCTTGAATAGTGCTTCAATTGTCTTGCCCCAGTATTTCTTGATAAATAATATCCAGGACTGGGCTACAATCAAAGGTGACGTCAGAAATTAGTGGTCTAAGTGCCAGATGTACGACCAGTGTAAATTGCGACTCACAATTTGCGCTCGATTGCGAGTCGCAATTTACAATGTACAACAGTGTCAGAGACACTGATTGCGGTTCCCAATGGGGTCGCAAAATGCAAGGCTCATCAATATTAATGAGGTACTCGCAATTTGCGACCCCATTGGGAATGGTTGGCCCTCCCAGGGATGGTGACCTGCTGGGCTCAGCAGACCTCCATGTCTGGGACTGCTTTTAAATAAAGCAGTCTTTTTTTAAATGCAGCCCGTTTTCCTTAATGGAAAACGGGATGCATTTAAAAAAAAAAAAAAATGAAACGTTTTCATTTCATTTTTTAAGGGCAGGTAGTGGTCCCTGGGACCACTGCCTGCCCCTAAAAAATATTTCCCCCTGCATTTGCAAAGGGAAGGGGTCCCCTGGGGACCCCTTCCCATTTGTGACTGCATTACCACCCTCTTGAGAGGGCGGTAAATTGCAAGTGTTTTGCGACCGCAATTGCGGTCGTAAAACATTCACACATAGGGCTGCGAGTCGCAATTAGGAAGGGACACCCTTGGAGCACCCCTTCCTAATTGCGAGTCACTAAACACTATTTTGCGAGTCGCAATTTTTTGCGACTCGCAAAATAGTGTTTGTACATGGCCCACAGTGATTTTGCATGCGCAAACAGGTCGCAAACCCGTTTGCGCATGCAAAATCACGTCGTACATCTGGTCCTAAATCTGGTATTTGTAAAGCGCAAACTACTCACCCCTAAGGGTCTCAATTCGCTGGGAAGATTAGGTGAGCTCACATGGTGCTGAGCTTCTGCCAGCACCGGGGAATCAAACCGTGAGCCAGCCCTACCATCCTGAGTCAGCCGCCCTGGCCGCTGCTCCACACCTCGCCTCACAAAGGCTTTGGCAAATCAAGATTGCAAGCCATCAATTATTCAATGTCTTTTTTATAGCAATCTGAATACTTGTTTTTATTTGTAATTGACTTTCACAGACAAATACATTTAGGAATACCCTTTACTAGTTGTGATGTGGAGATTAAATTTATCATTCCAAATAAAACGAATTTCAAAAATATTTATTTATTTCAGATACCAGAGAAAATACAATAGCATATCAAATAGAAATATGCCACTTGTATTTTAATAAGTGGTCTAGATTGAATAATCATACAAAGGCAGTTGAAATTCCAATATTAAATTAAAATGAAAGTAAGTTTTCACATACAGCAGACATTATTTAAAACATTGCAAGGCAGCAATCAAAAGACATACAAGATAATTATAATTATCTTGGGGCTTTGCTCTCGTGCCTATTCAAGTAATTACTAGTTCCATAAATTTTGTGCTACGCCTACATATTTTGAAGAACCCAATGCCATGCCTATAATGCTAGTTAGGGTAAAGAGCTGCAAATGACTTTACAAAGTGACTTTGTAATCACAAAGCTAGTACACATTCCACCCTCTTGGGGAATTCATTGGTTCATTCATCCTGCCTGCAATAGTTCACACTTTCAAAATTTCTCTTGAATTGAGCTTTCATTACTCCCAATATTCTCTAGTCTTGACACTACCAGAACTTTCCTTTAGTAACTCTGTAAAACACAATCTGAAGGTGGTCGTACACAACATATAAGGAGCCTTTTGCTTCATAATGATAACCTACAGCAAGTAAATCGACTCAATTGTGCCTTGCCCACCCCAGTCACCGGCTTGCAATAGTGAAATATGAAGCGATCATATTCCATGGGCTTTTGCTGTTTAGGATCATGGTAGCCATGTTTTTATCCAGGGCCCCCGCCAGTGATATTGTTCTGTCATTTTTAACCTCTTTTTGTGTTTTCCTTTTTAGGTCTTGCTGTTGGCAACAGATATGTTGCACCCACTATACATAGAGTGGGGTTTGGGTCCGCCCCTTCCTTGTGACTGGACAGCTTGGGTATTTCAGTGACCTGTTCCTGATTCAATGGCGTAATTTCCTATTCTTGTGTATGACCCCCTCCGAAGAGCATTTCTTTCTTACTGTGTTTCAATTAAATGAATTGTAGTAGTCCATTGCTGATGTCAGTAGCTTGCTTTGCAGTGCATGAAGGCCTATTTACTCTTCACATCTCTCTCCTTGCTCTCACTGTCCCCTACATATCCAAGACCCACTCTGTTTATTGAAAAGCTTCCTCTCACTCATGCCGTGTGCCCCACCCAGTCCTTCCTCTGCAGCTAATCCAGGGACGTGGCCATCTTTGAATATGTGCATGAACTGCAGCCATCTAGGATGGCTTTTTGTTATGCTTTATGGGAAAAAATTTAAACAGCCATCCATGCAGGAACAATCAGCCAGCTTACATTGGTTCTTGTTATAAAAATGACGAAACAAAAATAAGCATTGGCAAAGCCAGTATGTATGGTCCTGTTGTCACGGGTAAGACCTATTGGTTTTACCAATGCTTTTTGCAAATGTCAGTGTTGAGTTTCTTTGCTTTAAAGTATGCAGGGTCCCTATTTCCGTTTCACTCTTGAAACCGTATGCGGGCATGCCTAAACAAGTTCCACTCACGTAGGACTTAATGGAGTCTTGCAATTCTCACCGCTTCTCTTGCATTCATAGCACAGTCAGTATCACATTTATACGAAAGCTTAAACTACGGGCTTTTTTTGCTAACCAAGAAACAAGTGAGACAACAGAGGAACAGACCCCGGACACTGGGTTACGACTCAAGTCCACATTCACCCCTATGGATGTTACATTACCGGTTGAGTTACTTGCTTTCGAAAAAGCTGTAATGGAGGAACTGATGAACATACCGAATGAGGGTACAAAAACATTCCAGAATGTCACACGATTAGAAAAAGAGGCATTACAACAACTAGCTGATAACACCGACTTGGTTATTAAACCCGCTGATAAAGGGGGTGCCATTGTCATTCAAACTAAACATAACTATGACACCGAATGTAGGAAACTACTGGATGACCGACGGAACTACGAGATCCTCCATGTTGACCCAACGGAGGAGATCCGGGTACGGATTATGGGGATGGTTGAAGAAGCCATGGCACATGACTGGGTGTCAAGAAAGGAGGCGGACTTCCTTACTCAGAAGTCACCAAGGACACCGTATTTTTATACTATTCCCAAAATCCACAAGGAGTTAGAATACCCCCCCGGCCGCCCGATTGTGTCCGGGATCGGTTCCGTACTAGAACCCCTTTCTAAGTTTGCTGACGCATTCCTGCGGCCTCTAGTCCAGACAACAGACACCTATCTTAAAGACACCAAGGCCGTGTTACAACTTATTAAAGATCTCCCTTTTGACCCAGAGCAACACCTCCTGCTGGGTCTTGATGTTGAAAGTTTGTATACTAGCTTGCCTCACGATGAAACCCTGGACATTATAGAGGAAGTACTTTTCTCCACTACGTGGGATTACCATACACCCCGCAATATGGTGATGGAATGCATCTCTTTGGCCCTGAAAAAGAATTTTTTCTTGTATGAGGGGGTACATTACCTGCAAAAGCATGGGACCAGCATGGGGAGCACCTTCGCTCCCAGTTTAGCTGGCCTCTATGTACACCACTTAGAAACCAACAAGATACTCCATCAATACAATCCGTTCCATGACAATATTGTCATTTGGAAACGCTACATCGATGATGTACTGGTGATATGGAAAGGTGACCCTGAATCCATTGGATTATTCATGATGTGGCTTAACCAACAAAACCCTTTTTAAAATTCACGCATACTTTTTCCAAAACAAATCTGGTGTTCCTTGATCTGAATATCTATTCAGACGATGGGAAGCTCAAAACTATTACACATTTTAAACCAACGGCTAAAAATTGCCTATTACAATACAATAGTTTCCATCCCAGACACCTTAGGGATAATCTTCCCTACGGTCAGTTCCTCCGTCTTCGAAGAAACTGTTCTGAGCTTACAGATTTCAAGAGACAAGCCTCAGATTTGGAGAACAAATTGCTGACACGTAATTATCCAGAACGGATTGTGAAGAGAGGGTTGAAACGGGCAAGAAATAACAACAGAGACGCGCTTTTGGAAAATCGCATTCCTAAAGAACAGGAAACAAGACCCATTTGCGTAACCACTTTTAACACCCACTCCAACCTAGTATCCAAAATAGTAAATAGACACTGGAGATTTCTGAATTGCGGAAGTCTCACTTTTCCAAAACCCATGTTCTCCCACAAGAGAGGCAGAAATCTGAAGGACATCTTGGTCCATACAAGACCGCGCGTGAAACCAATAAAGAATTTGACCACCACCATCCTTCCACCTGTACAGGGTCACTACCCGTGTGGTAACTGTAGTACATGCAATCTTACGAAAAAAAGTAAAAACATCCAGTTTACCAATGGTACAGTTTGGGAACAAAGAGGATTCACAAACTGCAACAGCAGGAATGTGATATATATGATTACTTGTCCATGTAGACAAGAATACATCGGGATGACATCTAGACCAATAAAGATCCGTATTGGCGAGCACAAGAGTAATGTTCGCTGTAAAAAGAGCACTACAAAGATGGCAAGCCACTACCTAACCATGTCACACAGTGTGGATGACTTAAAATGGACTGTGATCGAACAACTCCACAACGAAAATGGCCTGCTGGAAAAGGAACAACGTTGGGTGTTCCGTTTGGGCACCTACCTAACTGGTCTGAACGACGATATTCCTTGGGCTCAACTGTCCTAAACCCACATCTAAGAGAACCCTAATGAAGAGATGACCATATCATCGATGCACCCCTATACCAGTTCATGCCGTTTTGGGAACCTCCGTGGCAGATGGCCTACCCTTTCCTTTCTCTCTATTTTTCTTTTCCCTCTTTTGTCTCTTCCCGATTTTTCTCCTCCCTCTTTTTCTTTATTTTATATAAGCTTATTTATCTCAAAGGAAGTTAAGAAAAGCAAGAAGTAGTGTCTATATTCCTGGAGCCATATGTACTCCTGATTCATCCTTCACACTCTGTGGACATTAATACTAATCTGGGCTAACCATCATGGAATTTTAATGTGAATATGTGTCTTTTGTCTCTTTCTAAAAAACATGGTTAGACCTTGGTACCATCAATGTAGTTATTAATTTTTCCCCTCTAAATATGCTAGTGGTAACAGCACTCTTTACACCTTTTATGCGTACCCCTTCGGGGTATTAGCGTCCAACTACACTCGTAACTTATCCCTAATTAATTTTGAATTCTGTATTACTATTCAGTTTCACGATGCTCTCTTTTTACAATATTTTTACTATCTTTATTTATGAGAGATCTTGAACGTCGTTGCGGCTAATATATCGATATTCTTATTAAATCACTCCCAACTCCATAAGAATAGTTATCACCCCAAATTGTCTACGACCTCAGTGGGTGTTTGTCTTGTTTATCTGCATGCTTTCCTGACTCTACCGCTCTATTTTTATTGTTTAGCGGTTACAGGAAGTGAATGGTTATCCATATCCGGATACCTACGAACTCCAGGGCAGGTGCATGCATTACCGCTCTAGTCTTTCTGACTTATCAGTCACAGGAAATGAACGGTCATCCACATCCGGTTACTTCCGGTGGTCTGATGCAGGTGCATCCATTTGTGTATAATTTAATACCAATTAACGTCCGCATAAATAGGGCGCCTCTCGCGGTTCTCCTTACACAACGGAGCCGCGGGATGGCGAATGAGTGAGGTGTTGCTGACTTCTATGTAAGTACGGCATAGCCGCGAAGGGCATCAATTACACTAGGTGTCTCGAGAATTTTCCCTCGCATCACTGGCTCTGAATTCCGAATTCCCCTTTTTTTCCCTCTTTCTCTTTTCCTTTTTACCAAACAGAATACAGTGGCAACAACCTCCCCACCCGTTCAGAAGGCTCATGGAGCATTATCTCCTATATATTCCAGTATGTACCAGCCTATGGATATTCTTTCTAGTTACTCCTATCTCTGATATAGAGAGTGTGTTTTCTGTTTTGTGTGTGTATGTTTCGTTTTTGTCCCGTTTTTTCCTAAACAGGTCACAGCGCTTGTTTTTCGAGTTATAACTAAAGCTAATGATACCATAATCACTTTTTGTATTTACAGGCGTTAATGTGTTTGCGCTTTTGGGAGGCGCAATTGTGTAACTAACCATGCTCTTCTTTTACAGATTTACATTTTGAGATACTGATTGGGTAATATAAAGTGCATGATTGTTGCATTTTTATCGTTTTGTATATAGCACATTTTTTCTATTACGCATTGATAGCAACATAGTGAGCACTGAAGGGATCATTCCTAGTCCTGATGAAGAAGCCTTGATGCTTCGAAACATGTTGACTTGATCAGGAGTATCCGCACATTACACGCAGGACATCTCCGAACCACTTTTTAATAGCACCAGCCTCCACGACGTATTAAAATTTATAAGTCTACGAGGCCAGGTCCTTTTAATTCACTACTTTGCATTCACTTCTGACCCTTCCTCTCACTACTCCTACACCACACATAGTTTTGTAATAACAGTGCTCCCGCGTAGTCGCTGGTCGTAGCACGCCCCGTCCCGCAGCGGGGCGGGAAGACCCCTATGATGAAGCATGACACCAAGGGCCCTTTTGGTGTGTGAGGGGTATTTAAACAAACACTGCGTGCGTCCTGTCATAACAGGAAACACACCCTTATGAACTTTTCTCGGGGTGGATCCCTATGTTTTGTCTTAATCTCTAGAGGAGGACGTATCCACCTCCAGTGCCCTCAAAGGACACTACCTCTTCACTCCCTAATCCTGTTTTTTGTAGTATCACATTGCACCAGGAATGTGATAACCTGATGGTCAACACATGGAATTGATAAGTAGCCGAACCACTCACTCAAGGGTGAGAATATCTACCTCGGAGGCATCTTTTTTTTTATAAGGCTCTGTGACGACTTTTCAAAAGGCTACTTGGTTTTTCATCTAAAATGTCATTTTTAGACCTTCCCAATTTCCCTCGTGAAGGGCCTCTCTATGGGGCATATTATCAAGGGCTTTATCGCCGCTTTAGCGGCACTTTTTGCCGCTAAAGCAGCGATAATTTTATCGCCCTATCAGCAAGCTGTCGCTAACAGGCGTTAGCGACAGCTTTCAGGCGTTAGAGGCCGCGTTTTCCATCGCCTTGCATGTCAGCGATAATTATCGCTAATGACATGCAAGTAAGGCGTTCCCTACTAAAAGCGACTGAAAACAGTCGCTAACACCACTACCCCCTATTAGCAAGGCAGGCGGAGCGATAAAATAATTCGCGCTAAGCGCGTTTATCGCTAGATTTTATCACCTGCTAGTGAGGATGACTTACCTGTTTGAAGTATAGGAGGTGGATTCTAATGCTGAATCCACCTTAGCGTTAATGCGAGAATATCGCTGGTTTCCCAGCGATATTCTCGCACTTTTGTCGCTTATCGCTGGAAATATTATCGCTATGGAGATAAACCTTACTAATAGGGTGTTATCTCAGCGATAATTTCCAGCGATAGGCGGCGTTAAAAGAAAACGCGCTAAGCGCGGTTAGCGATAAATATCGCACTTCCTTGATAATATGTCCCTATATTCTTTAACAAGCCACTTAAGTTCACTGTAATTCTAGGCACAACACTATGTAGCTCCACAGATGTCGATTTTATGGCTCCTCCAGACCAGTTTTGTTAAAACCTTACCAAAAAATGTACAAACTTTGGGGCATATGTACAAGCCCCTATCGCCACCACAACGTCACCTATAGTGATGTTGTGGTGGCGATAGGTGCTGCGCCTTATGTACAAGGCAGCGTTAAGCCACTTAACGTGGCTTAACGCTGCCTTGTACATAGGGCCCCATTTCACGCTATGGTTAGCGTGAAAGATGTCGGCAGTGGGTGTTGCGGTGGGTGTTCCACCGCAACACCCATTTATTTTGACGCTGCCCCCTATGTACAAGGGTGGCGTAAATAGGAGGCAGCGCCAAAATTAACACCAGGAAAAAACTGGTCTTAAGATGGTGAAACGAGGAGAAATGCATTGTTTCTCCTCATTTTTGCTTTTTCCATGTGTGCTGCCTTGTGCAGCACACATGGTAAAAGCAAAAGGCCTTTGTTTGTTTATGTACAGGAAGGTGTCCCTTCCTGTACATAAACAAACTTTAAAATGCCATTTTGTCACCTTTTATGTGTGCTCTATGAAGCAGCACGCATGAAAGTGACAGAATGGCATTTCTAGGATTGTTTATGTGCAGGAAGGGACACCTTCCTACACATAAACAATCCTCCCCTGCACGCAGACACCCTTGCACTCTGGTGCAAGGGTGCCTGCGTTCGCGCTAAGTTGCTAAACTTAGCGCCATCGCAGGGGGAAACGCAAGGCTGCACCACATTCTTGTAAATATGGTGCAGCCTTGCGTTTCAGAAGTGGGGGAGAGAGGCGTTAAGCCAGGAAGGCTAACGCCTCTCTCCTCCACTTCCTTGTACATATCCCCCTTTGTTTTGTTTGCAATGAGGAAGATGTTTGAGAATTGTCACGATATCTTCCTTTACTTGAATAATATCTTTTTAATACATGGAAGCCTGCACCTCCAGTATGAAAACATGTCTATATCCTTATTACAAATGCGTTGACCCATCTCTAGTCACCTGTAAAAGGAAATAAGGTAGCTGCTCATCTGTAATAACTTATTACAGTTGACATGTGATGACATAATGCCTGCTACCAACAGTCAAGATAAAAATCAGGTCACAGAGCATTATCCCAGATACAGTTTAAACAACAAAGAGGAGAACTGGCTTTATTTTTCTCATGATTATTTTTTTCTAAAATAAACAGCAATCAGCAGAAAGAGATTTATGTTCGGTTTTTTTGCACATAGTATATAACAGGATAGAAAGAATCTAAGTTTGTGCTAGTAATCATTCTGACCTACCGTGCTGTTTTAATCTAATGTGCATTAAACTGATTCTAACATTTTTTGTAACAAATTATTACCTGTTTTTTTGTTGGTAATTTCATACTACTGGTTCCACTTTTATTATTCAATTATAGTTATCTCAAACAACTATAACACAAAAAAAGCACTGATATACACCAGTTAAAGTTATCTCACTTGCCCTAAGGTAATTAGAACTCGCACTCTTGCCATGTACTGCTAAATACCCCACAGTCACCCACCCATCCATCACTCGTGGCATCTTCTATGGCATCATTAATAATATCACTGCAACATTTAGAATGAAACTATTCATAAGCAAACTGTGCATGGTGGGGGCACGAGTTATAGTTACCTTAGGGCAAGTGAGATAACTTTAACTGGTGTATATCAGTGCTTTTTTTTAGTTTAAAATGTTACGTTGTCACTGCAAGTTTCACCTAACTATAACGTTACTTCACCCTTTGTTTTTTTTAGTGAATATATATATATATATATATATACATTATCTACTGGCGGTCGCCAGTAGATAGTTATAGTTAGAACCTATTTTCCATAGGAAATCCGCGACATTCTATTTGAAATAACTCTCTTGCCGGTTGACGTATCTTCGCAAAATTTTCAAACTTTGTGGGGCGCTCCGGTCCGCTCCTACCCTGAAAGTCTCGGGGTGATTCGTCAAGCGGGGGCCGAGAAAAAGGGGGTCCCAAAACGCGTTTTCCCCATTCATTTTTCCATAGGAAACTTTAGACACGGCTACAGCCCGAACTGCTGAACGGAATTACACCAAATTTGGCAAAGAGGTAGTTCTTGGTTCAGAAAGAACCCTTTTTGTTAAATGGTGTAAATCCGTTCAGTAGTTGCTGAGAAAATCAAAAGTAAAAGTACATATATATCTATGGCCGCGTCGGATTCGCGCACCTTCCCGATCACGAGCTGCATGCTAATTGGCTGTCAACACTCCAAATCAGGAAGTGTTGGCAGCCATTTTGTCCCTCGGTAGAACCGAGGGACAGAAACAAGTGCGCAAAACGCACAAAGGGGGCAGGGTAGAAACACCCTGACCCCTAGGTCTGCTCAGGGGTCCCACAAGGACCCCCTGGGCAAAATTTATTATTATTTTTTTTTTTTAAATCGGCAGGATGCGCTCAGGAAGTGCGGATCCTGCAGGAAAAAAAAAAATCGAAGCGCGGTCTCCCGCGCTTCGATGTTAATTGGCCCCCGGGTGGCCCAAGTCCCGGGGGCATGGTGGGGGGGTTTTAATTTATGTAGGGGGGGCCTCTAAGGCCCCCCAAGCCCCGGGGACCGCCACCCCCCGGGGCTTTATTTAAAAATGATGGCGGGAGGGCTCTGAGCCCTCCCGCAGCCCCGGGGACCGCCACCTCCCCGGGGCACTAAACATTTAAATATGGGGGTCCGTTACGGACCCCCAAGCCCTGGGGACCACCACCTCCCCGGGGCTGTGCACTGAATGGGAGGGGGGCCGCGCGGCCCCCTCCTGGAGACCCTTGATGGCCCTGGGGACCACCACCCCCCAGGGCCGGCTCCTGCAGTGTCCCGGGTGCCTACCCCGGGACACTGCTGTTTGCTATGACAGGACGGGAGCCTCGCGGCTCCCGTCCTGTCATAGCAAACTTGGTTTGCATTTTGAAAGAGAGCAGGAAACCTGCTCTCTTTCAAAATGCAAACCAATTGCTTTCCACATGGGGAGCAGCATGTTAGCTGCTCCCCATGTGGAAAAGCAATGCCGGCTTCCGCAGGAGGCGGGAGCCGGCTGGGACTGTGGGGGATTGGGGACCCCCACAGTCTCCAACGTGAGGCCAGGCCCCGGGGGATGGGGTCCCCGGGGCCATAAGTGGCCCGGGATGGGGGCCACGCAGCCCCCCTCCCCAAAGTTAAAAAAATATATATATTTTAAATAAGGGAAAGGCCGGCCCCTGGGGATGGGGTCCCCGGGGCCTTAAATGGCCTGAGGAGGGGGGCCACGCAGCCCCCCTCCAAAGAAAAAAAATAAAAGATCGAGGTCATGCCCCGGGGAATGGGGTCCCCGGGGCCAATACAGGCCCAGGGAAGGGGGGCCACGCGGCCCCCTTCCCGTTTTTTTTTTTTTTAATTAAAAAAAAAAAAAAAATGCTCAGGCCCCGGGGGATGGGGTCCCCGGGGCCAAAAGTGGGCAAGAAAAGGGGGGCCACGCAGCCCCCTCCCATTAAAAAAAAAAAAACGACCGGCATCGTGCCGGAGGCCCCGCCCCTCCCTGCAGTACTCTGCAAACGCGCCCCCTGGCGCGTTTGCAGAGAGGGAACGAATTCCCCTTGAATACTGGGGGTCCCTGGGGCCAACTAGCCCACCAGGAACCTCCAGTATGCGCCAGGGGCTGCCTTGCAGAGACGTGTACATAGGCCACGCCCCTTTTTACACCTCTCTGCAACGCAGCTCTGTGGCGCTTTTTTGAGGTATATGGTGGGCTAGTTCGACTCCAGGGACCCTCAGGATTCAAGGGGACTTAATCCCCCAACTTAAAACGCGCCACAGGGCGCGTTTGCACAGTGGTGAAGGGAGGGGGCGGGGCTTCATGTGACATGTGTGCAAACAGGCCCCGTGGCGTGTTTTAAGATGGGGTATTAAATCCCCTTCAATCCTGAGGGTCCCTGGGGGCCAACTAGCCCAACAGGTACATCCAGAAAGCGCCACAGAGCTGCGTTGCAGAGAGGTGTAAAAGGGGTGTGGCCTCTCTACACGTCTCTGCAACGCAGCCCCTGGCGCATACTGGAGGTTCATGGTGGGCTAGTTGGCCCCTAGGGAACCTCATGATTCAAGGGGACTTAATCCCCCAACTTAAAACGCGCCACGGGGCGCGTTTGCACAGATGTCACCTCAGGCCCCGCCCCCTCCCTTCACCATTGTGCAAATATTCCTCTAAAATCTGCCTTACTACGAATTCCGATTTACTCACCTGTTATCAGGAGAGACCTCAGTGCTGCATCTTTCAGCCCAGTACTGGTCCTGAAAAGTAATTTTAACCGTACTTACCGGTAACTTGAATTTCCTTCATAGGCTAACATTGACTGGTTTCACTTGGAAATTCTTCTAAGTGTGGAGTTTTGGAACTTTAAAATATTCCTCTAAAATCAGCCGAAATACGAATTCCGATTTACTCACCTGTTATCAGGAGAGACCTCAGTGCTGCATCTTTCAGCCCAGTACTGATCCTCAAAAGTAATTTTAACCGTACTTACCAGTAACTTGAATTTCCTTCCATAGGATATCATTGCCTGCTTTTTGCTGAAAAAGTTTCTAAGTGTTGATTTTTGAAACATACAAATATTCCTCTAAAATCAGCCGAAATCCGAATTCCGATTTACTCACCTGTTATCAGGAGAGACCTCAGTGCTGCATCTTTTAGCCCAGTACTGATCCTCAAAAGTAATTTTAACCGTACTTACCGGTAACTTGAATTTCCTTCATAGGCTAACATTGACTGGTTTCACTTGGAAATTCTTCTAAGTGTGGAGTTTTGGAACTTTAAAATATTCCTCTAAAATCAGCCGAAATACGAATTCCGATTTACTCACCTGTTATCAGGAGAGACCTCAGTGCTGTATCTTTCAGCCCAGTACTGGTCCTGAAAAGTAATTTTAACCGTACTTACCAGTAACTTGAATTTCCTTCCATAGGCTAACATTGACTGGTTTCACTTGGAAATTCTTCTAAGTGTGGAGTTTTGGAACTTTAAAATATTCCTCTAAAATCAGCCGAAATACGAATTCCGATTTACTCACCTGTTATCAGGAGAGACCTCAGTGCTGCATCTTTCAGCCCAGTACTGATCCTCAAAAGTAATTTTAACCGTACTTACCAGTAACTTGAATTTCCTTCCATAGGATATCATTGCCTGCTTTTTGCTGAAAAAGTTTCTAAGTGTTGATTTTTGAAACCTTCAAATATTCCTCTAAAATCAGCCGAAATCCGAATTCTGATTTACTCACCTGTTATCAGGAGAGACCTCAGTGCTGCATCTTTGAGCCCAGTACTGATCCTGAAAAGTAATTTTAACCGTACTTACCAGTAACTTGAATTTCCTTCCATAGGCTAACATTGACTGGTTTCACTTGGAAATTCTTCTAAGTGTGGAGTTTTGGAACTTTATAATATTCCTCTAAAATCAACCAAAGTACGAATTCCAATTTACTCACCTGTTATCAGGAGAGAACCCAGTGCTGCATCTTTTAGCCCAGCACTGACCCTGAAAAGTAATTTTAACCGTACTTACCAGTAACTTATATTTTCTTCCATAGGAATCCATTGTCTGGTTCTCAGCAGAAAAGTTTCAAAGTGTCGATTTTCACAAACTACAAATATTCCTTAAAAATCGCCTGTATGACTTAAACGCATTCTTTCAACTGTTTACAGGAGATGCACCAGTGCTGGATCCAGGATCCAACACTGAGTAAGAAAAAGTAACGATAACAGTTTTTACCTGCTAAGTGAATTTCCTTCCATAGGATAACATTGGTGATTCTATGAGAAAAAGTTTCTAAGTGTCAACTTTTAAAATACAATAATATTCCTTAAAAATCACGACTGTAACCAAAACGCTTTTACTCAACTGTTTACAGGAGATGTACCAGGACTGAATCTAGGATCCAGTCCTGTGGTTAGAAAAGTAATCCATAAAGTAACTAATTGCATTTAACTAGAAATTCACATTGAGCTGAATGTTGCATTGTGTTTGAAAATGTGTTGCCCATTGCAACAACTGTAACTACTGTACTTAAAAGTCTATTGCCTATGTGCAAAGTATTTAAACTAAAGTAATTCATTCTGAGAAAGTATTTTTTGTAATGTAATGTATAATGTAATTACAATGTAATTTAAAAAATAAAATATGTAAAAAAAAATTGTTTCTAAAAATGTAGTAAATCAGTATGAAAAAATTAATATAACAATTAATACATTTAAAAATTGTCATTTACAAAACCTTTGAAATTCACTGAAAAAACCGTAGGTTTCAGACATGTTATAGTTAGGAATTAGCATTTAAAAAACCTTTGAAATTCACTGAAAAAACCATAGGTTTCAGATATGTTATAGTTAGAAATTAGCATTTAAAAAACCTTTGAAATTCACTGAAAAAACCATAGGTTTTAGGGACAGTTATAGTTAGTTGGACATTTTACTCGTACAAAACCCGTGAAATGCCCCCGTTATAGTTAGTTCAGCTAACTATAACTCGCGCCCCCGCAATGCACTGCTGATGACGTCACATATTACATCACTCATGACATGGTCAGTGACATCACTGATGACATCACTGATGACATCTCAAATGACATCACTGATGACATCATCCACGTGATAATCTGATGCAGCTCTTCACACCCTAATATAACCTTTGATACACCCAATCTAAATTACAGACTGCCATTCGCAAAACCATAGACACTCCAACACCAATAACTACATACCCACTCACTGATTCTTAGGTCTACACACACACATCCACTCACTCACCCGTACAGTCACTCATACTTATGGTCACTCAGTACAGGACTATCATATGCACTCTTACTCCTATATAGACACTCAAACACCGCCACTCATCCATAGAGGTACTCACACACCTAGTCAGTCATGCAAATAATTAAACACACTGCCATTTACTCACCTATACAGTTATACACACACCAGCTCACTTAATCATACAAATACTAGCACATTGTTACGCTCTTATATAATCACTGATACAAGCACACACTCATCCATACAGCCACTATCACAATCACTCACTCTCGCTTATAGCTATTTATATACTCCAACACACATATATACTGCCTTTCACATATGTAGTTACTCACACATGTACCACTGGGACATACATTCACTCACTAACACACTCTTACACACACTTACCCACCCATACAGTCTATCACAGATGCACTCTTGAAACCATCCACCCAGTGAATCACCCACTCACACATCTATGCACAGTCGCACACACCCCATCCACACAAACACTCAGGCACCCATACAGATACTCAGACAACAAATCAATAACTCTTATAGACACTCATGTAGCTATTCACAAACCCATGCAGCCACTTACACAGCAACAGACAGACGGATACAGACATTCACCCAGTTTAGTCACTAACCCATGCATTCAGTAAGATACGTTAAATCACTCACTTATAGAGTCAGTCACGCACCTACTAAATCATCCATACAGACACTTACACACCCACTCATTCTTCAATACGTCTTTTCCTATATATATTAAAAATATTTAAACTTTACAGAAACACACAGTCACTGGATGATGTCATCAGTGATGTCATTTGAGATGTCATCAGTGATGTCATCAGTGATGTCACTGACCATGTCATGAGTGATGTAATATGTGACGTCATCAGCAGTGCATTGCGGGGCGCGAGTTATAGTTAGCTGAACTAACTATAACGGGGGAATTTCACGGGTTTTGTACGAGTAAAATGTCCAACTAACTATAACTGTCCCTAAAACCTATGGTTTTTTCAGTGAATATATATATATATATATATATATTTGATTGATTATAAGTCCTGTTTGCTGCAAGTATTACCACAGTTGAAAAGATGGAGAGTCATTATGATATTATATGCATGTGGACAGCGGAATGTGGCAGTAACTAGAAAATATAGACAAGAGGGATTTTAACTACATATTTTTTACAAATTGAATTTTAATATAATAATTATGTGTGGAAACGTGTATTTGTGTTGGATTTTGTATAAGACATTGCAGTGGACCTTTTATATTCAGTGACTTTTTTGAATAATTTTTTTAAATCTGAAATAAAAGAAAAAGAAAAGTTAAAAAGATTAGTCAAGTAGAATTATATTCACCACCAGCGATCCCAGATAAGGTACACTACCCACAGATATGTTCCACAGGATGAGGCAGCCCCTTTCCAACAGATTCCCTACCACATAGATGGTACCTCCACATAGCTTTCCTAGCAACACACAGCCACAACATTACTGTACAAAACTATGTATGTATGTGTATGATATTTCTGTAACGCAAACCTATCAAAAAGGCAGCGGAGCACTGTACATGGTCAACGACAAGCTTAAAGACAACGAGTAAGCGGAGGGGTAAGATGAGTTGTGGATATAGATGCCTCTACCATGGGGCCCTTACTACCCAGTGTCCTCCAACATACTATAAAGTGCAGCGTTTTCCCATCTTGTACACCAAAAGCACCAGTACCATCTCCCATCAGTCACTATCACTGGACGCGCTACAGGCTACTTCATTTTGTGTGCCCTGTCCTCGGAAATGGTCTAGACGATCATACTCTATCTCACATTCCTCTCTCCTTGTTTGTATCTGTGCCTTTTCACATTTTCATTTCATTTTTCTTTCACCTGTTTACAGTTTTCTCACTTCCAATACATTTCATTTTCCTTTGTTTTAGTGCAGCAGGAGAAACTCTATGTCATTGATTGTAGGACAGTAGGATCTACTTCTATGGTTACCCCCACTTTTTGCCTGGTGCTAAGCTGTATTTTGACTAGTCAGACTGGGATCCTGCTAATCAGGACCCCAGTCTATCTACTTTCTCCCTAAATTGTTGTATTGAGTACTTAGGTACACTCCAGATTGGAAACTGGGATACCCTTATCAGTCCCTAGTATATGGTACTAAGGTACCCAGGACAGAGGTACCACAGAGGTCTCCCATGGGGTGAATCATGCATTATGCCACCCATGGGAGACCATGCAAAATGGAACTACAGGCCTGCCATTGCAGCCTGTGTAAGTTGGTGCATGCACCACTTACTAAAGATATAGGTTTACTATATCTAAGGGTCACTGCACTTAAAACCTATAAGTCACCCCTATAGCAGGTCTTTGCAATCCTGAAGGCAGGGTGCTTAGTTCTAAGTGAGAGGGTGCCCCTGCATGAGCAGGACACCCCTGCAGCCTACGGAGTCCATTCTCCCGGGTTGTCAGTGAAGCAGCCACATACTATATAGAGGGGCACCGCGTAATTACGCGATGACCATCTCGAAAACGGCTGCAACAAATCTTATCATGTTTGGTATCAAACATGTTGGAATCATACCCCCACACTGTCAACAGTGTGGGAGGTATGATTCCAAGCACTGGAAGAGCCCTCCTTTAGGCTCTCAGTGTTTCCGGTACCAGTCTTCTAGACCCGGATAGCACACAATGGTTGCTGCTGACCAGAGACACATTTCGGCCATCCTGCTGCTGATCCAAGCTCGATCAGAGGAAGGTGGAACAATAGGCATCCTGTCACAGGGAGGTGTGACCACCTCCCAGACAGAATTTAGTGTATTGGGACTGGGTAGGTGAGCTTGCCAGCGCCAGAAAGTCTGCATGAGGGGCACACTTGGTGTCCCCGTGCATAGTCCAGTTCAAACCAGTTCTGGGAGCCATTGGCTCCCGCTCTGGCGCGAAACTGGAAAAGGACATGGGAGTAACCTCCCCCCTGTCCCCTGAATCTTCCCAACCCTTTCCCTAGGGTATTTAAGGGCTAACCTGGGTGTAGGTCCCTAGATTCGTCATGGGATAAGTTTCAGATCAGACACCACTGCACTTCTACCGTCTGGGAACTCTGGACTTCGTTTGGGCCTGATTTCACCTCCCTTCCAGTCTGCTGCATCGTCTGTGCCTGTGCATCATACAGGAACCTTCCAAGGCCAGTGAAGCATCAAAGACACCTAAAGTAATCTCCCTTGGAGTGAAGGAGTCACTCCCCTGCATTTACAGGAACAGCAACTAAGTTGACCGGTCTGCAGATCCTGAGCTCCTCCGGACTCCGTGGGCTCTGCAACACAGGTGGTGGTTTTCCACAGCTCCCAAGGCCTGCCCTCTCACCAAGTTTGAGGCCAGTATCCCTCGTGGGGGTTGCAATAACCGTACCCTTGTGCACCGCATCCAACTTGCAGTTGCAAAGGCTTGTTGGCTTCTTTGCAAGAAGATCTTCGGGCTCCAAGTAGCCCCAATCTCGAGTACCTCCAGTGACCAGAATCTTCAGCCACACCGCATTGTGTGCATCGTGGCCTGCATCGTTTGGTAAGCTGCCAGACGGCCTCCCGCGACTACAGTGCCTCCGGCCTGTGGGTCCACACTTGTTTCTTTTCGGTACCCCTGATTGCTTGGGCCTGCCCTGACTCCCCTGCCTTTGGTGAGTCCCCTGGACCTTGCTGGTCCCGACGTTGCTCTTGCTTTGATTCCTGCATGGCTTGTCTTTGCCAAGGCTTTTTGGTGCTCACGCCGGACACTGACCCCTCAGCACTCGACATCCATCGTGGGACAGCTCGTGCATGGCTCCTGGTCCTCCTCAGCATCACCTGGTTCTCACAGTTGCAGAGTCAAGGTCATTGTCATCCATCCTGCAACACCTGACATCGGAGGGCATTCGTCTTCCAAGTCTCCTGGTCACCCCTGAGTGACATAGACTCTGTCCCTCTGCTTGCAGGTACCTCTTATCAAGAATCCGTCCTTGGATTCCACCGGACACTTTCTCCTTCTTCACCAGCGGCACTTTCCTGAAGTCCTCAATTGGGTTAGACGGCGGTTTCCGACACCACTTCACACCTATGCACCCAGCTTCCCTGGTGTAGGTAACGTGGGTACTAGGGTATCCATGGGTGGGGTGGCTCTCCAACATTCTGTCTTCCACGGGGTTTCTTCAGGGTGCACTGGGAAGGGTCCTTAATCTTTAAAAATCCAATCTCGACTTGCACATAGAGTTGTACGGAGCACAAAGTCGTGTTTCCACACTGCACACGTTCTCCGTGGGGTCCCTATCTACTCACCTTGGGTTGTTCCTTGGGGTTCCAGCACTTCTACATCCGCTCGATACTGTCTTGACTCGAGTCGTGGTTCTTATACCACTTTCTTAGTATATAGTTTGGTCCCCCCCCGGGCCACAGTGTATATCATGCTATTTACTGTGTTTCTTTGCTAAAGTATTGTGTGCTTTGTGTTTATCTCCATGTTGGAGATATTGGAACATACTAGAGAGTATTATATAATAAATACATATTTTTATAAATACTTGGTGTGGTTCTTTCTCATTTAATCTATACTATAAGGTTGCATTCGGGTAAAACAAGCTGCTTTACACTCCTTCTGGACTAAGCCTGAAGGCTGCTCTCCACAGCTACCACTTAGAGAGCTTTCTAAGGTGGAACAGGGGTGGGAGCACACCGCTTCACCCCCCAGCAAGGTTCGCCCCTGGCATTCTGGTAAATGCAGTCTCATGTTGCTTGCTTTGCTAAAGTTTTCCGAGTGTTTCGCCACAGTTGGCGCAGATAGTGCTGATCTCTAGACACGTGTTTCTGGTTCTTTAACCGTCATCAGTAGAGATTACAGGCTTCAAATTTGGGGTTTGCTGAGTAGGCTGCCAAACATTGCATCAGGTCAAGTACCTCTCACTGGCGCGCGGGTGCTTCTGCCACGAGCTCGTCAGCTCAATGACTCACGGGAGTACTTTTAAACAGGAACAGGGGTGGGAGTACACCGCTTCACCCCCCAGCAAGGTTCGCCCCTGGCATTTTGGTAAATGCAGTCTCATGTTGCTTGCTTTGCTAAAGTTTTCCGAGTGTTTCGCCAGAGTTGGCGCAGATAGTGCTGATCTCTAGACACGTGTTTCTGGTTCTTTAACCGTCATCAGTAGAGATTACAGGCTTCAAATTTGGGGTTTGCTGAGTAGGCTGCCAAACATTGCATCAGGTCAAGTACCTCTCACTGGCGCGTGGGTGCTTCTTCCACGAGCTCGTCAGCTCAATGACTCACGGGAGTACTTTTGAACAGGAACAGGGGTGGGAGCACACCGCTTCACCCCCCAGCAAGGTTCACCCCTGGCATTCTGGTAAATGCAGTCTCATGTTGCTTGCTTTGCTAAAGTTTTCCGAGTGTTTCACCAGAGTTGGCGCAGATAGTGCTGATCTCTAGACACGTGTTTCTGGTTCTTTAACCGTCATCAGTAGAGATTACAGGCTTCAAATTTGGGGTTTGCTGAGTAGGCTGCCAAACATTGCATCAGGTCAAGTACCTCTCACTGGCGCGCGGGTGCTTCTTCCACGAGCTCGTCAGCTCAGTGACTCACGGGAGTACTTTTAAACAGGAACAGGGGTGGGAGCACACCGCTTCACCCCCCAGCAAGGTTCGCCCCTGGCATTCTGGTAAATGCAGGCTCATGTTGCTTGCTTTGCTAAAGTTTTTGGACAATGGATTCCACCGAACACTTTCTCCTTCTTCACCAGCGGCACTTTCCTGAAGTCCTCAATTGGGTTAGACGGCGGTTTCTGACACCACTTCACACGTATGCACCCAGCTTCCCTGTTGTAGGTAATGTGGGTACTAGGGTATCCATGGGTGGGGTGGCTCTCCAACCTTCTGTCTTCCACGGGGTTTCAATTACTAAACAAATAGAATCCACCCACAACAATTCAAAGTTGTAAAAAGATGTATGGTCTTGCGGGCGATGTGTATCCTACAATGGTAGGAGGCACATTGTGTTCTAAAAATACCCCTCACACACCATAAGGGCCCTTGGTGTCATGCTTCATCATAGGGGTCTTTGCACTCCTCTACGGAGTGCGGCGTGCTACTAACCAACGAATACGCGGGAGCACTTATAGTAACCACTATGTGTAGTGTGTGAGGGTGTGAGTGGTAGGGTCTACAGTGATTAGTGAGTGAATATTAAAAAATACCTGGCAAATGAGGACTAGAAAGATTTTTAATAAACCCTTTTGCTGGTATTGTTAAAAACAGTGAAATGGAGGTTTAACGTATTAATGTACGACACCGCCTGTGTGTCTGTGTCAACATGTTTCGAAGCCAAAAGCTTCTTCTTCAGGATGGGTACACAGATCCCTACCCTACTCACAGAAGACAGTAAATACCGTCGAAAACATAGGGAATTCTATGTGTAATTTATATGTATAATGTGCCTATTAGGCTCAATAGGTTAGGCGACAAAGTGAATATCTATATCTCCTTCTGAAAAGAAACACAAAAGTATAAAGGTACATTTTAGCTAGTTAAAATATACCAGACGTGAAGATCGTGACCTGTAAAGTGATATATACAGTGTCTAAGTAAAACCAGAAAAACTATATAGTATCAGTGCAGTTTTCCTGTAAAAAAGGTGGACAAAGACTAGACATACACAACAAGTAACATAAAGCACACACACTATGTAGGACTGTTCCTTGTAAACCATTGGCAAGCGTTTAAGGAAAAAGGAGGAAATAACATGAACTGTTGGAAAAAGGTGGCATACTTGCTATCCAGAAGTTCAAGGCCTCATGAGCCTGGGAGGAAACGCAGGGGACTCTGTGCTAATGAGCACTCTGTGAGGAAAAGGAACTGAATTTTAACTGAAAAATCCCCACTTACTTGGTCAGAGCAGATCGTGGTCTAGTTGAAGCGGCTGTGCCGTACTTACGAATACGAGGGTACTACCTCACCCGACCGTCCCCTCCGTGACTCCGTGGATACTGAGAGACCAGGAGGCGGTCGATAATAAATACTTTACTTAATTGACCAATTAAGTGTAGGTACGTGCGTGTCGGCATGTCCATGTACAAGCCCTGACCGCCGATACCGATGATTAGCGCGGAGTCAGGAGGGAATGCTAATATGACTAGACCAAATACTGTAGCGCTATTTGGAGTTTTGAAACCAGATTTTATTATGCTGAAAAAAAATTTAATAATAAAAAAACTTTTTTTTGAACTCCTAATAGCGCTGGAATATCTGGACACAAAAAAAAATTGTTTTTTTTTATTATTAAAAATGTTTTCAGCATAATAAAATCTGGTTTCAAAACTCCAAATAGCGCTACAGTATTTGGACGCTATTTTCTCTCCCGTTCTGGGATTGAAATGATTTCTTCTGGAAATACGCTCACACAGCATGACCTCTACCATTAGCGGTCTAGTTTCATTTCGATGCACGAACAGCGTCATGAGCAGACGCACGCGCAGAGAACTGAGCGTCCTTTGTTTTCCTTACTTCCGCTTTTCCCCGCAACCGCTTCACGCCTCACTGGCAGCGGTCTAGTCATATTAGCATTCCCTCCTGACTCCGCGCTAATCATCGGTATTGGCGGTCAGGGCTTGTACATGGACATGCCGACACGCACGTACCTACACTTAATTGGCCAATTCAGTAAAGTATTTAACATCGACCGCCTCCTGGTCTCTCAGTATCCACGGAGTCACGGAGGGGACGGTCGGGTGAGGTAGTACCCTCGCATTCGTAAGTACGGCACAGCCGCTTCAACTAGACCACGATCTGCTCTGACCAAGTAAGTGGGGATTTCTCAGTTAAAATTCAGTTCCTTTTCCTCACAGAGTGCTCATTAGCACAGAGTCCCCTGCGTTTCCTCCCAGGCTCATGAGGCCTTGAACTTCTGGATAGCAAGTATGCCACCTTTTTCCTACAGTTCATGTTATTTCCTCCTTTTTCCTTAAACGCTTGCCAATGGTTTACAAGGAACAGTCCTACATAGTGGGTGTGCTTTATGTTACTTGTTGTGTATGTCTAGTCTTTGTCCACCTTTTTTACAGGAAAACTGCACTGACACTATATAGTTTTTCTGGTTTTACTTAGACCCTGTATATATCACTTTACAGGTCACGATCTTCACGTCTGGAATATTTTAACTAGCTAAAATGTACCTTTATACTTTTGTGTTTCTTTTCAGAAGGAGATAGAGATACTCACTTTGTCGCCTAACCTATTGAGCCTAATAGGCACATTATACATATAAATTACACATAGAATTCCCTATGTTTTCGACGGTATTTACTGTCTTCTGTGAGTAGGGTAGGGATCTGTGTACCCATCCTGAAGAAGAAGCTTTTGGCTTCGAAACATGTTGACACAGACACACAGGGGTGTTGTACATTAATACATTAAACCTCCATTTCACTGTTTTTAACAATACCAGCAAAGGGGTTTATTAAAAATCTTTCTAGTCCTCATTTGCCAGGTATTTTGTAATATTCACTCACTAATCACTGTAGACCCTACCACTCACACCCTCACACACTACACATAGTGGTTACTTTAAGTGCTCCCGCGTATTCGTTGGTTAGTAGCACGCCGCACTCCGTAGAGGAGTGCAAAGACCCCTATGATGAAGCATGACACCAAGGGCCCTTTTGGTGTGTGAGGGGTATTTTTAGAACACAATTTGCCTCCTACCATTGTAGGATACACATCGCCCGCAAGACCATACATCTTTTTACAACTTTGAATTGTTGTGGGTGGATTCTATTTGTTTAGTAATTATAGCCAGGGAGATTGAATCCACTCCCTCTGTCCCTCTGGACACTTCCTCTCTCCACTCCCTCCTTTGATATTTACGACGTTCCACGGGGTTTCTTCAGGGTGCACTGGGAAGGGTCCTTAATCTTTAAAAATCCAATCTCGACTTGCACATAGAGTTGTACGGAGCACAAAGTTGTGTTTCCACACTGCACACGTTCTCCGTGGGGTTCCTATCTACTCACCTTGGGTTGTTCCTTGGGGCCCCAGCACTTCTACATCCGCTCGACACTGTCTTGACTCGAGTCGTGGTTCTTATACCACTTTCTTAGTATATAGTTTGGTCCCCCCCCCCGGGCCACAGTGTATATCATGCTATTTACTGTGTTTCTTTGCTAAAGTATTGTGTGCTTTGTGTTTATCTCCATGTTGGAGATATTGGAACATACTAGAGAGTATTATATAATAAATACATATTTTTATAAATACTTGGTGTGGTTCTTTCTCATTTAATCTATACTATAAGATTGCATTCGGGTAAAACAAGCTGCTTTACACTCCTTCTGGACTAAGCCTGAAGGCTGCTCTCCACAGCTACCACTTAGAGAGCTTTCTAAGGTTGTCTAAGACCTCTTAAATCACCATCAGGGTTGTCTGGACTGGTGCAAGGTGCCCACTTACATAAGTGGACAACATATACCAGGCCAGCTTCTCACACTGATTCACAAAGATTTTGCTGTAATTTACTGTTTGAGTAATCCTGCCTTCTTACTGAATTTCACTGCTGGAGTGAGCCAGGAATCTTACTTTTGAAATTCAAGAGTAAGAAAGAAGAACTACATGATATCTAGTCCCTCAAATATTCGAGGGAAAATGCGGCAATACTTTTTGTTGCATTTTTTCTCGATTTTATTATAGGACACTGAAATGAAAGAGATGTTGGAATAGTGGATGCGAATGAATCACATCTTCAAAAAGCTTATGACCCATAAGCTAGAGTCTAAGGTAGAGTATAAGGGCGGATTCACATAAAAGGGAGCCCTGGAAGTGCTCATTTCAGACATAGTCTCAGTCACTGTTTTGGGCTGTGTTTTTTTCTATGTTTGATAAGCTTTATTGAATTAATAACAACTACAGAAAGATAAGCAATGCATTTGACATATTAACTGTGATCTAGTAAAAAGAGAAATAGGCAGTAAAACTGAGTAGAAAGCTATTTTCGTTTTGGACAATATCATAGGAGGAAGGGAGGAGAAGGAAGGAACAGAATTTAAATCTGTAACTGAAGATCGAGTAACAATATAAAAAATTACTTAAAAAGTAAAAAGGCAATTAAAATAATAAAAAAGAAACAGTTCAATACTGAAAAATATTATAGAGGAAAAAGCAGCGACATTAACAGTCTATGGAGGTTGGAAGTTTTCAGAACGATTACGTGATGCACGAAATGTTGTAACCTTATTCAAATAATTGGTTAGCAGCGGAAAAAATAAATCCCTATTTACAAATGGTTTAAAAGAGGAGGCAAAAGCAATATCAAATCTGTGATAGTGACAAACACTGTTCCACCAGGACTTAACAGACAGTTTAGTTGAACATTTCCAGTTTAGCGAAATCTGCTGAAAGGCTAACGCCAACTTCAAGTCAAATGGACCCTTTCCATGAAAGGGCAATCCCAATGAATTTGATAGGCTACCTGTAAAAAGAATAATATTTGATGGGGGAGTATGCAAATTAAAAATAATTGAAATACGTTCCAATTATTCCTCCAAAAGGAGGCTACAGCAGGACAGGAGAACAAGAATTGCATCAAATCTGCCAAGGGAAAATCACAGGACCGACAAACTTTGTTATCAGTGTGTGTAAAGTTAGCTATGGATAGAGGAGTAAAGTATAATCTATGATATAGAAAGAACATGGATTGAGTAGTGGAGGCAGATCTAGGGATTTTCAAACATCTAGCCCAGATCTTGTCCCAGGCAAGTTCCACTTTAGATTTAGAACGGTCAGAATTCGGGGTATGGAAGTATTTATAAATCAGGGATGTTTTGGGAAGTATTGCCAATAATCTGAGAAGTGGATCCTCTGTGGGTGTGGATTCATTTGAAGGAAAAGAATAGAAAACATCCAGAATTATTCCCATAAGAGTTGAGAATTTATGCCAAAACAAATGAAGACATTTAAAAGGATCCTGAAATTGAGGAAAGGAGCAAGGAGACAAGCCATCAAACATATCTTGGACCCAAATGATTCCCTTAAGTCTCCAGGTCTTCCAATAAAGAGGTCTATTATTGATAGTAATGAGACGATTGTGCCAAAGAGGAGAACGCAGGAAGGAATCTCTAGAATCGATTTTAAACTGGCAATGAGGCCTTAATAAAGAGCATGTGTGCTTAAACAGTGGAAGAGAAGTGACATTAAATTTTGTAGTAAAGGCCAGGATTTCCTTTACGGAGAAAGGCGCGAGTAAGGATCGTTCAACATTAACCCATAAAGGCAAAAGGGGAGGAATTAGTGAGAAACCATTTAGAAGCTGTTCTAAGACAAAAAGCCTTGTGGTAAAGCTGAAAGCCGGAAAAATTCACTCCAATTTTTTTGAAGTAAATAGATGGAAAATGGATAGGAATCATAGAGAGAATATACAATAAAGCAGGAGTAATCATCATTTTAATAGAATCAAGACGACCCCACCAAGAGAGAAAAAGAGGATTCCAGGAAGAGATGAGTTTAGAAATACGATCTAAGCCTTCCTTCATGTTGATTCTAACTGAATCCAATATTGAGTTATTGAACCAGATGCCTAAATATTTGATTTTAGAACTATTCCAATGGAACTCAGTAGAATCAAAATGTTGTCTGAGACAGAATTTGGTAATGAGATGAATTTCTGTCTTATCAGAAATAATCTTATACCCTGAAACTGAGGAAAAATCGCAGTAGAGGAGAAATAGAAGTTTCAGGATGAGATATAAAAAGTTAAATATCATCTGCATAGGCAGACAACTTCAAATGTTGATCACCATATATAAAATTCAGAAATAGAAGTATTTTGGCGAATAAAATGGATAAAAGGTTTCAAGTGATAAAATAAACAGAAGAGGAGATAGGGGGAAACCTTGACGTACACTATGTTGTAGAGGAAAGAATTGAGAGGTGAGACCATTAACTACGAAGAAGCTCTAGGCACCAAATAAAGCAAACAAATAGGAGAAACAAATTTAGGGCCAAACCCATGCTAATGGAGAGCTTTAAATAAGAAGGACCAATATACCCTATCAAAAGCTTTCTCCGCGTCAATAGCAAGAGCAGCTAAAGGATAGGAAAGAGTGGGAGCCTTATTCAAAACATTAAAAAATAGCCGGGAATTACCGGAAGTGAGTCTACCTTTAATGAAACTGCACTGCTCTAGGCCAATTAGCTTCGGTAACAGAGGGTCAAGACTTAAAGCAAGCAGTTTGGCAAACATTTTATAGTCGACATTCACTAGGGAATAGGACAATAATTCTTACAATGTTTGGGATCACGACCATCTTTGTGAATAAGACAGATTGTAGCTTCTAAAAGGTGCCTTCTGCTTTACTAGTAGTATAAAAGTATTGAAAAAGTTGTAGGAGTTTTGGAAGGAGTAGATTTGAAAAGTGTAAGTAAAATTCTGCAGCAAAGCCATCAGGACCCGAAGTTTTATCTTTTTTAAGAAGATTTAAAGATTGAGACAACTCCGTAATTGACAGATCAGATTCTAGAGAAGCGAAGTCAAGATCCTCATGAGAGGGGGATGGAACTTGGCTAAAATAGCCGACAATAATAGAAGCAGGTGGGAAAGATTCCAGAGTATAAAGAGTTTTATCAAATTTCATAAATGCCTCTAAAATATCCTGATCTTTGAAAAGAAGCGTTCCATCCAGTGCTTGAATGGATTCTACCGACATACGTTTCTTCCGAGATTTGAGGTAGTTAGTTAGTAGTTTACAAACTTTATTACTTCCACAATAGTAGCAAGCGCTAGTGCGAAGAAGAATAGATGAGGCGTTATCCGTAGTTATTTTATTAAAGTCGAGTTTCGCATGGACAAGATCCTGTAAGGAGGAATCAGATGAGGACGTGTAAAATTGATGTTCAAGGTGCTTAATATTGTCTAGTAGACTTTTGTGTTGAGCAAGTGAATGCTTCTTTTTCCTGGAAACAAAGTCAATGATAGAGCCGCGGGCAGTAGCCTTGAATGCGTCCCATAGTACAGATGGGGAAACATCTGGATCTGCATTTAAGGAGAAGAATTCCTCAGCAAAGGGGGTAAAAGAGGAAGAAAAAAACAGATCATAAAGAAGGAAATTGTTAAACTTCCATCTAGAAGACCTGGGATGTGAATGGAGCCAGTTGAAATTAGCGACCACCGGGGAGTGATCAGAGATGACAATAGGTCCAATTGAAGAAGAAATAAGGCTCTGAGTCAATGAGTTAGAAAAAAAGATGTAATCTATCGGGTCAGGGAATCATGTGGATAAGAGAAAAAAGAAAATTCTGTTGCCTCTGGGTTACAGAGTCTCCAGGCATCTACAAGGTGTGTTTGAGAGATTGTAGTTTGGAATTGTTTGTGGGTCCTGTGAGGAAAAAAGTGGACTTGGGATTGGTGGTCAATAAAAGGGTCGATAATCTGGTTACAATCTCCTCCTAGGATAACAAATTCATCATTATGTTGAATACATTTTTTTGTAATATTAGGCCAGAAAGAATAATCCGGTTGAGTCAGACCTTAACATTAAAAACTGTTAAAGATATATTGTTAATAAGCAATTTAACTATTAACCATCTACCCTCCGAATCAGTTTCTTGAGAAATAACAGAACATTTAAACTTTTTATGACACAAAATAATTACCCCATTTTTCTTAGCGGTCGCAGGAGACACTAAGACTAAACCCACCCAGTTCCATTTGAGTTTCAAAGTCTCTGACTCCGTCAAGTGGGATTCTTGCAACAAGACTAAGTCAGGATTGTATGAAGCTAAATCGGATAGAATTCTCTGCCTTTCTATAGGGTTAATAAAACCTTTTACATTCCAAGATATAACTCTGAATGTAGAGAGATTGATTTAGATATAAGGCAACACGATCATCAGCGATAAAAAGAGATGAATAGAGTAATGAAGAAAGCAACATATAGGGTAAAAGAAACAGTAAGATTTGTAAGAAAGAACTTAGAGAAAGAAAATAGGAAAGAAAGAAGGGGAACAAAGTAGAAAATGAGAGGAGACAGTGCAAGCCAAACAAAGAATGATGACTGCAATACATACCTTTAAAGGGAAAGAAGCAAACAACAAGGGCTGGCGACAGACAATAAAGACGGCATATCCAACAGAGGGAGACGTACCACGTCAGGAGATCAAACAAGAACAAGGGGTGGATATGTAAGGATTCCGGAAAATCAGTAATGGAGATAAGAACAAAGAAAAAACATACAAAGATGACTTGATACAGATACAAACAACAAATTATAACCTGTAGGGAAGCAAAAAATGAAGATTATAGTAAAATTATCATAAAACTCTCAAGGTCTCAGAGACTATCTTATAAGAGTCAAGTTATAGAGGAAGAACCAGCTGTATCCACAGAGGCCGTAGAATGTGAGTGAAGAAATTTTCAAAGATCTGCATGGTCTTCAAAGGTAGAGGTGCAATTTTGAAAAGTCACTTTAAATGAGCATGGATGAAATAAACCATAGCGTGCACCCAAAGTATGTAAAGCTGGTCTGAGATCTAGGAACTCCTTCCGCGCTTAGCAGTTACTGTGGAGACGTCTTGGGATGGTAACAGTTTAGCTCCAGACCAGATCAGTTGTTTTTTAAGCTTGGCAGCAAATAAAACTTGCAGGAGATCAGTAAATTTCAAAAATAGGAGGATTACGCCACGGGGCTTTGAAGGAGCGGATGAAGAAGATAGGCAAGGACCCAATCTGTGGGTACACTGGATATTCAAAGATACCTGCGCAGAAAGGTCCAGAAGCTTCACTAGAAAAGAGGTAAAGAAGGTCGCAGGCTCATCTCCCTCAACGCCCTCTGGAAGGCCATATAAACAAAGTTTGTTGCGCCTGTTTCTATTTTCAAGGTCCTCAGCAGATTTCCTCAAGAGTGCAACGTCCTTCTCCAAAGATAAAACTCTCGCAGAGACATCCTGAAGGTCATTGACATGCTGTTCAACTACGGATACCCTGGAGTCGAGTGAAGACCATTTTGTTTCCAAAGCTTGTAGACGTGTATTGGTTTCCTCAATACATGGTCTGTGAGTACATATTTCTTCCAAGACAGTGTCTAAAGATACAGGCGAGACAGGTTTCGGTGGAGAGGGAGGGTCTTGTTTGAGCCTTTTCTTGGCAGAGGAGGGCGAATGTGTTCTTGATGACGCACTGGACACAGGCGTTGACCTTGATGAATTAGAATGAGCCATACTGACAGAGATATGTAATTAATCCATAGGGGGCGCTGCAGAGGGAGAGCCCGACACAGGCAAACTAACCGTAAGCCTTTTATTTGAATATAGTAGATGTTTGGTTCTGCCCATGTATTCAAATAAATACTTAAACCCAGCGCAGGCATATAAATCCAATAAAGTCACCTTTTAATAAAAATGAGGAAAAAAAAGCCCAGTGGCGCAGGACTTAATTATAGCTGGAGGAATCCAAAATAGACTAGAAGAAAATTACAAAAGGGTTGAAAGAGAAAAACACTACCTTAGTGAAAAGTCATAGCTGAGGAGGATTTCTCCAGTCAGGGAGAAAACAAAATGGTGGTTGAAAGATAATGAACTATGTCCCTCTACGTTTCATAGGACCAGCAGCAAGAAGGAGACATTGAAGGAAATCCCCATGCTCAGCAGAGGTTACGCTGCAAAATCAGCTCCACTAAACTATTTGAGCGGTTCAAAAACCGCCGAAAACAAGGCTGTCACTCCCAACGTGGCTCAGAACTCCGAGGTGAGGCGGCCATCTTGGAAGCCGCCGTATTTGCCTCTCCCTTTGAGCTTTGTTTTAAATAGTTGAACAGCTGGAACAATGCTACTTTACCACCTTAGACAGTGGTAAAGACTTCTGGTCATGGGACCTTTAAATGCACGTGCTACATTTGGCTGCAAAGGTAGCAGCATTAGTTGTAATTTCTAAAGTAAATAAGAGAACAAAACATGATAACATATATAGGTCACCATAACACTATTACAATTTAATGGGGAACAACACAAAAAAAACACCAAATGCAACACGACAACCATGTCAACACAACCATATTACATTGTAGTGATGCAGTGCAAAAACAGCAGCACAACACAGAACTCATCACCACGACATCAAACTAGCACAGAATAAATACACACAAACATTCTTGCCGCACATTTACCACCACCAGAAACTTGCTATCACATTAAAAAACAATGGAAAATGTGCACTTCCTTAAATTACAACCAAGAGCATGAAATACGGTTAGTCGAAAATGCTTTGTGACCTGGCCCTAAGAAGGGTGTCAGGTTGCTACAGGTGGTAGATTAAGGGAAACAAATATATATGATGGCCTTTTGCTTATCTGTGGCTCTACTGAAGAATCACTTATTCTCATTCAGAGTTTTATGTTGCCAAAAACGATGGGTGGATTCCAGGTGGGTAGTTTTATTGACTTGCTTTGCGTCGCCTTGGTCTGGTCAGAAATGGAGAGCAAAAGACGGCGGGCTAGACCGATGGAGATAGAGAAAAAACAAATAAACTGTTTCTGGTTAATGGTGTGCTACTAATGCTCCAGTGTCGAAGCACTGATCATAGAATGTGAGTGGTAGTCAGTGGTTAATTTAAACCGGCATTTGCTGGTGGGGCCCACAGGTACTCAATTTTTGTGACCTGTACTTATTTTTCCTCATCACACTGTTCCAGAGCAAGAGAGAGAAAAACACAAAAGTAAATACAAAAAAACAGTGACAAAGACAGAAAGCAGGAAGGAAAAGGAACCTGCAAGAGTGATAAAGAGGCATGGACTGTCTGGTGATGGATTAAAGAGGCATGTGGTAGAATTAAGACTATGAAGCCTTGATACTCCGCACCCCGGCCTTCAGAAGTGCCAGCTGTTGGCTTCTGAACAAAACTTCGGGACCCGTCACTTATTCGTTTGCAAATAAAGCACTAGTGGGAGTAATCAGGATGATCATATGTCATTATTTTAGGATGCGCTAGACAGTGGCGTAGCAAGAGGCGCGGAACATGTTTTTGGGGCAATCAAACCCCCCGCTCTTCAATGCGGGCGGCAAACCACAGGGACAACCACGGGCAGCCAAAGGGATAGCTTTGCCACTGGCGCTAGATGTATATATGTATATACTACTATTTGTAATGGCACCAGTTATGTCTTAAAAGAACTCTTTTCCAAACACTGATTCGGTTACATTATTCAAAGTTTCTGGAGATGCACATTTGTGGTTCAGGGGAGGGCTGATAAATTGTTCTTTAATATTCAGTGGCCTACTGAGCATAGGAGTCTATAGTATACAGATAACATATGTCCACCTACCATCTGCTTTGATATACTTTTTACTTAACAGACATCATTCCTTATACTATGTTTGTGGTGTGAGGCAGATGGAAATTGTCAGGGGAGTACAGCAGCTCCTACAGACCCATCTCAGGAACTAGGCCTGCCCCACATGTGTGTCTTGCTTTCCAGTCAAAGTCCAATATTGTTTTAGCTTAGGGCTCAAATATCTGGGACATCCAAGTCATCAAAATCATAAAATAACATTATGATGGATACTTGTAACCGCAGAATTCTCACTCTGTAAATATATCTTAAGCGCCAGTCCGGATCTGGCAACTTTTCGAGCAGCACTCCTGTGTGCCAGTAGGTGGCATTGTGTGGTTCCGCACCATGTCATTCCGCTCAAGAAGTGACGAGTGGAGCTGCAATTAAGCGCCACGCATGGTAGCTGACATCCGCTACTTTCTTTATGCACCTCGATATGAGAATTCCGGAGCTACTCCTTGGTTTTTTAAAATACTGTTTTCCACCAAATTTAGTCTCAAAAGTCTCAATTTAGACTCAAAATCAAGTGTGCAAGGGAAATGTCAGGTTCCAAAACTACAGGGCTCCAGCTTTGTAGGGACTGTTGCAAGCAGATGTCTGTGAACGATACCCATGAGGTATGCCTTTGGTGCTTGAGATAAAAAGGATTCATGTTGTGGCCAGTGGAAGTCAAAAGGAAGGACCTTCTCCCCGAAGTCGTTCCCACTGCAGATCTTGGTTGTGGTCAAAGTCATCAGACAAGTCTTAAAAAGAAGCATAAGAAGTTCAAGCTGGATATGGCCCCTCCCAGCTACTCCCAAAGTCCAGAGATGGGTCGAGGGTATCAATGTGCTTCTTGGTTTTACTCCTAATCGCGATTGGAGCCTGATTTTGAGTTTAGTCCCGATACAGCTCGAATTCCGGGGTCCATTGGTGATGCTGTAGCAGATTGAGGTTTTCCGTGAAGCTATGCAGCACCTTTTTGGCACTTTATTTGGCTCCCTCTAGCATGCCTTCAGGAACCAAGCTGCACTTCCACTTGCGGGTTCAACTCAGTGCTATCTGGACCCTCAGAAACCGCTACGGGCTCCCTACTAGCTCCAGTGCTGGCTTCTGTTCCCTCTTCACAACACAACCTGTGCCAGTTCCTTTCGCACCAACACCTGTACTAACACTGCTGGTGACAGTGAAAGAAGCACAGCCTATTATACTGTTTGACTCTAAGCCAAACTCATTTTGACAGACGGAGCGTTCTGATCTCATTGGGGTGCAACTTTACGGCAACCCATTAGATTTGGATACACTGCCCATACCACATTACAGAGTCTAAGAACTCCATAATATTTTTGGCACGGACTGTGACAACGACAAGCTTGATGATGCATGCAAATTTACCCCCGATATACAGAGGACATTTGGCATGAGAAATTACAAGATGCTAGGGGCCTGGACACTTCTCCAGACCTGGCCTGGATTTTCCTCCTGGCCTTTCGACAGAGGAAAAGCGCCTCCTTCGCTGTGGTTATGCAAAGGGCAGCAGAATTAATGGATCTCCAATTGCCCACAATGGAAGTAAAAAGCAATATCTTCATCGAAGTCCTTCAGCCAGGTCTGAGACACATGGGACCTCATTTGCCCTTTAACGAGGATCTGACAGAAGCCACACTCTGGGCACTAAGTTAATAGACAAATAGCCCATTGCCATCACCTAGTACCTGATGACCCAGACTTTTTGACTCAAAACCCTGCATCTGAGCGCTTGGTGGTATAGGCATCTATGAGTAGAGTAAACTCTAACATCTTTTCCACTACACCACCTGGCTGTGAGTCTTACTATATTGAAACATTCGGCAAGCTCATGTTCTCTTGCACCACTCTTACCTTGTGCTCTCTAAATGACGGCTGTCTCCTAGGTCAATACTACCATGCACATTAGGACACAGTGGCACACATTTTGTCAGCAGTTCCTGACATCTCAGACTCAAACAAATCAGGGCTGCCATGATGCATTAAAATGTGTTATTCGTTGTGGTCTAGACACCACTGATTGCCTAGGCGGGCAATGGGTACTAATGTAACACTCAGATGTCATGCATGGATGAAGTCTAAAGGCTTCTCCAGGGATGTCCAGGCATAATTAGGGTGCATGTCATGTGATGGCTTCTATTGTTTTGGCGAGATATTGGACTCTGCCTGCAACAGTTTAAGGATAGCAGGGCCACAGCATGTTCCTTGTGCCTGTCCGCCCCAGTCAGAAAATATCACTTGTTATTTCGCCCCTTCAATGGCTACGGCAGGGGTTTTCAATGTTGTCAATGCAAGACTACACCGCAGATCCAGCATGCCTCCCAACCCTTTCTTGGCCGAGGCAGTGGTTTACAAAAGCGATTCTCAGGATATCAGGGACAGCATGCAGCTCAGTCTCCTGCTCCCCCAGCTGCTGCATCAGTAAAACCACTTTAGTTTGTCTATCCCAAGACACAGATTACTTTGGGCAAGTGGGTTCTTCAGCTGGTCCATCAGGGATAAGTTCTTCCATTCATTTCACCCAGCCGCACCTTCCACAATCATCAGGGTGGTGACGGAGCACCAACTGTCTATCTTGCAGCAGGAAGGACAGGCCCTTTTGGCCACAGGGGCCATAGAGAGGGTTCTGGACTCAGAGGTAGGAGCTGGGTGTTACTCTGGATACTTCTGGTACCGAAGAAGAATGGAGTCCTTCATCCTATTCAAGATATTTGCCCTCTCAACGCTTTCCTACAAAAGGACAAATTTAAGATGCTCAAGATAGCCCAGGTCCTGTCTGCCCTGGACCCTAGAGACTGGATGGTAGCTTTGGACCTGCAGGACTCTTATTTCTACATCCCTGTCATGTAGGCATACAGGTGCAATCTGTAGTTGATGGTGGGGGCAGAAGCATTTTCTGCTTGAGGTGCCCCCTCGGGTGTTAATTAAAGTGATGGAGGTGGAGGCAGTACAACTTCCGCTGTCGTTGGTCTAATCTTCCCCTACCTTGATGATTGGCTGTTGAAGGCGGGCTTGCGCAGGCAGTCGTAGACCACTTTGAGACGACTGCAAACCTCCCAACTGTTGCTTGTGAAATTGGAGTTCACTATTAACATATCAATCTCAAAACTGACTCTTTCGCAGACGTTCCCATTCATCGGAGCCTTTCTGAACACAATATGGTTTCATGGCTTTTCCCCGGAGTGGAGAGTCCCGGACATTTGGGTTATTATACATATGTTTCATCCCCTGTCCTGGATCTTAGTGAGGATGACTCTGAGTCTGCAGGGATTGCTTGCCTCCTGCATCCTGCTGGTAAAGCATGCCAGATGGCACATTCAGGCTGTGCAGTGAGATCTGAAGTGCCAGTGGACACAGTTCCAGGGGAATCTGTCAGATTGTGTTCAGATTTGAAAGAAGGCAGCAAAAATCCTGGAGTGGTGGTTGCTGGACCACTATTGGATCAGTGGTAGACTCCTCGCATTACTCCACCTACATGTGACAATGGCAATGGATGCATCACTTCAGGGTTGGGGACGCCATCTGCGAGAGGTAGAAATGTGAGGACTCTGGTCTACGGTGGAGGCCGGGATCCACTTTAATCTGTTGGAGTAGCAGGCAATTTGCATGGTGCTGAAAGCCTTCCTGCCTACCATCAAAGGGTTGCTGTTGCTGTTGCTTATGGACAACAATATCACCATGAGGTACTGCAAAAAGCAGGACAGAGTGAGATCCTGGGTCCATGTCAGGAGGTTTATGCCTATAGATGTGGCTGGACTGTCAAGGAATTTCCCAGGTGGCGAACCATTTGGAAGGATCTTTCAATGTCAGGTGGACTAACTCACCCATTTACACCTCGCAGACTAAAATGGCAGTTACATCCAGAAGTGCCATAGGGGGTATTTCAAAAACAGGAGACACCCTTTCTTGATCTGTTCACTGCCATGGAGAATGCTCAATGCCAGCACTTTTGTGCAATGCAATTTCCATAACGGCCCTCTCGGAGATGCATTCCACATAGAGTGGAGCCGGGAGTCCTGAATGCCTTCCTGCCATTACCTCTCTTTCCTCAAGTTCTGAAGAAGATGATGATGAGTGGGATTTGTGGAGCTCACAGCTGCTTCTAAGAGTGTCCCAGTGCTAGTCTTCCAGTAATTAAGTTAAGTCTGGATGAGAAGTCATGTTTTCAGCTTCTTTTTGAAAATCTGCTCTGAACTTGCCACCCGAAGGCATAGGGGAAGTTTGTTCCACTCGGACAGAGCAAGAAAGGAGAACAAACACCCCCCGGCCCTAGCCTGGAGAATTCTAGGGACCTTGGATAAGGCCCTATTTGAGGACCAGAGGTTCCTGGCAGGGCAGTAGAAATGGATTCTGGTGGACAAGTAAGTGGGGCCAATCTGCCATAGTGCTCGGTAAATCAGCACCAGAGTCTTAAACAAAATGTGTTTCCTTACAGGGAGCCATTGCAAAGTATGAAGGTGACTGGAGACCTGATTTCTTGCAGAACATTAAGTAGTAATCGTGCCGCTGCATTTTGGACCACCTGTAATCTGGGAATGAAGTAGTCCGGCAGTCCGAGGTACAAAGCATTGGCATAGTCCAACCGAGATGTAATAAGGGCCTGAATCACAGTTTTCCTGGATGGAACAGACAAGAACAACAGATACTTTTTCTGTGTGAGGAGGAACCCGAAAAATTATCAAATTTAACTCCTAGGTTCTTAACCACCTCGGTTTGAGAAGCCGGAAAAGGAGCTCCCCCTGGCCAACATGCCAACCAGTTAGTAGGTTAGAAGAGTATTTCTGTCTTGTCAGCATTACACATCAGCTGATTCTGATGCATCCAGGAGAACACTGCAGCCAGGCAAGGCCTAATTAAGACAGGATCGACAGGGCCGAAGTTATTTAAGTGGCACTGGATTGATAGAGGAAAGGGTGGTACCCGGCACTCCGAGGCATGAGCATCTGTCCTCTGATCAAATGGCAGATCCAGGACGATCTTCTGTTGCAGCAACATGGCAGGGTCCAGCACCTGGACGTACCCAATCTACATCTCCATGCTTGGAAGTTGAAAGGAGGCAGATGATTGCCTTTGACCTCCCTCCTGAAGGCGTTGATGTCTTCTTGGCGGTAAGGCATCCCTCTACACAATTAGTATACGCCAGCCATTAAGACGACTTTGTGGCTTGGTGTGGCACCTGTTAGATTGATTCACTACAAGCCACGTTGTCTGACTGTTTCTTATCCTTGGCCCAACAAGGACTTGCTTTGCTTCAACTTCACCTCACCTTTTTGATTTGTACCCCCTTTGAGCCACTGCACAGCTGTCCATTGCGTTTTTTAGCCTTGAAGGCAGTCTTTCTCATTGCTCTGCCAATCCACCATACACAACATTCTTCACAGACAAGCTGGTGTTGAGGAGTGCAGCTTCTTTTCTAACAAAAGTGGTCTCTGTTTCATATCAGGCAGGCGATTACCCTTCTGGAATTCTTTGCTCCGCCTTACCTCTCCAAGAAGTAAGAGAGACTCCATCATTTGAATCCCAAAATAGCTCTACATTTTTATATCCATCGTACCAGGGACCATCATGTGGACTTTCACCTCTTTGTTGGATTCACTGTGTCAAAGAAAGGCAAGTCAGTGAAAAAAAGAACAATCCCCAATAGATTGTTTATTGCATTAAAATCTACTACACACTGGCTAAAAAGCAGCCCCATGAAGGTTAGCAGGCTCACTCCGCCAGATCCAAGGATACTACCACTGTATTGGCACACAGATTGCCTGTCCTTGATGTGTACCAGGCTGCAATGTGGGTGTCAGTTCTCACATTCACTAAACACTACTGCCTGGATAGTCTGGTTCACCGAGAGGGACATTTTGCCCACTCATCCTTCAGGACTTTTTGATCTGAGCCAGTCCACAAACCCCCCCACCTGGAGAGACAGTACTATGGTATCTATTCACAAGGTGAGGAATCTGCGGTTAGGAGTATCCATCAGAAGAACATGTTGTTTAACTTTGGTAACATGCTTTCTGGGGGATACTCTATCAAACCGCAGGTTCCTCACCGACTCTGCCACCTCCATGTTCTAGGGACTGGACTCTCTTCCCACATAAAAAGGTCCCAATCTAGAGATCTACCTCTGAGGGCATGGACAGCCTAGAAAGCAATTGATGTCATCACGCATGGGTAGAACTTGTTTGCAGCTCTGCTCGCACTTCCGGAGCAGAACGACGCCAGATCTGAGCTGCATGACTCCACCGATCTGGGCCCAGGAGTAGTGCTTGAAAAGTTTTCAGATCCAGTCTGAAGCCTGGGGAATATTTTCAAGTTGAGGAATCTGAGCTTAGAGTTTCCACGAGAAAGTCTATTACAGAAAATAAGTAACTTGTTCTTCTGGAAAAAAATATGTTCTTCTTCCGTCCAGTTAACCAGTGATAATCATTTAAGTAATCCTGACATATATTTGCCTGGATATAAGGGCAAAGATGACCCATCTAAATTATACAGTGAAAAGGAAACAATCACAAAAGAAATTCTTTTAGGCAATCTCAGTGGCATGGCTTGTGAACCATCGAAATCAACAAATGTATCGAACTATCACAGCAGCACAATGAAGTTAAAATGGAGTGTATAGGATCAAGTACCTTTGGTTTAAAAATCATATCTCGAAAACGGAATTATTCAATAGAAACATTGTTAGACTAAAATGAAAGAGGCAGACAAATAAGACCCTGAGTCAGAATGCTGGGTTCTAAGTGGTGCAGTAATTACCACACTTCGGCAGTTTGCCCTTGACGGATTTCAATGGTTCAATCCTGCCTACTTATATAACAGGGAAAGATCTGTGGGAAGAAATGGTAGTGTGTGAGAAACGTTTTGCAGTAAATACTGATTCTGCATGTTTCACCTCATTTCTAAAGTAAAAACTCGGGATAGGAGGTATTTAAACCGTCTTGGAAACGTCACCCGTAGGACCATTAATTACAGAGTGCTGTCACTCCCTCACCCTTGAAGGGGCCACACATAATCAGGGCTTCAGACAGACAGTGGAAAATAAAGGATTTTAGCATCCACAACCCAGCGGATTGTTGACATTGTCGCTGACCAGCAAACAATCCTTGCAGCATCCTTGCCATCATGCAGAATGAAAAGAAAATGTTTTTGAAAATAGTTAGGTGTTCTAGAATGAGGTAAGAATAACAACCATTATTCTTTTTTTTCAGGGCACTGATTTTAAAACTCTGAGAAGAGCAATCACAACATTCATCTTGGAGAGCAGATAGTGTGGTTTCACTGAAGGAAGTCCCTTATTTTAACTGTAAAATGCTAGAAGAGAGAATTATTGGGGAGGGCAGAAATATGAAGGACCTGTTCTCTGCTGTCTCTCTCCTTCTTGACAGATAGAAAACAAGCTGTCAACCTGGCACCTTACTACTCGGAAGCCCACAAACTCATCTGTGAAGTGCCTTAAGGTTCATCGCTCATCCCACCATCTTCAAAGCGTACATAATCCCTCTGACCAACGTCATCCACGCACACATCGACATCCTCTACTATGCCATACAACTCACTCTCTTCCTCTCGTACAAGACCCCCAATACAAGAAACAAGTTCACCGCACAAGTCAACGTAGTCAGTGCATCCTCCTTCCACACCCTAAAAATGCTGAGGAAGATCTTCAAATGGCTCCTAAGCTTCACTAGAAAAACTGTCACTCATGTACTAGTCACCAGCAAGTTGGACTACAGGAACACTGTCTACACCGGGATCGCCAATCAACTCACTAAAATACTACAAACCATCCAGAACTCGGCAGCCAGACTCCTCCTGAACCTCCAACACAGAACTTGTATCACACCAAATCATACTTCAGGGAGGATCCCCGGCTTCCGATACCCAAATTCACTCATTTCAAACTCCTCCTGTATGCATTCAAGGCACACCACAACTTAGGCCCCACCTACTTCAACAGTCTCATCTCCTTCCACCATTCCCCCAGACACCTCAGTCCTGCAGGTCTCCTACTCGCACACAACCCACATATAAACAGAACTGATAATGAGGCCGGGCATTCTCTTACATAGCACTTAAAGCGTAGAACGGCCTCCCAATCCACATCAAACCCACCTCCACTCTTCTTGAATCCTGCAAGAAGCTGAAGACAGGGCTTTTAAATTAACCTACGTATCATAGGCAGTGCTAGGCAAACACACCTGCTCAGCGCCAGGATACCCTTGCGGGTGACAGTGTGCTTTACAAAATAACATGACATGAACTCCTTAGTGTATCAATCAATATAGAAACAAGATGCAACCTCTCTTATCAAACCTGCAAAGACGACAAATGGACATACTGAGCTAACTGATGCTGCCAGCATGTCTCAGAAAATATATTGCACCTGGATCGCATGCACGCATTTTATTCAACACACTGCTAATCATTCAATAACATGAAAAAAGCACCTCTGTCCTCATCACGTATGATATGAAAAAAACTTCTACGTTCTGTGTTTTTGTGTACTGGAGAGGGACTCCCAGCCCCAGGAATCCGCGCTTTGACCAGGAGGAGGGGCCTGACACTCGCACAAAAGTGTGCCGCATATCTCCTGCGGCACGGGACGCACACGGGCCACACCCGGGCAAAGCCTGGGCCAAGGGCAGGCCCGTCCTGCGCCCGTCGGTGACAGGAAGAGGCGGGGCGGGGCCACCCCCTTGGCTGCAAAAAACTGCAAAATGGATTCAGATTTGCTTGCAGATAGATTCTTGCGGCGACTACTGTGAGCGGAGGGAGGCAACCTTTAACGCTACATCAGCTACTTTGGCATAAGGGCAGCTCACCAACCCATCCCGCCTGCTCTGACTGAAGGGAGCTCGGTCAAGCCTAAGTATTATTTGGAAACCACTGGGAAACCAGAACGGCAAGGCAAGGTCTTCTTAAAACTTTGTAAGACACGCGAACTGCACGCAAGGTATTTTCTCTGCGCCTGCTCCTTGCTCTCGATATCCTTTTCCCCTGCCCTACATTGACTGTAACATTCTACAAAAAACGTATATTTTACTGTTGAAGACATTTTGTTAGGGTGTATAAAAAGGAGCTGAATCCAACTTTATTAGATTTGACCTGTAAACATTTGCTCTGCTAAAGAGGGTACTTATACTTGATCATTGGGCCCTGTTGATTACTACTGTCCACTATTGAACACCAGCGAGGTGTGTAATTTAGCAGCGATTTTGGTGGTGGCGGCGGGGGACGTGCAAATACTTTGAATACTTTTTATTAATTTTATATTGTTTTTTAACCCAGTAAATTGAGCTGAAATAATTTCTTGATAAAACATTCCCACCTAAGCAAAATACTTTATTAAATATGGGAAAGAGAAAGCACCCAGTCACCGCAAGCAAGTTTCAGACTCACTCGCCCAACAAATCACAATTGTCACTATTAAAATATATTACAGATGCTATTGGGGCAATAGATAGGCAAATATCTATGGTCGAAGAGTCATTGTTAGCCTGTGGAGAGCCTACCATATCCCCGGGAACCTCGACTCATGTCACCTCTAAGGACCCAAAGGACCCTATAGTGAGCCCTACAATTAATAGTGTCGGAAGGGGCAACGAAGCGAGCGGGGGCATAGGAGATAATGGGTGTATCCAATTTATTACTGAATCAATCTCTTTGAATCTAATTCACCTCCACCATGTAAAACGAGTAATAAAACCCCCTACTAACTCCATAAATACTTGTGTTACAAAAAAGCCTCCGCGGAAGAAACAAATCGCCATCCAAAAAAGGGGCCCCAGTCTACAGAAAAAGCTCCGCCTGAAACTATTAATATAGTTTCAAATAATCTAATAAGTAGCAAACTGGATGCCTTAGGTGAAGCTCTTAAGCTGTTCGAGCAAAATATTAATAATGCATTGGGAGTTTTACATACACGCCTAGCGACAGTGGAAACTAAAACCAATTCTTGCCTGGATCTGTTGAGTTCCCTTGTATAGGGGGAAACGAAAAACGTAAAAACCACCAAGAATGGCCCGCCCTGTAAGGAGGCCCCAATTACCCTTGCAACTATTAGAACTGCCCCTGATAGCTCCAATTTATACCCTCCAAGGGGTATAAATAGCAATTCAAATAGCAATAAAGCCAGAACGCACAACGGGGAAATTTTAACTCACGAAGTGATTGGTACCGGGGTGGATGGTGAGAGATGTCATGGCTGTATTGCAGCAGCCTTACCCATAGATGATAATTCTTGCGATTCAACAGAGCAGGTAGATGATCGCCTTGATCTTCCACCCGCGGCAACCCCATACGTGATAGTCTTGGCAAATGTCCAACCTTTACCTATAAACAGGACTGAGGATTGGCTCGCACTAAGAAACTAGTCCCTAAACTGGCTGGGCCTAAGAACGGGCCTAACTGATCAATTATTTAAAGACATTAAAATGGTGAGGAGGGTCAAATGGGTGGGTAAAGGTCAAACATTTTTACGTCTTCTCTTTCAAAACCCAGCGGCTGGTGGACACTGTGCTGTCCAGGACTAGGGCCCCCAACATCTCCCCAACTTCCATTTCACCTCTCCCGTTGGGATATTTTTTCCAGCCAGAAAAACAATTTGACAGAGAAAGACTGTGGACCACTACCCTTCCAGGGCGTATACAGAATCTCAACTTCATTGTACCAACTTATAATTGCTTCCAAAGTCTGTCAAATTTAGATAGGCAGGATTGACTTAATGGCAAGGTCCTCACAGAATGGGAAGAAGATGAAATGACCACTCCCACTCCATCTAGAGAGGGAACTATGCCAAGGTATGATGATGCAACTCTACTTTCTAGTAACAGCTCACCAGCTGTTACATAAAACAGTAATAAACTTAACCCTGAGCTAGCTCCTTATGAACATCTGGATTTTGTTTTCTGGAATGTGGCAGGCTTGCGGAGTAAATGACAAAATTTAGAGTGGCTAGAGTTTGTAGCCGGCTTTCACTTCTTATGCTTGCAAGAGACCTGGCTTATGGAGCCAATTTATATGAATGGATATAGAACATACTTTCCCCTGCCCTCCCTTCTGTACACGGAAGATCAAAGGGTGGATTGTGTATATATGTATCCAATTGCTTACAATTCACTAAAGTTTCTTTGGAAACACAAAACCCTTATTATCAATTACTACTATGTCATTCATCCGGCTCTGCCAGGCTAGTTATAATTAATTTCTATAATAATGCCCCCAAGCAAGCCTTCATAGAAACAGTACAGAAATTGAACAATGATTTGGAATATATATATATGTACAAATAATAGTAAACATACTATTATTTTATGGGGAGGAGATTTTAACTTATGTTTGTGTAGTGCACAGCCAAGAAAGAGATGTGGCATGACAAATGCAGAAGATGTTGACCACACGCATTTTAACCACAATGTTGCTGGTGATAAGATAAATGAATTATTATTTAAATTTGAATTGGCCTTTGCAAATGAGATTTCCTCCCCCTTAGCCCAATGCAAGTGTACCTTTAATGGGAGAAATGCACATAGCATCATTGACCACATCGTACTAACGAATAGGTGTGCTGCCCAGGTATTTAACTTTCTCACCCACTTGATCTCATTAAGTGATCACTACCCTTTGAGCATTGAACTATTGTTAAATGTATTCTTTAAGCAATGGCACAATAATATTACCTCACTAGTAGATGAAATCGAGCTAGCAAGCCATAATGGGTATACCTTGCGAAGGACACAGATGTCCCGGAGGGGTTCCTGGCGCGGTTCAGTGATAGAATATCGATGCTAAAAACATCGATGTTCTAAATATCGAAAAAAAATAATGACTACAAAAATATCAACTCCAATACCTTAACAGGTAAGTACAAAAATATTGAACCAAAAATATCGAAGTTAAAAATGTAGATGTAACAAATATTGATTTAAAAATATAAATAAAATATATATATGTTAAATATATAAAATATTAATATAATCTTTAACAAAATTAATTACATTTAATATATATTTTAACTAAATATAAAAAATAAACTTAATTTAAAAAAATATAAACACACAAACATAATAATTTATACATATACATATATTCACTTTAAAATAATTTATTAACTATTATCTTTATTTAATTTTTAAACTTTTAAATTATATAAAAGTTAAATATATACATATATCAATAATTTAAATAAAATAAAAATTAACCATTCTATAATTAATTAAAACATTTAACTATTAAAAAAATTAAAAAGTACATTTTGCAATACAATAAATAGCGGAATAATTAAATTTACTTTTCCAAGTGCAAGAGTAGGGAAAGTGTTGGATAGCGAAGGGATAAAAATTACTATTTCCACTCCAGTGAGTGCAACAGTAGGGAAAGTATTGGATAGCAGAGGGGTAAAAATTACTATTCCCACTCCAAACAGTGCAACAAAAGGGAACATTTTGGATAATGGAGGGGTAAAAATTACTATTCCCACTCCAGTGAGTGCAACAGTAGGGAAAGTGTTGGATAGCGGAAGGGTAAAAATTACTATTCCCACTCCAGTGAGTGCAACAGTAGGGAAAGTGCTGGATAGCGGAGGAGTAAAAATTACTATTCCCACTCCAGTGAGTGCAACAGTAGGGAAAGTTTTGGATAGCGGAGGGGTAAAAATTACTATTCCCACTCCAGTGAGTGCAACAGTAGGGAAAGTATTGGATAGCGGAGGGGTAAAAATTACTATTCCCACTCCAGTGAGTGCAACAGTAGGGAAAGTATTGGATAGCAGAGAGGTAAAAATTACTATTCCCACTCCAGTGAGTGCAACAGTAGGGAAAATATTGGATAGCGGAGGGGTAAAAATTACTATTCCCACTCCAGTGAGTGCAACAGTAGGGAAAGTGTTGGATAGCGGAGAGGTAAGAATTACTATTCCCACTCCAGTGAGTGCAACAGTAGGGAAAGTATTGGATAGCGGAGAGGTAAAAATTACTATTCCCACTCCAGTGAGTGCAACAGTAGGGAAAGTGCTGGATAGCGGAGGGGTAAACATTACTATTCCCACTCCAATGAGTGGAACAGTAGGGAAAATGCAGGATAGCAGAGGGGTAAAAATTACTATTCCCACTCCAGTTAGTGCAACAGTAGGGAAAGTATTGGATAGTGGAGGGGTAAAAATTACTATTCCCACTCCAGTGAGAGCAACAGTAGGGAAAGTGCTGGATAGCGGAGGGGTAAAAATTACTATTCCCACTCCAATGAGTGGAACAGTAGGGAAAATGCTGGATAGCAGAGGGGTAAAAATTATTATTCCCACTCCAGTGAGTGCAACAGTAAGGAAAGTGTTGGATAGCAGGGAAACAAAAATTACTAATAACATTTAAACAATAGAAAAAATGTAAATAATCTTAAAAACAAATAAACAATATTTTAAAATATCCGATTAAATATGTTAAACATTAAATATATTAATTACATATAACAAAAAGGTACAAATATTATCTAAAATAAATTAATAAATACATTTAGAAACAATATTTATTTAAAAGAAGCAAATATTAACAAACAAGATAAATATTTAAAACATAAATGTATTTACTTTATTTCCTACCCTAAAACACCACACCAATATAAAAAAACGTCAACATTTTTATTTAAATGTATTTCCATAATTAACATAATTAATAATGAATTTAAAAAATATTATTAATAAAAATAAATAAACATTCAGTGAATACACATTCTTTAACACTATAATATGCACTAAACACACCTAAAATGAATTACACAATTACCATAATTAATTCCTTATTAATTAATTTAAATTAACAACTAATTATTAATTCATCAATGAAAAATAAATTATTTCCCACCCTTCCCACTATTTACACCTATAAACACCACAACACATACATAAAATTAATTTACACAATCACCATCATAAATTACTAATTAATTCATTAAAATTAATTAACAACTAATTATTAATTCATCAATGAAAAATAAATTACTTCCCACCATTTTCACCTATAAACACCACAACACACACCTAACAATTAATTACACAATTAACATAATTAATTGCCAATTAATTAATTAAAATTAATTAACTATTACTTATTAAATAATTAATAATAAATTAATTTACACATTTAATACTATAACATCTCAATTCAACAAATATTAATAAATAAAAATGATTCAATAAATGTAATCAAATTAAATTACTTCCCACCCTATTCCCCTATAAACCCACAACCCGCTACGGAACTAAAAACGCAAAATTCAAATAAAAAATAAAATAATAACTACTAAAAACAATAAATAGATTTTATATAATTAAATTTCTTCCCACCATATTCCCCTATAAACCCTCAACCCGCTACGGAACTAAAAACGCAAAATTCAAATTAAAAGAAATTAATAACTACTAAAACGTTAACACATATAATAAAAATACAAACAATTCTTATACAAAAAATACATATATCACACACATATAAAATATATACTAAAATACATAACATTAATAAAAAATCGATATTTTTAACATCTATATTTTTGCAAACGATATTAAATACTTCGATATTTTTTAATTCGATATTACTTACCTAAAATCGATATTCTTGACCACGAGAATTTGTCTGTCGATATTCTTGACCCACAATATTTTTGCCACAATATTTGTGCAATTCGATATTTTTTACTTGATATCTTGCCTCTGCACCACTTAAGCAACTTATAACCAGTAACAGAGAGGCTTTCAAGGCCTGTCTAGATGATTTGATAGCACCCATTGACATTATGAATGCTTTTTTGTCAATTACACAGGGGGTGAAGGAGAACCTGGTTGTTGTAAGTAAAAAAGCAAGACCGTAGAAGAAGGGTTGGTTTGACACTACATGTACTAGGTCTCACAAACGGTTAAAAGAGGCTTTACACAAATCTCCCAGATGCAATCATGAGGTCCAGACTTGTAGGTCAGATTACAAGATGGTGGTAAAACTGAGGAAGTCACAGCTAAGGGAGAAGGCTTGGGAATATTTACGTGAAGCATGCGCAAGTAAGGATAATAGTGCTTTCTGGAGAGTAATTAACTCTGCACCATTGATAGCAGATGAGGCTCCCAGGATTGAGATGTCCATCATGGAAGCAGACTGTATAAAGCACTTTACCACCATCTACTCTCTACCTAATGTGGCGCCTGTACTAGAGCAAGGATATAGTCATGTGATGATAGCTGACACTCCACAGACTACAGCTATGGTCCCCTTTAGCTGGGTTTTTACCCACATGGGCCGAATCAATTATCGGCCCTATTTATGAAAAGGGAGATTGATCACACCCGACCTGTTACAGGCCAATTTCTCTACTTGACTCCCTGGTGAAGATTGCAGGCCGCATCATCTTGAATAGATTACAAGATTGGGCAGATGCACATAACATCTTATCAGACCTTAAATACGGATTTAATTCTGCCGTTGGAACAACTGAGCAGAGCCTCAACCTAAGCATGCTACTTGGGAAATATGTTAAAATCAAAGAGGGGAATATGTATTTAGCTTTTGTTGACCTCTCCTCAGCATTTGACTGTGTTATACACGCCAAACTGTGGTCAATTATGAAAGAGCTGGGATTAGAGAAGCCGATTATTAGTTTATTGAGGGACCTATACTCTGGCTGTAAAGCCAGGGTAAGATATGGCATTAGTGGGGAATGCACTGAAGCATTTGGGGTGGAGAAGGGGGTGAGACAGGGCTGTGTCCTGGCCCCCTTCTTATTCTCCATATATATAAATAGTGTGGTTGCGGTGCTTGCAGCATCGTCAAAAGATCTTCCACAAGTGGGGACTCGCCCTGTACCAGCTCTCCTCTATGCCGACGATGCCGTCCTTATGGCATGTACCCCTCTCGCTCTTCAGTCCCTGTTGACAAATTTTGCCGAATTCATGCAGGATCTTGGGGGTATATTCACAAGAACGTGTGATAACTACCGCAAGAGTAGCGTAACGCAACTTTCAATAACGCAGCCTATCACGGGAAAATAACCCCGTGCAACGTGGAATTCACAACAAGGCGGTAGCATGCGATAGTCACCAGATAACGCGTCAAATGTCAGCGTGTAAATCAACACCATGCCCAAAAAATGCGAAACGCGAGAAATCATGCGATGAGGCCAATCGCGGTACAAAAAGCTGCGAAAAGCAGCCTCAGGCCTGCAACTCCCACGCATCTGGTGGGCAATTGCACCATAAAAACCACAGGCACAACACACCAGAAACAAGCCAAAGCACGTAGCAACATCCATGCACCCTGACCCAGCGCAGAGGGCAATGCGAACACCACAACCCCCACAGACCACCAGCAAGGAACAAGTGGGTCGGGGAAGGCCAAGGAGAAAAGGGAGAGGAAGACGGGGTGCAGACCGCAGGAAAACAAGACCAAGGCCACGGAGGCGACAGAACACTACCAGCAAATGACCCACAAGCAGACCGCCTGGAATGCAGTCGCAGAGCCCAGGAGGCCAATCCAGGAGGCCAAGAGGCACCGGCAGGACCTGACAACCTAAACCAGGTACAAACCCGCTGCCAACAGGAAGGCAGCAACGGCGACATGAGGTGGCAGTCCAGCGCCACAGGAAGAGCAGGAGGAAACCCAGGCCACAGTCATCAGTGTGGAGAGGGTGCAAGGAGTAGGGAGTACGGACACAGCCCGACAGGACCTGACACAACAACAACAGGGTGAGGATCCAACAGGGACTGGGGGACGGTGGGTGATGGGCACAATGCCACACATGCACTATGAGGTGTAACACACTGCACACCCACAATTACCCAGGGACATGTCCCCCATCCCCGTGGCACACTGCAGCACACACACATAGCAATCACAGCAGATACCATGACAATGTGGCACAAAGTGCAACACCCACACTGCAGAACAGGGGACACAATTGGGTCCAACCAGGCACAGTAACAGAACAATCACATCGGACAGAGCAGGGAACTGTGAGATGCACATCTACCCCTACAACCCCACTTCAGCCATGTAGGCCAAATGGACACTGTCCCAACTCAAATAGCCACCACCGCCAAAACAGTCACAATGTACATCGTCACACAGTCTTCATGTCGACAAGAACAAGGCGCCAACACAATGCCAACATGCACCTCCCCTTCACAATGCAGAGGGACAAACAACACCTCCAGCAGGTCAGAACAGACAACCCATCAGTGATGCCCGAGACGAACACCACAGCCCAGACACCGACGCTCTACAACAGCCTATGGACATCCCACACAACCCACCACCAGGACCAGGGCAGACAAGCCCCTCAGAGGAGAACCCAGCCCCTGCAACAGACCACACAGCATGAAGCACCCACAATCACGGCTGCCTCACAACACTTCACCCACCCACACATGGCATCCCAATGCCAGGTGGCAGAACGCCAAAAGGAGGTGGCCCAACAGGTAAGGGTGTTGCCGAACCCATGAAATGCGAACTAGAACACATACGTGGGTGTCCAATACCCTTCAGGGACCCCACACACCCCACAAAGGAGACCCACACCTCCACAGAGACACATGCACATATCATGTTGAACTGGCCACGGGCACGTGCGCCCGGCCCCTTTATTGGCAGGGCCACATGTACAGTGACGCCTGTGCTGGATGTGTGTGGGGTGAGTATAAGCCAGCCCGCACGGAGTGATTGGTGCTGCCAACAACCTGAACAGTGGACACCAGTGCAATGGAAACAGAAAACACGAGCATAACAGAGTCAACTGCAGAGCAACATGGAGGGATCCGGAGTAAGGACAGAGGTCACCCAATATTCAGTCTGGACGTTCCTTGAGTTGCAGTGCACTGAGGCAGGGGCACACTAGAGAAGAGCGCGTTCATGTGAAGAATCTGCCAGGATTGTGTCCCTTCGGGTTAGTCCTGATGCAGATGCAGTGGGGTGTGTTACACCTGCATCAACTTCCACATCAACGTCCCAGGTCTCCCTCACTGCCTGAGGTGACAGTTGCGTCCGCATTCCACAGCGCAATACCCAGCAACAGATCCGGGTGTGTAGCTTGACTACCACCACCAGTCTGCATTCCTGCCTTGGGGCTGTTGCCTCCTGCCCTCCCATTGTCTGTGCCCTCTCCCTTCCGCACACTTGACACATCTTCCTCATCATAGTCCCAGGTCTTCCCCACTGCATGAGGTGAAATTGCTGCGCAACCTCACAACAGCACAAAACACAATCAGTAACGGACAATGGCTTGCGGTGCACTGAGTCACTGGCACCTGGAGTGCTGAGCAGGGTATCAGGCCGATGATGGCATCCACGACAGGTCTGAGCAACTCCGTAGGTCTGTCAGGACCACCCTTTCAACTCTGGCAGATGGCGGTTGAAGGTGGTCCTTGCGGTGGTGGCGTGTGCCCCCTGCGGTGATGTGATGTCCGGGCCGGTCAAGACTCAATGCCATGTGTGGGCCCTGGTGGACCGCATTTGGGGCCGGAGGAGGCGGACAGCGCAGGGCCACAGACACATGGCGTTGATGACCCCAAGACCATCGCCACAGAGGCCATTCAATGTCTCAGAAGAAGGGGTCCCAGGCCTGAGCAGCACAGAGTTAGTGGCCCCGGATGCACTGCGGCCGGCACAGGCACCCAGCCACGGGACGGTGACTTGCGGTGCAGTCAGATGGGCCATGCGACCTGAGCGGGTCCCCATCAATGTCCGAGGTGTATGTTGCGCAGGGTTTCAGGGGACAGTGGAAGGTGTCCTCCAGGGCATGATGCGGATGGTCTGATGTCATCTGGAAGCAGCAAATGGAGGAGTGGAAAGCGCAACCCTCGTTTGCAACAACAATTCGGGATCAGCTACATGAGGTTGAAAAATAGCCCCTAGTCCATAGACTCAAACGCCACCAATGTACGACCAGTGAGTGTCCATGAATGTCGGGGAACAGACTTAGCGGCACAGGTGGTGTGAGGGCATGCAGTCTGCGAAGATGCCGGTACACAGATGTGAACTCTGACATTGCCAAATCAAGGCTCTGTGACCTACTGGACCACAGTGTAGGCCGGAGGCAGCGGTCAGCAGTGGCCCACAGCCACAGGTCGTTGGCTCGCGAGGCACAGAGTTGGTGACACAGTGGCAGTTGTCGGTAGTGTTCAATCACCTCCGTGACGCTGATCCTGTTCCCTCCGGACTGCAACGTGTCATCCTCTTACGCCCCTCAGTGCGTACGAGGAAATGTATTCTGCCTTCTGAATTACCGATGTTCAGTTACAAATCAGTGATACCACTCATGCGCAGCGTAGGCCGAGGGCAGTGGTCCGCATAGGCCCACTGACACGTGTGGTTGTGATGCCATGCACAGACTTGTTGCCACCACATCGGAGGGTGTACAGTGTATTGTTCTCTGCCTTAAATGATGTTTACTGCCATAGTGTAATCAAGACTCAGTTCCAAATGTGTGACCTACCTGACCGTGGTGTAGGCCTGAGGCAGCGGTCAGCGCGGCCCATTCACCGAGTGTCGCCGGCATAGGTTGGATGGCCCCACCGGCCTGCGTAGTTCAGGTTCAGTGGCACCACGTGTAGTAGGCTGGCGTTGTATAGGGTTAGTGGCACCACGTGTAGCAGCCTGGCGTTGAACAGGGTTAGTGGCACCACGTGTCGCAAGAGGCCCATATGGAACTATGCCTCACTGAACTGGGGGGGTCTGGTGCTGTGGCCCCTGGCCGGGATATGGGGTCACTGCCATTCATGACTCAAGACACAGTTCCACATGTGGGACTTACTGGTCCAAAGAGTAGGCCGGGGGCGGCAGTGGAGTACGTCAACGAAAAAGGAATAAAGCGGGCCGGTGTCGTGGCAGCCGTGATGGTCTGAGGTGGCTGTCAAGGTCTGGGCCTCGGGCTTGTGGCTTGCACCGGCACGTGGTGGGCCCTCCTTGACACACGCCGGTGTCGGAAGGTGATCAGTGTGGCCTGGCTGCGCAGGGGCTGGCCTGACGGGTTCGTGGACCAGCGTGCCGGGGTCTGGCAGGCGCACAGCATCTCAGGCAACTCCGCTCACGGGGATGGCGTCGGCCTCATGGCGAGGTGGGAGGCGCCACCCTGGCAGAGACGTGGGTCTTTCCGGAAGTGGACCACGCCCAGGCCTACATGGTTTTTATTCACACCCCTACACTGGCGTGGCATACGCCGGGCCATCCCACTCCGCTGACGCTTAGGGGGGTGCGTAACAGGCAACATTTCCGCGATGTCCCCCACTGGCTGTGGTGACATGGTGGCGTCCACTGTCCACTACACTCCATACGCAAGCGGTATATGTCGCCATGGATATGGGTGTGTTCTGCATACTGCGAGGTGTCCAGCACATCTCCGGCACTCTTGGCATTGTGTACTTTCCCAATCATGGTTCTACTGCATCCTTCACACATGCCTGGTTGCCACCTCTCCCCACATTCGGCTAGTATGTGGCTGAGGTGCCATGCCGTTGCTGGCTCATTTTCAGGGCTTGCCCATGTGGACATTGTAAGTTGTTCTGTCGTGTCTGGTGGGTGGGCATATTGTTGTGCCTGTTGTATGTGATTTTGTGACGTGTGCATTGCAAGAGTTGTGAGTTGCATGGTTGTGGTGTTGAGGTGTGTGGGGTGTTCATTTGTCTATTGCCAAGGGGCTGTACATTTCCCTTGTTGCCATCCTGGGAATGCTGGTTGATGATGGACTGTCGGAGGATGAAGGTATCATGCACACTGGCTGTGTATTTGTATGCAACATTGTTGGGTGTTCCACGGTGTTCTGTTGTTGCCTGCACATTGGTGTGAGACATGTGCTTCCTGTTGCGGTGATTGTGTGCTGTGTCACCAGGGGGCACAGGTAGTACATGTGTGCTGTGTGTTGCCCCCAACACGTGCGTGCATCCTGCTATGGCGTATGGTCCTTGCTTGGTCTCCAGCAGATCCTGCGCATTGTGTTGTACGTATGGGACTGAGGTACCAGGGTGATGGTGATGTCCAGGACAGGTGTGGGGGACTTGGATGTGGCTGGCTGTGGGACTCCTCCGACTCTGGCGGGTGTTGGATGGGGGGTCTCAGAGGCCAACAGGTGCAGCCACGCCATCAGCTTTGTGTGGGGTGGGATGTTGGTTTTCCGCTGTGTTGTTGCCGTAGGCCTGTTAGGCGATGATGGTCAGGATGCATAGGTTGGTTGTCCCTTTCAGCCTGGAGTGGAAGGTGACATTGTCAGATGTTGGGTCTGTGCGGCTGGTACGTTTCTTGGGGTTCCACTGTCTTTGTCTGCGCTGCGTCTGTGTTGGTCTGGGGGGGGGTGTTCCGGGTGTCGGATGGGGTCCTGGGGTGGTGGGGGTGGGTGTTGTGGCCCTCTTGGGTGTCCGGGCTGCATGATGTTTGGCCCCATGGCACCTGTTGCCCTTCGGTTGTGGCCCTTGGCTGTGCTCCCTTTTGTGGTGCTGGCTGCCGTCCGACTTTACACCAGGTCAGAGCAGGTGTAGATTTCCTGGTGCTAACGCGCCTTATCGCCTGTTTTGTGTTTTTATCGCGGATGTGGCTGGTCGTTGTGAATGTTGAGGTGTGCTGTTGTCTCGGCTTTTGTCACGGGAACGCCTACTCTGCATCTCATTAGCGATATTTGCGAGGGTCCTCTGTGGCGATGTTTTTTGCGGCTGCTATCGCGGGTAAACTGGTGCTATGGGCTGTAACACCGGCTTGTGAATGGGGGGGTAAATTTATCACGACTTTGGCTGCGATAAAGTGCTGTTAATTTGGCGATAGCTCCTTGTGAATATGCCCCTTGGTCTCTTAGTAAACCAGTCTAAAACTTTTGTTATGAAATGTGGGAAGAACACTGCTAAATGCTGAGACCTAAACATACATGGTACAACTATAGGCTTTACCAATACTTTTTCGTATCTGGTGATTTTGTTTAATAATGAGTACCTATGGAATAAGGCTTTTTCTGATAGGAAGTTACAATTTGGTAAAGCCTGTATGGCACTCAGAGGGTTTGCTAAACGACTGGGTTCTAATCCACCCGCGCTGATGATGTCAATCTTTAAAGTTAAATGTCTTAGTGTCCCACTTTATGGGGCAGGCGTGTGGGGATATAAGAAATGCAGAGAGATACAATTGGTTGAGAATGAGTTTTTTTAGATATCTTCTTGCCACCCCGAAAAGTACTTCGGTACATGTATGTCATGGCCAACTCCGAGCCCCAATCATTACAGACCTGACCATGCTACAGCCAATTTTACTTTGGTATAAAATATGGACTTCCGTACATACTGACTTAAATCGTGCAATAATCAAGGACTGTCTTAAATCAAGTTTATATCAGCGCATTCCATGGCTTGTCTATATTAAACATTTTTGTAACGATCTGGGTCCTCCTGAGTATTTTGAGAAGCCTGAAACACTAGTTCCCATTAGCAGAGGCTTTTAAAAAAACGAAATTATGACCCATTTGGAGAATGTTAGACTTGCATCTGAAATCTGTAAACTCAGTGTTTTGAAAAATCAAATGATTTTAACTAGTTATGATATGCAACCCTATCTTAAAGCAGTTTTAAATGCAAGATACAGGTTTGTGCTGACTCGTTTAAGATTAGGCACCTTCCACCGATTGGTCAGTTTTCCAAATATGAATGATTGGTCCACAATTTTACCTAGCTTTCCATGCGGTGATGCAATGGCGCAGAATACTATGCATGTGGTGTTCTTCTGCAAGTTTTTTAACCACCAGAGGAAGCGCTATATTATACCTATTATAAGAGGGACACACTTTACGCAGTGTCGACCAGCGTATTTATACCTACAATCTCTGCCCACTCTGGAGATTTGTTGTAGTATGGCATCTTTTTTATGCGCTGTCTTTTATGCCAGAAAGAAAATGTCTTTACCTCTTTCACAGTAACGAGATATAGTGTGTAATCTTATGTTGCAACGCTGGGTGGTCTTAGGCACCCCAAGTGTATTTTATCTATTGTTTATCTACTGTTATTCTATGTTCCTACAATTGAAAAAAATTGTCTGTTTGCTGGGGCAGATGGGGAGTGCATGGTGGACCCATTACAAGGTTTTTGTCCCCCCTTCTCTGCTCTGGTTTCGCTGAATTTCAGCCGACTATGCTGTAGGAACTCTGTGTGAATGCAGGGAAACAATCCATCTAGATGTGAAGGTCTTTTATATTCTGTCCTTTTTGCTGACGTATATCTGTCTTTTATTAAAGCTATATTGTGGTATTGTTATTTTTCATTTTAAATTTCTATCATTTATGTGGTCCTCTTGTCCAATTGGGCATATATTTTGACTTGGTGCCATGAATTGCATTTTTATACTTTTTAAACTTGTACTGCTTTATATATTGCTTTTATGGATGGATAACTGCCACCAAATAAAGTAAAAAAAAAAAAAAAAACTTCCACGTAAGCTCAATACTAATGCAACACCCTCCCGGCCACCCACTACACACGATGTAGCATGCTATCCATGAAGGCAAGCTCTTTGGCACCTCACCTACTAGTAGCAAGTGCAATATAAATGCTACAATAAGAAAAAAGTCATTTTTAAAAGACAGCGTGAATTACCATGCTGAACAGCCTTCCTACTTCCAGGTGGTTTGCCCTCCTCCTGGTTTCTTGCTAATTTGTGATGCATCATTTGAGCCTGTTGTTTAGAGTAACTGCTGTGATAGATCTGCCACTTTCTAGACACACGCAGTGCTCCGCACAAAACTGCAGGGCTGAATAAGAGTGATTTAATGTGTCACGCCAACCTCCTTTACACTTAGTTTTCAACAGAATGCCATTCCTCAATCATCCTTAATGGCTTAACTTATCCTGTGGCCTTGTATAACATCTGCTTCCTGCGAAAAATAAATGGCGACCTTCGCAGAGATTCAGATATTAACGGTGTTAGAAATACATCTTTAGTCAGGTAGATCTTGAAGCCCACGCTGGCTTCCTTCAGCATCAGAGACACCAAATTTCATTAGAAAGGACTGCAGAACTTGCAAGAAACCCTCAGGTACCCTTTTGTATTCCTAGCAAAATATTCACTATTTCAGAACCCTGCACCTTAAGCATCAGGTGGATCAAAGCATTTCTCAGAAGGCCTACAGCAGCTGTGTCCTGCATGGGTCCACTGGAGCCGGATCCCTGAAAGATTTTCAAAATGTCCACGCTTTATATTGGTGCAAGAGACATGCCTGAAGCAACTACCTGCCAGGGACAACTTAAGGATTTGGGGGCCCTGGGCGAACCATGATTTGGGGGCCCTGGGCCAACCATATTTTGGGGGCCCCTGTTTGGAACAGCTTTGAAGTATGATCCAGTTTCAGCTTTTTCATGCCCACTTTGGCCAGTTCGCTGACACCGCACAGGCATACTGGTTCAAATTCTAAATGTGCAGTTTCAATATTGCAATTTAGCAGCAGTCAATTAATACTATTGGAAATAATCTCTTCAACCCACTACCATCTCTTATTTGTAAGGTCCTGTTTTAATCTAAAAGGAACTTTTTTATGGATATTGCTTGGTGCTGAAAAACAAACAACATTTCTGTGCAAAATGTCTGTAATAGACTCCCACACTCTGCCCGTATGAAAAAGTTTATTAAAGGGAAATGGTTTTGTGAAAAATCTCTGCTGAAAAATCATTCAAGGTCATCAGGGCAGGACTGTGTGGAGAACGAAGACGTATCTATCAGGCCGGGGCCCTGGGCCAGAGCCTGCCTTAAAACGTCCCTGTTAATACCTGCATCTCACAGGCTGCCACGTCTTGAAACCTATACACCTTCCAAAGCGAGGGCAGGCCCTGGTTTGATCCTTCTGGCCCTCTGGGTGTCACCTGACAAAGTTCTTCATTCCTGTCCCTCTCCCCACACCTGGTACCAATCCTCCACCTCTTGTAGCAGCCATCTTTCAGTAGACCTGTGTGCGAGAGTGATGGCTCTTCTGTAGTGGCGTAGCTAGGCACTCTGCCGCCCGTGGCGGTCCCTGCCTTTTGCCGCCGCCGCCGAGCGCCTAAGAGCAGGAGGGGGGGGGGGGGGGGTGCTGGCGATAAATTTACCTGCCGCCCCCAAATCTCGTACCGCCCCCTCCGCCCCCCCCTTGCTACGTTCTTCTGCACCCACAAGCTGATATGCCCCAGGAGCAGGATTGTAGTTCGGCAGGGTAACCTGCATTAAGGCGGACTTTTTTTTACTGAATTTGAAATGTACTGTATGCTTGTACACACAGGAAAATTGACACTAAATAAATGCACCAGACCTGTTCTCGAGTGTAAAACTTAACCGGGTGTTTTGGATTAGCATTTGACTGCCTTCTAGAGAGTTTTCTGCCCCTTCTGCCTTTATTCATTTTATTTTTTATTTTGTCTGGTTCTACAGCGCGAACAAGGTCGAACAGTTACTACAGCACTTCACAAGAGATTAGAAATTGAAACTCGAGTAAAAATCAACAGGCACATACATTTAAGCACCGAATAAGAACAAGCAAGTCACATCAGCGGGAACTGGGACAAGAACTGGGAAAGAAATGCATTGATCTCTTACTCAAACAAAGTGGTATGCTAGGAGGAGGATTTTGAGTTCCTTTTCAGAGGTAGGAAGGTGTGTGATCATGCGCAGTAGCGGCCCGTGGGGGAGTGCTGCCGGGCGCTGACGTGGGGCGGGGGAGGGGGTAGTAAACTACGGATTATGGCCGATTAGAGGTAAGTAAACATATAAATAAATAAAACGAATTTCGTTGCGCGCTGCATCGCATTTGGCGATGCAGCGCGTGCAGCGAAATTCGTTTTATTTATTTATATGTTTACCTCTAGTCGACCATAATCCGTAGTTTACTACCCCCCGCCCCACGTCAGCGCCCGGCAGCACTCCCACCACAGGCCGCTACTGGTCATGCGTATGGCTTTTGGAAGTCAATTCCCTATTCTTGAAGCGCCATTACAGAAGGAGAGTTTAATATATTGTTCTTGCTTGAATGTCGGAGGCTTGAGGAGAGGCACTCAATTGGCGACTCCCGTAGAGCACCAGAGACTTTCAGTTGCTCAGCCAGATAAGGGGGTGTTGTGTGGTGAAGGGCTTTTTGGGTGATGTAGGCAGTGTTAAATTGTACTCTTGTTTCAATGGGGAACCAGTAAAGAATTAGAAGAATAAGGAGGGATGTGGTCAAATTTATTGTACCGTGAAATAAAGCGGGTGGCTACGTGGAGAAAAGCTTTGAGGGAGCTAGGTGAATTTTTGGGTGACCAGAGAGGAAGGAGTTCCCACAGTTCACTCTTGAACATAATAGCACCTTTAAGTTCTGATCAGGTCTTTAGAGGCCTGATTACAAGTTGAGGTGTTATATATCAGGTGCCTGGTCCCTCCTGCCAGACGGCCCGCACAACCACCACCGGAATGGAGAATTGTGCGAAGGTGGAGTAAAATTGAGGCAGGCAGCCTAGTGGATACTCTGAGCAGAAACTCCCCTAAGAGGCCTCTGCCGGAGGTCCTTGATCAGGAGAGTGAGTCCCTCACTAGCAGGCTGAGAGAGGCCATCGATAAGGTGGCACCTGCCCAGAGGGAAAGGGCAAGGAACAAGGGTAAAGGGGCCCCCTGGTTCACTGAGGACCTGAGGAGAAAGAAACAAGCCTTACGCCAACACGAAAGGCAATGGCTTAAATCATACGACCCAGAGGCATTCATAGAATATAAAGCCATGTTAGTCATATACAAAAAAGCCATCACAACTAGGAAGGCTGAATACTACGAGGCCAGGATCAGGGACGCCAACAATAAGCAGAAAGAAACCTTTAGAATACTGAAGGAAGTTAGTCAAAAACCAGAGCAGAAATCCATTGCCAGCCTGGAAGCCTGCTTAAGTTCCAGACTTTCTTCCTACACAAGGTCAGGGATATCTTAACTGACATACACAACACACCTACCAGCCAGAACCCCCTGGCTGGGGAACCAACGCCATGTGTTCACGGCGAGTCTCTCTCCACCTTTCCAAGGTTAGACCGCGTCTCTTTGTCCCACCTGACGGCTCGAATCAAGTCAGGATCGCCGGCGGACCCCTGTCCACCAAGGGTGCTCAGAATGGCCCTACCTGGGATAATGAGAGAGGTCCTTGACCTGATCAATCTATCATTGGAAATGGGAAGGGTTCCCACTAACTTCAAGGAAGACAGGGTCACCCCCCTGCTGAAAAAGCCAGGGGCAGATGCAGCCAACCTTAAGAACTATAGGCCCATATCTCAGCTTCCCTTTTTGGTGAAAGTAGTAGAACAGCATGTCCTCAAAACCCTATTACTTTTCATTGAGGAACAACAGCTACTCCAGGTGCTGCAGGCAGGCTTTAGGGCCCACCACAGCACAGAGCTGGTGATGCTGTTAGTGCTGGATGAGCTCGGGCTCACGGCCGACAGCAGGAAACCGTGCGCCCTAGTTCTGCTAGACCTTACAGCGGTGTTCAATACGGTCAATCATGACCAACTACTGTCCCGTATCTCTGAGATGGGTATCTGTGGGCTGGTACATCAATGTATTGCTTCCTTTCTGACAGATCGGACACAAAGGATCCAACTGGCAGACCGCGTGTCCAGTATCGGGGCACTGACCTGCGGAGTTCCCCAAGGTTCGGCGCTGTCCCCCCTACTCTTCAACATCTATCTTTGGCCACTTGTGGCCGCTCTGGCCCATATGGACTGCCAGGTGTTCAACTACGCAGACGACACACAATTAATCGTCCAGATTGACAACTCCTCCCATGCCCACGCGTGCATGCAAAACACACTTAGGTACACAGTCAACTGGATGACAGCCAACTCGCTTAAAGTCAATGCCCACAAAACAGAGGTCTTAGCCATTATCACTGGAAGTAACCCCTGGACTGACCTCTTTTGGCCACAAGAGCTGGGTACCACACCTACACCAGTCCCTGTCGTAAAGAGCCTAGGCATCAAAATAGATGCCAAGCTCACCATGGCGCACCAAGTGTCCACCATGGTCGGGACCTGTGTGGGCTTACTGAGACAACTGCGGAAACTGGCACCCTTCCTCTCATTTTCCACGCTGCGGATGGTGGTGTCGGCAATGATTGTGTCTCATCTGGGCTATGGCAATGCCCTGTATATTGGACTTCCTGAGAAGCTGCTAAGTAAGCTACAAGTGTCCATGAACGACGCAGCTAGGTTGATCTTCAGGCTCCAAAGATGCGCACATGCAGCACCTTTACTGCAGCAGTTGCACTGGCTCCCCATCAAACAGCTAGCCAGGTTCAAGGGCCTCTGCATCGCCCACAAAGCCCTCCATGGACATGCTCCAGGATACATTAAGGAGCGCCTAGGGAGCTATGTGTCAGGACGTACCCTCCGGTCGTCCGAGGCAGGCCTCCTGGCCTGTCCGCGGTTTAATACAACTTCAAAAGGCAGCAGAGCCTTCTCGGTACTGATCCCTCAGCTTTGGAATAAGCTACCAGAAAGCCTATGTAAGGAATCCGCCCTTCTCCCATTCAGGAAAAAACTCAAGACTCTTCTATTTACAGAGGCTTGGGTACAACATATGCTTTGACCTGGAGTATGTACAATCTGCCGTTGGTGGGATTTAGCTACTCTCTTGCAGCGCTAAGAGACCTGTCGGTGATTATGCGCTCTATAAATCCCAGTTAGCATTAACATTAACATTAACATATCGCCTCTGATAAATAACAGTACCACGGGGTACGTTAAATATTGGGTGCGATAAATAACACCTTTTATGAGCTTATGAGGCATTACATGCCGATTTCGTTGTTTAAAGCACCCAAATACACATCATACTGTAAATACTGTGTTTTCCCCTGTAACATTTCACCAGGCTTGATATGCCAAAGTTCAACTAATGTTGCGTTATTGAACGCATCCAATAATTATCGGATGTGTTAAATAAAACCAAACTCGTAATTCTGTCACGTGTGTAAACAGGGGTTTACGCACAGGACAGAATTAACCGCCCAACTTGTAATCAGGCCCTAAGACTAAGACTTTAAGTCCTAATCAGGAATGAACCCCCTGATGCCACCTAGCAGCCTGACTTCCTAGCAAGCGCTCTTGGCCATAGCAGTGATTCGTCTCATAGGTTGAGCTGTTTGTTGAGGGTAAATATAAGGGTTATGGGATTATGGACAATAGCTGGTTTTGAGAAGCTGGCCTGGTATATGATGTACACTTATGTAAGTGGACACCTAGCAGCAGTCCAGACAACCCTTATGGTGATTTAAGAGGTCTTGGACAACCTTAGAAAGCTCTCTAATATAGATTAAGTGAAAAAGAACCACACCAAGTATTTATAAAATATGTATTTATTATATAATACTCTCTTGTATGTTCCAATATCTCCTACATGGAGATAAACACAACGCACACAATACTTTAGCATAGAAACACAGTATATAGCACGAAATACACAGTGGTCCCGGGGGGGGGGGGTACCAAACCATATACTAAGAAAGTGGTATAAGAACCACGACTCGGATCAAGACAGGGTCGAGAGGACGTAGAAGTGCTGGGACCCTTAGGAACCACCCAAGGTGAGTAGATAGGGACCCCACGGAGAGCGTGTGCAGTGTGGAAACACAACCACGTGCTCTGTACTATTCTATGTGCAAGTCGCGGTTGGATTTTTAAGGATTAAGGACCCTTCCCAGTGGACCTTGAAGAAACCCAGTGGAAGACAGAAGGCTGGAGAGCCACCCCACCCATGGATACCCTAGTACCCACGTTACCTACACCAGGGAAGCCGGGTGCATACGTGTGAAGTGGTGTCAGAAACCACAGTCAAACCCAATGGAGGACTTCAGGAAAGTGCCGCTGTGGAAGAAGGAAGAAGTGTCAGGTGGAATCCGAGGATGGATTCTTGATGAGAGGTACCTGCAAGCAGAGGGGACAGAGTCTATGTCACTTGGGAGTGACCAGGAGACTTGGAAGACGAATGCCCTCCGATGTCGGGTGTTGCAGGATGGATGATGAGGACCTTGTCTCAGCAGCTGTGAGGACCAGGCAATGCTGAGGTGGACCAGGAGCCATGCACGAGCTGTCCCACGAAGGATGTCGAGTGCTGGATGGCCGTCCATGGATCTCTCCCAAGGTCCTATCCTGCTGGGCCCAAGGGGCTGTGATTTCTTTGGGCAACATGAAGTGCGCCATTTCCACAGAGAGGCGCAGATTACTGTTGATCAAGATAGACCCCAAACTGGGGGAGTTGACCATGTCGGAGGCACGTCAGGTGACTCAAGGGGGTCTCTTCAGCGACCCCTTCGTCAAAGAGCTAGGGAAGTTTGTTTCAACATTCAATTCACTGGACAAGGCCCAGTCAACAGTCAAGCGCATCTTTACTGCGCGTGCTTTCAGTGGGGCCGGCTGTGGGAGGGGGTGCTTGGCTGGCCGTTCCTCTTACGCCACCTCCAGCAGAGGGCAGCAGTCTCAGTGTGGCCAGTGGCAGGACTCTTCGCGCTTCGGTGGCTTCTACCCCACCCGAGGATGGGCGCGCCACAGAGGTCAGATGAATGGATCCAGAACAGGAGCTGGCAATTCCAATATGCACGGTGAGTTTTTCTTTCACCTCTTGCAAGCGTTTGGTGGTCCATCTTGCGCAGTTTATCCACAGTTGGCAAAACCTCACTTCAGATGCCTGGGTTCTTCAAACAGTGCAGGGGTTCCATATAGAGTTTCACGGGTCCCCCTTCCAAGCCGTCCCTACCCAACCCATCTGTTTCTCCGGCCAGGAAGCCACGCTTATACAGCGGGAGGTCCTGGAGCTCTTGGAAAAAGGGGCCATTTGTTTGTCTTTCCCTCACCCCTCGGGTTTCCTCAGCAATCTGTTTCTGGTCCAGAAACAGGATGGGGGTCAGTGCCTGGTGATCAATCTCCAGGAATTCAACGAGTGGCTGGTGTATAGCCACTTCAAGATGGAGGGAATACACCTACTTCAAGACCTCTTTTGGCCCTGGGAAGGGATAGTTCGTCTTGACCTCAAAGACGCGTACCTGGTGGTCCCCATCTTCCCGCCACATCATCGTTTCCTCCAGTTCCAGTGGCAGGACCAAACTTTCGAGTTCACCTCTCTACCCTTCGGCCTGTCGTCGGCCCCTTGGTGCTTCACCAAGGTCCTCCGACCAGTGGTGGAGACCTTGAGAGCGTCTGGCGTTCTCATGATCATGTACTTGGCCGACATGCTGATGATGGATGAGTACTCTGGGGTCTTGTCCCAATATCTCCGGAGGGCAGTGGACCTTCTACAATCCTTGGGGTTTGTTATCAACCAAGGGAAGTCGTCTCTGGTTCCTTCCCAGATGATCACTTTCCTGGGGTTTGTGATCGACTCGAGGGAGTTGACTCTGAGTGTCCCCACCAGGAAGATGGCAAAAATTTGTCTCAAAGTACGAAGGATGCTGGCGAGGCCGAGAACCTCCCTCCGTCATATTGCCAGAGTAGTGGGTCTGCTGTCTTCCTCAGTCCAGGCCATTTTTCCTGGTCCCCTGCACTTCCAGGCCCTGCAGCCGCTAAAAGCTGCTCATCTCCGATGGGGTCTTACATACTCCCAGTGTGTTCCCTGTCAGACGAGGCCCGGGAAGAACTACAGTGATGGCTTTCCCACATGGAGGTGTGGAACGGCTGTGCCATTTTCAGATCACAGCCGGATCTGGTGATCGAGTCCAATGCCAGCCGTTCAGGCAGGGGGGCTCGTTGTGGGGATTTTACCACCGAAGGCGTATTGTCTGCTTCAGAGCAGGCCCTCCACATCAACTGCTTGGAGCTGATGGCGGGTCCCTCTGCGGTCAGATGTTGGACCAAGGACCCGGTGAATTTCTGTATCCTATTAAAGAAGGACAATGTGGCGGCAGTTCGCTACATCAACCACCTGGGGGGCACGCAATCCAAAGCCCTTTTTGGCCTAGCAAAGAACTTTTGGGAGTACTGCCTGGAAAATCACGTCTCCGTGACGGCAGATCACCTCCCGGGATCAGCCAACCAGGTGGCAGATTGGCAGAATCATCACCTGCGGGATTCAAGCTTATGGAGGCTAGCCCCAGACATGTTCCAGGCCCTGTCCTCATTTTTGGACCTGTTCACAATAAACCTCTTTGCGTCACGCCTCGACAATCAGCTTCCCTGGTACTTCAGTTGGAGACCAGATCCAGGAGCGGTAGCAACTGATGCCTTTCTGATTTGGTCCACAGAGCACGGTTATGCGTTTCCCCCGTTCTCGATGATCACGCGCCTCACATCTCTGGTGCGCAGGCAGCAAGCGGATCTGGTGGTGATTACCCTGGCGTGGAAGTCGCAAGTCTGGTTTCCAGTTCTGATGGAACTTTCTTGGGCTTCTCCAATCCGTCTACATCAGTATCTTCATCTCCTGACCGATCCCTCCAGGAATCCTCACCCGATGGTGACAGCCGGCAGCCTCCAGCTTATGGTGTGGAGGATTACAGGTCAGGATGGCAGGTACCGGGTCTATCACGGGACGCTGCGCTCCTCCTATCCAAAGCCTTGTCGGATGTCATGGTCAAGCAGTATCGTTCAGCCTGGTCTTGGTGGGTGGGTTGGTGTCAGCAACGGAGTCTGGATCCCGTGGGGACAGACATTGTCCATATCCTAAATTTCCTGGCATCTTTAGCGGGGGCGGGTCTGTCCTACAGATCCATCAATACCTTTCGATCTGCAATCTCTGCGGGTCATACTGTGATTGCAGGTCTTCCGGTGGGGGAACACCATGGCATCCATTTGTCCCTTCCCCCAGAACTGAGATACTCGACTCTTTGGGACGTAAATAAGGTTTTGAAGCTCTTATCTGACTGGCCAGGCAATAGATATCTTTCCAGGAAACAGTTGTCTGCCAAGCTGGCCATTCTTTTGTGTCTGATCTTCTGTAGGAGAGTGTGCAATGTACGGGCCCTGGATGTTCCAGGAAGGTCTTTTACTCCGTAAGTGGTCATGTTCCATGTGACTAGATAAACCAAATGCAATTTCCAGAGTGATCGCGCATCCAGCCTTCCCAGATGTGACCAAATTGTGCGTGGTCAGATGTATTGATGCGTACCAGGCCGCCACAGTTGAGTTTCGTCCACGCGGAGAGAGACAGCTCTTGATTGCCTTGAGGAAACCTTTCAGGGTGGTCTCCTCTCCGACCATCGCCAGGTGGGTGCGATGGATAATGCACAAGGCTGGCATTGACACCAAGATTTTTGGTGCTCGCTCAGTGCGGGGGGCAATGGCCTCCAAAGTATTTGCTTTGGGAGCCCCCTTAGAGGACATTCTGGATGCAGCTGACTGGTCATCGGACTCAACCTTTAAAAGGTTCTACTTCAAAACTGTCTCCTCCATTGTGGCCCTGGTGGTGGACAAGCTTTGAACTAGCATAATCCTCGCCTCCGGGTCCTGCCATAGAATGAAAACTTTCCTAGCTATCGTAACGGAAAGTTTCAATTCTATTAAGGACTCGGAGGCGAGGATTAGCCCACCCTAAGAAGAATAAGGACCCACCCAGGTTCTTGGATTGGTTTACGTGATGTAAGTAAGATATTTCTGACGATTAAGCCATGTTCGTGCATGTTATAACTTGTAAATCTTTATGTTCTCCTGGTGACTTTGAGATGTTATGCGGCACAGTTGTTACCAGGCTTAATGCGGTGTTCTCTCTGACTTGCAGTGACGAAGTCCTCAAAACAAGATTGAAGAATCTTCCAAAGTCGGCTTGATCGCAGGAAAAAAGAGGAAGAGAGAGGACGGTCAATTCCTTGTTAAGGTAGCAGTCGGCTCCTGATTAGACTGTGAATTTATTGTTGGTTTAACTTCCTTCCCAGGGCTTATGGGAAATGAAGTTCTGGTTATTGTTGTCATGTTGTAGCTGCTGTTTAATAAAATGGAGAAAGAAGGCATAATCCTCGCCTCTGAGTCCTTAATAGAATTGAAATTTCCGTTACGATAGCTAGGAACATTTTCATTCTTAGAAGCATCTAGAATGTGTGAAGATTTAGCTCTGAAAATGTAAGATTTTTATAGCGTCTGGCAAAACCTAGCAAAAAAAGTCTAGACTGATTAGATGGAGAGGAGGATTGTATTCAATTTGTCTCGAGTTTTCACGGGCATTCTCTTTCAATGTAAATATCTTTTGAGAATTAGTGGAGTGAGAGCTTTGCTCTTTCTTCTTGCTTTTCAGCTGAGCATATTCATCTATTATGTCATACACTTAGGGGTCGATTACGATTTGGGCCGGAAAAAGCACCGACCGACTCGGAGCCGGAATTTATTCCGACCGACACGTACCTGTGGCGCCCGACACGCCAAGTACGATGCAAGGCGTGCAAAATCCGACCGACACGTACCAAACCCAAGCCGAACGACCGAGCCACACGGAAAACAGCAATCCGGCCGGAAAAACACGCGAATCGAACCGACCGACACGCACCCGGAACAAATCCAACCGAAACGTACACGCGAACTCCAAACCGGTAAGTACGATGCAAGGCGCGAAAACCACGACCGAGTCGTACGGAGGACAAGCTGTACGACCGACACGCATACAAAACCGAGCCGAAGTAACACAAAACACCGCGACCGACGCGTACACAGCATAGAAAACTGCACAAACACAGCGGGAACGAAACGGAGAACACCGTACGAGACAAATGCAGGGTCCGACTCGGTCACAAGAACGTTTCCAACATGCACAGACAGTACAAAGGAAAAATTACACAAAAAAAGGCCAAACAAGCAATTACAAAGCCAATAAATACTGGGGGGTGGGGACAGAGAACAAAGACACACCCACAACTCCACCCATATAAAGGACACAAATCCCAACCATGATCCTTTGCAAATGCCATTCTACTGCCAGCACCCAACAGACAGCAACCACACACCCACAGCTCATCCCTCACACAAGCCACACACCATCAGCACACCAACAAATACCTACCTCACATACACCCAGCAAAACACCCACTCACACACCCTCACCTGCACACCAACACACACATCACTCACCATCACCACCCATCACCATGCCCCCCAAGAAGAATCACAAGTTCCTAGATTGTGAATTGGAAGTCATGGTAGACGAGATCCTCAGGGTAGAGCCACAGCTGTTTGGCACACTGGTCCAACAGACCCCCATCTCCCAGAAAACCAAGATGTGGGAGAGGATCATCAACAGGGTGAACGCACAATCACCATGTCTGCGCACAAAGACCGACATCCAGAACAGGTGGTATGACGTGCGCAGGAGGGTACGGGACATGCTCAAGAAAGACTACCTCCTGAGCCAATACACCGGCAGTGGCCCTCCTGCCAAGCCAGTATACCTCAGGCCCTGGGAGGAGAAGGTGCGGGCCATCCTTCCGCCAGTGAGCGTATATGGACTAGAGAACATCCCAGAGCCTGGTGAGTACACAACAAATGTACACAATATTCTGCCACAATACACACACACATCACTGTCAAGGGGAGAGTCAAACCATGCACTCATAGCAATTACACAGCAACAAGAACAGAATCATCCCAAAATGTGTATGTCAGTCAGATAAACACAACACATGCCATCTCAAAGTTACATTTAACCGTGTCATCACATGTACAAACACAACTACAACTACAGCTAGGCAGTGGCACAAATAGAACTAACAAACACATCCAGACATGTAGCCACCACTACAACACCAACACACAGTGAAGACCACTGAAAGAAAGGAATTCTGTGTATGCTGGGCAAGTCAGTGTAGCCAATAGCATCATGGGAGTCGTAGTCACACATATTGCCCCCCACAACTGTCCCATCAACACCACCATGAACCATGCGCACATCACAGGGAGTGGAAAAGGACTCACAAGATGGCTGACACTGGCTACTGCTGTGGGGAGCACAAGGCCCTGCTGGCAACTGTGCAACAACCAACAGCAGGACACCACTGACTGACATCCTGAGAGACAACTTCCACTCCCTGCAATGGAAGCACGTTCCATGGTGGGATATCTGGCTGGCTGGGTGGGAAGGAGGACTCGCACCACTGACCATAGTCACAAGCACCTCCCTCACACACACCCTCAACACATACTCCACATAACCCACCTGGGAGAATGCAATGCCACACATCCTAACTCAAGATCCCACAAAGAACCTCCACCCTGGGTTATGTCGTGTGAAGCACAGGGACACTCTTGGTACTTTCAGCCAAACAACTGCCAGGACAACACTCCCAGCCATCCTGTCAGCACAGGCAGCCCACCCCACAGGGAAGCAGAGTCAAAAGGAAGGAAGGATGGGCATGCTGGGAAGGGGGTGGAGGCAATAGCATGATGGGAGTCGTAGTCACAGCTCTACATCCCCCACCACATGGCCCAGCAAGCTCACACTCACGCATGCACATCCCACAGAGAGTGGAAAGGCCCATCAAAGATGTCTGACACTGTTGCTGTGTCGTGGGGAGCACAAGGGCATGCTGGGAACTGCACACCAACCAACAGCAGGACACCACTGTCAGCCATCTTGCCATTGCTCTCACACCCACACACACTGAACTCCCCACAAAAGCAAGTAAGTATGGGAATGCTGGGAAGTGGGGTGGAGGCAATAGCATGATGGGAGTCACAGTCACAGACATAGCTCACCCCCACAACTGTCCCATCAACACCACCCTGAACCATGCTCACATCACAGGGAGTGGAGAAGGACTCACAAGATGGCTGACACTGGCTACTGCTGTGGGGAGCACAAGGCCCTGCTGGGAACTGTGCACCAACACACAGGAGGACACCACTGACTGACATCCTGCGAGACAACTTCCACTCCCTGCAATGGAAGCACATTCCATGGTGGGATATCTGGCTGGCTGGGTGGGAAGGAGGACTTGCAGCACTGACCATAGTCACAAGCACCTCCCCTCACACCCCCCCTCAACACAAACTCCACAGAACCCACCTGGGAGAATGCAATGCCTCACATCCTAACTCAAGATCCCACAAAGAACCACCACCCTGGGTTATGTTGTGTGAAGCACAGGGACACTCTTGGGACTTTTAGCCAAACAACTGCCAGGACAACACTCCCAGCCATCCTGTCAGCACAGCCAGCCCACCCCACAGGGAAGCAGAGTCAAAAGGAAGGAAGCATGGGCATGCTGGGAAGGGGGGTGGAGGCAATAGCATGATGGGAGTAGTAGTCACAGATATTGCTCAGCCTCACAACTGGCCCATCAACACCACCCTGAACCATGCTCACATCACAGGGAGTGGAGAAGGACACACAAGATGGCTGACACTGGCTACTGCTGTGGGGAGCACAAGGGCATGCTGGGAACTGCACACCAACCAACAGCAGGACACCACTGACTGACATCCTGAGAGACAACTTCCACTCCCTGCAATGCAAGCACAATCCATGGTGGGATAACTGACTGGCTGGGTGGGAAGGAGGGCCGGCTGTCAACCAAATACAACCAATGCAGACCATGTTCACACCCCAACAAATACATAGTAATGCCCAAATAATGCAGGACAATGTGCCACACCAATATCAACCCCTGACTGTGACGACTTAGGACAATGCAATGTACAGGCCCGCACCCAGAGGCACAGTCACAACTGTCAGGTGTGTCAACCATTGATGCCTGCAGAAACATAACATACATTGTGTGTGTCTCCCAAAAACAGGTGATGATGGGGACACAGCAGCAGACGCTGAGGAGTCCCAGTCCCAGGCTCAAGAGGATGCGGAGCTCACTGGTGCCATACAGCCTCTGCCCTCCTCGGACGAAGAAGACCAACCTGGCACATCTGGTGCAAGTCTACATGCAGCACCAGCAGGACCACCAGCTGCAGCACCAGCAGGACCACCAGCTGCAGCACCAGCAGGACCACCAGCTGCACCCCTTGCACCCACCCCTCCAACGACTGTCACCACAAATACCATCCCCGCCGACATGGACAGAACAAGGAGCAACACCAGCACAGGGACCCTGGACCAACGTGGGGCCATGGGCACCACCACCACCAACCCCCAAGGTGGACCAGGGTCATCTGTGCGTGCCACTGCACGCACTGCACATGTCGGCAGGGGTGGTGGGAGGGGTGGGAGACAGAGGTCGCTGCTTGCAGAGGTTGCTGGTGTGCATGATGACCCACAACTGGTACGCATATCTGATGCGTACCAGTCCAGCACCGGAGATCTCAGCAAGGTAGTGGGGCTCCTCAGAGACATGAAACAGCAGCAGGCTGCCCATCATGCCCGCTTGGACGCACACATGTCCCGCGTGGACTCACACATGTCCCGCGTGGAGTCCAAGTGGGACGCACTGCATGAGATGACGGCGGTGCACAGGGACATTTTACAATGCCTCCTCCAGATGAACAGCAACCAGTCCACACCTCCCTGTGTGCCAACAAAATCTGGTGCTGAACAAACTGCAACTGCCACAGGGAGGGAGGATGACTCTGGCGGAGAGTCCCCTGCACCGCAGCAGCCTGTACTTGAGGCCCCCCCCAAAGAAGAGGGGTCATCCGAGGAGGGGCAAGTGAGAGGCCGATGGCCAAGCGCAACTCCCAGGAAGCCTGAACCTGTTCTGGATGTTCACCTTTGTGCACAGACTGTTCACCCTGTTGACGGCAACACAACTCCCACACATTGCATGGGGAGTACAAGTTGGACCAATGTCTCAGACAACTGTGGCCCCGATACCGGGGATTTTGTCTACCAGGACTTTCAATTCACCTAGGAACTTCTGATTGCAAGATATATGTACAGCACTACCCATCCTATGCACTATTCACACAAATGTATCACAATAAACACACTAATACACCATACTTGTCTCTGTTGTGATTCCAACGTGGGTGCTGTTATGGGGATGATGAACTGCAAAATTACACTGTGTATGCGAACTGCAACAGCAAGTACAACACAGGTATGTGAGTAAAGGCAACGTGACACATATTAGGGAGACACACCACCAGGGCTACAGAACACATACACACCTAGGCCATCTGACTCATTGCCTACACTGATGTTGCCAGGGAAGACGGTGCAATGCACAGACATCACACCTATTCCCAGTTGTAGTCAAGTAGCCCACAGGTGCAGTGAGCAAATGGCAGTCAAATGTGTGACCACAGACAACGCACATCACAAAGTGAAGCACAGGTTTATTACACAGTTGCAACATGTCGTAACCACTACAGATGCAAGGTAATCCCACCTGGCAGCGGGCACACAGTCAACAACTGTAGAAGGAAGGAAGTCCATGGGTGTGGCGCACATCACCTGTAGGGACACAACAGCTACCACCCTGGAAGTACAATCACGTCGTCGGTGGACACAGTTGACCAAACGAATCTGAAAGTACCCTGTGAAGGACAGAAATGACACACAGTCAAAAGCAATGGAGAACAGGACAGAACAGCAAAACTCATGCACAATACATGTTACAAGACACCCACCCAGAACCAAGTTAGCATGTCAACACTGTTGGGGAGTACAGACCACCTGTAAGCACACATCGCTACACACATCCAGTCAAGTAGCCCATGGACACACTCCAACAGCACCAGAGCACCACCTACACATATCATGCCAACTCACATCATTGACATGACACCTCAGGATACTCACATTCAGCTAAAGAAGTTGGTGATTAGCTGTGTGCGGACATCACCCTCATCATCATCATCATCATCATCACTGGCATCGTGGTCCAGGCCAGGATCCTCCACAGGTGGCGGATGTTGGTCATTGTCATCCTGGATGAGAGGCAACTCCTTCCGCACTGCCAGGTTGTGGAGCATGCAGCAGACGATGATAATCTTGCACACTTTCGCAGGGGCATATGGGAGGGACCCTCCGGTCTTGTCCAGGCAGCGGAAGCGGCTCTTCAGGAGACCAAATGTCCGCTCAATCACTCTCCTGGTCCGACCATGTGCCTCATTGTAGCGCATCTGGGCTGGTGTCACAGGGTTCCTGAGGGGTGTCAGCAACCACGGCATGTTGGGGTATCCCGAGTCACCTACGGACAGACAAGTGCACATTAGCTGACTTGGAAAAGTGGGCGGAATACTACAGATCAGATCACACACAATGGCACAAAGTCAGTACACACCGACAAGCCAGGCACGCTGGTTCTGCATCTGTGCCATCATCCTGGGGATGCGACTACTCCTCATCACAAAGGCATCGTGTGCTGAACCAGGGAAACGGGCACACACGTGTGTGATGGTCATATCTGCAAGACACACCACCAGTGCATTGACCGAGTGGTAGTGCTTGCGGTTCCTGTAGGCCTGCTCCTGGGCCTGTGGTGGTACCAAAGCCACATGTGTCCCATCAATGGAGCCAATGACATGCAGCATCCTCCCCAGGGCATAGAAGTCACTCTTCACGTCAGTGAGTCGTTGCAGTCTAGGGAAATAGATGTACCGGTTCAGGAATAGCAACATTGCCGCCAAAACATCGCGGAGCACACGGCTCAACATGGTCTGTGACATCCCACCAGCAGTCGCCACAGTATGTTGGAAGGTACCGGTGGCAAAGAAGTGTAGGGCTGCCATCCCCTTCACCTTGGGGGTCAGCGCTGTAGGATACGGCCGGCCAGGCTGCAAATGTGGGGCCAACTGCACTGCCAAATCCTCAATCAGCTGCCTGGTGAAGCGGTACCGTCGGATGCTGTCCCGTTCCACCATCGTTGCCAGGTCTGGGAATGGTCGATGGACAGCAGGAGCCCTGCAGTGCAGAGGAGAAGAAAGCAAGATTGTCAGTCACCCCACATATGCGGCATTGAACACACTGAATATCACAACATACATCATTATGAGGCACAACTACATGAAGTGTGCAGTTCCGTAAGGACATGTATGGTACATACATGGCCAACATCTGTCATCACGGTTCAACAAGTGGCATCAATAAGTCCCAGGTTGGCCCATTGGATATCATGAGGCCGTGTCACAGTTCCCATCTCCTGCTGCCGTGTCACAATCACCCCCACAGTGACATGTGAGGACAGATGTGCCCCAGGCATCACAGCTCAACGACAGGTACATTCCCAGGGACCCTGTATTGCCACATGGACACAGGCATTACATGGAGTATCATGTATACACCACAGCAAAACAACTATGACCCCCACAGGTAGTGGTCCCACTTGCCACTGCAGGACAGACATGGACGTCTGTGACACACACATGCACAACATCAAAGTCCATGCACACACAACGTGGATGTGGAGACTGTCTCCCATTGTGCACATGAAATCAGAGACATTGTAAACACTACATGCACACAGACTGTGGAGGACCATCACTATTGTGCCACTGGGACACCCTGGCTCAAACATACCGTCCCACATGGGACTCACGGGGTATGTGACATGACATACACATACACCACCGTGAAATGTGACCATGGCACATGCACAGATATGAACAGTTGCACATCACAGTGGTCATGTACACGTAACACCCAGGATCCTGTCCCCATGAACACGTGCACAGCCTGGGGGTGGCTGCCCCCAGGTGACACCCACAGGACAACATGTACTCCAACATACACACAATAGGAAATGCAGCCTTACATGCCTTATTATACAGTTTGGACAGGCTGTCGTGTTGTAGGTGTGCCCCTCACTCCCTGGGAGCTATCTGTGGCTGGCATATGTCCATCTGAGACAGGCATGGTGACATATGCCAGTCACTTGTACAGGGATGCGTTGAACAGCAATGGACCGATCGGTGCCCCGGCCGGCCCATTGCATTCAATGTGTGCGGGTGCGCGTTGTACCCCTGTATGCGTTGATCAGCAATGGACCGATCGGTGCCCCCGGCCGGCCCATTGCATTCAATGTGTGCGGGTACGCGTTGTACCCCTGTACGCGTTGATCAGCAATGGACCGATCGGTGCCCCCGGCCGGCCCATTGCATTCAATGTGTGTGGGTACGTGTTGTACCCCTGTATGCGTTGTACCACAATGGACCGATCGGTGCGCACCCATTGACAATGGCCTAGCCTGGCAACGGACGCGTTTTCGAAATTCGAACAAGTCGGTTGCTGGAATGTTGCAAAATCATGTATGTCATGAAGTTGAAGATTTGAAGGATGCTGTGGGCGTGAATTGGTGCTGCTATTCCATGGATTGGCCAGATTCAGAAGATGCAAACGACTTGGACCTATCACTTTGGACACAAGGGACAGTATCTGCCTCTCCAACACATATATATTGCTGGCTGTTCCCCTGAGAGCTCACTTGCCTGCACTACATGCTCCAGGACGACATCTGCCACTGCACTGCTGCTGTCTCTGCCCCTCTGGACCCTGCAATGGCACGTACTGTGGAGAGAGCCCCAGCCTTCAGCCTTGAGGAGAACCAGGCCCTGCTGGACAGCCTACTTCCACAGTACAGCAAGCTGTATGGGACACCAGGGGAGCAGGTGAGTGTTCTGTGCACTGCCTTTCTGAATGTGCATTTTGTCTGACTAGCAAGGCTGAAAGTCTGCACGCCACTGGCTAGCAGGCTCACTGAGTAGTTGTCACCCTCCATAGTGTGTAGTGACATGCACTGGACAGGTATGGTGCAGTGACAGTGCATTTGAACAAGGTTTTACTTCCCATGCAATGATACCATGTAGTGACTTCTGGCAAACTGTCCATGGGCAGCTTTGCACTGCCTGTGTCCATCATGTGCCCCTGTGATTGAGACATGTATATACAACTGTGTCATGCACGGATATGTTGCATGTGTAGTAATGGCCTTTTCACTTTGTCATCCTGACAGGTTAATGCCCATCGGAAGCAGGAGATCTGGAAGGACATCGTCCGGGCTGTCCGGTCCATGGGGGTCTACAAGCGCCGGATCCGCAACTGCCAGAAGAGGTGGCAGGACCTTCGGGGCTGGACCCGGAGGATTGCACGGGTCCAGTTGAAGCTGTCGCCTCCTCGCAGGAGGGGCGGAACACGGACCCTGATCCCCCACATGTTCCAGATCCTGGCGGTGGTGTTTCCAGACCTGGATGGGCAGCTGAAGGCCAGACAGCAGCAAGGAGGGGGTGAGTCAAAGACTGCACTGTGAACTCTGTATTACATGCTATGTGCCCTCCTCTGGCCTGGTTCAACTGCCACAGTACAGCAGTCATGTTGTCCAGGAGCCATGTCCCTCTATTGTGCACTGCCCACTCCTCATCTGATACCCATGTGTGGCCCTTACATTCAGGGAATTGTGTAACTTGGGACTGTGTCCTTGCAGTTTGCTTCACTAAAGGTTGGGGACAGCATCTGTTTCCCTAACTCTGTTGTGGGCATCATGGGTGGGTCCATTGTTCACACAACGCCTGTGTTCGGACATGTAATCTGCGTGTTGCTTTGATATGCGGTCCACTTGCTGAGCTCAGCCACCACATGTGCCTGGGGTGTGTGGCACACACCCATGCAGCGGGTGGGAACAATGTTTGGGCCCCAGGAGTGTGCAGATTACATGTGACACACATACATAGCCAGCTATCCACTGTCCAGGGCTCATCCCTCATTCATGTGGGGCAGGACAGTCATGCCTACTCTAGGCCATGCAATGCACTCTGTACTCCCACTGCCGTGTATCAGCTGACACATTGTGCGCAGTGATTTGACCCCTCAGGTGTCTGCCTCTGTGTCAGTTTGCTGTGGATTTGTTGCCAGGACTGCTGGGGTGTTTCTCGGTAGGGGCTCAGCATGCCACTGGAGATGTGACCATAGGAGACGATACTTGTGTGTCACATAGGTGTTTGATCAGCTGCCCGTGCAGACTGGGGTATGCGAATGTGAAGTTCAGGCAGCTGTTCCCCATTCACAGCAGATTGTGAGGTGCTCAGGTTCAGAGGGTAGTGTCACAGGTCTCCCATATGTCCAATCGGTATGACCTGGACAGGTTAAGATGATGTGTTGTGTGGGGGATGTACATGTGCACTTGTGCAGCTCCAGGACTTGCATTCCCCATGACCTACTATTGTGACACAGTGCAGAGTGTTGTTGTCTGGCTGCCAAGTCATACCTCACTGAGACAGTGATGTATGACTTAGCAGTCATGCCTCCGCCATGGCATGTGTCTACTTATTGGTGATCCTGCAGGGGAGTGACATGTGCTACATGCACACCATTGTGGCGATGGCTATCAGGACATGGGTGCATCATGGTGTCTGTCGCTGGTATGCATCACATGCATTTCCTATTTGACTCTGGGCGTCCCTTTCATCCGGGAAACCTGTACTGACTCAGTGGCAAGAGTTGTGATGTGTGCATGTCCACATGCTACACCGTGTCCTCTGCACTGTCCAACTACTGTGTAGTTGGTGCATGTGTCCACACTGGGGTGTTGCTATCCAACAGACACCAGACAGATGGGTGCAAGGCCATGTGGGATGTGAGTTCCATGGTTGGCATCAGACTGACAATTGGCTTCTCCTGTTCAGTTAGGGCACTTTTAGCAGTGTACAACTAATGATGCCAGGGCTTGCTCTGTAATGTGCTGTGCTAACAGTGGTGTGTGCGTTTGGTGCAGGTGACTGATGTCTGTCTGTTTCCCCATTGTTTGCAGATACATCCACGGCCACGGAAGGGGACAGCTCCACGGACCAGGAGGAGCCGGAGAGCCAGACTGGGTCAGCAGCCGAGGAGTGGTTGGAGGGACCCAGTGGCACGGAGGGCGAGGGGAGCCACACCTAGGAGTCCTCAGCACCATCCACCTCAGCTGAGGACCAGAGCAACTTGGAGGATGACTCCCTTATGGAAGCGGGTGTCAGCAGCCACCACACCCCAGCTAGTGTTGCTGTCCCCGCCACCACCAGCACCACCACCGCCCTCCCATCGGCTCCCATTCCCCAGGTCCGTGGAGGCTCCCATGTTCGGGAGCGTGTCTCCTTTGGGCCAGGCACCGCACCCCTGCCCCTGTGTCCCCTGCTGCCCTGAGTGAGGAGTCTGTGTACCTCCTTCGCCAGCTCCATGTAGGGCAGACAGCCATGCTGAGTGTCCTCCATGCGCACACCGCTCTGTTGACTCAGCTGGTGTCGTTCATGGAGGGCATCTCATCGGGCATGTCTGACCTACAGAGGGGCAATAGGTCCATGGACTCCTCCCTGACGGCAGCAGTGTCCCTCCTCAGACAGTCCCTCACCCCTCCTGCCTCTGCTCCATCCACACTCCCCAGCACCTTACCCGTCCCAAGCACACACACACCGGCACAGGCACACACCAGCACACACACGTCCAGCACACAGACACACACGCCACAAACAAAACGCACACGCACGCACAGTCAGGGGACTGAAACCAGACTCACAGGGGATGGGGCCCTGGAACACACACACGCATCCACGAGCACTGCGCAGTCCTCAGTTGCCTCTCCCTCCAAAGCACCCTCCATTGCCTCACCTGCAACCCCAAAGACCCAGCGGCTCTTCCTCAGTGACCTCGGCCTCTTCCCCTCCGATCCAGCTGATACAGCATTCAGGGGAAGAGGAAGCCCACCACACGGAGCAGAGTGCCCCTCGCCCCCGGACACCCTCCCCCAGGCGCAGACAGACTGAGGCCCCCACCCGCCAAGTCCCCCGGAGTCGTAAGAGCAAGACCCCGCCGCCGCCCTGCAGCTCAGGCACCAGGTCTCCTTCCTCCATCCCTCAGGCCCCCACTCCACAGGTGCCCCCACCACACCCTGCCCCAGGTTCCCCCACCCACAGATATACCATCCCCAAGAGGATCCGGCCTTCACCCCCAGCCACGTGCACGCCCGGCACCACACCCCCGCTGCGCTTGTCTGTGCCACTGATGTGGTGAGGGTGTCCTCCCCCTCTGTCCAGCCCACCTTGCCTGTTCCCCATTCTCCTCCCCTGGTGGTAGGCACTGCAGTGGAGTCCACTACTACCCTGTCTGACTTGGGCACTGCTGTGGCGGCACACATATGCTGAATAAAGCAACTTTCTGTTCTCTAGTGCTTATGCTTCTGATGTACATGTTGTTGATGATGCTAACCATGCCCTTGCTGCAGTGATGGTGATATTTGGTCTCATGATAATGAAGTGTTACTGTGCAGGAACCCATGTGGTCCAGGGGGAATGTGTCCTATCCTGTGGTGTATCCATGTCATCCATAGCAGCATCTGAGGGTGTCATGTGTTCAGTATTTGGCAATGGGATTTCCTACTTAGATTAGCTATTTCACATCTGTGGCTTCCACCCCTGCACATCTGTTGTGCCTGCCATTGTTCAATTCGTCTACTTCCCTGACCGTGTGGCCATCTCCACTGGACATGCAGGTTTGGGCATCAATGGGGAAGGACTCATCTGTGTTGTCAGTGCAACATTGCTATACAAGTGTGTTGGATCTGTGCTGATGATTTCGTTGGCACTTCCATGACCAGGCTGATGTGACGGGAGCCCTCATTTGGTGCTAATTATTGATTGTGTGACCAAGTGCTCAGCTGACATGATGGGGCCCTACTGAGGCAACATATGGCACAGCTTTCCTCACACAGGAGTGGAGTCCCCTCATGGCAGTGTGTACTCCTATGACATTGCCTGCGCCCAAGGTGTGTGTTGTATGTGCATGTCTGTGTGTTCACTTCCGTTTAGCTGTGCATGCTGTGATCCCTAGTGTTGTACCTGTTTGTGATGCTTGCTGAGTTGACCTATGTTCCCCCAAAGTCTTCTCCCTGGGTTCTCTGTGATGTGGGTGCATGGCACATTACTGGTCATCAGGGTGTCACCCATAGGTGTGTTTGCTGTCAGTGCTGATTTTGTGTGCAGACGCAGATGGGTCACAGTCAGGTTTCCCCTTGGCACTTGTTGTTTGCCCCTGTCATGTGATTTCCAGTTTGTGTTATCTTTCAGTGATTGTGACACGTTGTGTGTGTGACTGCTGGCACTCCTCAGGGTCCGGGCTGCAATGTTGGTTGTTGTCTATGTGTGTTCTTTGTGGGTGACCTTGGCTTCTTCATTGGTGTGTGACTGTGGCTGGGATCCCATTGGTTGGTGTGGTATTGCCGTCATGTCCATGTACAGCGTAGTGTGCAGTGTGTCAGACATTCAGGAGTCTTGTTGAGTGGCCATGTGTGATGTGTTTCTGCACCTTGGTTCCCACCCACCACCCTGGAATAGTCATGGGTGCATGTGCAATGTCACCAGTGCATGTGTGCTTCACTGCTGCACATTGTTGGAGGTCGAGGGGTGTGGTGTTGAGTGTGTGCAGATGGGAGTTGTTGTCCGGCTAGGCCCCTGCCTCCATGTTGGCCTTGGCTTACTGGCCATGCTGATTGATTTGTGCTTGTGTAGGTGTGATGGTAGTTTGTTGCTCAGGACACATGACTGTGGTTCACAGTGTGAACGACATTTAGCTTTGTCATCACAGTGGGATTGTAATGCAGCCCAGGGTCACCACATTGTGGGGGCCCTGGGGGTAGTGCTGTGGTGTGTCTGTGTCTTGCTGTGTCAGTTGCTGTTCCTACGTGCCTGTGTGACATGTGTGATTTGTGCTCCCTCTCATCTGACAATGCCTGCTTGCCCACATAGGGGATTTGGATCCATGAGTTACCTTTGTGTGGCACTGTATGCACATCTGTATGATTGGTATTCAGGTCTCCTCATGTGTTGTGTGGTTGCCTGGGGACACTGGCACCCCCCTCCCCCCTCACCTGTTGTGTATGATGTGCAGTGTGGGTCTGCCTGTTTGTGTTTGTGCATCTGCACCACTGCATTGGCATATCTTGGGTGTGCCATTGGCTGTGTGTCGTTTGGTGGGTTTCCCCTGCTGTCCCTGGGACTCCTAGGTCATCGGTCAGCACAATGTTCATGGTTTGTGTGTCCCATTGCTGCCATGGTATGGTATCTGTTCACCTCACATCTACAGTCTCCACAGGGTATCTGCATTTGTGTGCCCATTGGTGCAAATATGTGGTTCTGCATTCTGATGGTCACTTCTGTCATTGTGTCATTGATGAATGTTGACAGTGTCAGCCCCCATGGGTGTTGTTTGTCTGCACATGGCCAAAGGTATGTCTTATTTGCACTGCAGTATTTGGCTCCCCCAATTTATGTTGCAATGGGACACATGCACTACTTTGCCACTGATGTGTTTTATGTTCTGTGACCAGGAATCATCCATGCAGTTTGGCAGTTGCAGCTTTTTCTTTGTCAACACTTACCTTTTGGTCACTGTGATGATGGGGGTTTGGACCCCATTGCCACAATGTTCAAAATGTGCTTCAGCTATGGACCCCACACTTACCTTTTGGTCACTGTGGTGATGGGGCTTGAGACCCCATTACCACACTGTTCAAAATGTGCTTCAGCTATGGACCCCACACTTACATTTTGGTCACTGTGATGATGGGGGTTTGGACCCCATTGCCACAATGTTCAAAATGTGCTTCAGCTATGGACCCCACACTTACCTTTTGGTCACTGTGGTGATGGGGCGTTAGACCCCATTGCCACAATGTTCAAAATGTGCTTGAGCTATGGACCCCACACTTACATTTTGGTCACTGTGATGATGGGGGTTTGGACCCCATTGCCACAATGTTCAAAATGTGCTTCAGCTATGGACCCCACACTTACCTTTTGGTCACTGTGGTGATGGGGCGTTAGACCCCATTGCCACAATGTTCAAAATGTGCTTCAGCTATGGACCCCACACTTACCTTTTGGTCACTGTGGTGATGGGGCGTTAGACCCCATTGCCACACTGTACAAAATGTGCTTCAGCTATGGACCCCACACTTATATTTTGGTCACTGTGATGATGAGGGTTTGGACCCCATTGCCACAATGTTCAAAATGTGCTTCAGCTATGGACCCCACACTTACATTTTGGTCACTGTGATGATGGGGGTTTGGACCCCATTGCCACACTGTTCAAAATGTGCTTCAGCTATGGACCCCACACTTACCTTTTGGTCACTGTGATGATGGGGGTTTGGACCCCATTGCCACAAAGGTCATGGCCTGCTTGCATTGTGGGGGCCACACACATATATGTGTGGCACATGTGCTAGGGGGTCACATTGTATGTTCAAAGTCATGTTCAGTGTTGTAGGCATTTGACACAGTCTACACACGCTTGTCATGGTGTTGGGGGATGTCTTTTTCTTGCATTCCCTAGGTTGTGGTGTGCTGGTTGTGTCATGCATTGTCCATCCTATGAGTGGGGGTGGTGTTGGTGGTAGGCATCCAGCCCCCAATGGGTAGAGGTGGTAGTAGTGACAGGCATCCAGCCCCCTGGGTAAGGGTGGTAGTAGTGGTAGGCATCCAGCCCCCTGGGTAAGGGTGGTAGTAGTGGTAGGCATCCAGCCCCCCTGGGTAAGGGTGGTAGTAGTGGTAGGCATCTGGCACCCCCATGGCTAAGGGTGGTAGTGGTGGTGGGCATCTGGCACCCCCTGGCTAAGGGTGGTAGTAGTGGTAGGCATCCAGCCCCCTGGGTAAGGGTGGTAGTGGTGGTGGGCATCTGGCACCCCCTGGCTAAGGGTGGTAGTAGTGGTAGGCATCCAGCCCCCCTGGGTGAGGGTGGTAGTAGTGGTAGGCATCCAGCCCCCCTGGGTGAGGGTGGTAGTAGTGGTAGGCATCTGGCACCCCCCTGGCTAAGGGTGGTAGTAGTGGTAGGCATCCAGCCCCCCCTGGGTGAGGGTGGTAGTAGTGGTAGGCATCCAGCCCCCCCTGGGTAAGGGTGGTAGTAGTGGTAGGCATCTGGCACCCCCATGGCTAAGGGTGGTAGTGGTGGTGGGCATCCAGCCCCCCCTGGGTAAGGGTGGTAGTGGTGGTAGGCATCCAGCCCCCCCTGGGTATGGGTGGTAGTAGTGGTAGGCATCCAGCCCCCCGGCTTAGGGTGGTAGTAGTGGTGGGCATCTGGCACCCCCCTGGCTGAGGGTGGTAGTAGTGGTAGGCATCCAGCCCCCCCCTGGGTGAGGGTGGTAGTAGTGGTAGGCATCCAGCCCCCCCTGGGTGAGGGTGGTAGTAGTGGTAGGCATCTGGCACCCCCCTGGCTAAGGGTGGTAGTAGTGGTAGGCATCCAGCCCCCCCTGGGTGAGGGTGGTAGTAGTGGTAGGCATCCAGCCCCCCCTGGGTAAGGGTGGTAGGCATCTGGTACCCCCCTGGCTAAGGGTGGTAGTAGTGGTAGGCATCCAGCCCCCCCTGGGTGAGGGTGGTAGTAGTGGTAGGCATCCAGCCCCCCCTGGGTGAGGGTGGTAGTAGTGGTAGGCATCCAGCCCCCCTGGGTAAGGGTGGTAGTAGTGGTAGGCATCCAGCCCCCCCTGGGTGAGGGTGGTAGTAGTGGTAGGCATCTGGCACCCCCTGGGTAAGGGTGGTAGTAGTGGTAGGCATCCATCCCCCCTGGCTTAGGGTGGTAGTAGTGGTAGGCATCCAGGCCCCCTGGCTAAGGGTGGTAGTGGTTGTTGGCATCCGGCCCCCCCTGGGTAGGGGTGGTGGTGCGCATTCAGGCCCCTGTGTGCATATGTGGCATTGGTGATGGGCATCCCGCCCCTATGGTGCTGCTGTTGCTGGTGTAAGTAAATTCTGCATCCCTCTGTGTGTGTGTGATGTGTCGTGTACGTGTTGTATGTGTTTTGTGGTTGGTGTCTGACTTACCTTCTGCGCCGTACGCGTCCGTGCCTGTTCCGGTAGTAAATGTAGAATATTGGTATGATCGGGACGAAGGGATTCATGGTTGGTTCGTGTCGTTCGTCCTTCTCGTTGCTTCGCGTCGTCCTCGTCGCTTCGCGTCGTCCTCGTCGCTGGCGTGTTCGCCTCGTAGCCGTGGATCGTGTTGTGGGGCGAATCGGAGCTTTTGTGCGCCTCTCCCGGATGCTTTGACGTGCCGTGCGTAGCGACGGGTTCGGCGCGTACGGAAAGCGCATCGTACTTGTTCGGCCGGACGGAGCTGCATTTTCCCTTCCGTGCGACTCGATTCTGCGTTTCCGGATTCGCCTCGGTCGGAGAACAGGACCTGGATTGAGTGAGTACGACTCGGCCGGATTCTGTGCTGTTGTGCGCATCGTACTTACTCGTTCGGTGTGCTGTACGGATCGGTCGGGAAACAGGCATTCGCATGGCTTTTTTCCCGACCGAATGGTATTGGGTGCGCCTCCGACCGAGATCGGAATCGGCCCCTTATTGTTTTCAGCAGTTGCACAATTAATATATTGCTGTAAACTAGGAATAGGAAGGTTCCACTGAGCCTTGGTAGCAAGAGTGCTAGTATCAAAGCTTTTAGGGCCACAAAACCACATCTTTTGTTTTTTATCTGTTGACCTAAATGTTTCCGGTGGACAAAAGCCAACTTGAAGGGGATCTGAAGGTGGTCTGAACAATCAGCTGTGATGGGATCATTATCGACATTAGCGTATCTTTTGAGATTAGCAGATCAAGAATGTAACCTTTACAGTTTGTGGGATTTTGGCAATGTTGGAAGGGGTCATTGTCACTGAGATTTGATTGGAGAACATTAACAGGTTTGTTGTCGTCATCACCCCAGTGCAGATTAAAACCACTGAGGAAGATGCAGGCTTCCAAGGCTATCAATTAAGAAGTTATAAATTCCACACAGTCTTCAATGAATGAGTACTTTTCGCCAGCTGTGATGCGGTAGAGGCTTTGGGAGCAAGAATTTCAAGTGAAAGGCATTGGAAGAATTGGTAGTGAACAGTGGGAAGTTTACTACAACCTATAATATTTTTATGGATAACAGTTACTCCATCCGGGTTTCTGTCTTCCCAGTCACATCTGAGAATGGAGTAATGGGGGGAAGAAGGAAATCCAAAACACTGATTGAGTCATTGAGCTCAGTTTCTGTTAAAATCAGCATATCCAGGTCAAATTTCACAAGTGTTGGAGCTCTCCAAAGAAGGTTTCACTGGAGAATGGTTGAAATGCAGTAGATTCCACAGCGAAGAATGCGTCCGCTTGGACACAGAGTTTTTGGTAAGGAGGCAAACTTGATGGGTGGCCACCTAGGTATTTGAGGGCCAATAGAGATATTTTCATGATTAGAGCAGATAGGAACAACAGAAATCAGAAAGGCAGCAGAAAATGGGTTGCGAGAGACAGAAAGCTGCCATCAAACAAGACAAGATTCACATCATTTGTGTAAATCATGACCTTGTCATTGTTAAAAATGTGTGATGAGGGTTAGACCTATAGTTTTTACCCATAGGGTATGTTGGTCATTGAGGAGATACATAGGCCCTTATTTAGGGTAGTTATTCTTGGTCAGTGTTAAGAATGAAAAATAGCAGTTCTGTTTGGAGGCTCGCCTTCTGGACACTATGCAGTGACTTCTGGTTTGTTACAGGTTTTCTACATCGACATCCCCCTCTTCCTAAACAATTCTAAAGGTGAAGGAAGGCCCTTGCCTGCCCCCATTAACCCTCTGGGAGTCACATGACAAGTGCCTTCATGCCTGTCCTTCTCACTGTACCTCATTTCAATATTCTGTTTATCACCATTAGTGATAGTTATCACCATTTTCTTCAGAGTACAGTCAGCAAAGGAGAGATTTCCCTGAACCATCTAACTGTACCCCATAATGTTCCATGTCCTAAACATATGGTAGATACATCATGGAAATGATAACCCTCATAAAATCTGGCTGTGGTGAACTAATTTTGAAAAGTACTGTATACCGACCATACTATCTCATTCTTTTTAAATAAGTGCACTAGGTTTCTTCTTGAAGGCATAACATTTCCCTGGTGTTTTTATAATTAGTATCTGACTGCCTTATAGTTTCTTTTCTACCCCACTGTGCCTTCTGTTTTGTCATAAGTTTCTTTTACTGGCAGCCCACATGTTCCCAAGGTGAGAGCCGACCCAATTTTTTCCACATTTGCCCTTTAGGGGTTATTTGGCACTGATATTTGTTTCTGTCCCTCCCTCAAATTCATTCATTCACCAGCTGCAATCCCTACTTAAGCCATTTTAACAAGGCATCCAACTCTGATGTCCAGTTAAAGGGCAGAGAGACTAAGTCCGTATTTTTATGGCTTCTTACTACTTGGGCCAGAGAGAGTCTAGAGACAGAATCTCCGCCCAGTTCTTTCTACACCCTATCCACCTCTCTTTATGCCTCTTCTCTCAGTAAATTGTATTTTGAGCTTTAGCGAAAAAAACTGTGTGTGACCTTTTCTCCCTCCTGGATTAACCTTATATAGCACTTCTATCTGAAACAGTGTTCTTCTGTAGTGGACCTACCTTTACTCCTAGAGAACCTTTACTACCTTCACCTCTCCCTTTTATCACCCTTATATTTTTATAAGATGTACTACTCCTCTTGGGCTTCACCTGTCTCCTTCCGATTTCTTAGGGCTACACCCATCTCACCATTGGGTAGACTCCATTGAATCTTGATCCCTAAATTTGTTCCAACCTCCTGGGCTGCTCTTTTTCTCATGAAGATGGACTTCATGCTCTACTTAATTTCAATATTTTTGGTTTCCTCCTATCTTTTGGATTACTCTATTTGCTCCTAGGTGGGCCGATCTTAGCATATGTTCTTGCACCAATCTGTTGTCTTACTGTGTACTGCTCCTCTCTTGCTCCTAGGTGACCATGCTTTAGCTTTTTAGACTCTCTTTTTGCTGCATGGGCCACCATAAAACTCCTGTGCTGCATCCTTTCACTCCTTGTTTGGCTCAGCAACTTATTAAACTTGTGACATGGTGGTCACCTTAATTGCATAGTCTATCATACTTCTCTCTCCCTCCTTTAGTTTACACTATCTCTCCTCTAGGATGAAGCCACAGAATCTTCACTCCCTCCAGGTAGTGTCTTCATTTCTCTTATAACATTCTCTTGTAACTTCCTTCAGGCTTTACCTTTGTTTGTTGCAACACTTCACCCCAGGTGAACTACCTAGCCACTTTTCATTCATTGTTCTGTTTTGGTAAATTACTTATTTACTGCAATAAGTAAATACTACCAGCATGGGTTAGTGTATTTTACTTACCAGGTGAGGTTAGCACCAATTAGATATTTGTCCATGGAAAATGGGGAATTACATTCAGAATCAGTGTTTAGCATGTATCAGTTTTTTCACCTCATATTATCCCTCATACATTTTGGCAGCTTAGACCTGCCAAAATCTGTTACACTTGACTTTCTGAATTCTAGTTAGTTGTTGCATATCCTTAATTTCTTGGGAAATATGTTACCTAGTTTGCAGGTGTGTACTGAGTGCATACTCTCAACTACCCATGTTCTTTTAAAAGGCAGGATGGTTAATAGGGGTGCCATTCTAGAACCAATCCTGGCTCCTGCTTTGAGTTTGAATTTCAACAAAGGCCCAGTCTGGAAGACAACCTGAGAGGGATACATAAAAGGGGAATCAACTCAAACCGGTTATCAAAGTGTATACAGAGATTCCACATCCCCTGCCTGCCATACCTGTATAAGAGTGGGCGCTGTTGACCCATTGATGTTCCAGTTACAAGGTCTCTATCACCAAGAAGGAAGTGATCCAAAGCAAAGAGTACCCAGAGGACTACTGCACAACCAGAGCTGGTTTCTGCCTAAAAGCCAGCTTTTCACAGGTGAGGGAACATCTATTGGAGTCTTATCTGGAGGAAGAACTGCCTGTCTTATCCCGAACATGCTGAGGAGTCCTGCCTGGGCAAGACAGAAAGAGTAAGTAGACCCTGCAATAGAAGCAGACTGCTGGTGTTTACAAGAGTGGTTGACCTAGGTGATGTGGTCTGTCCACCAGAGAGATGCAACAAGCATCACTGGCTTTCTGTCAACTGGTAGCCAGTCAAAAATCTCAGTGGAGAAACCAAAGCACTTCCCAAGCATGCCCAACATCATCCTTATCATCACGACTTGCGGCACTTGCCCGAACGTGCCTGATTGTCCTGAACTTCTGAAGCTTGGATTGACGTTGCCTTGTGGCACTAGATGCATGCCAAGAAGTATTGGTCAGTGTGACCATGGAACTGGCTGACCACTGCCCATGTGATCTCTGCCATTGATGAAGTAGTATCCTGTGAACATGTGTTGCCGACCCTAAGGTACCCTCAATATCTGCCAGATGCTGACCCAGTGTGTTCTGGGCAGACTATGCCACTCAGACGGCAAAGCTGCTGCCTCGAGGCACTCTATGCCTAAGTACTGATTGGCTGCAGCCATGCTGTTTGTGCACCCAATCGCAATTAGCTGTCCGTACACTCAAAGCATCTTGAAGCTGTCAAGTGGGCACCGAAGACCTGCACCTGAATGGACATCTGCGTCCCTGCCATAACCCAGGGAGGCCAAGGTGACTACCACACAGACTCACAAGATGAGAGGATGGAGGCCCACTTCAATAGCGAGGCCCACCTGCTGCTGACACCTGTGAACCCCAGCAGAGGACCACCCTCTGAAGCTAACTGCTCACTGCCACTGTCTTCAGGACGTTGCCCAGCAGCCTTCACTGACCTGAGTGGGACTACAATGTGACTTGACCAAAGCTCAGCATTTCTCTGGTGAGCACAGGCTGTAAGCGGGAGGCCCAGAGTGGCCAGACACCACCCAGAAAATAGGTGAGAAACTGATTGACTGGTTTAGCCCCAACGACTAGATACGTAGGAGGAAGCACCACACCTGCACTTGATATTACTCAACTAGGCCTTGGACTACAAGTATGGGAAAGGATAGAGTGAGCAGTCTAGCATACTAGACTCACACCTGTATATTGGGTGTCTTGTACTTTTTGTGTTAATCATAGAATTGAGCTTTATAATGAAATAAAATACTTTTCTTCACCGAAGTATTGGGCTGGACGTCCACAATATTGCTCTGTTGGGTATGTTGAGTTCTGACCCTGCTGTAACTCCACACTAACCTCCCTGAGAAACATATGACTACTTGCCATTGTTATCACTGAGAATCAACTAATGAAGGCGTTGTACTTGGCCCAGTTTTGCAGAGCCATTGTAGGATTGAGGCAAATGATCCCAGCCCCCACAGCTGTGACCCAATAGCACCTGCCTGTGCCATGGCCCCCTGGACAGGGTTGTGCAGTAATACTTATAAGTGCACTACCACCATTGGTCTGTTGTAGCGTAATTCACATTTTCCTTCCTCCCTCTACAGCATAAAACATGGGGCATTGGGTCAGCCCCCTTTAGCTACATTTGAATACAAAGTAGTGACAGGCACACTATGGCAATCAGTTATTTTTTAGATAAAAAAAAATATTTTTGCTTTTTACATTTTTTTGTTTATATTGGTGAGGGCCTGGCAGGTCCCACATCAGTATAATTTTACGAAAATTTTGGCAAATTAGACAAGCGTTAACCAGGCCAAAAAGCTGGCTGCAAACGCCAGGCCTGTTGACTTTGCCATTGCTTGTTTGATTCATGGATTCTAGCCTATTTTTCTCTCACACTTTCACTCATACTAACATCACTTCACTTATAAAGAGTTCAAGTGTCTTTTCTGTTTCCCATATCTTTTTTATTTTTACACATTTTACCCCTATTTTGCATTTCTTACTTTCCTTCTGATCTTCCACCTTATATCATCCTGGAGCAATTACCTCTTGATCTTTTTAAATGGTTTTAGATTTTGTATTCAGAGGGCGAAGGAAGGGGAAGGAGCTGGGAATGACCACAGCTGCAGTAGTGGCTGGGGGTTTGCTTCATACTGGGCTTGAGGCAGTGGTATTTAGAGGAAAGGAAGGAGGTATTAGGTGGGTAAGGATCCCCAAGAAGAAAGAGTGGGTGGAGTCAGGGCTGGAGCAGCTTGTAGGGCTAACAGCGTGCAATCTCTGCAAAGGAGGCAGAGGAACGGATGCCGCACAGGCTGGGCTTCTTACGGCTCAGATACACTTGCATAAAGAGAGGAAGTGGCTTTCTACCCCATCTGACGGTAAGGGGGCAGGACTATTCATAATGCTACTTTTCAAAGAATGCAGAATGGGTATTGTATGATGTGATATGGGTGATGGGGAACAACCAGAAATGAATGAGGTGGGAATGCAGAATGATGATAGCAAGGATTTTGTTTTAGATTAGGATGATGAGTGATCACTCTGTAGAGGGAGAGATTAAAGAGAGTGTGGGGATAAGGGAATAGTGCTTTGTGATAAAGGATGGTGAGAGTACGGTGTTGAGGTTAATTGCCAGAGGAGTCTTGGTGCATTAAGTGAGGACACAGGCAAGAAGCAAGTGCTGCATCATTTTAAGAGCAGATGCTTCTTGGGATTCCAGAGAAAGAGTACCGGATGGAAGCAGGAAAACAGTGCTACATCAAGATACTAATATGTGGTGGTCAATGTTGGATGTGGTTGTGTCACCAGAAAGGGAACAAGAGGTAAAGCCTGGGAAGCTGGTTGAAGGTACAATGGACAAGGGGCGAGTTGTAGGGGTACAGGAAACGGGAAAGGAGGGGCAGGAGTTGAGACCAAGCAGATGCTTAGAGACAGGAAGGAGAATGTTTACAGGGATATAGAAGAAATGGAGAAAGCTTAGCAGAAAGGGAAGACAGGGGGAAAAGGAGACAAAGTGGTGGGAGAAGGTGGAGTAAAATGGGAGAAGGAGAAGACGGCTGCCATATATAAGACTAATTAAGCCTCTATGGGCACATTTGTCTAATGGTGTGAAAAAAAAAGTGGAAGCGAGAATTTGTGGACATATACAAATTGTTGCACAGGGAGACTGAAGCAAAAGAGGAAAATTGAGAGCTGGTCAGGCACACCGGGTCCTGGTATACATAGAGACATTGACATTAGTGTTTTGAATTTCTGTGACTGTGTGGGGCAAACGGTACGCTGATAAGTGGCTTTACTTAAACCACCATTTAATAAGTAAGGCTCAGTTTGATTTCAGGTGTCTGGCATGGTCTAGAGCTGATGAGGTGTTCAGGGCACTATTGAGTGTTTTATGGTGATCATTTAATTGTTAATACGGAAAAGTCCTGAGGGAGGTTGTAGCTGAAATGAATGGCACCTATGCATTGATGCCTGCATATAACAAGATTCAGTATTTGTCCTTTCTGTCCCACCCCACCTGTTTGGGGACAGAAGAATAGGGAAGAGGACAGATGGTGGTGTAAAGGGGGTGCTTGTCGGGGATTTAACGGGGAATGCGCGTACACCAGTTCTCTCACTACAGACATGAGTGTCCTGGCTGTTGGGTGAGGCATTCACTTACACAATGTTTTAGGCACGTCACAGGTGAAAAGAAGTGGAGAGCATCACAAGACTGGGCAACAGACAGACACAGCTTTTTCCAAAGGGCCCCTACATCAGTTAGCCTGAAATGGATATTGGACTCCCTTGCAAAAGACACACAATTGATGGACGGAATGCAGAACAAATCAACACATTCACCCCCAGTCAAGAGATCTGGGTTGATTCCATCATTCTTTTGCTCACCATGCCACCCCAGTTTAGACCTGCCCATATGCAAATCAGTCTTGTCCCTGTGCCTCATGGGAACAGTCCAGCCCGAACTGCCAAGCCCGGTCCTCCCTGGACCGGAAACAAGCATCCTAAGACGGGTTTCCGGGTTTCACCCCTCATCAGCCAGGATAGCTTGAATCCAGTGGCACAGTGAGCCCGGGACCCACGTCTGGGCATACCCGGCGCACTTAGGGCGAGAAAGTAAAAGACACACAATTGATGGACGGAATGCAGAACAAATCAAAGCATTCACCCCCAGTCAAGAGAGCTGGGTTAAATCCATCATTCTTATGCTCACCATGCCACCCCAGTTTAGACCTGGCCATATGCAAAGATTGGACTGCCTTGCGCATTATCCTGACAGGAAGGTGGCCGGCAGGCAGGAATGGGTGTTCAGGGAGGGGGGTTTGGTTCATGTATCAAGGGCCTAGACATCAGCGATGGGCGGATAATTTGAGCTTAAGTGCACTCAATCACAAAAGCTACTGAAACAAGCACAGAAGGGCAGGATTGCGGGTCCTTTGTTCGAGTGGCCATTGCTGAATTTGATTATGTCCCCCTTGGTGGTAGTACCAAAGAAAATAGAAGGAGACTATCTGTTGATTCACCATCTGTCATGGCCAAAGGGGACATAGATGAATGATTTAATTGCTCCTGAGGACGAACCTGTGGATGATGCAGTCAAGTTGGGGAGGAAATGTGGAAGAGACAGCTGAGCTGGTAAAATGTGACTTTAAGTTGTTATTTCAAATAGTGCTGATTCATCCAGTGGATTTTTCATTGCTGCATATGCAGTTTGAAGGAGAAATGTATGTGGATAGGGATTTGTTCATGAGTTGTGCAATTACTTGTTCCGTATTTGAATATTTAAGCCTTTATCCCCAATGGTTTATGTAAGCAAGAGCAGGCTACAAGCTGATTTCATATTATCCGGATGATTACTTGCTCGTTGTCAAGGGGGGTGGAAGTTCAGGTGATTGTAAAAGTTTTTGCCATTTTTCAGAATTTGGTAGAGTATTTCGAGGTGCCATTAGCACCCAAGAAGAATGAGGGACTGACTATGCTGGGAATTTTCCTGGGGATTGATCAGGAACCAGTAAAGATGCAAGCATTTTTGTAGAGGGAGAAGTTGCAGGAGATTGTTTCATTGCTGGAAGAGGCTTGTGAAGAGCGAAAGTTTGAGTTGTGCAAGGTGAAATAGTTGCTGGGTCACCTAAATTTTGCATGTAGAGAAGTCAGGTCAGGCAGAACCTTTTTCAGGAGGCTTTTTTTTAGCCATGTCAGGAAATGTTTTATCACATCATAGGATATAAATGACTGTTGCAGTGTGGGCAGACCTTTGAGTGTGGCAGCATTTTCTACAGAACTTCTAGGGTGTGAGCATGTACTTCACAAAATGAAACAAATTGTGAGGTTCAAATTTTCTCTGCTGCAGCAGGTGCTCTTGTTTTTGGGTTGTTCTGGCCGGGACGCTGATGCACACAACAGTGGCTGTGGCACTGGTTGAGGCAGGGGAGAAGCATCACATTCCTTTCATTTTTCCAATTGGTGGTGGCATTGGTGGTGTGGGGAGCTGAGCTGGCTAAAAGATAAGTGATGTTCAATGTTGATTACAAAACTGTAGTCGATCTGTTTTACAGACAGAAAGCAAGAGATTTGAGAGTGTTCAGGCTACTGCGTAAGTTCACTTTGGGTTGTTTGCACTTTAATAATGTTTTAAGGCAAAGCATGTTCTCAAAATTAGTAATGACATTGCTCACACTTTATCTCATTCATGATAACTTAGGTTTCAAAGACTGGAACCTGGAGCGGAACAGATGAAGACTGAGCTGACTTAGGACATTTGGGCAATGGGGGTATAAGAGTGGTGTATTTGGTGAAGCAGTCTGTGTCAGTGTCCACTTGGCAGTCTTATTCACAGGCATGGAGGAGGTTTCAGGAAAATGATGGTAAGAAGAGAGATGTTGACAGAGATGGCATAGAGTTGCACCAATCAGACTTGAAGCGTTGTGGGTTATCTTTAATTGATCAGGGAATGTCACAAGTGACCATTGCTGGTAAACTGGCAGGATTCTCTTTTTTCAGGAAGCTGTGGTGGGGGTTGATAAGGCGGCAAGTGAATTGGTGAAAAGAGTAGACAAGCGAAAGTGAATTTGAAGACAGCAAAGCTACGGGAGCCAGTTACATTTGTGGTTTTGAGAAAGTTGGTAGTGATATTACAGAGTTATTGTTATGACTGTTTTGAAGCTGAAATCTTTAGATTTTGTATGTTGCTAAAGTTTTCAGTTCTTTTCAAGTTTCAGTTGTTTGGTTCAAATAGTTAACCAGGTGTGAGAAACAAAGAGGTAGCGATGGAAGATAACGTTCTGAAGATCATGTTACAATGGTCTAAAATGGACCAGAAGGATGTTGGGTTTTGTTGAAGGCTGTGTAGGTAACAGGCTCATATTCGATTTTGGTGTGGAAGAGATATCTAAGTTTACTAGGTTTGGTGGGAGAAGTTGGGTTTTGCCTTGCCAGTGGAAGAACAATAACTGAAGCCAACTTGTTGGGTATTTTGAGAAAAGTATTGATTTGACTCTGAATAAATGGCAAAGGTTTTGGCATACATTCTTTCATGGTTCGAACCAGCATCTGAGGCTGCAAGGGTGGTTTTGTATTCTCTGGAAATAAGGCATGTTGGGATATGAAGGTCAAGGTAATGTAATAGGTATTATGAGGGCATGGGTTCCCAGGTATAGGGCTTTAAACTTCTTGGTCATGTGCTTTCTGATTTTGTTGTAGGTAGTGTGCAAGGCCCAGTGCAGGATAAGATTGTGACTTGGATTTTGGGGCATTACCTGTTACAGTGGGCTGCCAAATATGATGAGAGCCACCCATTTTTTCTTTTTGCAGTTTTATATAGCGAGAACTGAACCCGAAGGTATTGGAGCGCTTTACATCAGCACCAGTTATGTTATACAAGGACACATTCATTTTTGGTAGGCAAATGGAGATTAAGTGAACCTGGTTCCCCAGTTCCAAAGTCGGCAGCTCTGGCCGTTACACCACATCCTCATATGGCCAACCCTCGTGGCTACCAGTAGACATGCGGTGCTATGGTAGGGTAAGAGTGAGATAAGAAGGGGACAGCTAGTCGTTATTGACAGAAATATTTGTGGGCAGGGGATGTTTGGATTTGCTGGTACTCTACCAGGGCAAAAACTGCCTTGTCCAGCTATCTGGGCCTAAAGTTGTTGAAGAAAATGAAAGAGGACTTGTTACGAGTGAAGAGACTTTGGGCTGGTGCGTGCATTGTATGGGCTGAATTAGTGTAAGAAGTGTGTGGCAAGGTGCCAAGAAGCACAATCATTCAATTAATCAATCAATCAATCAGGGGGATTGTAAGCGTGCTACTCACCTGTGAGGGTCTCAAGGCGCTGGGGGGGAGGGGGTGTGGGGGGTAAGCAGCTCCGTTCAGTCGAAGAGCCAGGTCTTGAGCGTCTTCCTGAAGATGTTCAGGGAGGGGGCGCGTCTGATGTTGAGCGGGAGCTCGTTCCAGGTCTTGGCTGCGATGTAGGAGAAGGTTCTTCCACCTGTTCTGGCTCTGCAGATGCGCGGGATTTCGGCGAGGGCGAGGTCGGCAGATCGGAGGTTTCTCTTGGGTACATGGAAGGAGATTCTCTTGTTGAGGTATTGGGGTCCGGTGACAATGCCTTGGATAAGGTGAGACGAATGTTGAATAGGGCAATGAGAGTTTTTTGTGCAAGTTCAAAGATAAAGGTTCTGTGGTACGTGCACGTTCAGGAAGGGAACCCCTGTTTATTATGGTCTAATGGAGTACATTTACCTTTGTTTAGGAATTCCTATTATTTGTTGCTGTTGCGCGAAGTTGAATAGCAGCTGATGAGGGAGACGTTATGGTTTTGAATGCCATAGTGAGAAACGGATTGTTACAGAGATTTTAAAATCAGGGTTTTCCTGTGTTGTGATAGTTTTGGGACTGGTGAGCCACAAGCAGGTGTAGCCACACTTCAGAAGTGAGAGGCTGAGGTAGACGTTTGACAAGTTGGAGCAGGTTAAGGTGAGGATAGCTTTGAGAGGTTGGTGACTTGCGTGGGTGATGTGGCTGTGGCAAGTAATGGTTGTGAGATGGTAAAGGGGAAAAATAGGAATTGGGTATGTGTGAGTTTTTGGGGATTCTTTGCTTTTTGGGGCATTTAAGGACAGGATTTAGGTTTTTACATTGTATTAAATAGATTTGGTTGGATTTATGCATTGGTTTATTATCTGCAGACCTGTCCCAATAAATGTGTCCTTTTAAGCTATCTTGGGGTTTGATGTCTATCTAACTTCTTGCCTGATGAATAATATGCTGCAGATATGCACTTCTGTAGGAGAAAAGTGTAAGACAAATCATGGTAGTGTTGGACCTGGCAGTCTGCAGGGGCATCCCCAAACATTTTGCCTTCCCCCTCCTACTTTTGCTGAATTTGTCTTTGTTGGCTTTAACACTCTGTGCACTTTACCACTGCTAACCAGTGCTAAAGTGATTGTGCGCTCTCCTTAAAACATGATAACATTGGCTTATATCCAATTGGCATATTTAGTTGACTTATAAGTCCCTCGTAAAGTGGTATTACATGTACCCATGGCCTGTAAATGCTACTAGTGGGCCTGCCGGACTAATTGTGCCACCCACTTAAGTAGCCGTTTAAACATGTGTCAGGCCAGCTTTTGCAGAGGCTGTGTGTGCAGTTTTAAACTGCCATGTCGACCTGACAAAATAAACCCTTGGCCAGGCTCAAACCTTCCTTTTTAATACATATAAGTCACCCCTAGGGCAGGCCCTGGACAGCCCAGAGGGAAGGGTGCAATGTATTTAAAAATGTGGATGTGTTTCTTACTACTGCACGGCCTATCTATCCAATGGGATAACATTGGAGTTGCCTTATTACATTTTATAAGTGTAATTTCCTAATGGGAAGAGACAATTAGCTCATGTTTGTGTCTCTGGAATCCGAATTTAAAATTCTAACCTATGGTCAAGTCGGATTTTAAATTGCAATTCTGAAAATACCACTTTTAGAAAGTGGCATTTTCTTTCCTTACCATTTGGTGCCTGCAGCCTGTCTCTGGTCACATGACTGGGTGTAGTTGGCAGGTCCACTTTGGGTATTCTTCGAAGACAGCCACACACAATGGGAGCTTAGGTGTGACTAGATGGGTCATCACTGGCAAGATAGGAGGGAGAAGCTGGGCCGAGCCTCACTTACACCTGAATAGGGTGTGCCCTGTCTCCACACAAAGGGCTTAACGACCCTGCATTGTCACTTCAGTAGGAATTCCATGAACTTCAAAGACACTGTATGGAAGCTTCTCCCACCTTCCAGAACCAGGGCACAAATGTATAAAGAAGGGCCTCAGACACCACCACTTCAGTACACTTCTGGACCTGTGGATACTCTGCCAGGAAGGAGGAATGCTGTGCTGCGACAAGGACTGCCACTATGCTGGACTGCTGCTCTACAAGGAACGGCTGGCCTGCTGTGCTGACCTGCTGCCTGCTGCCCTCTTGCCTGGGGAAAATGAACTGGATCTGCATCTCCATCGTGAACCCAGGACCCCAGAGTGACTCAAAGGGCTAGTCTGCTGGCCTACTGATCTGAGCCTCAGGGACACACTACCCCTGCAGCACCCGAACTTGTCTTCAGCAAGTTCCTGACCCCCAAGTGGTGCCCCTCAGGTCCTGGACCCTTGGTGTGGCTTGGCAGGCTCTTAAATCAAGCGTTTGGGCTCTTTGCGACTGCCAATGGGCCCGTTCTCACCAGAGCTGTGCCGCTCACAAGGAGAATCAGGGCGAGCAGCCGCCAGCCCTTCTCTTCGCCCAGCAGCATCGTCAACCTGCGGGGTACTGCCAACACAAGGAAGCTCCATCCTGCCCGTCCGGGATACCAGGCCTGCTCTTCATGCTATGCCAACTGCTGCCTGCGACGATCTCCTTGCTCCCAGCGACCTTCATCCACCTGAATGGACTTTTTGCACAAAACTCGAGAAGTTAAAAATTCAGTGTTACTAAACTGGGACTGTATCTGACCTGCGCTCCATCACAGGTGGCCTGAACTTTTGACTTTGTCTCAGACCTGTGCGGCCAGATAGCCATGGTTGGCACTTAATGCTTTTAGGTGCTATATTGCAGTTTATTCTTTAAAAATTAATAACTCCAGTTCTTTGTAGTTTTGGTCTCGTAAGCTCTATTTTCCTAACCTGGTGTTGGATCTTTTACTGTTTGAAGTGTTGCACAAATACTTTGCAAATTGCCTCTAAGTTAAGTCTGACTGCTCTATGTCAAGCTACCAGGGGGTTGAGCACAGGTTTATTTGGCGGTTGCTTGTGCCTTACCCTGACTAGGATGGTGGTTGCTGCTGGACTAGGGCTCACACCCGAGTCAACCAGTAACCTAATTTCAAACAGTTGAGTAGGCGGAAGCCTACTGTTTGCAGGGCTCTGTGTCATACAGGTTAATCCCCAGGACTATGGGGTACAGGAAACTGACCAACTGATAGAGCATGGGTACTCGCAAACATTTGCCCAGGGGCCACAAAGTACGGTCTGTGGTGTGACCGAGGCCCCCACTGATGCCAGCATGGTGGCAGTAGGGAGTCTGGGTGGGTCAGGGATTGCTAAGGAGGTCTAAAAAAATTTAAAATAAATGTGCAAGCATTTACTTGCAGGTTAATAAATGCTTTCCCGTATTTACAGCTCGTGCTGCTGTTCACCAGGGAGGCCGCATGTAAAGGTCAAGAGGGACGCAAGCGGCCCCTGGGCCTTACTTTGAGTACCACAGTGATAGAGGATGCTATCGCTGGAAGGTGCACTCGTTCATCAATTATAGTACATTCTCTGCAGTCCACCCTGGAGTGGCACAGGAGCAACCCACAGCAAGCGGCATAATATATGTTTGGCGGATTGCTCCAGGAAGCAGAAGGACGCAACCATAGGAAATGGCACTATGCGACCATCCATTGTAATCGCACTGAGGGGTCCACCATAGAGCAGTAGAAGAGCAAGCTTTAAACAACTACCCACAGTATATGGTTAAGGACTCAGGGCGGGGTCATCCAAAGCAATGGTGGCCCCACCTGCAGAATGTGTTGAGGGCCCCCTGAACCTTCCTGAAGTCCGAGATATTCACAGGATTTAGCTTGAGTGGGGGCGGGGTGAAAGTTACGCACCCTGACTCTGCCCAGAACCGGAGGTGAACACAGGGCACGGTTCATAGTGTCGGGCGCGTGCAATGCATAACACTCAGTCCAACCATGAAGCGGCACGAGCTTAGGAAATAGTCAAGACCTCTACCTGTGGGCTGTCGTAAATAGTGCTGCACGGCCTGAAATTAGTGGTGCAGCAGTGCTACAGACCCACGCCATGTGATAGTAGCTGATAATCATGACAGTGGGACTTGGCTCAACGCAAGAAACATTTTGAAAGCTGCAGCTGCCACCGGCCGCCCTCCTGACTAGAGGCCACTTAGGGCTCGATAGTGTTTAGCGTCTTTCCTCTCCTCCCTACCATAAAACCTCACCCATCGTCTCTCATCTTCGTCTCCCCGGCAGCTCGCGGAAGTCTAATTAGTGATTCTGAGGGAATGCCAAGCTGTGTGAGGCCGACGAGTAACATCAGTAAACAACCGAGCGTCGAAAATGAAAACATCTGAAATATTAAATGCCGCGGGAGCGCTGGGACTCTGGCTCCAGCGTGGCCCACAAATCATCACATTCCCGTCCGCGGCAGAGCAGTAACTATCCGGGAGCGGTGACTGTCCGGGGCCGGGGCCCTTTAATAATTTATGTCTGCCTGTCTGCCCGGGCAGTCACCGCGGCCCAGAGTCTGCAATCTGCAAGCTGTTCAGACGTGATTCATGGCTGTCTCTGGCTGGCCGCTCTCCCACCCCCTCTGTGTCCCTTTTCTCCCGCGCCTGTCCACATTTTAAAGCAACCGAGGGATTGTTGGTGCACAAAGGCGATTAAAATGCCATGTAGGTCAAATTATGAGGTAAAGGCACTGAGGGACCGAAGGTTTTTGAGCCTAGCATGTCTCTCCACCACCCCCCAACGGAAGAAATAATTCATTACATGTTTTGGGGAACTTGCAGAAATCAGACTTGCTGTAGTGTAAGCCACCTTTATTCCTGGTATTCCACCCAGAGAAAACATAAGATGATTGACGGAGTGCTGAACATTTTCAAGCACTCACCCCAGTCAAGAGATGTGGGTTAATCCACCATTCTTTTGCTCACTATGCCACCCCAGTTTGGACCCAGCCATGTGCAAATCAGTCTTCGCCCTGTTCCTCATGGGAACAGTCCAGCCCGATCTGCCAGGAATAGTGTGCCGCTGGACTGGTAATTTGCTGCTTCTGTCATTGCATCCAGATATATAATAGAACAAGTAAAATTACACCTACAACAAGCCAGGGCTATTGGCTTTGCCAGTGGTTGTAAGTTGAATAAGATGAATAAGCAACAACTATGGCTTAGTTGCATAGAATATTGAAAATGCTTCAGTTCTGAAATAAGGCTGTGAAAGAACTATAAGGAGTCTCTTTGAAGTTACATCAAAGGCAGTGAAGGGTGGTACTGTTGCAGAGTTAAGATTGTTTTTTTCCATCTTGAGGGTGAGGGCAAAAATGGAGAGCCCGATAAGGACTCGCCTCAACACCTGCTTTTTAGAAGTGCCGGTGCTGAGCACTGGCAGAACCTGGCCCACTTAAAGCCTGGTTCCACCTGAATTCATCATTCCAATGAGCCCAGTAACATCCGGTATTGCACTCATTGGAACTAACTGATCACTAATAATGAGGTCATAAATTTATATTTAAAGTGGGCAGAGGTCTGGTTTGCCCCTAAGAGTCATAAAAAAAAAGCACCATTTGAATAATTGTCAAGTCAGGCGTCAGAGAGAAAGATGATATATAACTTCATGATACCACTAAAAAAAAAAAGTTTTTTCTGTTTTAGCAAATTTTAATCTAATAACAACGCTGAGTGACTTTCATTAAAATGAATACCTACTTACAAACTTCTAAAATTCTAAGAACGAGCTGTGTTTCTGTGATTTGTTGTTACAAAAATTAAAATAAAAGTTAAAAAAAAACCTCTAAGAACAGTTCCATCCCCTGAATATGCCGAGTAAGCAAAGAAAAAGTTTCAATTTGTGGTGTGCCCTACGTAAATAGTCAATTTCTGTATTAGCATGGAGCAAAATTTGTCTATCAAACCATATCAGTTGAGGGGCATATTTATTTTTTAAAAAAAAGGGGCACAGGGCAGGCAGCAAGTCTCTTTGCTGTGCTGTCCAGCGTCACTAGGAAAGGGCAATAATGGGATTTATTTATCCAATATGGCGCATTCCTGTCCTTTCACCTTTCACTGCCGTTTTGGCAGTCTAGCGCCAACTCAGGCACCCTTGCACAATGGTGCAAGCGTGGCTCCGTTGCATGCAGGATAGTTTTTGTGCAGGAAGAACCATCCTTCTGCACAAAAACAATCCTGAGAGGCTTTTTCCTCTTTCTGTATGAGCTGCAGAATGAGGAGATATAAAGATATTTCTCTTCGTTACTCCTCACCTGGGGAGGTGAACGATTTTGGGGCATTCAGATGCTCACCCACCCACTCAGACACTCATGCACTCACTCAGACACAATCTCAGACTCTCACACACTTACTAACAGATCCCCTCAGACTCACACACCCACTCACAGACCCACTCAGAGACTCATGCACCCACTCACAGAGCGACTCAGAGACTCACGCACCCACTCACAGACCCACTCAGAGACTCATGCACCCACTCACAGACCCACTCAGAGACTCATGCACTCACTCACAGACCCACTCAGAGACTCATGCACTCACTCACAGACTCACTCAAAGACTTGTGCACTCACTGAGCCACTAGAGACTCATTTACTCACTCACAGACCCACTTAAAGGTTCACACACTCACATACTTGTGCACTCGCTCACGGACCAACTCAGAGACTCATGTACTCACTCATGACCCACTCACACAGTCACTCACAGACTCACTTAGAGACTCATGCACAGACAAACAGACCCACTCAGACACTCATGCACCCACTCACAGACTGACTCACACCCTTATGGAGGCACTCGCAAATCCACACAGACACTCACTTAGACACTCACGCAGACATTCACGCACTGACTCAGCCACTCAGACACTTATGCACCTACTGACAGACACACTCAGAGACTCACACACCCAATCATAGACCCACTCAGACACTCACTCAGACTCTCACTCAGACACTCATGCACCCACTCAGACACCCAGTCAGAGACTCATACACCCACTCACAGACCCACTCAGACACTCATGCACAGGCTGACACACACACTCATGCAGGCATTCACAACCCCCCAGACACTCTCACACCTACTCACAGGCCCACTGAGACACTCACTCAGACACTCATGTACCCATTCAGACACCCACTCAGAGATTCACACACCCAGTGAGACAATTATGCAGCCACTCCCAGGCCCACTCAGACACTTACACACCCTCTCACACACCCATTAAGACACTTACACACTCACTCACCCACTCAGTCTCAAAGGTTACAGTTAGAAAATAAAGTTAAAAACCTTTGAAATTCAATTAAAAAACCAAAGGTTAAAGGGACATTATAGTTAGGAAAAAGAATTTAAAAAACGTAGAAATTCACAGAAAAAAACAAAGGTTACAGGGACCTTATAGTTAGGAAATAGAATTTAAAAAACCTTAGAAATTCACTGAAAAAACCAAAGGTTACAGGGGCATTATAGTTAGGCTCAGATTGCACTCATACAAAACCATAGAAATTCAGCACTTATATACCTGAGCTAACTATAACTTAGGGCCCCGCAATGCACTATTTATGACCTCACATATTACATCACTCATGACTCACTCACTGACTGAATCACACCCACTCCCTCACCCATACAGCCACTCACACACCCATACGGCCACTCACACCCACTCACACACCTGTGCACCCACACGCACAGCCACTAACTCACCCATACAGCCACTCACACACCTGCTCACTCTCAATACAGCTAATCACACACCCACTAACACATCCATACACCTGCTCACACATCCATAAAGAATAGTAATTTAACATATGCTGTACCTTAGTATATATCTTTAAGTCTCAGAAACGTTTTCGAAACACACTTTCAGGATGATGCCATCAGTGATGTCATCAGTGATGTCATTTGAGATGTCATCAGTGATGAAACTGACCATGTCATGAGTGCTGCAATATGTGAGGTCATAAGCAGTGCATTGTAGGGGCATAAGCTATAGTTAGCTAAAATAACTATAACTGCTGAATTTCACTGTTTTTGCACAAGTGAAATCTGAGCCTAACTATAATGTCCCTGTAACCTTTGGTTCTTTCAGTAAATTTCTAAGGTTTCTTAAATTCTATTATCTATCTATCTATCTAGCTATCTATCTATCTATCTATCTATCTATCTATCTATCTATCTATCTATCTATCTATACACACACACTCTCTGGACCCATTGCTGCATAATTAACCATAAGAGATCTGCCAACATTAAACTTACATCTAGGGAGGTATTCCAAAACTACTCTTGAAACTCGTCATGGGTGCAACCACAATTACTTGAAATCATAACCATCACCTAATTGAAATTAATCACTCTAACCCCAGACCTACCAGTGACCATCCCTGAAAACAATTTGTTTGCTATTGCAGAAGGATAACTGAATACTGTAATAGTGTGCAAACAAGTGTCAAGGCAATAGCCACAGCTAAGCAGTTGTCCCCTTACCAGCATGCTGGCAAAGCTCAACCTGCACCTCTTAACATGCAGGAGAGCACACCATGACCAGATAAAAGGGTCATTTAAAACAGAGGAAGGCATTTATGAAACAAATCTCAATATGATTTTCAACTACTGGTAAGCAAAGCAATCCACCCTAAGCTTCAAATCTGTCAAACTGAAAATTAAGAAGGACACAGAAAATACCTATTGAATGCTCAAAGAAGCAAACCCTTGAAAACAGATCTGTCTTTTTTGTACCTGCAAACTGCGCCCAGCAGACTCCTGAGCTAAATACCAACTTCATCAACTGTGGCAGGGCACCACCATTACAGCTTAGAAAAGCCCGGCACTGATGGACGCACTATCCTCGAGGACTCCAAAAGCATCAGTACCATGGAGGGTTCTTGGAAGAAAGCAGAAACATTAAAAAAAAATCACACAGAGCAGCAAAGTTCCAACACCAAATGGGACATAGATCCCATGATAGAATCTGGAAAGGTCCACTGAACACAGCACTTTAACACCAAGTGAATCACCACATAATGGTAATCCTGCCCTCCTCACTCATCAATTAGATTGCACAGAAGCAAAGAAAATTCACCATCACTGCCAACACCACCACCACTTAAGATGGTACCACTGAACACAATTAAATAACCAGTGAGCGACTGCATCCTTGACACCCCCAAACACCAGCGAGGTGCAGTTTACTAAGATGTCAGATTTCACCAAGCAAAATGTAATCCTGTCTTTTGTTGTACAGCTACATTTAAAGCTATCACTTTGCAAAAACCAAAGAGCTTTCCGTAAAGCCACATGAGTCGGCTACTCCAACATATTCTGTGTCCAATCACAACACGGCAGGAAAGATGCACCACTTAAGGTGAAGTAGGAAAATGAGATTTGATGTCTATTAACTTTCTTTAATTTGCTAAAGAGGTTTTGTAAATTCTTCATAATGCTGTCTGTTAAGGCACCTCAAGACATCTAGGGAAATGAACAAGTGTGTACTGCTGCGATAGAATTGATTCAGCATAAAGGAATGGAGTTAGCGATCATAACAGGTGCCTTGCACTTTTAGGAATGTAATCTTGGTGTTGGGAGTTCTACCGTAAATCCTTTGGTCTTTACTGGGCAGTTTTAAACAGCCACGTTTAGATAAATAAATATCAGACTGATTATGGAAGCATCAGAAGGCTTTCACTTTAAATGTACTCTCAGATGGGGGCGTAGTCAGCAGGGAAATGAAGGCATGCGGTCACTCTGCTCCGCTGCATCCCAGTTTTCAAAGCCATGCATAACTGCCTGTCACCAGGGGTGCAACTAGACCCGAACTTCGGGGGGTGGGGGAGGGGGACTAAGACTCCCAGCCAAGGCTGGCTCGAGTTCTGGTGGCGGCCATTACAACAGTCGCTTTTAGCGCTCTCCTCCCCCATACCCTTCTCCATGAATTCCCTCACTACCACTCTCCAACAGTGCACCTCATCTTCCATTAGCCTCTCTCTAACATACATATCATTTTTAGGTCGAGCATTCGAGACCTCTTGTATATACTTTAGTATATACTTATTATATACTTATATGTGTATGTACTTTGTGGGGTCTGGAGATCAGCCCTAGGACTTGTCTGCTTCCGCTTAGGGACTTTTTTCTGTTCAACTGCCTCTATTTAACTGTCTTGTTTATAGTGCTACTCATAGTTCACCCACACTCAGTTCTGTGATCTGCATGGTACATGTTCTTTGCAGCAGGCACAGTAACCCTCCATGCTACTTTACGATGAGCCAAAATTGTAACTAGGCAAAATTCTGAACCCTCACTAGTAGGAACATTAATCACCAGAGTTATCTTGATATTTTTATTGTTGCCTGAAAACTACCTGATGCACAACGAAGTTCATGTGCTTTTAAACCAAAAATTATTTTTAAACACAGCGCCCCCACCAAAGTCAATGCCATATGTGGCTGCACCAGTCACACCGCCCTAAAGCCAGTCCTGCTCCCAGGAATAGGGCAGGACAAGCATTTCCAGAAATGGGGTGGGAGCTAACCTCATACCCATTATATGAGGTCAAATATCTATTTAAGTGGTGGGATGTGATACTTCCCCCAAATTCCATCAAGCAAAACAAGTTAATAGATTTAAGGGAGAGTAGAGTTCTCCCCTGCTTCTTTTTTGAAACTTTTGGGATCAAATTTGCTAAAACGCCACAGACCTTTACGGGCATTGAAGTAGAACTGGCAAAACAAGTGGCCCTCAGAGAGGTGGAGAGAATGTGATCCATAGAATCACCCCTCGACAAGAGAAAATAAGCCTGTCAGGCGGAGGGGCCCTAAATTAGCTCCAAAGGTAGTATCTCTCATACCTAAAGGGCAGAGCATGCCTAGAAGGGTTTTGGAGTGACCATTAAAAGGGTAATAAGTGGGAAAGGGCCTCAAGCCAAAGATCCTGAAAGAAGATGGCCATAAGCAGACACTGACCAATGATTCGTTTGTTTCAGTGGTCTGAAATGTTGTTTGATTATGTTGAAGTTCGAAGGTGGGGAGGGAGTGGATATATTTGGTTGCATAGAGTCTTGCAGAGAGTGGGTCCACAGCCACAGGATGACAATAGACCAGGATGGTACCTTAAGGCTCAATATCGGGGGGAACCCAATAAAGAGATAAATATGTTACATATAAATGATTAAGGTTGTTAGCCTCAACGTAAAGGCTCTCAACTCTCTGCCCTAGAAAGTGATGATTCAAAACTGTCTTTAAAACATGGGAGCTGACATCTGTCTTCTCCAATAGACACATCCCTTATCAAAACACACTCATAGATTGAAGTCTTGCTTATTCCCCAGACAGTTCTTTGTATCATAGCAAACGAAAAGAGCGAGAGTAGTGACTCTCTGCAGCAGAACCTATTGAGGGAAAGTGATTGAGACTGTCACTAATAAAAGCGGTAGGGCTCTGGGGTTGGTGCTCATGATAGGCTCAAAACATCATACCACATTAAACATATATGGGCCGATCGGCAAAGGGCCTCTGCACTCGTGGCATGGGCCCCTCACTAGTGGCAGATCCCCTGCAATGACTAACTGCAGTTCGGAGGTCTCGCCACGAGTGATGGCCTCTCGCTACGATTGCGAGCCCTCTGCCACAACTGCAGAGGCTTTTTGTGAATCGGCCCATATGCTTCAAACACATAACAGGAAACCTTCCTAAAAACATTTATTTCCACAGTGCAGAAATATGTTCAAGGTGACCTGTTGATCGGAGAGGGTTTAAATATTGTGGTGGACAATGTGAACAATAGGGCACCCCTAAGATATGACACTGTAGGCTTGGTCCCCTCCCTCTTTAAGGGCCGGCTCAATGACACATGGCTGAGAGATGGGTGGAGGCCACCCACAATGAAGACAAAATATATATTCCACTCAGCAGCGCATAAATCACATGCTGATTTGGGAGACTGACTGATGGGGACACTGGACAAAGTAGAAATAGGCCAGAATGACTTTTCTGATCATACACCCATCATGTTGACACTCAACACACACGTCAGCCCCCACAAACAAGCAACCAGGAGACTTAACAAATACATAACACATGATGCAGTCAACAGGGTAGAGGTAGGTGAGCCGGTTGCAGGATTTCTTCAAAACCACATGCCGGAGGTGCCATCTTCCACATAATGATAGCCCTTCAAGGCTTACATGAGGTATATTTTATTACTAGAGCAGCCAGATATAAAAAAGACAGATCTAAAAAAAAGCGGGAAATGGAATCCTTGCTGGCACAGGCAGATGAACGACATAAACAATCACTATAATCAGAATTGGTGCAAGGTCTCAACTGAAGGCCTTAGACTGGGTTAAAGCAGGATATGCTTTACTCTGCAGCAAACTGCAATATTATTCTGCTGCTAAGAAAGTGAGACTAACATTGTCATCTTCCCAAAAAAAGGGAAGGATCCTATGCTGTGTGGTTCAAACCGCCCAATCTCATTAATTAAGGCCAACTCGGATGTCCTCTTTCCCCTCAGCTGTTCGCCTTATACATCGAGCCTTTTATTCAATCTCTCAAATTGACCGAAGATATCCAGCTCTTGAGAATACTTTGGTTTGAGGTTAAGGTTCTAGCCTATGCGGACAATATGGCAGTTTTAACTCCTACCCCAGTTAGAGCCTTACGGGCAGTTGAGAAGGTCACCCACTATCGGTGTGCATGGTGGAAATTATGTAAAATAATTATGGGAAGTTATATCAGCAAGCGGTCAGTGTTTTTACAAAGTGGAATTGTTTTCATCTGGGCTTGATAAGCCAGTGTAACCTTATCAAAATGATCGTCATCCCGAGATACTTGTATCTCTTCCATTGCATTCCTCTTTTTCTGCCTGTGGCATTCTTTGACAGGATAGAGTGTCCATGGCAAAGTTTATTTAGTGCTATAAGAAGCCTCGCTGTAAGATAGAGTTTCTTCAGCAGCCCAAGGAGTATGGTTGTTTTTCTCTAGAGGTCCTGTGGTTTTATTGTCTTGCTTAATTTTTCTCTTGACTCCATTTGGTTCTGGGCTGGGGAACGTGGGAGCAGGGGCATTCGTTTTACAACTTCCAGCCATTAGGGAATTTGATTGCTCCAGGTGTTGATATAGTGGACATAGTGTATTTTAAATTAACTCATGTTAATACCTTAAAGTTCTTTCATCTCATATGGGGCTCCCTCAAGCAAATCTTCCCGGCAACTACTTTGTTTAATCAACTTACATATTTAGGGTATAACCCAAATTTACCCTTGTGTGCCCATGGGTGTCTTTTGGAAAACTGGGAGAAGGCCATACTCTTGATTATGGGTGAACTGTTTGAGGGGGTGTTAGATTTGGGGGTCTCTAGTTGGCATAGGTAGGTACCTGTGACAAATGGGGACCCTTGCGTCTAGTCAGGGTGAGGGGCTGCACTCCTAAAATAACCCCTGCTCACCCCCTTGGTAGCTTGGCACGAGCAGGCAGGCTTATCTCAGAGGCAGTGTGTAAAGCATTTGTGAACACATACAGTAATACAGTGACAACACTACAGATGGACACCACACAGGTTGTATTATAAAAATAGTATTTTTATATAGACTTAACACAAGACCAAACGACAAAAATCCACAATACTGTACTCAAAAATAGACTTTAGAATGTTATAAAATAGTTCAGTTCTCTCAAGTTGTAGATGCGACACTTTACTCTCAATGTACCTTGAATGCGTAACGCAAAGAAAACAAAAGGGTCGCAGGGAAGGTGATGCGTTGGTTCCTTACACTCAGGGAGTGGATGCGTCGGTTCCTTACTGCTGCGCAGGAGTTGATGCTCGCTTCCTTACTGTGTGGGAAGTTGATGCGTCGGCTTCTTACTGCTCTCCGGTGCGATGCGACAGATGGCACCTCGATGCGATACTCTTCTCCGGTGCGATGCGATAAAAATGGCGTCTTGGCTGCGATGCGACAACGTTGGTGCGATGCGTGCACGCCCGACGGCCGTGCGGCGACTCGATGATCTTTGGAGCCGCGACAGGCCCTGCGACGCGCTTCTCCGGTGATGCGACGATGTCCTCTGTGGCAGCGTCCCGCTTCTCCGGCGATGCGCCGCGCTTCGGCGATGCGATGATGACAGCGGCAGCGGCGTCTCGCTTCCTCGGCGATGCGATGACAGCGACTGCAGCGGCGACACGCTTCTTGTTGTTGCGTCGCGCTTCCAGCTCCCAGCGACACGCAGTCTCTCAGAAGGCCCAGCACAACAGCAGGCACTTCAATTCCCAGCAAGGGAATTCAGGGGGAGCTGGTTGGTGAAGTCTTGTATCCCTGAGACTTCAGGCAGGAGGCAAGCTCTAGTTCAAGCCCTTGGAGATTCTTCTTCAAGTTGATAGAAAGCACACTCAGTCCTTTTCTCCTTTCTTTGGCAATGAAGCAACCACTGCAGGCCAACCCCCAAACACACAGCACAGGGTAGTCTCCTCCTTCAGCTTCCTGGTTCTTCTCCTCAGCAAAGGTTCGTCTTGATTCCCAGAAGTGATCTAAAGTTCTTGGGTCTGGGTCCCAATATTTATACTACTTTTCTCTTTGTTCTCTGAAGGCAGAGTGGCCTCTGCCTAGTCCAAAACCAGTTCTGGTCAGTCCTGGAGCACTTTGTTGACAGGACTCCTTCTTTCCTTTCACAGTGTAGGCCAGGGACATCAGACACACCACAGGAGGTGGAGCCAGCATTGTGGAGGAAAGGCACAGCCCTATTCAGGTCCCAGGTGCAACTCCTCCCTCCTATCTGCATGCAGATCTCTCTATTCAGCCCTGTGCTGACTCACCCTGTCTCCTGGAATCCCCCAGCCCCTGTCACTCAAACTCCAGACAAGGAATACACAACCTAGCAGAGGCAGGCTTGGATAGTTAGGCAAGAAAATACCTACTTTCTAAAAGTGGTATTTTCAAACACAGAATGTTAAAACCAACTTCACTAAAAGATGTATTTTATCATTCTGAGTTCAGGCGTACTACACTCGAATTTCTACCTGGTTCCCTGAGTCAGTTAGGATTATAAAATGTAATAATCTAACTGCCCATTCTGGCCTATGGGGAGCAGGTAGCCTTGCAATAGTGAAAAACGAAAATGGCTGTAATTCACTATTAGGACATGCCACACACACCAGGGCATGTCCTACCTTTTACCTACAATGCACCCTGCCCTTGGGCCTACCTTAGGGGTGACTAATATGTATAAAAGGGAAGGTTCAGGGACTGGCAAGTGGGTGCACTTGCCCAGTCAACATGGCAGTACCAGACTGCCCACAGGCTCTGCAATGGCAGGCCTTAGACACACTTTACAAGCTGCTCCGGTGGGTGGCACAACCAGTGCTGCAAGCCCACCAGCAGCATTTGATTTACAAGCCCTGGGCACACGCAGTGCACTGTACTAGGGTCTGACAGTAAGCCAAACAAGCCAATCATGGAGTCACTAATCGATACATCAATTTACCATAGGGAGCACTTGCACTGTGGCACTGAACAGCAGTGGCACAGTGCCCAAAAGCATCTAAAACCAGCAAAAACATAAGAGGCAACAGCAAAAAAATGGAAGGGAGACCCACGCCAATGGTGCCAGGTCTAACACGGGGAAGTCCTCGTCTCTTTTGAGAATTTGTAGCAGCAGTTTTCTCTTCCTCATACCGGCTTTTATAGATATTTGCAAGTACGACATTTTATTTCTAGTCTTAATAAAGGCAAGATCAGCTGCTCTGACAACCGCCTCCTAGAGTTCGTTATGAAAGCCCCAGCGAAAAGAAACATCGGTCTGGTTTATTAGGTAATCTATTTCTTTTCTCGCACTAATGAGGTCGATCCCTTTCAGCTGCGGGCAGCAAAATGGAGCAAACTTCTGAAATGCGAGTTAACGGTCGGGGACATGTGGTTTAATAATCTTCTGGCGCAAACAGTCTTGAATGTGTCACGCATTAAGGTGCATCATATTGAATGCATAAATGATTATTACGGCACTCCTTACCGCCTTTAGGTTATGAAGCTTTAAGCTGATGATTGCTGGTTCCGCTGTGGGCTTGAGTGGGCCAATGGGGTTCATGTCTTTGCTTCTTGACCTACCCTTCATTTATTCTGGACTTTTGTTTTTGGGAAAAATTTACAGTATTTTGAATTTATTGGTAGTATGGGACTCTAAGCTGTTCATATTGGGGCATTCGTCAGCCATCCCTCAACACTTGGCTGGCTTATATTTCTTCTCTATTTCTTTGGCTAGACTAGTTTTGGCTCACTCTTGGCTTTCGAGTGGTGCCCTGGATCTCTGTATTTGGAAGTGGGAATTTCTGAATTTCTGTGAGCTGGAGATGACATTGCTAGAGAATGATGCATGGAGCTGGATGTTTAGTCAGATATAGGATCCGGTTAGGCTCTGGATAGGCGAATGGGTGAAATGGGGACGATGGAACAGTGCTTTACCCTGAATCTACTTATTGGTAAATATACACGCTGGCCAAGGAAGAACATATCCATCTATGCTTTGCAGACCTGAGTTCTGCTTTCAATTGCGTAAACCATGCTAAACTGTGGGAAACAATGACTGATATGGGAGCCCCAGTTGACCTTGTTTCATTCTTGTCAAAAAGATCCATCGGGTGAGGGAAACTAAGCTGACTGAAGTCTAAAGCTTCTCCTATGTAGGCATTCTATTCCCCTATAATAGTAATTGGAGCCCTCATATAGACCAGGCAAGATTTAAATTAATACGAAACTATGGAGGCCATTATCAGATTCTGTAATAAGATAGGTAGCAGACCTATAGGTGATATGCTTAAACTATATGGCAGCAAAGGCCTATCAGTAGCAACCTATGGCTCTGTAGTGTGGGGCAATGCTAACGCTAATACATTACAAAATTGTGAAAAATCCTTTTTTTGCAGCATGCTGGCTGTACCAAGGTCTACCTCTCTATATCTCCTACACAAGGAATTGTATGCACCATATGTCGCTGATTTAATACAAGCCAGAGCTCTATGTTCATGGCATAACATCTGGTGCAAGGAGAGAACAAAGTTTACTAGGGATATAATTGAGGACTGTTTAGCATTGGAACATTTCAATAAAATCCCATGGCTAGCGTATATGGATAAGCTACTGAATGAAATTGATAAAGATCTATCAGTGACAAAACCTGTTGGAATACTGCAATACGGTAAAAATGAAATCGGAAAGATTTATATGGAGAAACAAAGTCAAGATAGAGCCAGTTTAGAAGAGAAAAAACTATGTGTGTCAAGATACATGACTAGCATAACGTTGTCTTGTCTAACCGAATACCTAGTCAAAGTCACTAATACCCAAGATAGATTTTACTTCACTAGGCTACGACTGGGCACAATTCATGAACTGGTGACATTCCCAAAACACGAAAAATGGCAGAAAATAATCCACAGATGCCCATGTGATGGGAAAACCACTCAGTCCATAATGCACTTTATGCTGTTTTGGAAGTTTTATCAAGATATCACGCGAACATTTTTACGACCAACTTTTATATCAAAGAAACTCTTCTTTTATAAGGATGCCATGAATTTCATATGCACCCTTGATAACGAATTAGCATGTCGAGCTGCTGCAGGATATATAACCTGACTATTAAAAGAAGGAAATCACTTGTACTTCTGGATAATCTAGTCAATGAAGATGACTGAATGATGATCTTAGGTTGATTATATTTTTAATTATGAGAAAGTAAGATGATTTTTAATGATGGAGTTTTAATAACCTATGGAATTAGTTTTTAAGCTCTAATGTATGGTATCATGGAAGGAAAAAAAACCTTCTTATTGTATGACGTTTTTATTCTATGTACTTTTATGGATCGATAAAAAGATCTAGAATAAAGTTCTTTTTATTTGGATAGGCGAAACACTTGCTGGCCACAACATGGGTGTTAAGCTTCTACCTACTTCCACAATGCTTCCCTTTCTTTGTCTAATTTATAGATTGATCACCTTGTTACCTTTCTTTATATGTATTGCATTTTTGTATTTAACCTGTTTTGCTCCCCAGTCCGGATTATATCTTTCAATAATAAAGACACAAAAAAAGAAAGTGGGAATATTACTCTCAGTGCAACTACGGGCCAAACTTCACCTAGAAATAGTCCATAAGATAACAACTTCAGAGGAGACATCAGTCCAAGAGGATGAATTCATAGCAGATGCTTTCTCTGACTTGTACCAGCACCTATACTTCAAAAAGCAAGTGGAACCAAGCTGAGGTCTCCCAATACCTGCAACACCATGTCAGATGGCTCATCCCTCAAGCTTGGTAACAATCATTGGATGACACTATATCTGCAGAGGAAGTAATAACAGCCATAGTAAAACTTACATTTGGAAAAGCTCTGAAGCCAGAAGGGGTAAAATAGTAATTTTTACAAGATCTACTCCTCTAAACTAGCACCAATACTAGTGTGCCTCTTTAATGACAGAGCGATACCAAAGGGGATGATGGACGGAGCGCTTGAGCAAATCAAACACTCACCCCCAGTCAACTGATCTGGGTTTAATCCATCATCATTCTTTAGCTCACTCCACCACCCCAGTTCAGACATGGCCATATGCAAATCAGTCTGACCCTGTGCCTCATGGGTACAGTCCAGCCCGAACTGCCAAGCCATGTCTTCCCTGGACCGGAAACAAGCATCCTGTAGGAAGGTGGAATCTGACTATATGGTTGCCCCCACTTTTTTTATGGTGTTTTGCTGGTTTATGACTTAGTTGGACTGGGATCCTGCTATTCAGGGCCCCAGTCTATCTGCTTTCTCTGTAAAAAGGTTTCCATGTGCCTTAGGCACATCACTGATTGGGATCTGGAGTGCCCTTATAAGTCCCTAGTATATGGTATACTATGTACCAAGGGCATAGGTACCTCAGAGGCCTGCCAGGGGCTGCAGCATGTATTATGCCACCCCTGGAAGGCCATCCAAACTGACACCACAGGTCTGCTACTGCAGCCTGGGTAAGGTGGTGCAAGCACCCCTTACTGTGATATAGGTTACCTATATCACTAAATACATACACACATATAAACCTATAAGTCACTCCTAAGGCAGGCCTTATCAATCCTAAAGGCAGAGTGCATGGGCAGGGGCCCTGCTCATGCAGAGGGTGCCCCTGCATGAGCAGGGCCCCTCTGCAGCATTCGGAGACCATCTCTGATGCTGTTTGTAGTGCAGCCTGACCATATACTCTTAAGCGCATTATATCCTCGCGGTAAAATGCTAACTTGGGAATGGCTGCACCTAAACATGTTGTGTTTGGTGTCAAACATCTTGGAATACTACCCCCCCGCCAATCCTGGCGGCGGGGGTAGCATTCCACCCTTCTAGAGGGAAAGACATGTTAACTCTGGCTTACCCGGTAACTTCTTTCTGAAGCCCTGGCATCACAAAATGGATGCTGCTGCCACAGACACAAGTCTGGCCTCCTGCTGCTGGACGAAACTCTGGCAGGGGAGGCCTGGACAATAGGTTTCCTGTTGCAGGGAGGTGTGACCACCTCCCCAGACAGGATAATGTGTATTGGGGCTGGGCTGGAGCACTTTCGGGTGCTTTGAAGTCCTGCACTGGGGGCACATTTGGTGTCCCTGTGCATACCCCAGTTCAAACCGGATCAGGGGCTTGCAGCCCCTGCTTTGGCGCGAACTGGACAAAGGGAAAGGGGTGTAGCCACCCCTCTGCCCTGACCCACCCATAGGTGGGGCCACAGAGTAGTCCAACCCCTATCTTTAGTATAAAGGTAGGAACCCAGTCCTTAGGACTTTAGATTATCCCTGGACGAAACTCTGAAACAGAATCCTGGACCTTCGACGCTCTACTAAAGACTAGAGGACTGAAGAATCTCCCTTGGGGTCAAGGAGTGACTCCCCTGCTTGGCAGGCACCAAAGAAGCATTTGTCCAGTTCGCATTTCTGAAGCTCCTGTCGGACGCCAAAGTCATCGCATCACCAGAGGTGGATTCTCAGACTTCCCCGAGGCTATCCTGAGTCCCCAGCAAAGCTGAGGCCCGTGGCTATCGTGGGTGACTTGAGACCGTGACCCCTGGACACCGAGCACATATGCAAGTGCATCCTCTTCTGGGTCTCCCAAGAAGTCGTGCTTTGGGCTCCGAGTAGCCCTAGCCTCCAGCACCACCTGCACCGAAGATCACTGGCCCCCACTCCACGAGTGTCCGGTAAGCCAGATCCACATGCGGCGTCACGAGGCTCCTTCGCGGTCGCTAGCCCGTTGGCTAGTAGCCCTTAACGAAGGTCAATCTTTTTCTTACTTGGCATCCTGGTTGCTCCAGGCCTGCCCTCACTTACCCTCGCTGGGTGAGTTCCACAGACCTTGCTGGTCTGCACCATCGACGATCTACATCTTCACCGAGACTTGCCGTTGCCAAAGCTTGTTGGGTCCAATCCGGTCGCCGACACCTCAGCACTTGACAGACATCGTGTACCAGCCCGAATCCTGCTCCTGGTCGCCGACAACGCCTCCTGGACCTCGTGGCTGAAGAGTCAAGACGACCGTCAACGCACCTGAAGCACTCAACATCGGTGGGCATCTGTCCATCGCCTTCCTGGTCACTGGCTAGTGACCCAGACTCTGTCCCCTCTGCTTTCAGGTTCTTCAGAACTCCGATCCACTCTTGGATCCACCCGGACACTTTTCTCTTGGCCGCCAGCAGCACTTTGCAGCAGATCGCCATTCGAATCGACGACGAAACCCGACCCCAAAGGCACCTATGCACCCGGCTTCCCTGGGTGAGGTAACACGAGTACTCCGGTGCTCCCGTGGGTAGAGACTCTTCAAAGTCCTAGATCTCAAAGGGTTTTGTCCTAGTCCTCTTTTAAGTGTCCCTTTTCTCCAATTTCCCGATCCCGACTTTCTCCATAGAAGTCAACGGCGTATCGCGGTTGTGTATTTACACTGCACGCGTCTCCCGTAGGTCCCCTGTGTCACTACCTTGGGTGGTTCGTTGTGGTCCAAGCACTTCTAGAGGCTCTAGGCCTAGTGTCTAGTTCAGTCGTGGTTCGCATACCACTTTATTGGTATATGGTTTGGTACGCCCCTAGGGCCCAAACGTGTATTTGTGCTATTACTGTGATTTAATAACTTATAACTTATGTACTTCAAACTCTAGCCTCATAAAGAGACTAGAGGGGTGTGTTTAGCAATAAATACATATATTTTGAATATATACCTGGTGTGGTGCTCTTTCATTTGGTCACTCAAGAGATTATAGACTGGTAAAACAAGCTGCTTTACATTCCTTCAAGACTTAGCCTGAAGGCTGCTCTCCATAGCTACCACTAGGATAGCTTTCAATAAGGTTGTCTTTAACCTATCTCCAATAAGGGGTTGTTTGGACTGGTGCAAGGTGCCCACTATAATTAGTGGACAGCATATACCAGGCCAACTTCTCACATTGGTGTGCAGCGTGTGGGATTCCAGCTTGCTATTGTTTTACCAGATAATCTCAATTGAATTGATCAACTGAAAACCACTAAAGGTACCTAAGGTACATATAATTTAAGCTTAGAATACAGTAAGTTCTACTGAACTTAGAGTTGTGTGTTAAGGGATAGCACAACCCTTTCTACAACTCAAGAGAGTTTAGTAGGCCACACTAGAGTAGGTAGTGCATACACCACACCACACTAGTAATGTCTTTAAGGGCAGGATCCAAAGAATCCTTGCAGGAAGCTATTGAGCTTCCACCCTCCAAGTATGATACACTCCCATTCTTGGAATTGAGAGCTTTATGTAACTTGAGAAAAATAAGGACAGGCCAAAGCCCCACCACCCAACACCTCAAGGAGTTGTTGGTGGCTTATGACCTTAGTAAGCCTGTAGCGACTGAAGGGGTAGGAGCTGAGGGTGGGGCAGAAGAAGAGGACGAGGCCAGGGGTACCAATACCCCCAGCCCCCCCTCTGAAACTGGCCAGGAGGGTGACAATGACCCTGACCTGGATAACCCAATCCCTCCTGTGGATGATGATGAGGATGATCAAGATGATGCCCTCTTTGTCCCCCAGGAAGGATTAAGAGTGTGCCCAGGAAGTCTAGATCTCCTTCTCAGGAGTCTAACCACTCTGGCACCTCTATAGGGAGCTCTGTCTCCTCTCACAGGAGGGAATCCTCTCATGAGAGGAGAGCCAGACTGGTCCAGTATGAGGAAACTCAGCTGGAAATCAGAAAAAAGCAATTGGCTTTAGATAGGGAATCCCTAGATCTCCTTAGAGAGAGAAGAAAGTTGGGACTAGAGTCCCATGGTGGCAACAATATCCCTAGAGATAGGGAAAGGTCTTATGACCATAGAAACCTAAACAAGATTGTCCCTCCCTACCAGAGTGGGGATGACATCCACAAATGGATAACTGCACTGGAGAGGGCCTGTAAAGTTCAGAAGGTCCCCCAGAGGCAGTGGGCAGCAATCTTGTGGCTCTCCTTTGCAGACAAAGGTAGAGACAAGCTCCTCACTGTAAGAGAAGAGGATGCTGACAATTACACAGTCTTGAAGAGTGCTCTGATAGATGGGTTTGGCCTAACCACTGAACAGTATAGGTTGAAGTTCAGAGACACCCAAAAGCTCAGACTCAAGACTGGGTTGATTTTGTAGATTGTGCTACAAAGGCTCTGGAAGGTTGGATACATGGCAACAACGTGCATGACTTTTTAGGATTGTACAATTTGATTATGAGGGAGCAGATCCTTAATAATTGTCAAAACCAGCTTTTGCACCAGTATCTGGTGGACTCTGATCTGACCTCTCCCCAAGAATTGGGAAAGAAGGCAGACAAATGGGTCAGAACCAGAGTAAAAACTAGAAATCAGGGTGGTGACCAGAAGAAAGATTCTACTAAGTCCCAAGAGAAAGGTGGGGATAAATCTAAGGATAAGTCCCCTACAGGGCCCCAAAATTCCTCTTCTGGGGGTGGGTCCCAAACTCCTTCCTCTCCTGAAAAGAAACCCTATTGCCATGTCTGTAAAAAGCCTGGGCACTGGAAAACTGATCCCAGTTGCCCCAGGATTGGCAATAAAGAAAATGTTCCTCCCACAACTACTACCACCCCTCCTGGTACTACCAGTAGTAATCCTCCAGTTGGGGGTAGTGCACCCAAAAAGTTAGGTGCTTTTGCAAGAGGAACAGAGGTGGGCCCTAGTTTAGACAGGGACCCCTCAACAGACTCCTCTGACTCTGATGGTGGTATAGCATTTGCCACCTTTACCATGGGTCCCATAGCATTGGGCAGGTACAGATTGGAGCCAATAATTAATGGTCAGAAAGCTGTGGCATTTAGGGACACAGGGGCTAGTGTCACCATGGTGGCAGGGAAACTAGTCCCCCCTCACCAGCTTTTACCTGAGTTTAAATACCAGGTGACCAACGTTGATGGTGTCAGAACAGATCACCCCATGGCCATAGTCAATCTCAGCTGGGAGGGGGTCACAGGCCCAAAAAGAGTGGCAGTGTCCCCAACCCTACCTGTAGATTGCCTGATGGGCAATGATTTGGAAATTTCAGCCTGGGCTGAAGTTGAACACCAAACCCATCTTAGGATGTTGGGCGTCCCTGCAAAGGTTAGTGGGGCTGTGATGGCCACAGCCCCAGCCCAAGAATTTGGAGAGATGGAGCCTGAAAGAATGGCCCACTCTCCCCCAAAAGAGAGCACAAGGGTTGAAGAAAAGTCTTCTTCCCCCAGACAGTAGGTAAGGGTCAGCCTCCTCAGGGAACTGACCCTACCCCTAGTGAAGGAACTGCCACAGAGGTAGTCAGGCCTGGCCTGGCCACACCCCTGATGGCAGAGGACCCTTCCAAGGTGGTACCCAGTCTGGAGCAGGTAACCTGCCCCTCTCTACCCTGCCTCCGTCAGCCCAGGGCTGCAGAGGTCAGGGAGGTCAGTGGAACCCCAGGGCCCCCTGTCCAGAGGAAGCCCCCCATCAGCAGATTGGGGGCACCCAGTCTAGTAGCCCTAGCCAGGTTAAAATTCCTCTACACACTGAGGGATCCCCCATACCTTTATGTAGGGACCTCCCCAGAAGGACTCTGGTAGGCAAGGGCAAACCTGGGACCTGAAGGTTCCAAACCTGCCCTGTCCCTCCAGTAGTCCATCCAAAGGGACCCAACCCCCAGCTGTAGGCAGCCAAAGGTTGACCCTTAGAGCAAAGTGCAACTCAGTCATGGAAAGACAGGCATACATGGTGACCAGTGATCTGAGGAAGCTGAGGCCAACATTCCTAGGGCCTCACTTCCCTACTCAGACACCTCACCAGCCTTGTACTTTACCTAAGCACACCACAGGTAGTGATTCCCCATGGTGGTGACCCTCTCATACCCTTAGGGTGAGGGATTGCTTAGTGGACCATAAGACAGGGGGCAACCATGCTAGTGCAGGTGCTTCCTTATATGACCACTTAGTCAATGAAGGCTCAACTGGCCAAGGTTAGCCTTATCTCCTTTCGTTTGGGGGGGTTATGTAGGAAGGTGGAATCTGACTATATGGTTGCCCCCACTTTTTTAATGGTGTTTTGCTGGTTTATGACTTAGTTGGACTGGGATCCTGCTATTCAGGGCCCCAGTCTATCTGCTTTCTCTGTAAAAGGTTTCCATGTGCCTTAGGCACATCACTGATTGGGATCTGGAGTGCCCTTATAAGTCCCTAGTATATGGTATACTATGTACCAAGGGCATAGGTACCTCAGAGGCCTGCCAGGGGCTGCAGCATGTATTATGCCACCCCTGGAAGGCCATCCAAACTGACACCACAGGTCTGCTACTGCAGCCTGGGTAAGGTGGTGCAAGCACCCCTTACTGTGATATAGGTTACCTATATCACTAAATACATACACACATATAAACCTATAAGTCACTCCTAAGGCAGGCCTTATCAATCCTAAAGGCAGAGTGCATGGTTCCTATGTGAGAGGGTGCCCCTGCATGAGCAGGGCCCCTCTGCAGCGTTCGGAGACCATCTCTGATGCTGTTTGTAGTGCAGCCTGACCATATACTCTTAAGCGCATTATATCCTCGCGGTAAAATGCTAACTTGGGAATGGCTGCACCTAAACATGTTGTGTTTGGTGTCAAACATCTTGGAATACTACCCCCCGCCAATCCTGGCGGCGGGGGTAGCATTCCACCCTTCTAGAGGGAAAGACATGTTAACTCTGGCTTACCCGGTAACTTCTTTCTGAAGCCCTGGCATCACAAAATGGATGCTGCTGCCACAGACACAAGTCTGGCCTCCTGCTGCTGGACGAAACTCCGGCAGGGGAGGCCTGGACAATAGGTTTCCTGTTGCAGGGAGGTGTGACCACCTCCCCAGACAGGATATGTGTATTGGGGCTGGGCGGGAGCACTTTCGGGTGCTTTGAAGTCCTGCACTGGGGGCACATTTGGTGTCCCTGTGCATACCCCAGTTCAAACCGGATCAGTGGCTTGCAGCCCCTGCTTTGGCGCGAACTGGACAAAGGGAAAGGGGTGTAGCCACCCCTCTGCCCTGACCCACCCATAGGTGGGGCCACAGAGTAGTCCAACCCCTATCTTTAGTATAAAGGTAGGAACCCAGTCCTTAGGACTTTAGATTATCCCTGGACGAAACTCTGAAACAGAATCCTGGACCTTCGACGCTCTACTAAAGACTAGAGGACTGAAGAATCTCCCTTGGGGTCAAGGAGTGACTCCCCTGCTTGGCAGGCACCAAAGAAGCATCTGTCCAGTTCGCATTTCTGAAGCTCCTGTCGGACGCCAAAGTCATCGCATCACCAGAGGTGGATTCTCAGACTTCCCCGAGGCTACCCTGAGTCCCCAGCAAAGCTGAGGCCCGTGGCTATCGTGGGTGACTTGAGACCGTGACCCCTGGACACCGAGCACATATGCAAGTGCATCCTCTTCTGGGTCTCCCAAGAAGTCGTGCTTTGGGCTCCGAGTAGCCCTAGCCTCCAGCACCACCTGCACCGAAGATCACTGGCCCCCACTCCACGAGTGTCCTGTAAGCCAGATCCACGTGCGGCGTCACGAGGCTCCTTCGCGGTCGCTAGCCCGTTGGCTAGTAGCCCTTAACGAAGGCCAATCTTTTTCTTACTTGGCATCCTGGTTGCTCAGGCCTGCCCTCACTTACCCTCGCTGGGTGAGTTCCACAGACCTTGCTGGTCTGCACCATCGACGATCTACATCTTCACCGAGACTTGCCGTTGCCAAGGCTTGTTGGGTCCAATCCGGTCGCCGACACCTCAGCACTCGACAGACATCGTGTACCAGCCCGAATCCTGCTCCTGGTCGCCGACAACGCCTCCTGGACCTCGTGGCTGAAGAGTCAAGACGACCGTCAACGCACCTGAAGCACTCGACATCGGTGGGCATCTGTCCATCGCCTTCCTGGTCACTGGCTAGTGACCCAGACTCTGTCCCCTCTGCTTTCAGGTTCTTCAGAACTCTGATCCACTCTTGGATCCACCCGGACACTTTTCTCTTGGCCGCCAGCAGCACTTTGCAGCAGATCGCCATTCGAATCGACGACGAAACCCGACCCCGAAAGGCACCTATGCACCCGGCTTCCCTGGGTGAGGTAACACGAGTACTCCGGTGCTCCCGTGGGTAGAGACTCTTCAAAGTCCTAGATCTCAAAGGGTTTTGTCCTAGTCCTCTTTTAAGTGTCCCTTTTCTCCAATTTCCCGATCCCGACTTTCTCCATAGAAGTCAACGGCGTATCGCGGTTGTGTATTTACACTGCACGCGTCTCCCGTAGGTCCCCTGTGTCACTACCTTGGGTGGTTCCTTGTGGTCCAAGCACTTCTAGAGGCTCTAGGCCTAGTGTCTACTTCAGTCGTGGTTCGCATACCACTTTATTGGTATATGGTTTGAGTACGCCCCTAGGGCCCAAACGTGTATTTGTGATATTACTGTGATTTAATAACTTATAACTTATGTACTTCGAACTCTAGCCTCATAAAGAGACTAGAGGGTGTGTTTAGCAATAAATACATATATTTTGAATATATACCTGGTGTGGTGCTCTTTCATTTGGTCACTCAAGAGATTATAGACTGGTAAAACAAGCTGCTTTACATTCCTTCAAGACTTAGCCTGAAGGCTGCTCTCCATAGCTACCACTAGGATAGCTTTCAATAAGAGTTGTCTTTAACCTATCTCCAATAAGGGGTTGTTTGGACTGGTGCAAGGTGCCCACTATAATTAGTGGACAGCATATACCAGGCCAACTTCTCACACATCCTGGGACTGGTTTCTGGCTATTCAGCCGTCATCAACCAGGCTAGCTTGAATCCAGTGGCAAAGTGAGCAAGGGACCCACGTCTGGGCATACCCTGCCAACTTAGGGCGAACAAAGCGATACCAAAGGGGATACCAAAGGGGATGATGGACGGTATCGCTTTGTTCGCCCTAAGTTGGCAGGGTCTGGGTCCCAATATTTATACACAGTTTATCTTTGTTCTCTGAAGGCAGAGAGGCCTTTGCCTAGTCCAAACCAGTTCTGGTCAGTCCTGGAGCACTTTGTTGACAAGACTCCTTCTTTCCTTTCACAGTGTAGGCCAGGGACATCAGACACACCACAGGAGGTGGAGCCAGCATTGCGGAGGGAAGGCACAGCTCTATTCAGGTCCCAGGTGCAACTCCTCCCTCCTATCTGCATGCAGATCTCTCTATTCAGCCCTGTGCTGACTCACCCTGTCTCCTGGAAGCCCCCAGCCCCTGTCACTCAAACTCCAGACAAGGAATACACAACCTAGCAGAGGCAGGCTTGGATAGTTAGGCAAGAAAATACCTACTTTCTAAAAGTGGTATTTTCAAACACAGAATGTTAAAACCAACGTCACTAAAAGATGTATTTTATCATTCTGAGTTCAGGCATACTAAATTCGTTTTTCTACCATGTTCCCTGAGTCAGTTAGGATTATAAGATGTTATAATCTAACTGCCCATTCTGGCCTATGGGGAACAGGTAGCCTTGCAATAGTAAAAAACGAAAATGGCGGTAATTCACTATTAGGACATGCCACACACATCAGGGCATGTCCTACCTTTTACCTACAATGCACCCTGCCCTTGGGCCTACCTTAGGGGTGACTAATATGTATAAAAGGGAAGGTTCAGGGACTGGCAAGTGGGTGCACTTGCCCAGTCAACATGGCAGTACCAGACTGCACACAGGCTCTGCAATGGCAGACCTGAGACACACTTTACAAGCTGCTCCGGTGGGTGGCACAACCAGTGCTGCAAGCCCACCAGCAGTATTGGATTTACAAGCCCTGGGCACACGCAGTGCACTGTACTAGGGTCTGACAAGTAAACCAATCAAGCCAATCATGGAGTCACTAATCCATACATCAATTTACCATAGGGAGAGCATATGCACTTTAGCACTGATCAGCAGTGAAAAAGTGCCCAGAGTCATAAATCCACCAACACCATGTCAGAAAAAAGGCTAGGAGGAAGGCAAAAAGTTCAGGGATGACCCTGCAAAAAGGGCCAAGTCCAACACAATTGCTTTGTTCGCCCTAAGTTGGCAGGGTATGCCCAGACGTGGGTCCCTTGCTCACTTTGCCACTGGATTCAAGCTAGCCTGGCTGATGACGGCTGAATAGCCAGAAACCGGTCCCAGGATGCTTGTTTCCGGTCCAGGGAAGACATGGCTTGGCAGTTCGGGCTGGACTGTTCCCATGAGGCACAGGGTCAGACTGATTTGCATATGGCCATGTATAAACTGGGGTGGTGGAGTGAGCTAAAGAATGATGATGGATTAAACCCAGATCAGTTGACTGGGGGTGAGTGTTTGATTAGCTCAAACGCTCCGTCCATCATCCCCTTTGGTATCGCTTTGTTCGCCCTGAGTTGACAGGGTATGCCCAGACGTGGGTCCCTTGCTCACTTTGCCACTGGATTCAAGCTAGCCTGGCTGATGACGGCTGAATAGCCAGAAACCGGTCCCAGGGTGCTTGTTTCCGGTCCAGGGAAGACATGGCTTGGCAGTTCGGGCTGGACTGTACCCATGAGGCACAGGGTCAGACTGATTGGCATATGGCCATATCTGAACTGGGGTGGTGGAGTGAGCTAAAGAATGATGATGGATTAAACCCAGATCAGTTGACTGGGGGTGAGTGTTTGATTTGCTCTAACACTCCGTCCATCATCCCCTTTGGTATCGCTTTGTTCGCCCTAAGTTGGCAGGGTATGCCCAGACGTGGGTCCCTTGCTCACTTTGCCACTGGATTCAAGCTAGCCTGGCTGATGACGGCTGAATAGCCAGAAACCGGTCCCAGGGTGCTTGTTTCTGGTCCAGAGAAGACATGGCTTGGCAGTTCGGGCTGGACTGTTCCCATGAGGCACAGGGTCAGACTGATTTGCATATGGCCATGTCTGAACTGGGGTGGTGGAGTGAGGTAAAGAATGATGATGGATTAAACCCAGATCAGTTGACTGGGGGTGAGTGTTTGATTAGCTCAAACGCTCCGTCCATCATCCTCTTTGGTATCGCTTTGTTCGCCCTAAGTTGGCAGGGTATGCCCAGACGTGGGTCCCTTGCTCACTTTGCCACTGGATTCAAGCTAGCCTGGCTGATGACGGCTGAATAGCCAGAAACCGGTCCCAGGATGCTTGTTTCCGGTCCAGGGAAGACATGGCTTGGCAGTTCGGGCTGGACTGTTCCCATGAGGCACAGGGTCGGACTGATTTGCATATGGCCATGTCTGAACTGGGGTGGTGGAGTGAGCTAAAGAATGATGATGGATTAAACCCAGATCAGTTGACTGGGGGTGAGTGTTTGATTAGCTCAAACGCTCCGTCCATCATCCCCTTTGGTATCGCTTTGTTCGCCCTAAGTTGGCAGGGTATGCCCAGGCGTGGGTCCCTTGCTCACTTTGCCACTGGATTCAAGCTAGCCTGGCTGATGACGGCTGAATAGCCAGAAACCGGTCCCAGGATGCTTGTTTCCGGTCCAGGGAAGACATGGCTTGGCAGTTCGGGCTGGACTGTTCCCATGAGGCACAGGGTCAGACTGATTTGCATATGGCCATGTCTGAACTGGGGTGGTGGAGTGAGCTAAAGAATGATGATGGATTAAACCCAGATCAGTTGACTGGGGGTGAGTGTTTGATTAGCTCAAGCGCTCCGTCCATCATCCCCTTTGGTATCGCTTTGTTCGCTCTAAGTTGGCAGGGTATGCCCAGACGTGGGTCCCTTGCTCACTTTGCCACTGGATTCAAGCTAGCCTGGCTGATGACAGCTGAATAGCCAGAAACCGGTCCCAGGGTGCTTGTTTCCGGTCCAGGGAAGACATGGCTTGGCAGTTCGGGCTGGACTGTACCCATGAGGCACAGGGTCAGACTGATTTGCATATGGCCATGTCTGAACTGGGGTGGTGGAGTGAGCTAAAGAATGATGATGGATTAAACCCAGATCAGTTGACTGGGGGTGAGTGTTTGATTAGCTCAAACGCTCCGTCCATCATCCCCTTTGGTATCGCTTTGTTCGCCCTAAGTTGGCAGGGTATGCCCAGACGTGGGTCCCTTGCTCACTTTGCCACTGGATTCAAGCTAGCCTGGCTGATGACGGCTGAATAGCCAGAAACCGGTCCCAGGGTGCTTGTTTCCGGTCCAGGGAAGACATGGCTTGGCAGTTAGGGCTGGACTGTTCCCATGAGGCACAGGGTCAGACTGATTTGCATATGGCCATGTCTGAACTGGGGTGGTGGAGTGAGCTAAAGAATGATGATGGATTAAACCCAGATCAGTTGACTGGGGGTGAGTGTTTGATTAGCTCAAACGCTCTGTCCATCATCCCCTTTGGCTATCGCTTTGTTCGCCCTAAGTTGGCAGGGTATGCCCAGACGTGGGTCCCTTGCTCACTTTGCCACTGGATTCAAGCTAGCCTGGCTGATGACGGCTGAATAGCCAGAAACCGGTCCCAGGATGCTTGTTTCCGGTCCAGGGAAGACATTGCCTTGGCAGTTCGGGCTGGATTGTTCCCATGAGGCACAGGGTCGGACTGATTTGCATATGGTCATGTCTGAACTGGGGTGGTGGAGTGAGCTAAAGAATGATGATGGATTAAACCCAGATCAGTTGACTGGGGGTGAGTGTTTGATTAGCTCAAGCGCTCCGTCCATCATCCTCTTTCGTATCGCTTTGTTCGCCCTAAGTTGGCAGGGTATGCCCAGACGTGGGTCCCTTGCTCACTTTGCCACTGGATTCAAGCTAGCCTGGCTGATGACGGCTGAATAGCCAGAAACCGGTCCCAGGATGCTTGTTTCCGGTCCAGGGAAGACATGGCTTGGCAGTTCGGGCTGGACTGTTCCCATGAGGCACAGGGTCAGACTGATTTGCATATGGCCATGTCTGAACTGGGGTGGTGGAGTGAGCTAAAGAATGATGAGGATTAAACCCAGATCAGTTGACTGGGGGTGAGTGTTTGATTAGCTCAAACGCTCCGTCCATCATCCCCTTTGGTATCGCTTTGTTCGCCCTAAGTTGGCAGGGTATGCCCAGACGTGGGTCCCTTGCTCACTTTGCCACTGGATTCAAGCTAGCCTGGCTGATGACGGCTGAATAGCCAGAAACCGGTCCCAGGATGCTTGTTTCCGGTCCAGGGAAGACATGGCTTGGCAGTTCGGGCTGGACTGTTCCCATGAGGCACAGGGTCAGACTGATTTGCATATGGCCATGTCTGAACTGGGGTGGTGGAGTGAGCTAAAGAATGATGATGGATTAAACCCAGATCAGTTGACTGGGGGTGAGTGTTTGATTAGCTCAAACGCTCCGTCCATCATCCCCTTTGGTATCGCTTTGTTCGCTCTAAGTTGGCAGGGTATGCCCAGACGTGGGTCCCTTGCTCACTTTGCCACTGGATTCAAGCTAGCCTGGCTGATGACGGCTGAATAGCCAGAAACCGGTCCCAGGGTGCTTGTTTCCGGTCCAGGGAAGACATGGCTTGGCAGTTCGGGCTGGACTGTACCCATGAGGCACAGGGTCAGACTGATTTGCATATGGCCATGTCTGAACTGGGGTGGTGGAGTGAGCTAAAGAATGATGATGGATTAAACCCAGATCAGTTGACTGGGGGTGAGTGTTTGATTAGCTCAAACGCTCCGTCCATCATCCCCTTTGAGTATCGCTTTGTTCGCCCTAAGTTGGCAGGGTATGCCCAGACGTGGGTCCCTTGCTCACTTTGCCACTGGATTCAAGCTAGCCTGGCTGATGACGGCTGAATAGCCAGAAACCGGTCCCAGGGTGCTTGTTTCCGGTCCAGGGAAGACATGGCTTGGCAGTTAGGGCTGGACTGTTCCCATGAGGCACAGGGTCAGACTGATTTGCATATGGCCATGTCTGAACTGGGGTGGTGGAGTGAGCTAAAGAATGATGATGGATTAAACCCAGATCAGTTGACTGGGGGTGAGTGTTTGATTAGCTCAAACGCTCTGTCCATCATCCCCTTTGGTATCGCTTTGTTCGACCTAAGTTGGCAGGGTATGCCCAGACGTGGGTCCCTTGCTCACTTTGCCACTGGATTCAAGCTAGCCTGGCTGATGACGGCTGAATAGCCAGAAACCGGTCCCAGGATGCTTGTTTCCGGTCCAGGGAAGACATTGCCTTGGCAGTTCGGGCTGGATTGTTCCCATGAGGCACAGGGTCGGACTGATTTGCATATGGCCATGTCTGAACTGGGGTGGTGGTGTGAGCTAAAGAATGATGATGGATTAAACCCAGATCAGTTGACTGGGGGTGAGTGTTTGATTAGCTCAAACGCTCCGTCCATCATCCTCTTTCGTATCGCTTTGTTCGCCCTAAGTTGGCAGGGTATGCCCAGACGTGGGTCCCTTGCTCACTTTGCCACTGGATTCAAGCTAGCCTGGCTGATGACGGCTGAATAGCCAGAAACCGGTCCCAGGATGCTTGTTTCCGGTCCAGGGAAGACATGGCTTGGCAGTTCGGGCTGGACTGTTCCCATGAGGCACAGGGTCAGACTGATTTGCATATGGCCATGTCTGAACTGGGGTGGTGGAGTGAGCTAAAGAATGATGATGGATTAAACCCAGATCAGTTGACTGGGGGTGAGTGTTTGATTAGCTCAAACGCTCCGTCCATCATCCCCTTTGGTATCGCTTTGTTCGCCCTAAGTTGGCAGGGTATGCCCAGACGTGGGTCCCTTGCTCACTTTGCCACTGGATTCAAGCTAGCCTGGCTGATGACGGCTGAATAGCCAGAAACCGGTCCCAGGATGCTTGTTTCCGGTCCAGGGAAGACATGGCTTGGCAGTTCGGGCTGGACTGTTCCCATGAGGCACAGGGTCAGACTGATTTGCATATGGCCATGTCTGAACTGGGGTGGTGGAGTGAGCTAAAGAATAATGATGGATTAAACCCAGATCAGTTGACTGGGGGTGAGTGTTTGATTAGCTCAAACGCTCCGTCCATCATCCCCTTTGGTATCGCTTTGTTTGCCCTAAGTTGGCAGGGTATGCCCAGACGTGGGTCCCTTGCTCACTTTGCCACTGGATTCAAGCTAGCCTGGCTGATGACGGCTGAATAGCCAGAAACCGGTCCCAGGATGCTTGTTTCCGGTCCAGGGAAGACATGGCTTGGCAGTTCGGGCTGGACTGTTCCCATGAGGCACAGGGTCAGACTGATTTGCATATGGCCATGTCTGAACTGGGAGTGGTGGAGTGAGCTAAAGAATGATGATGGATTAAACCCAGATCAGTTGACTGGGGGTGAGTGTTTGATTAGCTCAAACGCTCTGTCCATCATCCCCTTTGGCTATCGCTTTGTTCGCCCTAAGTTGGCAGGGTATGCCCAGACGTGGGTCCCTTGCTCACTTTGCCACTGGATTCAAGCTAGCCTGGCTGATGACGGCTGAATAGCCAGAAACCGGTCCCAGGATGCTTGTTTCCGGTCCAGGGAAGACATTGCCTTGGCAGTTCGGGCTGGATTGTTCCCATGAGGCACAGGGTCGGACTGATTTGCATATGGCCATGTCTGAACTGGGGTGGTGGAGTGAGCTAAAGAATGATGATGGATTAAACCCAGATCAGTTGACTGGGGGTGAGTGTTTGATTAGCTCAAACGCTCCGTCCATCATCCTCTTTCGTATCGCTTTGTTCGCCCTAAGTTGGCAGGGTATGCCCAGACGTGGGTCCCTTGCTCACTTTGCCACTGGATTCAAGCTAGCCTGGCTGATGACGGCTGAATAGCCAGAAACCGGTCCCAGGATGCTTGTTTCCGGTCCAGGGAAGACATGGCTTGGCAGTTCGGGCTGGACTGTTCCCATGAGACACAGGGTCGGACTGATTTGCATATGGCCATGTCTGAACTGGGGTGGTGGAGTGAGCTAAAGAATGATGATGGATTAAACCCAGATCAGTTGACTGGGGGTGAGTGTTTGATTAGCTCAAACGCTCCGTCCATCATCTCCTTTGGTATCGCTTTGTTCGCCCTAAGTTGGCAGGGTATGCCCAGACGTGGGTCCCTTGCTCACTTTGCCACTGGATTCAAGCTAGCCTGGCTGATGACGGCTGAATAGCCAGAAACCGGTCCCAGGATGCTTGTTTCCGGTCCAGGGAAGACATGGCTTGGCAGTTCGGGCTGGACTGTTCCCATGAGGCACAGGGTCAGACTGATTTGCAAATGGCCATGTCTGAACTGGGGTGGTGGAGTGAGCTAAAGAATGATGATGGATTAAACCCAGATCAGTTGACTGGGGATGAGTGTTTGATTAGCTCAAGCGCTCCGTCCATCATCCCCTTTGGTATCGCTTTGTTCGCCCTAATTTGGCAGGGTATGCCCAGACGTGGGTCCCTTGCTCACTTTGCCACTGGATTCAAGCTAGCCTGGCTGATGACGGCTGAGTAGCCAGAAACCGGTCCCAGGATGCTTGTTTCCGGTCCAGGGAAGACATGGCCTTGGCAGTTCGGGCTGGACTGTTCCCATGAGGCACAGGGTCAGACTGATTTGCATATGGCCATGTCTGAACTGGGGTGGTGGAGTGAGCTAAAGAATGATGATGGATTAAACCCAGATCAGTTGACTGGGGGTGAGTGTTTGATTAGCTCAAACGCTCCATCCATCATCCCCTTTGGTATCGCTTTGTTCGCCCTAAGTTGGCAGGGTATGCCCAGAAGTGGGTCCCTTGCTCACTTTGCCACTGGATTCAAGCTAGACTGGCTGATGACGGCTGAATAGCCAGAAACTGGTCCCAGGATGCTTGTTTACGGTCCAGGGAAGACATGGCTTGGCAGTTCGGGCTGGACTGTTCCCATGAGGCACAGGGTCAGACTGATTTGCATATGGCCATGTCTGAACTGGGGTGGTGGAGTGAGCTAAAGAATGATGATTGATTAAACCCAGATAAGTTGACTGGGGGTGAGTGTTTGATTAGCTCAAACGCTCCGTCCATCATCCCCTTTGGTATCGCTTTGTTCGCCCTAAGTTGGCAGGGTATGCCCAGATGTGGGTCCCTTGCTCACTTTGCCACTGGATTCAAGCTAGCCTGGCTGATGACGGCTGAATAGCCAGAAACCGGTCCCAGGATGCATGTTTCCGGTCACGGGAAGACATGGCTTGGCAGTTCGGGCTGGACTGTTCCCATGAGGCACAGGGTCAGACTGATTTGTATATGGCCATGTCTGAACTGGGGTGGTGGAGTGAGCTAAAGAATGATGATAGATTAAACCCAGATCAGTTGCCTGGGGGTGAGTGTTTGATTAGCTCAAACGCTCCGTCCATCATCCCCTTTGGTATCGCTTTGTTCGCCCTAAGTTGGCAGGGTATGCCCAGACGTGGGTCCCTTGCTCACTTTGCCACTGGATTCAAGCTAGTCTGGCTGATGATGGCTGAATAGCCAGAAACCGGTCCCAGGATGCTTGTTTCCGGTCCAGGGAAGACATGGCTTGGCAGTTCGGGCTGGACTGTTCCCATGAGGCACAGGGTCAGACTGATTTGCATATGGCCATGTCAGAACTGGGGTGGTGGAGTGAGCTAAAGAATGATGATGGATTAAACCCAGATCAGTTGACTGGGGGTGAGTGTTTGATTAGCTCAAACGCTCCGACCATCATCCCCTTTGGTATCGCTTTGTTCGCCCTAAGTTGGCATGGTATGCCCAGACGTGGGTCCCTTGCTCACTTTGCCACTGGATTCAAGCTAACCTGGCTGATGACGGCTGAATAGCCAGAAACCGGTCCCAGGATGCTTGTTTCTGGTCCAGGGAAGACATGGCTTGGCAGTTCGGGCTGGACTGTTCCCATGAGGCACAGGGTCAGACTGATTTGCATATGGCCATGTCTGAACTGGGGTGGTGGAGTGAGCTAAAGAATGATGATGGATTAAACCCAGATCAGTTGACTGGGGGTGAGTGTTTGATTAGCTCAAACACTCTGTCCATCATCCCCTTTGGTATCTCTTTAATGACAGAGCAAACTGTCTGCCTCACTGACACCATGTGTGAAGCAGCTGTAACTGTCATTCACAAGCTAGGGAAGGATCCCTCTCAATGCACATATTATTGACCAATCTCACTCTTAAATATTGATTAAAACTCCACACTGTGACAGGCATTTTTACCACTATGTTGCCGAAGATTGTCAAAATTATGCAGTGAAGAACCACGATAATTAAATGTTCTGACCTATTGTGAAAGGATCATAATTAAGCAATTAATAACCTCAGTTATGTCAAGAGTTCCTACAATATGCAATAGATGGAAACCATTATGCTAAGGATGGATAGAAAGTTGTAAAGACTGGCAGCACTTTGTCAAGGGTAGGGCACTATTATGCTTGACATAGCTAATATGTTGTTAGGAATGCCCACATGATGCTAAGGATAGCCCTCCATTTAGCCAGGGATAACTAGAAGAATATTATCATGGATTGCTAAGAATTCGTGAAATATATTCTAATGTTAGCCAAATGGAAGACGGAATGTCGTGAAGAATACCAAAATATGTCAAAAACACACCACATTATACAGTGACATGCAGAACGTGGTCTAGAATGTCCTCAATAGATTTAAAGTAGGGGACATTTATGGTAGGTATGTCCAGCATGTTGTCAAGAAAGCCCACATATAAATGATAGGCCGCAATATTGTGTGGGAGAGCCAGAATGTTGTCATGAATTGACACACTGTCAAGCATGGCTCATTTTTATGCCAGGTATTAAAGAAAATCTTATTACAAAATTCCAAAATAGAGCAAGAATGAGCCCATATTATGTCAGGAATAGCTAGAATATCACCAAAAATACTAAGTCTGTGTCAATAATGGTTCAAAATCATCCCAGTCATGACTAGAATGTCACAAAGAATGTACACCAAATGTCTTTTATGGTCATTACTAGGCCAGGTTTAATCCTCCACTATCGGACTACACCCCAGTTACTCCTGAATCAGTCATGTTAGGATTTTACCATCTGGCCACGAGGTGGCATTCACGAAGGCCCCTGGAGTCCTGCCTTTACCCCTGAATAGGATTATATGCACTTCTACACCCTACATTCCTATATCCACTTAATATTCCAGTCCAGGCTTCTGCACTTCCTTCCTGATGCCTCGTGGTCCCTGAGGTCCTTTCTGTCTCCAAACCCTGCCCTGATCACGTACTGGTCGTGGTATTCTATTCTCTATTTTTAACCTCTTTATACCTGCCTTCTGGACTGTTTCTCTCTCTTGGCTCCGACCCATACTCCATTTATAGATTTCCTGTGTCCTATCTTGTGTCTGCCGGTTTCCCTCGTCTTTCCCATTCCAAGTCCCAGTTCTGCTGTCTCCTCATTGGTGGTTCCCTGATTCCTTACACCTGGTTGAGTCTTTGCACCTGACTCTCTCTCTGCACCCATGCTCCTCCCCTAAGCCTTCTGCTATTTCTGCCTGGTGACCCTAGAGTGCAGCGGGTCTCAACTGGCCTTGCTGCTGAGCCTCCTTGAACTCTGCTGATCCTGCTACTATACACCATGCTTTAGTTTTGATTTCTGTTTTCATTGTTGTTTGATTCCATGTTCATATTCTGATTCGTTATTGTGTCTGTTGCCTTTCGCTTGTTTATTCTGCCTCTTTGTTCTTGTGTTTGCCTTGTTTTGACTGCACACCTCCAGCCCTGTCTTGTTCATACAGATTACTTGTCTTGTATTTCTGTGTTCCTGTTCTGACTGCATATTCCTGTCCTATCCTAGCTAGAGTGCATGTTTCCAGTGTATTTCAGTTTTGTGTATTCCAGTCCTGTTCCTCACCCCTATTCCAGTCCAGATTTTCCCTGAGCCCACTTCCTGTTTCTGTGTATCTACCACTGTTCTCTTTAGTCATCCTGTGTGTTTATATGATGATCCTGATTTTCATTGCTTCCTATGGTGCCAGTTAGACTTCAAGGTTTGTGCCTTTGTCACAGAGAACCACCCACCGCTCATTCTCCATAAAAGCTGCTGGGTGTCTCCCTGAACTCTGTGAGCTTAATCTGCTATTTGCCTTCTTGTAAGATGCTTTTCACCTCACAGAGAGATCACTTTTGAGGAGCAGACAAACTATAATTGTGGATAGTGTCTATTTTTTCCCTGCTTTTATCTTCCTTTTTGTACTTGTGTTAGCTTCATAGTTTCCCCTACAGGCATCCAGTTCCATATTCTCTGCCTGTTCAAGGCAGCTTCTGTACTGCTTCCGTCCCAACTTCGCGGTGCTCTCTTGTTTATTTCTAACCTCTTCTCTAGAGAGCCTTTATCTCTGCATAGAGCAAGCACCCTCATTACCTTGTGTTCTCATGATCTCAGCTTGTTCCAAACTTAGCTAGATTCTTGGCAAGTCACCCCAGAAAACACACATGTATACTCTCTCACCTCTACTCACACATATACGAGGAATCACACACCTATTTATTTACAAACATGCACACATGCATGGAAACACACACTGAGACTCATCACCAAACTCTTAACTCACCTTCCTAAGACCGCCAGCACTGCAGGTAATGTTACTGCCCTCATCTCTCTTTGATGAATGCCTGTAGCAGGCTTGGCGGCAAGGATAGGTGGAAGATATCTTGAATGACTGGTTCTGTTTGTTCTACCTAGGACTCCGCCTTCACTGGCAATTAATAGAGGACGGATGATCAAGGGAGGTCTATGTTCCAGAGAAGCCTGATGCTCGCACTGCCCATTACTTATGTTATGTTATATTAGGCAAATGTGTGGAGCGCAGTATCACCCAGGAGGGTATCCTGGCGCTTAGTAGTTGTGAAACACTATGCTTTTACAGGTATAGTATATGTAGAATAAGGGCAGTGATTCAACTGTCTTTTGACTACATGCTGTGTGCATGAGCAAAGGAGTTATTGGCTAAGCTGACAACTAGAGTACTGCCCTTCACTTGCTAATGAGTCTCATGAGGGGTAGCTGTAAAGTGTGTAGGCGCAGCTACTGCCCAGGCCCTAATAGACCAGTAACCAATGAAGTCAAGGATGAGCACCATTGATCCAGGGTCATGATTATCCAATGGTTAGCCACATTTATTCATGTCAACAATGCCACCCTTACCCAGCAGCCACCACTTATTGCTGCCAGTGCCAGACCCTTCTGCCACCCACTAGTGCATCCAAAAAGGAGAAGAAAAATCTTTTGTAGTACAGGAAATTATTCTTCCATTACCTTTGCTTTGCATAAAAGATAGATAGGACTATCAACATGTTTTTGTCCTAGCAATGATTTTGGGAAAGAGGAAGATGCCCATTTCCTTAAAGTGCATGATCAGCCAGCCTTCGGGTAGGTGGGGGCTATGGGACCTTGTTGCATGGGCTTCCTTTGAAATGTGGATCTAGGTTAGGAAACGTGGCAAACTAAAAATGAGGCAGCAGTCAGTTAATTGGACAAGAGGATGTGGCCTAACAGCTAGGGCGATCTACCTCAAATCTGGGGAACCGGGTTCAAGTCTTGGCAACGACACTCAACATCCTCTGTTTCTGGGCAAATCACTTAATCTCCCTGTGCCTAACTAAAAAAAGAATGCGTCCTTATGTAATGTAACTGGTGCTCATGTAAAGCGCTCTGATACCTGATACCTTCGGGTCAAGTTCAGGCTATATAAAACTCTGAAAAAAAAACAAAAAAAACTTGATGAACTTCTGGGTATGCTCCAGCCTAAGGCCACACATTCTGGAAATCTTGTCCCAGACTTATTAAGTCTTTGCCCCAGTGCAAATGACGCAAAGGACTGAGGGGCATATCAACAAGCGGCAGCGATAATTATCGCTGGCCGCTCTTAGCGTGAGGAATTTTATCGCCGGCTATCGCAGATAATTATCGCCATGCTAGCGCTGTATTAACAACGCATAGCGCAATGGCGATAATTATTCCAGTGATAGCGATGTTTTCCATGGAACATCGCTGGTTTTCCAGCGATGTTCCATGGAAAGCGGCGATATCCTTGGTGATAGGGCCTGTGGTCTTAGCCACACAATCCACCCCCATGTTAGGTATGCCTTAGTCAGGAATTTAACAGACGTTAAATTCCTGCGTTAAGGCATACTTAACGTGATTTTAAATATTGCTAATCCTCGTTGTTAATATGAGGAAGCTGGGTTAGCGATATTTACCCAAGGGAGTCTGGTCAGGCACGCCTCCTTTGCATCTCATTAGCGATGGGAGGCGTGCTGACAAGGAGCGCTAATGCAAGGATACACGCGCTAGCGTGTCCTTGTTGATAATGCGATAATATTATCGCCGCTTTTAGCCAGACGGGCTCTAAAGCGGCGATAATATTATCGCCGCACCTTGTTAATATGCCCCTTAAAGTCTTGAAAGTATATTTACTATCCAGCGCAAAAGGGGTTTGGCCTGGAAAGGTGCCATTTTCTCAGCACAAAAATACAATTTGTGCTTCTTGTGCTGCTTTGTGTCAATGGGCCGTTACTGCGGAGCAAATACCCACATCTTTTGATGTACAACCCAAACTTTTAAAACAGCCAGGGCAGGCTTTGTGCAAAAAACTAACACCTTCTTGAAACAGGTGATAACAAAGGGAAATGTGGTTATTTCTTCAAAAAATTACAAACAAAAAAAACCCGCACATGTGTTGTGGTGCATAGCACACACCCAATACAGGGGATTCTTCTGAGTTTGTCTAAGCATAGGAATTAGCAAAAAAAAAATTCCAGTACAAATCCTATTCTAGGCAGTGCAGATTCACCTCTGCACCATGGTGCAAGGACTGCGTTGCACAAAGCATCCTGTTTGTGCACCAGCATCAATCCATTCTTAGTAGATATGGCTCTGGTCTGTTTTTCCCTTTTGTGCACTACAGCAGAGCACATTTAATTGCTGCACTGCGTTGCATGAAGTAGTAAATGTGGACCCTGGTGTCTCATTTCATTATTGCAGTTAAGAGTATCCGACTAGTGAATTTTTGCATCTGTAACCTTTCTTTAACCCAAGATGAGAGACTGTTGGTATCACCAACCATTGATAAAACTATACTTGTAATATGTGAATTGGAACCATAAACATGCTTTCATACAGTGTTGCATGCATTTGGAGAAAGCAGTAACAAAATAAATTTAGACTGTCAACTTGGGCAAGATGGGTCAAAACTGGCTTTGTGAAATTGTTCCCGGTAATATCAATGAAATAGTAATGTATCCTCAAATACTTGTCGCCCATAATTCACCATGATTGACAGGTGGATGTCCATTTCACTAATAGTCATGTGTGATTCATCTACTGATACCCTAAGACAATGAATTAAGGATCCTTGTTATGGGAGACCGTTGTGGTGTTGGTGCCATTTTACTGGTATCACTTCTCATCATTATATTTTTTTTAGACAATGCTGTTTTTAATCACTCATCTCATTTTCTTCTTATAACAATAGCATTGTAGAGTGAATTGTCAAAATGCATTCATCTGATGGACACAGAGGGCATGATTCACAAAAGTAAATTTACACGTTTGTGTTTTCAGTATTCACAAAACTGCAGTTTGATAGTAAGATTACGACTGCAGCCACTCGACAGTCGGGCGGAGAACTCCACACATAAAAAGATAGGCCTGACCGATCTTTTTATGTGCAGAGATCTCTGCCCTGACAGCAGTGATTCAGCAGTTGTAAACTTACTACTAAATAGCAGTTTTGTGAACAGGGCCGGCTTTAGTGCTGGTGGTGCCCAGCGCGGCAATCATTTTTGGCGCACCCCATGACCGCCTCCGCGGATTCTCTCACTACCACCGGGGAAAAGTGCCCCTCATCTTTCCAATCATAAGTTATTGCTAAACACAACACAGCCCCCCCCCCAGGGCCAGACTGGCCGTAGCGGGCACCGGGCGTTTCCCCGGTGGGCCGCCAGGGTGGGGGCCTGTTTTAGGCCCCTGGGGGCCGTTTTTGTTACCGTGGGCCGGCAATATCAGCCACCTGTAACAAAATCAGCCGAAACCGGCCCTAGGAAACAGATCGGCCGCACCCCCTCCTCCCTCCCAGGGGGGCTGGCCAAGCAGTGTGCCAGGGCCGGTTTTGGTTCCCAGTCCGGCACTGCCCCTCCCCCCCTCTCCAGGTCAGCACCCAGGGCGGCTGCACCGGTCGCACTGCCCTAAAGCCGGCCCTGTTTGGGAATACCGAAAAAGAGTAACCGTGCACAAATGTGTACGTTTACCTTTGTGAATCAGGCCCAGAGCGAGTCCAATGGCAATGGTACTGACATAAAGTGGTCTGACTACAGCGGAAAGAGGACTGAAAAATGATTTAGAGGAAGGCTGTGGCTCAGCTAGAGGAAGTTGGGGAATGGAACAGATTTTGGTGGTGGGGCAAAAAAGCTAACAGTATACAGACGGAGATGTGACAGTAAATTTGTACACAGAGTCAAAACTCCCCATATGTATGTGGCACTTTATCAAACCTAAAACTAGAGGAAATCCTCTCTCTGGGTTATTATGGTATTTCTGGGCAGCAATAATGCTGGAGAAAGTATTGATACGGCAAGGTGTAGTATTAGGCAAGGTGTAGTATGCCACTGAGCGGTATTACCACTCGGTTATGTGCTTCAGAGGTTAAGGGCTAACCTGTGGGATTGGAGTTTCAGCACACGACTGCTGCAGATGCCGCTCTTTCCAGCCACTTTTCCCTGCTCCGATTTCATCATGTCTTACCAGGTGAAATCTGCATGGGGAAGAATCGTAGCCAGTGCGGTATCTCCAGTGGTTTTCAGATAGTTTGCATAAAAATCCCTGAAGAAGGGAGCCAGATGCTGGCGTTGTGTTTCATATTAAATAGTGTGTAGAGCACAGCCGGTGACCTATACTATACTTTGGGGTGGGGGGGAGGTGGAGTGGAGGGAGAGAACAGTCAAGCATATATTTGTCTAATACATTTTTTAGGTTGTTGAAGCAGCAGTGCCCCATAGTGGCCGTTGAAGGTTTGAAATGTCCAGGGAACGCGAAAGGGGATTGCTATCTGCATACATTCAACAGGGGGCATTGTAGGTGCTGCTGGCCAAGAAGTGGAAAGGGTACACCTTGACGTTTGCTTCATGTAATGACAACCATACGAATGTTCCCTCGAAAGTATGTTTTGGAAAGGGTAATTTGTTATCCACGGGAGTATGCAGGTCATGCCTCCTTCTGTTAAAAATGAACACTATTTTTCCTCCTGTGGCCCTGGAAAACATTCATCTGATTAAATTCCATTATAAAGCGAAATTTCATGCTGAATTTCTTTAGAACAGCATCTTGAGTGGAGCTTCGAAAAGATGCCGCACATTACAAGGCAAATGAGCTCTTATTGTGAGTGGACAATTTCGTTCGAAGTCTAGGGTTTCCACCTGGCCCTTTATTATTTTCTGCCTGGTCCAAGCCTGTAAAAACTCTGGCAAAAAGAGTAAAATTCTGTATTTTTATCCTCCTGAAACTTAAACCTAAAACAATAAACCTATAAAGAAATCATTTAAAAGGTATTTGAAAGCTGTCTAACTCTCTTTCAGGATGATTATTAGAGTAAACAGAGAAATAATGTCCATGTTATAGAAGATTCCTGACATTAATACCCACATGATTTTAAACCTACCAGTTCCTGGCTGTTCCAGAAAAGCAAAACGAGAACAAAAGGTCGTATATTTGTCTAAGAAAGCTGGCGATTTTAAGAGGCTGGTAACGACCTATCCCAATAAAATCCAGATGATGCGAACGAACCAAGACTATTTTCTGATCCCAAACCCCCCTTTCGCTGCTGGCCTACATCAGCCCTCCATTTTCTCAGTGAGAGATGGATCTCCTCTAAGTGCTGACGGGTGCTGGAGGCAGCCCAGCGCTGCTCTGTATTCAGCAGGCACGACCGGTGCATTTCACAGCCCAGGGGCTGCTCGCAACCAGCATTTCTTCTCGAGAGTGGCACCGCACATAAACCCTTTCACTGCCTTGCGTCCTCATCATTGCACATTAGCGTCCAAAGCATTCACTCCGAGAGGCATCTTCATTAGAGCCTGCACCTCACACTTCAGGCCGGAGGGCAGCGCCTGACTGTACCTATTACGGAAGTGACGCTGATATCATAACTACGGCCTTCACTCCAGGCTGCTCAGCGGCATCATTAACACCGCTCACGTAGCGGAACTGGCGAACCAGTGGCGTAACCAAGGTCCCCGTACCCCCCCCCCCCTCCCCGCAATGCGGGGGGTCCGAACTCCAGGGGGCCCCATCAAGGCAATACCCTTGCCTGACAGCTCCCAAGTAAGTCCGGAAGGGGGCCCCTCCATGCACGTCTCAGGTTTCGTTACGTCACTGTGGCGAACACACGTATCGTGTTGTCATACCCACGCTGGGGCCTGAGATGATTGTTGTCAAAAACATTAGAATAGAGACCCTTAAAAAACTTTACCTTTTTAAGCCTGCCTGCCCTTGTCCTGAGAAGCATACCAACGATCGACAATTTAAATACAATATATGGGGTCCTCTAAAAAAATTAATGGTTGGGCTATAAAAGCCCATCTCTAATTTCCGTATTATAGACAACTTGTGATGTGTCTAGTCGCTTGTAATAAAGAAATGTCGTAGCCACTCAACTGTAATATATTATTACAGTTGAGTTCTGACATCACAATCACGCTGTTGGAGCCAGCAGCAAAATCACTGAGCATAAGTGCAGCTATAATTTAAATGAGGAAAATGGGAACTGGCTTTTCTTTCTTCTGATATGTTTTTCTAAAATGAAAAGCATTCACAAGATAGGAGATATTCACGACAGCATGTTTATGTCAACACTATATGTCATTACAGGAAAGATAGAACCTCTCTATGTTTCGACACAATATTTTTAAAACTGATTTACATGACACTGATACCAATAAGTTTTGGCAAACAACACTAACTGCCTTTTGGTGTGTTAGATTTCATAGAACAGGTTCTGTACAGATTCTTTAGGTCTGAAACGAACACAAAAGAGTGAGACATAAAGGATTTAAGTAGTTTGTGGGAAGGGTGATGGTTTGACTATGTATTATAAAAATAATATGCTCTCTCCTGTACATTAAAAGGATATTGCAAGTCAACTCAGAGTTCCATGACCTTATAAAGTAACTCTGCCTTCTGCCTCGTTTCTCATCGATCTCTAAGGCGACTTGCAATATACTTTTAATGTCCAGCAGCAAGTATTTTTTTTAATACATAGTCACACTATCACCCGTCCCACAAACTGCAAAAATCCTTGGTGTCTTGCTCTTTCATTTTCATTTGTGACACGAAGAATCTGTACAGAACCTGTGCTGCGAAATTTAACACATAATGTATGGTGGGGATACTTTGGGGGATATCTACAAGAACTGCTGCTAACTAACGCTAACGCTAGTTAGCGGCAGTTTTCTTAAGGCGGCCTGTCACCAAAAAACTATCGCTCTGTTAGTGATGTATTTACAATACGTCACTACATGGCGATAGTTCCAGGTAGCTGCGGTGAAAACTGCCGTTAACACTAGCGTGAAGGCGATACAAATTCTTGCGTTAGCGGGCGAAAACTGACAAAAGGCCAATTTGTGAGCAAAAAACTCACGTTAGTCAGCCCAATGTGAGTTTTTTTGCCTCTAGAGGCAAAAATAGCCTATAAGTCCACCTCCAATGAAAAATAGGAAGCAAAACCAATGGAACGTAGATTGGAGCAGCCAGGGCCAAGTGCAGCACAGATCAACAACCCCCAAGCCCCCGAACAGCAAGGATGACCAGTCAGAGTTCCAGGGGAAGAGGAAATCCAGGGCTACAATCATGAAAAGAGGCGCATCGCTGGGCAAAACCAGTGATGCATCACTTATCATTGCGCACTCCTTGCAACACCATGGCATCCAAAACCTTGAAAGCGCGGAGAGTCCCCGGGGCCCAAAGGCCTCGCTGGGCCTGGGCCCCGAAGTGGGATGTGGGGGTACTTTGGAGTTGCTGGCACGTGGTGGTAGACATTGAGGAGTTGGCGATCAACCTTACCTGGTGGTGAAGCATAGCTGCCAAGGTTTCAGATTGATATGTGTGACATTTTCATAATTTCATTGTAATTATGAGTGACATTTCAACATCTATGAGTGACACTTTCTCACGAGCAAAATCATGCGATAAAGATGAGGGCAAAGTATAAATATCAGAAATTACACTCATTTGAGTAACAGGAACTTCTAAAAAGATATTAAAACTACTACAAAGCACCAGAAATGGAAGGGCACTAACCGGAGACAGACTGCGTGACTGCAGTTCTCAGTAACAGAAGGCAGGCATGCACTGCAGCTGCTCAGAAGATCTCATTGATTTGATCATTCATGACCGCGTGCTAGCCTAAAAAACAAAGTTCATAGCATAGCAAGTGCAACTAGGAGATTATACCATAAATCAGGCCTCTCCGAGACCGGCCAAACTGAATGACAAACTAACTATGTTTTTCATTTCTGTTCGAGGACTGACTAGAGAACATGCTGAACATTTAACACAGCAGACACCATCCCAAATGCATACATTTGCTACGGCGCCACTTTCAGGACTGGGAGCCAAGGGCCCACTTCTACTCCGACGGTAGATGGGGTGCTGTTATGCCCTTGCCAAACCCTAAATAGTCCCTGGTTATTTGTGCACATTGTTATCGTAGCCTATCGTACACTCTGTGTTATACTATTTGAAAATAATGACATGCATATTCATAGTGCTGCTAGAGGCTAGGACTTCATAGCACTTCAAATACATGTTCCTAATCTCCAATGCATCAACAAGGGTTACATTCTGTGTCAATGATGTTACAAACAGACCCCTGCAGTGATCACATTAACCAGCTGAGCTTCCACAACCTAACAGAGTGCATTTCCCACCAGCTAGTTTAACTTGAATTTATGTTCTTAATTTAATGTGTGTACATTTTATTTTATATGCAGTTACCTGCAGGTAAAAGGCCAGCAGAATAGTTAAAAAATATTTTGTTTTTAGCCACGTCGCTGACTCCATCTTCATTGTACTCGGGATAGCTTCACATTCTTTCTTATGACCCGCTGGTGAAAATACGAGCTGCATAAGCTATGCTGCGCTTTTTGAACTACACTGAAGTCTCCCTCTTGCATCTTTCCCCACTGACTCTAACACCTGTTGTGCTTTCCCTACGGACGGCATCCTTCATCCTGGGGTTAGCACCCTGCGAAGAAAAAAAACAGAAAAAAAGACACTGAACTAAGGAGGTCAGGTTTGTATACCTATTGAACAAAAATATACTTTGAGGTACGACGGAACAGCAAAAGGCGGACTTTAAAAGTAGAAACACTCAGAAGACAAAGTATCATGTCAGTGGAGCTTGGAAGCGGGGATTGCTGCAGCGGGGCAGAGCGTGGAGCCTGCCTGAAGAAATAAGTGATGAGAGCAGCCGATCCAAAAATGTCTTGCACAGGGGCAAATGGAACCTCCTGAACTTGGTGGCCGGTACAGTGTTAGTCATTACAGCCTATGGCCTTTCGGTTACTCGTCACGGAGTACACAGTAGTGTGTAAGTGTGACAACACAGTACTAAAGTACTAAAGTGGCAGTCTGCCTGGCCAGAAGTACTTACTGTCTCAGTGTCACTTTGTGTTCATTTCACAGTTCGGCAGCACCCGGACAGCTGTGTCGACTGTGACTCTGCAGCCGAGCCAGGCTTACAATACAGTCAGTCTCACGTGCAATGCAGCTGATCATGCTGCCGACGGTAGTACTTGTTTTGTGCGCACTCACTGACTGTAAGTGGCGGGACAACAGGACTGTGTGACTGCCAGCGCACGCCTCCAGACAGTCCCTGCGCTTCCTGAATCCGACCTCACTTCCTTCCAGGACCAGGAGGACGTGAGGTCACATCCCCCTGCGGCGCCACAGCCAGTTATCACAACAACTGAGGACAGAGGCCCCGCCCGGGTGTCTCTCAGTATTGGGCACCGCACTACCTCGGCCGGGTGACGTCAGGCCTGGCTCAGGCTGTAGTCAGTGAGTGGCTCAGCCACGCCGCGGGCGGGAATTTCAATGCAGCAGGCTATTAAGTTACATTGTAGCAGCAGTGCACAGAATTAACTGTTACTGAGCCTGTGCTGGTGGCAGCTCCCGGGCCGGCAAGTCTGCGGGGAGCAAAGCCGGCGCAGGCCACAGGCGCGCGCGCTAGCAGCCTGGTATGGCCAGTACTTCAGCGCTGGTACAGCTGAGAGTCAGTGGCATTAAAATGAGTGACAATGCATTTCAGTGCGGTGATGCGGAACACCACACTGAAATGTGTTAGAGTCATGGAAGATGCGTGAAACTTGGCAGGACTGTTGAAGTCTGCCAGGTCGTATGGAGACACGTTGCTGACCTGTGTGAGAAGACCGCCTGGTGCCCCTTGGAGCTGTGAACAGTAGAGGCACTCCTGCGCACCAACGTTGGGAGGTCTGCATCGCATACCACGTGCCACCACTACACCGGGGTGCACGGAGGAGATAACCAATGGTGGGCCATGCCTCTCTGCATCACCAGCCGGAGGATGTTGCGCTGGCCGGACGCTGTGGAGGGTGAGGCCCCTGAGCTGCGCCGAACTTGTGTAGTGGGAGCGCTGCAACTTCACGCCTAAGGGGGCCCTGTTGCATCACCTGCATCCGGAGGTTTCCCAGCAAACGTGGCGTTGACTGCTGTACCCTGGCTTGTGAAATCCCGCCTGGCTGAGGCTCCTGCTTCCTGAGTCACAGATTTGGAGAGAGTGCAGCGGATTGTGCCACAGTGTCAATGCCCAGGTGAGGAGAAGGTGGGACGCGTAGCGGAGGAGGTCTGGGGGTCGAGTCGGGCCCAGGCCTAGCACCTGTGGGTGACGCACCCCCAGTGGCGGCTCATCCACTTTGGCGGAAGAGCGTCGCCCCACTGCTTTCAAGCAATGCAAGAAGAGAAAACATAACATGATGATAACTTACTGATGTACTCATACTATGTTTCCTTTGCAGGCAGGACGGTGGGTCGGGCTTGTTGGACTTGGCCCTTTTTGCAGGGTCATCCCTGAACTTTTTGCCTTCCTCCTGTATTTTTTCTGACCTGTTTTTGTTGGTTTTATGACTCTGGGCACTTCACCACTGCTGATCAGTGCTAAAGTGCATATGCTCTCCCTGTAAATTGTTGTATTGGATTAGTGACTCCATGATTGGCTTATTTGATTTACTTGTCAGACCCTAGTACAGTGCACCATGAGTGCCCAGGGCCTGTAAATCAAATGCTGCCGGTGGGCTTGAAGCACTGATTGTGCCACCCACAGAAGCAGCTTGTAAAATGTGGCTCAGGCCTGCCATTGCAGAGCCTGTGTGCAGTCTGGGACTGCCATGTCGACTTGGCAAGTGCACCCACTTGCCAGTCCCTAAACCTTCCCTTTTCTACATGTTAGTCACCCCTAAGGTAGGCCCATGGGCAGGGTGCATTGTATGTGAAAGGTAGGACATGCCCTGATGTGTGTGGCATGTCCTGATAGTGAATTACAGCCAATTTCGTTTTCAACTATTGCAAGGCTATCTGTTCCCATAGGCCAGAATGGGGAGTTTGATTATAACATCTTATAATCCTAACTGACCCTAGGAACAAGATAGGAAAATAAAGTTTAGTATGCCTGAACTCAGAATGTTAAAGTACATCTTTTAGCGTGGGTGATTTTTACATTCTGTGTTTGAAAATACCACTTTTAGAAAGTGGGTATTTTCTTGCCTAACCATCCAGTATGCCTCTGCTAGGTTTGTGTATTCCATATCTGGTTTGTGAGTGACAGGGGGCTGGAGAGGGCTTTGGCTCCAGCAGTCTGATGAGTCAGGGCTGGGCTGAATAGGACCTGCATTGAATAGAGAGTAGGGGGAGGAGATTTCCTTTCACTTGCCTGAGCCTTCATAGAATAGAGAGTAGGGGGAGGAGATTTCCTTTCAGCTACCTGGGCCAGGCCTGCTTTCAACAATGCTGTCTCCACCTCCTGCCAGGAAACTGCACCAAGGAGGACAGAACTGGTTTTGACTAGGTACAGACACTCTCTGCCTTCTTAGAACAAAGGATTTAGTAGTATAAATACTGGGGCCCAGACCCCAAAACTTTAGATCACTTCTGGGAATCAAGACGAACCTTTGCCAAGGAGAGAAACCAAGGAAGCTGAAGGAGGATACTACCCCTGCGCTGCAGTAAGGAACCGACGCATCACCTCCCCCGAAGCAAGGAACTGACGCATCACCTTCCCTGCGACCCTTTTTGTTTGTATTGCGTTACGCATCCAAGATACTTTGAGAGTAAAGTGTCGCATTTACCATCTACATTGAACTAAGCTATTTCTACCATTTGAAAGTCATATTTTTGAATACTGTATTGTGGATTTTTGTCGTTTGGTCTTGTGTTAAATCTAGATAAAGATTACTTATTTTTCTAAGCTGGTGTGGTGTCCATCTGTAGTGTTTTCACTGTATTACTGTATGTGTTCACAAATGCTTTACACACTGCCTCTGAGATAAGCCTGCCTGCTCGTGCCAAGCTACCAAGGGGGTGAGCAGGGGTTATTTAGGAGTGTAGCCCCCTTACCCTGACTAGAAGCAAGGGCCCCTACTTGGTCAAAGGTGCCTACCTCTGCCAACTAGAGACCCCCATTTCTAACATTGGTGGTCAGCGGTGAGGATTCTAGACTTGCATTTGTGACTCACATACAGTGATTGGTGTACACTACTAGTGAGTGCAGACCATTACGCGACCACATACTGTTTTTCTGTTTGCTGGTGTCCTCCTGGAAGTATTTTTTGATACTAAGACTCTGGTTAGTTGTTGCAAAATGGAACTTGACTTCTGGCACATGTTCATCTACACAATGAGGGAACTACGTGTGTTCTGCAAGGAAAGGGGGCTGCCTGTGAGGAGAAGGTCCAGGGAGGATCTAGAGGCCTCCCTATTTCATTATGAGTTACCCCGCTGGGGGCCAACACTACCAGTGGAGTCTGAGGAGGAGGACTTCCCTGAAAGTGAGGGAGAAACAGAAAAAGATGTATGGCTTCTGGCTTGTGAGCAGAGGCTGAGAGAGCTTGATGAGGAGCTCGAGAGGGCTGAGACCAAGAGGGCCTTAGCCCAAGAAGAAGAAATGTGTGTAGCTCAGGAAGTGAGCTTGGCTGAATTAGAGGTGGAGTCCAGCTCAGATGGTGGCAGCAAAATTGTATTATTGAGTGCTGAGGGAGCAGTACACACACCCAGAGATGTGGTGCCTGACTTGAAGGAGGAGGTTAACATACACCAGGGGGTTCAAGGATATGAGGTAGCTCCAGTGGTGCGCAGTGTCCCTGAGGTGGATTGGGAACTGGCACAGGGGTTCATAGTCCTAGTGGTGGGAGGGACACTCTACTGACTCTAGATGAGAGGTGCAGGGAGAGGGGTTCCCCCTTGGTTGAAGTCCTGGTGTGTGAGTGTGAAGACCGCCCAGAAGAGTGTGGGTTGAGTGACAGAGACAGTCAGACACTGTCTTGCCAATCTCAGGAGAGTGGTGTGGGGTACGTGTGCGAGGCACTGGATGGTGAGGTGAAGGATAGTTGTGAAGGATAGTTTGGTTAACACATGTGTGGGGCTGTGCGATTCAATTGTGGGAGAGCATATTGTAAGTCCCTGTTTTCCAGAGCTATGCCAACACCTGTTGGAGTGTGAGTTCTCTGATCCCAGGGAGCTTGCACGGGAGGCAGACCTCTGGGTGGCTGCCAGAGGTTCTGAAGAGGCATTGGGGAGTGACCCTAAGAGGAGTGGCTCAGGTATCTTCCAGCCCAGAGTGGTGGAAGGGGTTCAGAGTAGCCCAGCTAGGTCCCGTTGTAGTGGGAAGGTTGTAGGGCCTCACGTCCTGTCTCCTAGGAGAAGGAGTGAGACTGGGATGTGTCCCGATAGTGCCCAACCTCAGTCTCAGGGCCTGGATGGTTCCTTAAGGGAACACCAGGTAGGGAGCCTAAGCTGTACTAGTAGTCCATTTGAGGGGGATCTCCTAGTGTCAGGAGAACGTGGAGTGTCTGTAAGCAGACCTCCATCAGTTCTGGTGTCTGGCAGTGCCACTCCTAAGTGGAGGTTGCAGAGGTCCAGATTGAGGGGTGAGAGGGGGAGAGAGTCCCCATTTGGAAGAACCAGTGGGTCAGGGGCCAGCCAGAAGGGCTGAGTCTCCTTGGAGTGACCATGGTGACACCACTCCTGTCCTGGGGGATCTTCACGCACTGTCAGATGGACAGGGGTCGGCAGATCTGCGCCAGGCAGGCTGTCACATAACACATGAGTTATGTGTTACCCTCGGGGGGGCATGAGTGCTCCCCAGGAAGTCCTGGTGCGCCGGGCAGGTGCCCAGCCGCATGGGTTAGTCCCTGGGTTGGAAAGCCAGGTTCAGGTGTTGCCTGACCTGGAGGGAAGGACAACTGTAAACAGTGTCCCTACCGGTTTGTCTTCTGGGGACACCGCTCCAGGTGGGAGGGTGCAGGGCCCCAGTAAGGGGGGTGGGGAGAGGGCAGCCTCACCCCTGACCTCTGCCCAGTCTAAGGGTACAGACCCTAAGCTGGGGTCCCAGTTGCAGGATAGAACCCCTGAACTGGTGGGCTAATTGTGCAGGACACCTGCCACAGGTACCCTGACATTTCTGGAAGGGGGTACCACTCCAGGTGGGAGGGTGCAGAGCCCCAAGGAGGAGGACCGGATGTGGGAAAGCCCACCCCAGCCTCCTGTCCAGCAGCCCGGTACAGGCCCGGGGCTGGTGGGTCAGTGTCAGGATGTCATACCTGACCTGACAGGAGGGAGAGTGGACCAAGGGTGCCAGGCACCTGGGGCTACTGCCCCCCGCTATCTGATGCCACAGAGGTTTAAGAGCCCTGAGAGGCATAAGGCCTGGGTCTCATCACTGACAACTGTCAGTGGCCACTGTGGCTTGCTGTCCTGGTGGACAGAGTGTCCCCTGGGGAGGGGACAGGAGTCACACCCCAGGGATGGACTGGGCCACACCTCCGTGTTGGCCTTAGGTACTGTCTGTCTGTTGGGACACACCTGTGAGCAAGCTAAGGTTAGGTGCTGCACAGATGGTGTCCACAGGTGAGGAGAAGGGTTCCCCATGGGTTAACTTAGTGGGCCCTGAGAGTATGGACAGAGGGATCCAAATGGGTTCAGATTGGCGTAGAACTGGAGTATGCCCCTGCAGTTGAGTGACAGGGGGCTGGAGAGGGCTTTGGCTCCAGCAGTCTGATGAGTCAGGGCCGGGCTGAATAGGACCTGCATTGAATAGAGAGTAGGGGGAGGAGATTTCCTTTCACTTGCCTGAGCCTTCATAGAATAGAGAGTAGGGGGAGGAGATGTCCTTTCAGCTACCTGGGCCAGGTCTGCTTTCAACAATGCTGTCTCCACCTCCTGCCAGGAAGCTGCACCAAGGAGGACAGAACTGGTTTTGACTAGATACAGACACTCTCTGCCTTCAGAGAACAAAGGATTTAGTAGTATAAATACTGGGGCCCAGACCCCAGAACTTTAGATCACTTCTGGGAATCAAGACGAACCTTTGCCAAGGAGAGAAACCAAGGAAGCTGAAGGAGGAGACTACCCCTGTGCTGCAGTAAGGAACCGACGCATCACCTCCCCCGAAGCAAGGAACGACGCATCAGCTTCCCTGTGACCCTTTTTGTTTGTATTGCGTTACGCATCCAAGGTACTTTGAGAGTAAAGTGACGCATTTACCATCTACATTGAACTAAGCTATTTCTACCATTTGAAAGTCATATTTTTGAATACTGTATTGTGGATTTTTGTTGTTTGGTCTTGTGTTAAATCTAGATAAAGATTACTTATTTTTCTAAGCTGGTGTGGTGTCCATCTGTAGTGTTTTCACTGTATTACTGTATGTGTTCACAAATGCTTTACACACTGCCTCTGAGATAAGCCTGCCTGCTCGTGCCAAGCTACCAAGGGGGTGAGCAGGGGTTATTTAGGAGTGTAGCCCCCTTACCCTGACTAGAAGCAAGGGCCCCTACTTGGTCAAAGGTGCCTACCTCTGCCAACTAGAGACCCCCATTTCTAACAGGGCTGCACTACTCACAGAGCAGGGCAGTGGTGGAGTGGTATGCCTACTAAAGTGTGCAATGACTGGTCGGCCCTCACAAGTGGCCCAAAGCAGTTATGCACACATCCCTGTTCGCAATGAAGGCTGCATTACAGCCTGCATGGAGAACATGCCCACCCCTCCAGCCCCTGGCTGAACTCCTTGGCACGGCGCTCAAGAACAATCACAATGCCGCATTGCAGCATTTTGGTTGGCTTTGGGGGAGCGAGCCTGGCTGCCTGCTTCCTGTTCCTGCAAGCAGACTCAGGAGAGCAGGAGCACAGAAGATGCGGGACCCGGCCTCGAGGTAAGAATTAAAAAAAAATATATTTACAATCCCCGCTCTCTCCGCGTCCCCGCCCCGTCCAGGGTCCTCTTTCCACATTTCTTGCCTCCTAGCTGTCCAGTCCCCCACGCAGCATTACATAATGGCAGCCACCATGCGCAGCGGGCGTACCACTGGTGCGCCAAAGGCGAGCCCGTCTGCGTCTGTCTACCCCTGGACCACGCCCAGCTGCAAGGACCCTTCCTCTCAGACACTCCACCGCTACGACGCCAGCACCCTCCTCGCCATCAACCCTGGACGCCACACCGCTTGCCATCTAGCAACACTGTGGAATTCTCTTGCACCCTGCGCCTGTCGAAACTGCAAATGCACCTTCTGTGACATCAGTACACCAGCGCCTCCTGCCGCCCAGCTGAACAACAGCGCAGCCAACCGGCTCAACTGCATCCTCCTCAACGTGTGGTCCCTGCACAAACACACAGATTTCCTGCGACCTCCTCTACGCCACCTCTTCAGACATCGCCTTCTTTACGGAAACCTGGACCAACCTCTGCTCCGGACCGGACTTCGCCATCACCATCCACGACAGCTGCAAATTCGAGCAGCCAGGAGGAGGCATTGCCATTGTCTGGAAAAGGCACACTCCAACTGACCACGCACTCTAATGACCCGACGGTGACCATGGAACACCTCCACTTCCAGATCCGTACCAACCCCAACACCGCCCTCCGTGGCAACCTCATCTACAGGCCCCCCGGGCCATGAACCCCCATTCACCAATGCCATTGTAGACCTCATCACACCCCAGGCTCTCCCATCCACCGACTACATCCTACTCGGAGACCTCAAGTTCCACCTGGACAACCCCAGTGACCAGAACACCACCCCCCTCCTGGGGAATCTCGCCAACATCGGACCAACTAGCTAGTCACCACACCAACCCACATAGCCTGACACACGCTCGAGCCCGTCTTCTCCACCAGCGGGAACTTCAACTACAGCCACACCACAGGACTCTCCTGTACCGACCATCATTGTTTACATCACACCTTCACCTTGCCCACCGTACACCATCATTGCCCCCCCGTCGCGGGTCTATCAAGGCCACCGAAGAACTTCCCGTCAACTCCCTCAGCTCCACCACTCCGCAAACACTAACAGATGCCAACACCGCAGCCCGCAACCTCCACCGATGGATCTCCAACTGCGCCAACACCCCTGGCACCCCTCAAGAAAAGACCAGGCAAACAACACTCCAAGTAGGCCAACTGGTTCACTCCCGCCCTCCACTAGTCCAGTCCCACCTGCAGACGTCTCGATAAGAGATGGAGCCACAACATCAATCAACTCCGAAACACAGTCACCCTTGCACCATGGCGCAAGAGAGCCTGCGTTGGCGCACGTCAGCCATTGTGCGCCAACTTGGGGGGAAAAGACAGGGGTCCTATTCATGAGCCCCTTCGGTGCGTCATTTTTTTGAGGTACTTGCAGCGTGATTCTTGCACCACGTTGCACCGTATTTGCAAAGTGACACATCTAGGCATATGCATGACCTTGTGAAGCCCTGTGCCACATTATACCTGCATCAGGTATGATGTATGCAGGGTGGGCGTTCCCACGCAACAAAGCCTCATAGGAGTGGTGCAGTGAAATCCATCAGATTTCACTACAACAATTGTAGGATGCCACTGCGTCAGTACCTTACGCCTGCCCCATGGCAGGCGTAAGGGTGACCTAGTGCACAGGGATAGGCTGGCCCCATGCATTGCTGGAGTTGCGTCATGCTTGTGACACAACTGCAGCAATGCGTGACTTTTGCGCTGACAGATACGTCAGGATTCCAGTAATTAATTGCGACTTGGAGCGCTGTACAGTAAATACAGCGCATCCATGTTGTCGCAAGAAGGGCATAGTGAAAAGTGTTGCAGCGCTGTTTTGTCGCAGTGATGCAACACTTATCATGAATGAGGCCCAGGAATGCGACCTATCTTATTGATGGTGCGCATTCCTGCCCTGTAGTTTTGTCACAGGGCAGCGCAGCAACATTCATTGCAGCGCTGTCCAGCACCACAACCTTCTGAAATGAAGCCCCAAGTGTTTGCACCATTTTTAAGACCAGCTATTTTCTGGTCTTAAAAAACTGCCTGTAACTGGAGTTAGAAGCAGTTTTTTTGGATTTGCACCATACAAGGAATTCCTTGTAAATATCACGAAGTGGGGTTAGCAGGTGTTTTTGCACGGGAACGCCTACCGTGCATCTCATTTTACTTAAGTCCTGCTAACAGAACTGGCGATCCGAAAAACGCACGTTTACGCCTCAAAACTGCTGCTAACTGCGTTTAGTGGCAACTTGTAAATACGTCGATAAAAAAAAAGTCGCCGTAACGTCAAAATATTGACGCTACGGCGGCGTTAACTCCTTGTACATATGCCCCTTTGTCCCATATATTGTTCAGTACAAACTATATTATCTCTTGTTTGCGGTATTGGACTGGTAAGCTAGCAGCTACCCTTGCAAGTGCATTACCACCCCCACATTTCATTAAGTGAGCACAAAAACCAAGCCCGGCCCTTTACAAGAGTTTTGTGGAAGAGACATTCTCTCTCCAAGAATTTGACTTGAGAAATTAACCAAAGATTCATTTTACTGTACTTTCTGAGTATATTGGCTAAAAAGCAGAGGTTTTATATTCCGCTTATATGAAAGAGCAGAACTCCATCACTCACAGTGAAGTTAGCCATTGGCTGAAAAGGGCTGACCTATTTCCCTGTGTTCAGGGGTGGCCGCTAGCAGGGAAAAGTGATGGGGCAGTGCTGGAGACAAAAAACCATAAAATTAAAACTCACCGGCAGACTACCACCCACAACCTCACTGCCTCTTCAGCTCCCGATGATGCACACACAGGCTCCCAGACTCCCTTGCGCCAATCCGGACGCTGCTCTCATGCTGGTATTACCCAGTGATCCATCAGTAAACCAACAACAGATACTCCACTACCATATACTCACCTGGGCCCATAAAAACACACACATTGAGTAAACCGCTGGAGTGGTTAAAGTTTTATATTAGTACTTCACAATGTTCAGGTTTAGTTATTTAATTCTCCTAACTAACCTCACACTGATCAAAAAGTTATTTCCTCTGGTCGATGGACCATTAATTGACCTAGTTGATGGCGATAATTAACTTAACCCTTAACTATTCTTGGTTTGACGAAAATAATCACAGACTCAGGAAGATTTAAAATCTTTATCTAAATTAAGTGCATGTGAACCATTTCAAAAATACAGTGCAGTCACCCTCATTCATAGGAGAGAAAATTCAATTGATTAAACATCAAAACATATACTTCGGACTCATACAATAATTAATGCTCAGAAAGGGAGAGGACAGAGAGAAAAGAACATTTGCAAATAACGTGAAATTATAATTACCAAGAATGGTGTGAAAGACCAACCCCCTGGCCAAAGGGCTGGTAAGGGTCCCCAGGATAGGTCAGGAGACAAAGACTTCAGGACAGGATTCAGGACAGGATAGATGACCTCTCTAGAATACTGACGAATTGTGTCGCACCCCTCTCTGACACTCTCTTCCTCCTCGAGATTCTTCCGCAATCTTCTGATCTAACCCAATTAAGTTAGGATAGAAAGTTCTTCTTCAGCGCCTGCATTCGAGTCTTCATCAGCATCTCACAGCATCTCTCCAGCAACAGCATCCCCGACTCCCAGACAGCATCTCTGTCTCAGACTCTCCGTCTCTGACTCTGTCTAACTAACTAAAGCTACCTTAATTATACCTTTGTTTCCTCATGTTCCACCCACTAAAGTTACAATATCGTAAAAATACGAGATCTAATTGGTCAGGCAAGGGGGAATGATCATCACACCATGCTAACATGTCACTATATTCTGTTAAACCATTGTTCGCAAACCCATCCCCTTAATTTTTATTCAAAACTTTATTCCCATCCACTACATGTATCCAATTTGCAACATTAATAACACTACGAAGAATAGAACATCACATTGCTGAACTTTTCACCATCCGTTCCCAGGGCATGGCGCTCCAATTTGGCCTCCATTCAAGTGTTTCGTCATTGACCTTCATAGCTTCACTCAGTAGGCATGCGCAGGCGTTGTGTCATTTCATCTAGTCTGGTTATACAAGAGAGGCCCAAATGCGCACTAATAATAAAGTCAAAAGACAAATGTTATTTTCACAGAATAAATGGTCTCACTGTATACCTCCCACCTCTACTCTATTCCTGTTCTCTTATTAATACTTTCCCCGCATTAGCATTAGTAAAATAGCCTGTTTTAGTTTCAGCTAAGCAGATGCCATGCACGCGAGTCTTCAAGACTCCATTTTAGTGTCTTCTGCTCATGCGCTAGAATTTCCCTCCAAGCTTTAGCTCGTCATATTGCGTAGATGCAGTTGACGCATGCGCACTACAGTTTCCCCGTTTAAAGCGGTATTAGTCCGTTTTCATTGTTATCCGCGTTAGTACACACATAAACAAGCTTCACTTAACCCGCGTGTTCATGTGGTGCGTATTAGTTATTCACAGATTACGTTTAATAACTTGTTAATGAGTTAAATGAGCGGATTGCCTCCGAGCAAGTCTCTTTCTTACGAGACCTTGCTCCATCAATCCCCTCTCTGATGGCATTTTGAGCCATCACAAAATTACCCATCCCTTCCCAGATGCCAACTTTAACACATCTCAGTTTTCTCCTTTTTCTCTCCTTATTTCATCAGTTACTTCTTTTCCTTCTAAATCTTTCATCTTTTTGTATAGTTTTCCTTTCATTTCTTCTAGTTGAATTTCATCATATTCTCTCTTTCGTTTCTTTCCTCTCCCTTCACTTTCTAAATGTATTCTTCTCTTTTCCTTTCTTCTGCAACATTTACATGTGATCATTACTATCATAACTAATGTTATTATCACAACTACTGGTAAGATTATTTGACCTAGAAAACTTTTCCCAAAATCAGTAAACCAATTCCCTATTGATGTTATACTCTTTGTTAGTTTTCCCCATACACTGTCAACCTCCAGTTGGGTCAAGTCATTATGCATTCTTGTAATATTTCTAATATACCCTTTAATTTCTTTACTTTTGTCCGGTATATAAGTACAGCAATGTTGAATTTTCAACATACCACAGACTCCGCCCTCTTTTGCCAATAGAATATCAAGAGCAAGATGATTTTGTAAAACCATAGACCTTATTGCAACCATCTCTGTGTTAATCATTAAGAATCCTCCGGCAGTGTCTGTAGAAAGACGATCAACTATGGTTGACAATTTGCAAATTTTACGTGAATTTAGAATGACTCCAACTGAGGGTATCAATGCACTAAATATATTACCTACTATTTCAGAAAAACTAGCTCTTCTTCTCCGTGTTAGTCCATTAGATTTTCCATGGATTCCATTGATTCTGTACACATGGTAGATTTTTGGAAAAACTATTCCAAAATAACAGCTCCCGTACCATCTTGCAGGTAACCTGTAATAGGCATTATTCCCACATACATAATAAATTCCTGGAAATACAGGGTCATTTCCCCCTTTTAGTCCCCACCCTCCTAGAATTAGGAAGTTGTGTTCACACTCACTGGAACCAATGAAATTGTTATTATAATCTGTCTTTAACCTATGGAGGCAGAATTTTCCCCTTTTCACAAAGTCTAGGGACATCGCAACACAAGCTTCGCCCTTTGCATAAATTCCCTCTTTCTCAGCCCATGGAGGTACATGGGATTTCTGTTCAGCAGCTTTCTTTGTTAAATCCTGTCTCCTTTCTTCTACTAAATTCAAAAACTCTTTTTCTTCTTCACGTAATATACATGTTAGGTTATCCTTGTGGGCTTGAACTATATCTATTGAACTCATTGTTAAAAAGAATTCACCCATGAACTGTGCATTTTTACTACTAACTACTGGATTCATATTCTTTCTAATAGGCAATTCTGAAAATACTACATCTAAATTTGAATAAAAATACTGAAGTTTCCCTATTACGTAAAATAAACTTGATAAAACACTACATGATACACCATATGTTAGAGGTATATGGTGATACATCACCCCTTCTGACACTGATGAGGGTAACTTCATACAAACATAACAATTACTAATCTCCATTGTATTAACATACTGAAATAAACAATTTAGCAAACACATTTAAAGACGAATCATTGTCTGATTCATTATGATAAGTTTATCTCATCTTCTACCCCAATTTCTATTTTAGTTCCCTTTATTCTATCTACCTTCTCATTAGTAATTGTACTATTCTTGTTACTTGTTTCCATCAACAAAGGTACTCCTACTGTTAGGAATAACCATACTAATACTACTAATATAATACTACATAAACAGAATCTTAAACATTTTCTTTTTAAACTTCGTTTCGGTCTTTCAGTATTTTCAATTTCTGCCATCTTTAATCAGAGAAAATTTCTTTTTCTCTTTCTTTGTCTAAATTTTCTTAAAATCCAGTCTTTTATTTTAAGGAGGTCTTAATTTGCTTTCATCAATCTGTGCAACATGTACTCTTTCTGATTCTTCACATAAATCTAGGTTTTCAAATTCTTCAAGCATAACATAGGTCCACTCAGGGGCCTTGTATTTTCTGTTCAGAATTCTCAATCTTGGGCTTCTTCTTGTAAGTTTTACTAATGTTTGTTTAGATTGTGTCTGACTCGTAATCTCATTTACTTGCTCTGGTTTCTTTTCTGGTCTTCTTAGATGATATTTTAGTCTCTTCACTCCTACAGGCCAATTGTCTCCTTTTCTAACTCTTTTGACCTGAACTGCACTTTCACCTTCTCCGTCTCCTTCTAAAGTTCTTTTATTTTCACTTAATCTGGGCACAATCTGTTCTTGTTCCTCTTCTCTTTCTGATTGTCTTTGTTCTGTATTTTCTGTATTTGGACCTTCCTCTACTTGCACCTGTTCAGGTCTTATTACAGTTTGTTCTTCTTCTGCCTGAACTTGTTCTTCTAGATCTATCTGATCCTGTTCAGGTCTTATTTCAATTTGTTCTTCTTCTGCCTGAACTTGTTCTTCTAGATCTACTTTTCCCTGCTCAGGTTTCTGAATGGCTTTGTTTATTTTTACCTGAGTGTGTTCTTCTTTCCCTGTCTTTTCCTTTCTACCTTCCTGTCTTCTTAATTCAGTTCTTCTTCTTGTTTCAACAACAGCATCAGGTATTTCAATCACTGGTATCCACTCTTCCTGACTTGTACTTGGCTGTTCGTCATATAGTTGTCTTTCAGAATCTATCACTCTAGATTCTTCAGCGTCACAGCTTTCAACTTCTGACGTCTCAGCTTGTTCAGTCAGTGGCTGCTCTTGTTGTTCAGATGGGCTCGGAACTCTTCTGGTATGACTAGCATGAATCCAATTGGGTAAACCTGCACACTTCACTGCTGTGGTAGTGACTAGTATGACTTGACGTGGTTTATCCCACCTGGGTGCTAGACACGACTTCCTTGCGTGTTTCTTCACTAACACCCAATCTCCAGGATTCAAATCATGCGCTTGGTCTGGCTGTCTTTCAACTGCGTCTTCTCCAACCTGATGAGAGACAGAACGCACCATTTCAGCCAATCCTTTGCAATAGTCCAATACCAGATCATCAGTTATATTCATCAATTTATTTCCAGGAATATATGCTTGTCTCATTGCCCTTCCCATGAGTACCTCGTGTGGACTCAATCCCGTTTTTCTGTCAGGAATACTTCTGAGACCCATCAGTACAAGAGGCAATGCATCTGGCCATTTCAGCATTGTGGATGCGCACACCTTCCCTAATCTTGATTTGATTGTGCCATTAAGCTGTTCCACTATTCCAGAAGCCTCTGGACGATAAGCACAGTGCAGTTTTTGTTCAATGTTAAATGCAGCACAGATTAATCAAATTATCTCATTATTAAAATGAGGTCCTCTATCTGATTCCAAAGTGACTGGAAAACCGAAACGGGGAACTAACTCCTTTAATAGTAGTTTAGCAACTGGGAGACTGTCGTTTCTTCTAGTGGGATATGCCTCTACCCATCTTGAGAACAGGCACACTATGACAAGTGCATATTTCAGTCCATTGCAAGGAGGCAACTCAATGAAATCTAACTGCAATCTGGTGAAGGGTCCTTCTGCCTTTCCAATCTTTCCCCAACTAACCACTGTCTTCCTGCCTGGGTTCTGCTGCTGACAGATTAAGCATCTTTCGCAAAGGCTCTCTGCGACTACCCTAAACTTTGGATTGTACCAACTTTGTCTGAATAATCTGATCATTGAATCCCTGCCAATGTGTGTTGTCCCATGGTATACTCTTGCCATTTGAGAGAGTAGACAGTCTGGCATGACTGGTCTGCCATCTAGGTACACCCACACTTCATCTTCTGTCCTTCTTGTACAACTTGATTTTATCCAAATCTCCTTTTCTTTTTCCTCAACTTCTTCCTGTAACTGTCTGACCTCATCCCATGTTTCTGGAACTGAGAAAAACATAAGTTGGCAGCTGGTTTCACCCGTTTCAACTTTTCTGTTAATTGACATTGTATTTCTTGCACAGTATCGAGCAATTTGGTCGGCATATCTATTACCGGCCGCCACATAGTCATTTCCTGACTGATGTGCAGCGCATTTAACAACTGCTACTTCTTTTGGCAATTGTAATGCTTCCAACAAATCTTTTACATTTTTACTGTTTCTGATAGGAGATCCTGAAGAAGTCAGAAATCCCCTCTGCATCCAGAGTTGGCCAAAATCATGCACAACCCCGAAACCATATTGACTGTCCGTAAATATGGTTATTCTCCAATTTTTCCCACCTTTGCATGCCTTTGTTAAGGCCACCAATTCGGCTACTTGTGCAGATTTGACTCCCGGTAAACAGGATGCTTCAACCACCCCCGTTATTTTACATACAGCATATGCAGCACTTAATCCTCCTCCTTCAGTTCTTAAGCAAGACCCATCCACAAAGAGTTCATGATCAGCTTCCTTCAATTGTGTTTCTTTTATATCTGGGCGGGGCTTAGTACACAATTCGGTCACAGCCAGACAATCATGATCAATCTCATCTTTCACTTCTTCACAACATGGATCTGGCAATAATGTGGCAGGATTCATTATCGTACATCTTATCACTGTCACATTTTCTGCTCCCAGAATCACCCTTTCATACTTAGTCAGCCGACTGGGAGTGAGATGTTGTGTTCTTGTTCTTGTCAAAAGAATCTCAACTGAGTGTGGAACGTAAACCTTTACGGGATGTCCCATCACTATGGACTCACTTTGCTCCAGACTCATACAAGTAGCAGCTACTGCTTTTAAGCAGCCAGGTAAGGCTGAAGCCACTGGATCCAAGGTGGCAGAAAAATACGCCACTGGACGTCGACTCAGTCCATGTCTCTGTGTTAAAACTGAAAGTGCACAATTTTCTCTCTCACAACAAAACAACGCAAATTCCTTTGAATAATCAGGCATGCCCAAGGCTGGGGCCTCACATAAACAGTTTCGTAGTTTCACGAAGGCTTCCAAATATTCATCATTCCAATCGATGGGATCTTTTGCTCTTTTCCGAGTTAATTGTATCAATGGCTTTGCTAACATGGAGAAGCTATTGATCCACTGCCTACAGTACCCAACCACTCCCAGAAACATTCTCATCTCCTTTTGTGTCTGAGGTAGCTGCATTTCTTTGATTATTTTTATTCTTTCCGATGTCACTTTTCTAACTCCTCTTTCTATTTTATGCCCTAAATATCTAACTTCTTGTTGACAGAACTGCAATTTTTCTGGAGACACTTTGTGTCCTCCTTCGGCCAAATGGTTCAGTAATGCAATTGTGTCAGTGACACAATCTTCTCGTGTTTTTGATGCCACCAATAGGTCATCAATATACTGAACCAGAACTGATTTTGCCGGGCATAATCAATGACTCCAGACACTTCTTCAGTATCTGATTGAAAATTGAGGGACTCTCTGTGTACCCTTGAGGAACTAGGCACCATGCCAAAATACGATCCTCAAACCGGAAGGCGAAAAGATACTGGCTGTCTGGGTGCAAAGGAATTGAAAAGAATGCTTGGCACAAATCAATTACTGTAAACCAACATGCATTCCAGGGTATCTGATAAAGGATCAATGCTGGGTTTGGCACTATTGGGCAACAAGGCACTACAATTTTGTTTATTTTTCTCAAATCCTGCACTATCCTGTATTTTCCGCTAGGCTTTTTAAGTCCCATGATTGGCGAATTACAAGGACTACCCATTATCTCTTTTAAAATGCTTTGTTTAATCACTCGGTCAATTTCTGGAGCAATTCCTGCTTTCACTTCTGGACTCATTTTGTACTGTCGTGTGTTTGGGTAAACTGCACCTTCTTTCACCGTCACTTTAACTGGATCTACATTTGACATTAGCCCAATATCCTTTCCTGTAAAATCCCACACTTCTGGATTTACTGTGGTTCTCAACTCTTCAGGCAATTCACTCTCAGTTATCAATGAAAACATCTCGTCTACTTCTGTACCTTGCTTAGCTAACATCATTTTGTAGATGACATCTTCGTCAGGGGTTTGGAAAGCGACACCATCTGGTGTACAATAGATCGTGCAGTTCATCTTGCACAATAGATCTCTTCCCAACAGATTTACTGGACTGGAATCGCAAACTACAAACCGATGCATATCTTTAAAATTTCCGATATGTACTTCCATTGGTTTTGTGATTGGGGTTCTAATCTGTTGATTTGACACTCCTACAACTTGTATAGTTTCTCCCGAGAGGGGTAGGTTTGGGATGTCTGCTGTTCTCACAGTAGACCGGGTAGCACCAGTATCCAATAGAAAAGTGATATCATTACCCTCTACTTTCCCATCAATAAATGGACCTGTGTGATCTACCGGCAAGGATGCGCCAAGCACGCCCTCCTCTTCCTCCCCCCTCAGGCACCGTCATTGCACATAGTCCGAATTTTCTTCATCATTCTGCAAAAAATATTGTGTAGCCACTCTGTTATTCTTACCACTTTCTCCGTGAAATTCGGTGTTTGCACTGTATTTTTGGGTACTCACAAAGTTTGGCATAGGAGCTGGTGGGACCTGATACTGTGGAGTAACTGGCTTATGGCTGTCTCATAAGTACTTCATTCTGCATCTGTGGAATTAAATTTTGATTTGGCCCATTATTATTCTGAATACTCTTACACTCGTTCTTCCAATGTCCAAACTTTCCGCACGCATGACAAGGAAACTTCTTCTTCGCTTCCTCTCTATTCATTCGTCCTCTTAATTTACCACCATTTGCCGCTTGATCATTCTGACTCTGCTCTTTTATCTGATTATCAGTCTGGGTATTTACTTTATTCTCCTGCTGTTCTGCCAATTTTACTTGTGCCCACATCATTTTCTCTTTTAGCTTCCTACGCCTTGCCTCAATATCATCGCCACAATACTTTGCATATTTCAGAATTTCATCAATCGACTTACTCTGCCAGCACAACAAGTGCTGTTGAATCATCTGACTAATCTCCGGTTTCAGACAATACACAAACCAATACACAAAATGTCCCATATCCTTATCACCAATGTTCTCAAAACCACTATACTGCTTAAACACTTGTAGTAACCGTTCATAATATGCATGTACGGACTCAGTTGGCTCTTGGGTTGTTCTATCTATTTTTACCCAATCTGTTTCTGTAGGAGGGATTTTCCCTTTCAGATAAGTAATTACTTGGTGATATTTCTTCATCACCTCTTCTGAGGGTGCTCCTGTCTTCGAGTCTCTAGCATACTCCTCACTTGGCCAATCAACTGTGATCTTACACTCTGTCCACAAATCAGCAGGTACTACAATATCAAATAATCCATCCAGATCCTTCAACAAAACCTTTGAAACCTTCATAAATCTTTCCACCTATTTATACCATTCAACTGGCTTTTCTCTCAACCTGGGAAAATCATTCGTAAATGATAAAATATCCTGTCTACTCCAGGATACATGAACATATCCACCAGCAGGAACTTCTCTCATTGGACACATTTTCTCAACCTTATCTGATTCTCTCACTGGAAATGCAGATGATGCTTCTCTTGCTTGTACTTCCTCTTTCTTTCTTATCCACCTAATTCTCCATTTGTCAATGTCTCCCTGTTAGAAATGGGATTTTTGGTAGGCTTGGGCGTGGGCCAAAGCCAGGCAAAAACCACCACTCTAGTCAGGATAAGGGAGTTACACGTCTAAAATAACCCCTGCTCACCCCCTTGGTAGCTTGGCACGAGCAGCCAGGCTTATCTTAGAGGCAGTGTGTAAAGCATTTGCACATAACCGACAGTAATACAGTGTTCGCACCACAAAAGGACACCACACCAGTTTCGAAAAAGATCCAATATTTTTATATAATTAAGACAAGACCAAAAATGATAAGAATCCACAATACTATACTTAAAAGTTCACAGTTCCAAAAATACGCTGATTAAAAAGAGTTCCTTGTGTGGCTAGCTCCGTCCGGGCTACCACGGCGTTGTGAACAACAAATCCAACAGTTCTGGCTGGTCGCGGGCCAGCTACGGTGTCGGGAAGACCCGCAAACAGAACCTGTGAGAGATGCAGGGCGTTGAGGCCCTTGAAGTCACTCGCGTTGCAGGTCGAGCTCCTCTCTGATGGAATCAGGAGCGCTGGCACCGGCAGGCGTCGGGTGCTGCGGTGCAAAGTGCAGCGGTGTGGCGTGCGGTGCCCCCAGGTCGCGGTGCGAGCAGTGGCTCAGTGACGGTGTCAGATGGAGTCATCGGTGAGACCAGGGTCGCGGTGCGAGAAGAAGGCGGTGCTCGCCACAGTGCTAGCAGGCCACAGTGCAAGCAGCGGCATTGTCGTTGCTGAAGCGCTGTCGTCGGCTGATGAACTGGAGTCGATGGCGCCGGCATCGGTAGGCCAAGGCTGCAGTGCAGGATGAGGCGGTGCGTCGTGTGACTTACGAGCGGTGCCTCGAACCACGGTGCAAGCAGCGGCGTCGTTTTTGGCGGGAAGTGGCGGCGTCAGGCAGGCCAAGGCGTCCTCGTGAAGCAAGGCGGTGCGGAGTGCGGTGCCCACAGGTCGCGGTGCGAGCTGCGGCTCAGTGGCGGCGTCAACAGGCATCGTCGGTGAGACCAGGGTCATGGTGCGGTGTTGCAGCAGTGCTCTCTGCGGTGCCAACGCTTTGGCGTGAAGCGAGGCGGTGCGGAGTGTGGTGCCCACAGGTCGCGGTGCAAGCAGCGGCTCGGTGACGGCATCGGTGAGACCAGGGTTGCGGTGCGGCATTGCAGCGGTGCCCTCTGCGGTGCCAAAGCTTCGGCGTGAAGCAAGGCAGTGCGGAGTGCGGTGCCCACAGGTCACGGTGCAAGCAGCGGCTCGGGGGCGGCGTCAACAGGCATCGTCGGTGAGACCAGGGTTGCGGTGCGGCATTGCGGCGGTGCCCTCTGCGATGCCAAAGCTTCGGCTTGAAGCAAGGCGGTGCAGAGTGCGGTGCCCACAGGTCGTGGTGCAAGCAGCGGCTCAGTTGCGGCATCAACAGGCGTCGTCAGTGAGACCAGGGTTGCGGTGCAGCGTTGCGGCAGTGCCCTCTGCGGTGCCAAAGCTTCGGCGTGAAGCAAGGCGGTGCGGAGTGCGGTGCCCACAGGTCGCGGTGCAAGCAGCGGCTCAGTGGCGGCATCAACAGGCGTCGTCGGTGAGACCAGGGTTGCAGTGCGGCATTGCGCCGGTGCCCTCTGCAGTGCCTTCAGGACACGGAGTTGGCAGTTGCGTCGTAGATGTCGTCGAGTTGGTGTTCTTCGGGTGGCAGCACAAAACACACAGTCCCCAGTGCTGCGGGTCGAAGAACTTGAAGTCTTTGCTGTTCCTGAGACTTCGTGAACAAGGGGCAAGCTCTACCTCAAGCCCTTGGAGAGACTCACAAATTAGGTTGCAGAAAGTCCAGTCCAGGCCTTTCACTGCCCAAGACAGAAGCAGCCACTGCAGGTCAGCCCAGCAAAGCACCCAGCAAAGCAGTCGTTCCTTTTCGCAGCTTCTCCGGCTCTTCCTCTTGGCAGTCTTCTTGTTCCAGATGAGTTCTGAAGTTCAGGGGTCTGGGACCCAGTATTTGTATCTAAAAATCCTTTGATCTTTCAGGCAGAGGGTGTCTGTGCCCGGCCAGAACCAGTTCTGCCTTCTCTGGTGTGATTTCCTGGAAGGAGGTGGAGACGGCATTGTCAGAGGCAGACCAGGCCCTTTGAGGTGCAAGGAAATCTCCTCCCCCTTCCCCCATCGCAGCCCAGGTCTATTCAGCCCTTTCCTGACCTACCTAGACTATCTGGAGCCCCTCCGGCCCCCCAGCCTTCTGTCATCCAAAACCCAGACAGGCAATCCACATTCCAGCAGAGGCACACGGGATGACTGAGCAAGAAAATACCCACTTTCTAAAAGTGGTATTTTCAAACGCAGAATGTAAAAATCACCTTCACTAAAAGATGCATCTTTAGATTCTGAGTTCAGTCATACTAAATTTTATTTTCTTAGCGAATTCCCTGGGCCAGTTGTGTTTATAAGATGTTATAAACAAACCTCCCATTCTGTCCTATGGGGAACTGGTAGCCTTGCAATAGTGAAAAACGGAATTGGCTGTAATTCACTATTAGGACATGCCACACACACCAGGGCATGTCCTACCTTTCACATACATTGCACGCTGCCCACAGGGGTACCTTGGGCCTACCGGAGGGATGTCTGACATGTAAGAAAAGGGAAGGTTAGGGACCGGCCAGTGTGTGCACTGGCCAAGTTGACATGGCAGTTACAAACTGCGCGCAGACTCTGCAATGGCAGGTCTGAGTTACTGTTTTCAGGGCTACTCAAGGGGGTGGCACAACCAGTGCTGCAGGCCCCGGGTAGCATTTGATTCACCTGCCCTGGCACACGCAGTGCATTTACTAGGGCTAACAAGTAAATGAAGCATCCAATTACGGAAACACCAATTCATAACACAATTTACACAGAGAGCATATGCACTTTAGCACTGATTAGCAGTGGTAAAGTGCCCAGAGTCCTAGAACCAACACAAACAGGTCAGGGAAAAATAGGAGGAAAAAGCAAAAAGTTTGGGGATAACCCTGCAAAAAGGGCCATTTCCAACACTCCCCATCTTCGCAAAATGTTCATCAACTCTTTTATCTGTAGTCTCTTACCAGAAACATTTACACTTTCCAAATCTTTGTCAGTAAAATCCACTCAATATGGTTTCTGCAACAGTTTTGATTTCCCTATATCTATTCCAATCTCTGAGGCAACTTCCGTTAATTTCTCATGAAATACTCTTGCTCTTCTAGTTATACTTTTACATAAAAATAATAACTCCTCATCATTGTAAACATTCAATCTTTCTATGCTCACATTGCCAGTTATCATTTCTTCCAACTCTACTTTCAATTTACTGATATCTAGAATCTTTGGTTGTGGGTTCCGATTGTCTATTTCCTGTGCCCATCTTTCTATATATTCAGGGGTAACTACTGTTGAACTTCCAGTTCCTATAGGAACCAGAGATCTCTTTTCTCTCAAATTTGCAGGTATAATTCTCTTCGGAGTTTCAGTTAAAGGTTCTACATTCGGGAGATCCATTAATGAAATAACTGATTCACTGTCACTAGTCTGATCATCCGTAATTATTACTTCTCTTCTGTGACTTGTTAATGGAATTGTCACAGTTTGAGGTTTCTGGCAAGTCTTTTTATTTCCATATAATGGGATTACAGGACCAATAGTCACTGGTACTGTCAAAGCTTCAGCATTTAAATTCAATTGGCTTACTTTTTGAACTAATTCTTCTCTAGTTTTAGTTAAAGCTTCTCTCTCATTATCCTGCAACACTCTATTAAGTGATACATCATGTAAGATTTGTGGGGTTAAAGGCATTCCTATCACTGGTGCACTTGGGGTAACCTTACTAGGTGCTTCTTGGTACGGTGGAGGGTTTTTAATCAAAATATCCTCTAATAGCTCATCATCTGATTCACCATAACCTGTCTTATTCATGTGTTTCGTCTTTTCTTTACATTTTCCTCCTAACTGTTCTTCAGCCATTAATACTGGATATAAACCCTCGGTCACCACAGCTCTCCTCCAACGCTTCATTTGTTCTCCACTTTACTCATACGGATATCTAGGTAAAAATCCTCTAAATCTCCGACCACTTCTGTATTTTTCACGATCAAATGCCTCAATTTCCCATTTTTCCAAAGCTTCATACTGTGTCATTCTAGGATTAGGTTCTAACATATTCATTCTATCTCTCAAATTCTGAAGTACCTTTAAATTAAAAGTACCATGCTCCGGAAAAGCCAAAACACCATCACCTTTAGTATATTCCACCCAATTCTCCAACCAAACACACATGTGATATCCTTTCTCCATCATCATAAATGAAGCAGGTGTTTTGGGTGGCGGAATAGGAATTCCCTCTCTAGTCATTACAGGCTTGTCTTTCTTAAAGACATTTTTAATTTTCTTCATTATGTCATTTGCTTTGGTCTTCCGAACATTTCAGAGGCTCGATATAGGAAGGAGTCTTCTGTATATCTTCTAGCTCTATTACCTACGTCGCGTCCTATGTCAGCACGACTCACACCCGCAGTCAAATCAGGACTCAACATACAATTCTTTTCTGACAAATCCTAGCGCGACTTCTATCTTATCAACCAATCAGACTCAGGCTCACGCTCGTAGTCTGACCAATGCCAGCGTGGCCTTTTGTGACATCAGTATTACTCCTCACTACTGACCCCTCCTTTACAATCTGCTTCTGTTTCACGCCCGCTGTTTCAACCAATCCAGGCGCGGCTCTCTGTGACGTCAGTATAACTCCGGCGACTGACCCTCCCTTTACAAGGCAATACGAAAACTTATTTCTTAATACTTTTTCATTAAATTCTTCGTTAATAACAACATAAAAACATTTGCTACTCTGTCTGTTCCACTAAACAAAAGGATAGATTTCAACTTATTCTTGAGTTTCAGAAATTACTCTTCTTCTACTGCGAGTAAAACCCCTGTTTACTCTTCATTCAAGCTCAGGAGGACCTGTTACTTCTCCAGTGTCACCCGTATTGGGAAATGAGACCAAAGTTTCACCAGCGAACCCCTTTCGCTATCATCCGCACTCTACTTTTATACGGAATAGTCCCTAGTTTAATACTGTCAGCCCAACGTAGCTTCTCAGTATTATTCCAACAGACGAGTAACCTCACTGCAGTGTAGCTTCTGTCACCACCCGCTATTCATTTCCCGGGATTCTGGACAACATAAAACAAGACGCTAACTCTTTTGTTAAACATAAATCAATAATCAATAATCAATATTTATCACCAATCTAGTCAATAATAACCATAGCTCTGCTACCAGAAAACTGATCCAGCGGTAAACCAACAACAGATACTCCACTACCATATACTCACCTGGGCCCATAAAAACACACACATTGAGTAAACCGCTGGAGTGGTTAAAGTTTTATATTTGTATTTCACAATGTTCAGGTTTAGTTATTTAATTCTCCTAACTAACCTCTCACTGATCAAAAAGTTCTTTCCTCTGGTCGATGGACCATTAGTTGAACTAGTTGATGGTGATAATTAACTTAACCCTTAACTATTCTTGGTTTGACGAAAATAATCACAGACTCAGGGAGATTTAAAATCTTTATCTAAATTAAGTGCATGTGAACCATTTCAAAAATACAGTGCAGTCACCCTCATTCTTAGGAGAGAAAAGTCAATTGATTAAACATCAAAACATATACTTCGGACTCATACAATAATTAATGCTCAGAAAGGGAGAGGACAGAGAGAAAAGAACATTTGCAAATAACGTGAAATTATAATTACCAAGAATGGTGTGATAGACCAACCCCCTGGCCAAAGGGCTGGTAAGGGTCCCCAGGATAGGTCAGGAGACAAAGACTTCAGTACAGGATTCAGGACAGGATAGATGACTTCTCTCGAATACCGACGAATTGCGTCGCACCCCTCTCTGACACTCTCTTCCTCCTCGAGATTCTTCCGCAATCTTCTGATCTAATCCAATTAAGTTAGGATAGAAAGTTCTTCTTCAGCGTCTACATTTGAGTCTTCATCAGCATCTCACAGCATCTCTCCAGCAACAGCATCTCCGTCTCAGACTCTCCGTCTCTGACTCTGTCGAACTAACTAAAGCTACCTTAATTATACCTTCGTTTCCTCATGTTCCACCCACTAAAGTTACAATATCGTAAAAATACGAGATCAGGCAAGGGGGGATGATCATCACACCATGCTTACATGTCACTATATTCTGTTAAACCATTGTTTGCAAACTCATCCCCTTAATTTATATTCAAAACTTTATTCCCATCCACTACATGTATCCAATTTGCAACATTAATGACACTACGAAGAATAGAACATCACATTGCTGAACTTTTCACCATCCGTTCCCAGGGCATGGCGCTCCAATTTGGCCTCCATTCAAGTGTTTCGTCATTGACCTTCATAGCTTCACTCAGTAGGCATGCACAGGCGTTGCGTCATTTCATCTAGTCCGGTTATACAAGAGAGGCCCAAATGCGCACTAATAATAAAGTCAAAAGACAAATGTTATTTTCACAGAATAAATGGTCTCACTGTATACCTCCCAACTCTACTCTATTCCTGTTCTCTTATTAATACTTTCCCCGCATTAGCATTAGTAAAATAGCCTGTTTTAGTTTCAGCTAAGCAGATGCCATGCACGCGAGGTCTTCAAGACTCCATTTTAGTGTCTTCTGCTCATGCGCTAGAATTTCCCTCCAAGCGTTAGCTCGTCATATTGCGTAGATGCAGTTGACGCATGCGCACTACAGTTTCCCCGTTTAAAGCGGTATTAGTCCGTTTTCATTGTTATCCGCGTTAGTACACACATAAGCAAGCTTCACTTAACCCGCGTGTTCATGTGGTGCGTATTAGTTATTCACAGATTACATTTAATAACTTGTTAATGAGTTAAATGAGCGGATTGCCTCCGAGCAAGTCTCTTTCTTACGAGACCTTGCTCCATCACCAGCATGAGAGAAACGCCGGGATTGGGCGGAACGGACTGGTTTCACACTCCAGCAGGCAGTGGGAGCCTGTGCTCCTGAGCCCTGCTGATGTCTCCAAGCAACAGCCTGGAGATATCCAAGTGTGTGTGTGTCGGTTTGGCCGCCCTAAGACGGCCAGCCAAACCGACATGTGCACTTGCAGTGCCCTGTGCCCACCACTCCTCCTGCTGCTGTCCCTCATAGGATGGCCCCACCCTCAACTCTCAGCTGCAGCTCCGGTGTAAAATAAAATGATAAAGCAGTTTTATTAATTGCTTTATAATCATTTTATTTTACATGTGTTTGCTGGTTCTAGCAGTAGGGCGACCCTCCTCCGCCATAACATAGTTGTGTTGTATAGTGTAGTGGGCAGAAGAAATATGTGAATCACGCAACAACAAACCAACTGATAAAGTTTGCTGGCTGAAAGCCCCTTTCGTAATTATATTGCACACACAAGTTTAGAAAAATGAAAAGGTCATAGCTAAAACCTTATAATCAAGTATGCTATAAACTAGGTAGACACAGACATATCTGCATAATCAATGCAAATACAGACATGCAAATTCACAAAAACATAAAGTTTAGAATGCACACTCACACACATGTGTAGATACACACCTGTTTGTGTAAATGTAAATGTACATGAACAAGCTCACACAGGCACTCATGCATGTGCAGATACTTAGGAAATGGATTGCATTAACAGAGATATATATGTACATGCATGCTAATACATGCGTGAAGGTGTGAGCATGGAATGGCACATTTGCTCATTCTTGTTCATGCATTTGCACCACTTGCATGAGCATACTTGCATAAGCATTCACAAACAAAATGTGTGCAGTCTCTAAAATAAACACATATGCATGGACACACACAAGGCCCCATACCTGTTTACTCTCCTGGGCACTGAGGCTCTTACACACTCACTGATGTACACAGTGGCACTCACACACTATTGCATTGTGACCTGTACACATGCTCTCACATATGCACTCTCATACTGGTACACATACAGACAAGCTCTCACATGCATATATATTCGCATTGGCATATGTACAGACTCTGCTCTCACATCTGCACATTGACAGACAGACTGTGTGATGAGCTTTTCAAAACATACACATTTTCCTATTTCACCGGCAGACGTAGTCTCCAACTACTTCTGAAGTGTAAGTGCACAAAATGATGCAGAACAAGCATAGTGCCGTTTGATAGACAAGTTACATTTCTTTTCTGTTTGCATAAGGTGAGAAATGAAAAGTGTTGCACAATGTTATCACCCATGTAGATGCTTCCCACAGGAAATCATGATTGCTTTCTCTTCACCTCTGAAGAGATATATCTTGTTTCAGCGAACATAGCAACAGAAAAAAGAAATTCTATTTGAAAGTGCTTGGTCTCCCTGCCCATCATATCAGCCAAGTTTCAGAACTTAAATAATACCTATCACACAGACCTCACTCCAGGAAAGCAAAACAAGCAAGCACTGGCAAAACCAATAGGACTCGCCTATGTGAGAATCTATTGGCTTTGTTGGAGTGTCGTCCAGTGGCATTGTGTGGCTTCTCAATCAATCAATCAAAATATCTTTATTCGAATATAAAAAAATATCCATAAAAGCACAATAAAAACAATTCATAGATGGCAACATATTCAAGACAAAAGATACAATACATTTATAGCAATGACTAAAATGGGTCATAAATAACATAATATATCATATATTAACAATCAATGGTGGAGTTTTAATATCAATACAATAAAATACATTTCTAACGACCTTCATTGGGCACACATAGTTCTACGTGACCGTACGGCTGACTTCAGGAATGATCCGACACGGAAAATTAATTCATCATCCGCCAATTTAAGCACTTCCGTGTAGGCTATCCTGAAGTCGGAAATAGCACGTGATTTAAAAAAGGTATCAAAAATCCTTTTGCAAATTTAAAATAAAAACCGCAAAAGAATAAAAAGTGCAACATTGTTTGATTACTGTGTGCATTACATGGACAAGGCAATGCATCAAGATCAGTATTGTAGCCCAAGGGGAAGCATAATAAATATTTCATAGTGCCTGCTCGTAGACGAAATAACAACCCTCTTTCCCAATATCCTAAGGGTTTTAAAAGATATCTAGCAGGCAAATAAGAACAATTCTCTATGGACATATACCTTACAACTGAGGTTTTCTTGGTCTCTCTCCAGTGCCTTTCGTCGCTATATTTTTTGTACAATGCCTCTTGTATTGCTTTTTTATTAATTAGCTCGGATTGAATTGGATTTAAAAAGATGCGTAAATAATTTACGCCTTTTAGGCTCTCTTTTACAGCAGCGAGCCATGGTATATCCCCGCCCCTCTCACATCTAAGGCAATCCGTTATTATATCTCTAGTGAGGGTTGCCGCAGTGTTTTTCCAAATTGCAACCCAGAACAGTGCCGGACGAGCCCTAATGTAATCTTCAATGTAGGGCAAGTTCAGTTCTTTGTGGCACATATATACCGATGAAGAAATCGGTGCACCCAAGAGTTTTCTACATAGTCTATTTTCTTCAGATTGGATACTACTACATTTGGTAAAGCCCCAGATTTCTGCTCCATAGGTTGCAATGGGAGCACACTGCAGTTTAAAAATTTTCTTAAAAGCTAGGACGGTTTCAGACCTTTTGGGTTGGGGTAATCCCAGAAGTGTATTAATGCTTCTTGACAGTTTACTTCTCTGCTGTATGCCACATGTTCAGACCATGAGCCATTTGTAGCGTAAAGTAACCCAAGATAGGAAAAAGTGCAAGTGCTTTGTAAACTTTCTGAGTCAACAATAATTTTATTAATGGGGCGCTTTTAGGACCGCATGCCATTAAAAATGATTTTTAAAATTAGTCCTCAAATCTAAAACAGCCATAAAATCTACAAAACCTCGTACTAAAAATGCGTAAAGCATTTGGGGTGCGTGCCATTAAAACCGCATCATCGGCATACAATAGTGCAGGCAGTGTATTGCCATTTATACTGGTACGTCGTGGGTAAGTCTTACTAGTGAGTCATGCAAATCATTAATGTATAAAATAAAAAGAAGGGGTGCCAGAACGCACCCCTGTCTGACACCTCTATCAATTTTAATATCACTTGATACGTCCCCATCCTGACTAATCCTCACACGCGCATGCAAATCTCTGTGCAAATATGCTAAAAATGAACTAAAACTTCATCCAAGCCTTGTTTTAAAAGAATAGACCATAAGCGTGACCTATTAACGAGGTCAAACGCAGAGGTGAGGTCCATGAAGGCGAGATATATGGGAGATTTTTTTGCAACAGTATACTTGCCAATAATCAATTTAAGTTCAGACACTGTTCTACTGTGCCTACTTTACTTCTAAACCCCAGTTGATACTGCCTTAAAATATTGTCGCCCTCAGCCCATGACCTTATCTTATTATAGAGAATCCTTCCCAGGATTTTCAAGGTATTGTCGATGAGGGAAATAGGTCTGTAACAACTGGGGTTAGAACGATCGCCCTTTTTAAAAATCGGTACAATAATACTCATGGACCACGTGCTCGGGATTGTATCATAGGTTAAATTATTAAAAATGTTCAATAAAAGGGGTGCCCAAAAATCTGGGTTATTTTTAATAAGATCGATGGGCAGCCCATCAGGGCCCGGCGCTTTGTTACCCAGACTTTGTTGAATTGCATCCTCCACTTCCAACAGAGTTATATCTATTGGGGTAGGCACATAATATTCATATAAGTCCTCTGTACCAATTGGGGCCGAGTAGATTTTAGACAAATGGGCCACCCATAAGTCGCTGGTTATATTACAACTAATAGCAGTTAGGGGATGGCCTAATGTCCTAATGTTTTTAACTGCCGCCCAAAAACCATTTCCCTTTTTAAGGATGCACTGCATGCTAAGCTCTCCCAGTGATTTTTAGGATTTCATCTTTCCTTTGTGTAGTTACTGGTCTTATAATGGAGCCTCAGGGTTTTAACGAGTACCCGATCTCTAGGGGTCATTGACAGTGCCTTGCGAAGCTTTCTATTTGCTAAGGAGCAGTCTTTATTAAACCATCTCGGTCCCGTTCTAACTTTCGTAATAGGCCTTGACAACAACCATTTTGTGCCCACACACAATTGAGTGAATGCACCAATCACATCGGGATTATGATCCTTAAATGACAGGCAGGTATCGACAAGTGGCGAGAAGGCAGTTAACATATTATCAAATAACTTGTTGATATCAATTCCTTGCCAAACTAATCTCAAATTATCTGTAGAGGGTAACAGATTCCTAGCACCACACTCCTTGTTGTTTACAGATTTGGGGGCAATTTCCAATAATATTTTAATGGGGTTGTGGTCTCCATGATGGGTCGGTATAACCTCTGCACTTAACAAACTATGTTCTAAGATTGAGGAGATAAAAACATAATCAATAGTGGATGCACAACCCCTGCCTCTATATGTTGGTTCAATACGATTATCTTTATCGGGGATAGCAGCAATATCCATAGTATTAATTAGATTATAATTGCATAAATAATCTGATAGTTCTATACCCCTCGTACACCGAGACAAACAAGTGGTCGGAAATATTGGTATGTTATTACTCATTGGAATCCTTGCATTAAAATCTCCCCCACACAAATGCCGAACAACATTAGTAAAAACCTTAAGGGTTTTGTAGAGTTAAAATAAAATTAAACAAATTATTAAACATGATATTTGGCACCGAGTAAAAATCATTGTTGTAAAAGTTAATTAAACATATGGAAATACCCCTCGTGAAAATCAAAGCCTGTATGTTATCATTTCTTGTATCTAAAACATTCACATTGCCACCCGTTAAAATGTTCACCCAAATCGAAAGCCCACCAGATGGTCGCCCTGCCTTGGGGACCGGGACAACATTATTAAAACACTGGAACCCTTCTAAGTAGAAATCCCGAGTGGCCCAGGTTTCTTGCATCATTATGATGTCCTGATTTTCAACTATTTCAATCCAGTCTGGTAAATTCATTTTAGATGCCAGACCGGCGACATTCCAACTAAGTATACTCAGTTTAGAGTTGATGCCAGACCTAGTTGGATTTAAATGTCCTACCAAAGGGCATTCATCAATTGAACTATTAGCTTCAATAGGTAGCTGAGGCGGGTACAAGTCAATCTTGAGTGTCTAAAGAGGACAGAGGCAAAACCTATTATGCCTCGATAGAAAAGCACCAGCATTCATTTGTGAGCTAAAAATTGGTTTATAGAAGTATCCCAATGGGAGCAAAAGATATTGCTAGGCCCCATACCTGTATCTTCCTGAACCTTTAATAGGGATTTCACCAATGCAGGGTTACGAAAATTAACAACAATACAGTCCCCCTCGATATTTTTAACAGAGGGCCCAACCCAGCTTATCCATCGTACCATGATGATATTATTTGCATCAGCCACCTTATACCCCTTATATTTGGATAACCAATCAACGCACTTATTGCGAAGTTGGTACCATGTCTCGATTTGATTTTTCTTAAGTGGAGTTACACCTGCAAGTACGCAGACAAATGGACAGGATGCAGGTGGAAGGTTCAATATATCTTTACTGGCTTGAGTATCTATATTGTTTACTTGAGATAAAGTCCCCCCATATATATTAAGATCCCTTGTGTTAGAACTCTCTGTAGTGGCACACATAGTGCTACTAAAATCAGGTTGTGTGTGTAAAGTTGTAACTGGCAAAATATTTAATCCTACAGTGTTAGGTATATTCCCTGGTGTAACAATATCCTTTGCTATGAGGCACCCTTTTACCTTCTCACAAGTGGGACATGTCCCAGATGGTAGTAACAGTGAGGCTAGTGGAGCAGGGACATGTAACTGAGGGACAGTGTCAGCCAATATCAGCCTTGATTCCACCCCCTCTACTAGAGCAGGTTTAACATTCTTGAGTTGGGAGCATAATTTATTTGACAGAGTATCCAGCCTATCAAGCCGTTTCCACAAAGCACAGAAATTGGAATCAATCAGATCTTTAATTTGCCCAAAAATGCTATTAATAACAGTATCAATAAAAGTCTCTCCCAAGCCGTTATATGGAGAAGAGGGCAATATAATACTCGTCTGAGTGCCAACAGAGTTCCTTAGTTCTTCATAGTAAGGGGAGATGACAGATTCAGGATTCAGGGACTGAGTCTGTGAAGGTTTATGTAGCCAAGTGCTCATAACAGAATGAGAGGAACCGGTGCGAGGTGGTTGTTTTCTCTTCAAAGGGGCGGGCTTTACTGTTTTCCTCTTCCTCTTTGCACCCGCACACTCTATAGCACTAGTCAAGGGAGAATCCTGATCAGTAATAGTACTGATAGCCTTTGGGCTCTGTGTCAAAATTGCTTCATGTCCAGACATAGAACCGGTGGTAGAAGTTGGTAAGCTCATCGGATGAGCATTCCGAGCACTACTGGGCAGGAGAGAGCCAACTGTATCAGCCAATTCAGGCCCTAACATAGGACCATCATGCAAAGCCTCAATGCCAAGGGATAGTCTCCTCTCTGTTAAATCAATCTCGTTAGAGACTATATTCACCGCCCTTTCCAGCATACTGTCTATACTTGTGATAACTGGGTGGGAGGGTATTATATCAGTTCTCTTCCCCATATTTAAAATTTAAGCAGCTGGGATACAGGTGATCAGGGGGCAGTGCTCACCTGGTTCAATGCCACCGACGAAAGAGAAATGGCCCAGCCCGGCCTCAATCGGACACGGACGGGCAAGGACGGGCCCGCCCTTGGCCCGGGCTTCGCCCGGGCGCTGCCCGCGCGCGTCCCGCGCTGCGGAGGGCCGGGCCTCAACTTATTGCGCCTCCTGGCGCCGCGATGACGATGACAGCGGGCGTCCTTCCCTGCGCCTGCTGGGATATGTAGTCCGCTAGCGCCGTTCCCCTCACGGCTGGCAAGAGGAGAGAGAAGACTGAAGGAAAGCCGTTCCCCTCACGGCTGGCAAAAGGAAAAGAAAGGCTGGGGCAGAGCCGTTCCCCTGACGGAAGTGACTGCTGGTAAGTGAGCGCGTCCCGCGCTGCGGAGGGCCGGGCCTCAACTTATTGCGCCTCCTGGCGCGATGACGATGACAGCGGGCGTCCTTCCCTGCGCCTGCTGGGATATGTAGTCCGCTAGCGCCTGCTTCCTCTCACGGCTGGCAAGAGGAGAGAGAAGACTGAAGGAAAGCCGTTCCCCTCACGGCTGGCAAAAGGAAAAGAAAGGCTGGGGCAGAGTCGTTCCCCTCACGGCAGTGACTGCTGGTAAGTGTGGCTTCTACTGTAGTGGTCTTGTGTGGCGTGGAGTGGCATTGAGTGGAGTGGCATGGAGTAGAGGGGAGTGGTATTGAGTGGAGTGGCATTGTGGGGCTTGGAGTGGCATTTAGTGGAGTGATGTGTAGTGGAGTGGCATTCCGCAAAGCACTTCAGTGCCTCATCAGGCAATTACCGTGGAGTGGCACTGTGTGGCATGGAGTTGCATTGTGTGGCGTGTAGTTGCACTGTGTGGCATGGAGTGGAATTGTGTGGAGTACAATGGAGTGCCATGGAGTGGTCTTTGACTGAAATGGCATTGTTTGTGTGGAGTGGAGTGGCCTTGTGCGGAGTGGCCTTGTGTAGCGTGGAGCGGCATTGTGTGACATGTGGCTTGGAATGGAGTTGAATTGTGTTACGTAAAATGGAGTGGCGTGGACTGGAGAGTCTTTATGTTGTATGGATTTCAGTGGCATTGTGTGGCGTGGATTGGAATGGTGTGGAGAGTAATGTGGAGTAGATTGGAATTGCATTGTGTGGCGTAGAGAGGCATTTGGTTGAGTTGTGTGGCATTGAGTTGAATGGGGTGGCATTGAGTGAAGAGGCATTGTGTGGAGCAGTGTGGATTGCCCTTGTTGAGTTACGAATGTTAAAAGAATTTCCAAACACGAGAACCAGCAGGTGTGCTCAGTGCTTAATCATTATAGAGAATGATAGTGAGTAAAAATCAACTTGTTGTGAGAAGAGGCAAATAGAACAGACTGTCAAACATTTAAACCAAAGATATTCCAGAGTTGAAAATCGGGTGACTCTATGACAACTGTCTCAGATGTTGGTGTGGGGGTCATGGTGGGATGGGAAGAAGCAACACAGAAAACGTGTGGCTGGGAGGGAGAAGAAGCACCACGCACAAGGGGGGTGGGAGGGTAAGTAGAAATAATGCCAAAATCTCAGCATGAGCAGCGAATGGACACTAATTAAGATGAATCAATGTGTGCTTGGTCCAAGCTCCACCGAAAGAAAAATAATTGACACCCGGCGAGTACGGGCCAATTATGAGGTAGCAAAGAAGAGTGACAATAATGCGAACGAATGGTGAGAAATGGGCAGGCTTCAAGCCCATATAGTAAACAATACCCCTTGCAGCAACGGCGCATGAGCTGTTGGCAGGCAAGACCTAAAACAAATACTCGAGTAAGGAGAAAACAATGGTGCCGGAGATGGGTGGTGCCTAAGGGAAAGGCGAAAACAACATTTGTGGAGACTCTGAGGACAATCAGAAGTAGGATGACAAAGGATTTAAGCTAATCATGTTCCTTTCCATCTAGGGTTCAAAGAAATGGAGGGAGAAGGAGGCTGATGGAACGTGATGAGAGAACATTACAGTGCGGAATGAGCATGCAGAAGGTGGCACTTCGAGGGGAGAAAAAGTATAACATGTCAGGGAGGACATGTGACCTAACAGTCAGAGCTCTGAACTTGAGAACTGGGGAGCCAGATTCGAGTCATAGTGCCAGCTGAACATGTGATTCTGGTGAAATCACAATCTGCAGTGCAAAAAATGCATTCACAGGCATGGTGGTCTGCTGACCCAGCAGGCCACCATCCCTGGGAGTGCTAGCTATTCCCAATGGGGTCGCAAATTGCACCTGCCTCATGATTATTAATGAGGCAGTCAATTTGCAATCCCATTAGGAATCGCAAACAGTGTCTGAGACACTGTTGTAAATTCCAAATTGCGAGTCGCAAAATGATGCAATTTGCGACTCACAAGTTGGAAGGGTCGTACATCTGGCCCAATGTGTAAAGTATTTGAGCAACACTCAAAACAGGAAAACTGTGCAAACACCACACAAAAATATACCACACCTGGATAATAAGGCTTAATTCATTGAGTTTTGTATTTCTAAAGAATATCTTGATATATGATGCTTAAAAGCATAAAGCGCCAACTGGAGCTATCTGGTCGCGCTTGACCGGTGTGCATCCAAAAGTACATGCCGGTCGTGATGGAGCATGGGTCGGATACAGGGACTAACCTTGTTCCGCTGAGAAAGTACCTTGGTTGGAGGATGCGTTGAGGACGAGATTTGTGGAGCAGGGAGGCAATGCGTTGATTCCAAACCTTAGGATTCGCAGGTGATGCAACGTTGTTGAGCCGCACATTCGGAGATGTGTCGTAGCTGAGCAGTACTGGATGTAGGCGATGCGTCATCGTCGAGCCGCACTACCGGCGATGCGATGTCTTTGTTTGTCCTCTGTGGCAGCGGCGATGCGTCGGCGTCGAGGAAAGATGCCTCCCATCCAAGCCAAACCATCTCAAATAAGATGCACTTTATTCAAGTGTATTACAGAATTGCAACATTGTAGATGGGTTCGGCTATTCTTTATTCATTGGTGTGTTACTTATTAACGTTCATATGAAGTTAACCCCTCACACCCATTTTTAGTTGTATTTTTAAGTACGAAAATATGTATTGGAAATTTCATAATTTAAAACGTATTGCATGATAAAAAAAAATTAAATGGCAGCAAGCAGAACGCTAGTCAATTTCTTCTGCGAGTCCTGCACCAAAGCCCTTTAAAAAAGAGACTGGAACACTGCTTCAGCACTCCCATCTGCTTCTATTAACTGCCGGCCAGGAAGAAGCGCTTTTATTTACTTCTATACATTTATTTGGAGGATATGCTCGTTTTCTGAATTAGGAGATGTGCTGCTCACCTTTTATCTGTTCAGAAACGTGAATTAATTAAGTCTGTAGTTTACAGAATTCACTAAAGGCCTCTCCTACGAATTCGTATTTTATACTCAAAGTTTCAAGCATTTCATAGTTTGGGAATTACACCATAGTGATCCAGTTATGCACTATGCTTCGAACTTTGGCAACAAGAAATTGATTTTAAAATTTTTTGCAATTTAGGGCAATTTCACCTGAAATCATATGAATGACAGTCGTCTTGCGTCTCAATCACTCTTAAAAAATCAAATGAATTAGCTGCTAAATTTCACAAAAATAATGCTAAATAAGACAATATTTCGTAAGATTTGTTGAGATATCACAAAATTCACTTTGTGGTGTACTATGTGAAAATTGATTATGCGGGTCGAAATTGGTAACAAAACTGGCTCAAGTAGAAAATATCCCTTTCTTGATATATTCTTCTCAAACCAGTATACTGTTACCCATTTTCTTCAAGAACAAGTTCCCCGCAGTAAAACAGTGTCAGAAATTTCACACTTCTGAAATTTGGGGAATTTGTCAATTTTGTGTCACGCACATAGCTTTGGATTCAGGCCACACACCCCAATCTCGAACTTCACTACTTAATTTACAAATTGGACAAGGTATTGATGATTTCTTGGAAGTTACAGAAGGACTTGAAATGGATAATGAAGGCATTAACAAGCTCAGTTGATACTCAAGTTAATAATAAATTAAATTAAGCTGATCAACATAGAGTCAATAAGACGGATTAGGTATGTGCCAAACTCGATCTATAAATGAATAAGATAGAAGTAGCTGGCCCCGCGTCACAAAAAGCAACATCAGTATATTAGTCACAGCCATCCTAAAACTAAAGGACATTTCATAGTAATCTCTGCATGCATTTCTGTGCTTAACTTCCACTACAATTGGAAACGTATTCCAGTGCATCACTCACACTGGAATGCATTTTTTAATCACTTAAGCTGAACACTCTAAGGGGTATATGTACAAGCCCCTATCGCCACCACAACGTCACTTTTCACGACGTTGTGGTGGCGATAGGGGCTTTGCCTTATTTACAAGGCAGCGCTAAGCCACTTAACGTGGCTTAACGCTGCCTTGTAAATAAGGCCCCTTTCACGTTAAGCATAGCATGAAAGGGGTGGGCAGTGGGTGTTGCGGTGGGCGTTCCACTGCAACACCCATTGATGTTGACGCTGCCCCCTATGTACAAGGGCAGCATACATAGGAGGCAGCACCAAAATTAAGACCAGGTAAAACCTGGTCTCAAGTTGGCGAAACAAGGAGAAATGCTTTATTTCTCCTCGTTTTTGGTTTTTCCATGTGTGCTGCCCTGTGCAGCACATATGGAAAAAGTAAAATGCCTTGGATTGTTTATGTACAGGAAGGTCCCCCTTCCTACACATAAACAATCCTCCCCCGCATGCAGACTCCCTTGCACTGGTGCAAGGGTGCCTGCGTTGGCGCTAAGTTGATAAACTTAGCACCAGCGCAGGGGAAAACGCAAGGCTGCACCACATTCTTGTAAATATGGTGCAGCCTTGCGTTTCAGAAGTGTCGGAGTGGGGCTTTAAGCCATGACGGCTAACGCCTCACTCAGCCACTTCCTTGTACATATCCCCTAAGTGCTCTCCTTATATCTGTTATCTTGGCTGCTAGAAATTATAGTAATGACGGTGTCACCCCCTCCCCCCTTTTGTAGGTAGCAGCTATTTTGTGAACGTCTGGTTCTATTTAAATCACTTTAAAAGCAATGAGCTAGACTAGCAAACAACTCATTATTATTAAAGAGAGAGGCCTGCTGAGAATAAAGAGATCTGCAACAAATTGCTGGTCAACGACGGACTCTTAACATAATCCACCCTGCAGGACTCAAACAGTGACACATTCTGATAAATGACATCCTACCATGACAAAGTCATGACTATATTGCACTACATCCTGGCAAGTCTCTTCAGCTGACTTCTCATAATGGCAATCATATGAAGGAGGACGGTAACTCAGTCTTTGGCGGTGGATCTCTGATTACTTCTACATCCCGCGTCCTCAACCCAGTCATTACTAATGAGGTAATATCAACTGACAGGAAACAAAACAGGAAATGCTTTTAGGCTCCACCCACCCTCCAGCCAGGGGGTATAATAGCATAGCCAGCAGAAAGCACTTCCTGCCTGTTTTGTTTTCTGTCGGTTAACATGACGGGGGACGCTTTGGTAATTGCTTGGCTCTTACCTTTTGGATGGATGTTGCTGGCTTCTTCTATTGCTGGGCTCTGTGGGCTCCAGTGGACCCTCTGGGGAGATGCTGGAGTCAGGACATGGGGCCTCCTGGACTCGGTGAGTTCAGTCGGTGCTGAGTTCCTGGGTTGGCCGGCCGGACTGTCTTTTTCTTGCGGATGTCTCTGTGAATAGCCATGCCTGGTTCTGTCACCTCCGCCTTGGGTTCCGCAGTGACATGGTGCTGGTACCGCTGTCGGTGTTCCATGTGTGGAACGGTGGCGGTGTACGGCTTGTGCGGTGTTCTTTCCCCTTCTTCACTTGGGAAAGACGGGAGCTCCTCCGCTGCTGAGTCGGAGCTCCAGCGTGCAGTTCGCCTCCTTCCGGGTTGGGAACGTTGCGCCCGGAGGAGGGGGTGGTTGTCGGCTCAGCTACCCCGAGTCACTCGGTACTGTCCAAGCCTCGAGACGGTTTTGACTATGCTACGGGAACAACGCCCCCTTATGGCCCGTCCATTTCCTTGCTCGTTATGAGCTTGGTTTCTGGCGTTCCAAATTGGCCTCTGGTGGCCGCCCTCTTCCTCGTTTTCTGTATGACGTGACATTACAGCCACACCCCCTTCAATACGTTTGATTTCTTCATGTCAGGACTGCCTGTCTCTGCTCGTGCCAGGCTGGTTGGGGCTCGTTCTACTGTGTTGCCATTTACATATTTGGAGGGAACTATTTTGTTATTTAAAGTTTGTCCACCATTTCTTCTTTCATTAACCACTGTAGGACTATGGGGACACATAGGCAGAAGCGCAGGCATGTCTCTCCTATTTCTTCTCCTTCATCGCCAAGGGACAGTGAGGAATGTGTTCCTCCTTGGAAGCAGCGGAAACTGTGCGATGACGATCATCTGAAACAGCTAATACTTGAGACTTCGTCCTCTATGAAGTCAGGATAATCTGCTGGTGTACGCTCTGGTGGGGGTCCTGATCTATATTCAAATATTTCCAGTTCGGACTGTTCTGAGGGTTCCTCTGTGGGGGCTGTGGACCTGAAAGGAAAATATATTTCCAAGGAATTGTTGCCAGACATTTTATCACATGTCAGTGATAACATGGGTTTTCCGGATGAGGAGGTGGCCAGCACATCCAAGGACTATGTGTTGCCCCAGTTTCGTAAACAGGCTACGAAAGCTCTACCGGTTCATCCATTTGTGATGGATGTACTTTTGAAAGAATGGAGGGATCCTGACAACATTATGATGCCTCGCTTCATGTCCAAGCTCTACCCATTGCAGGATATGGAGGATGCGATTCCTGAGTCTGTTCATGTGGACTCCATTGTAGCCCAAAAAAATAAATAAAAGTGGAACGTCCTTCCATGTCTGAAGACAATGTCCTGAAGGATGGTGTTGATAAGAAAATTGACTCTGCTGTGAAGAAGGCCTATGCTGGGTCCCAACTCGCCACTGGTTCTGGGATTTATGGGACTTATGTCATTCAGTCCTTATTGTCTGACTTTAAGACTTTGTTCTCCACTATGCAGGACGGTGGCAATTGTCCTGATTTACTGGAGTCCATGGAGCATCAGGCTGAGTTTCTTTCTGACATTGCCTTTGATTCTGTACTGGCTTCGTCCATGTCTTGTGGTGCTTCCATTGCCGCCAGGAGAATCTTGTTGTTGAAAGGTTGGAACACTGATGCTGCTCAGCGTTCCATGGCATTACGTTTGCCTTTTACTAGGCCTCGGATTTTTGGGAAATGCCTTGAGGAGAAGTTACATAAAGTGTTTAAGGATGGGAAGCATTCCTTGTCCTTTCAACATCAACATCATCGTAAGGGATCCTCCTTTTCTAATGCGAGGTCTTTCCGGCAGCCTTCTCTCCTGCAGAAGAACTTTTTCTGTAACCAGAGGGGTCCTGGGTAGGCTTTCCAATGACGCTTCCAGAAGAAACCTCCTCCTGATGCAGGTCCTGGGAATCAGCGTTCCTCACTATGCCACCGCCCGGCTTGTTCTGTCTGGGGTGCTGCCAGAGGTTGGTGGGAGACTGCACCATTTCCTGGCTGCTTGGCAGATCTCGACAACGGACCAGTGGGTCATGGATATCCTGGAACGGGGTTACCGGATCGAATTCCTGTCTCTACCTCCTCCATCGGGCAGGGTGTTTACGCCTGTGCCGACAGATGTGTCTCGTCGTCGAGCCTTGCTGGAAGGGGTGCAGACCCTGTTTCTGAAGAAGGCGATTGTTCCGGTCCCCAGGTCGGAATGGGATCAGGGGACTTACTCTTCCATTTTCCTCATTCCAAAAGTTACAGGGGGCTTTCGGATAGTGAACAATCTCCGGCCTCTGAATCGATTCGTCCGGAAGATTCCTTTCAAGATGGAGACCCTACAGCAAGTGATTCCATTGGTTTGGGCAGGCTGGGTGATAACTACACTGGATCATCAGGATGCTTATTTTCATGTCCCTGTGGCCTTGGAGTACCAACAGTATCTGAGATTTTGCCTGTGGGGTCATCATTGGCAATTTTGCGTCCTCCCTTTCGGCCTGCGATCCTCTCCCAGGGTCTTCACCAAAGTGGTGGCTCCTCTGGTGGCTCATCTTCACCTTCTGGGCATCTCAGTGTTTCCCTACCTGGCTGACTGGCTCCTCCAGGCCCCCTATGCCCTGGTGATGGCTCGCCATCTGGAACTGACCATTCATACGCTAGAAAGCCACGGTTTCCTCCTGAACCTCCCGAACTTTAATCTTCTTCCAGAGGTCCTTTATCGGAGCCAACTTCGATTCTGTTCTGGGCAAAGTGTTCCTTCCTCATTCCCGGATCCATCGTCTTCAATCGCTGTTGTGGAAGTTGTTGTCTCAGACTTTGGCACCCCTGCTACAGTGGTTGGAGGTACAGGGTCACATGGCTGCGTCCGTGTTCACTGTTCCATGGGCCAGGTTGCATCTTCACCCCTTGCTGTGGCACCTTCACTGCTGTGTTCCTTTCCCTGTTCAGGATTTCTCCGTGGTGGTTCCAGTTTGCCTGGAGGTGGTGTCCAATCTGCAGTGGTGGATGGTCACTGTGAATCTCTCCAGGGGTATGTGGTTTCATCCCGATCCTCCTGTGGTTTTGATGATGGATGCCAGTGCTTAAGGTTGGTTGGGCCACTCTGGATCAGTTGACGGTGCCAGCTCGCTGGCGGGTCTTGGAGGCCTGCAGATCCTCCAACTGGAGGGAACTGTTGGCTGTGGAGAGGGCCCTCCTGTTCTTCTAGGGTCGTCTTCGGGGTTGCAATGTTCTAGTGCGCTCCAACAACACCGTTACTGTGGCCTACATCAATCATCAGGGCAGTACTCACAGTCGGTCCTTAAATCTGGTGGCCTGTGCAATAGCCAGTTGGGCGCAACTTCTTCTCCAGGCGATTTCGACTCAACATATCCGGGGCTTGGACAATGTGGTGGCGGTTGCACTGATCCGCAAGTTTCTATCCTCCCTGACTTTGTGCCTTCCCCCCAGGGTGTTTCAGCTGCTTTGCCGAAGGTTTGGGACTCCTGTGATGGATTGTTTGCTTCCAGGGACAAGCTCTGCTTCCCCTCTTTTGTTCCTGGATTCCGTAACGGGGTGCGTGGGGAGTGGAGGCCTTATCTCTCCCGTGGCCCCCCTGGTTCCTGTATGCCTTCCCTCCCTTTCCTCTCATCCCGCCCTTTCTGCTGAAGGTTCAGAGGGTGGGGGCTCAGGTGGACGTGGTGTTACCTCACTGGCCCAGGAGGTCTTGGTTCCCATTGTTGCTCAGCCTGGCGGTGGGTCCTACTTGGATCTTGCCGCACTACCCTTCTCCTCTCCTTCCATCTTCCCCTCCTCTTCTGATCCCTCTCACCTTAGCTGTCTGGAGGTTGAAAGGCTGTCTTTAGAGGACAGGGGTTTACCTGACCATATTATTACTGTGATGTAGGCCTCCTGTAGGAGATCTACCTTGTCTCTTATACTAAGCATTGGGCTTCCTTCACCTCTTGGTGTTCTGAGCTTGATCTGTCTTTTGTTTCCTGTCCTGTTTCTGATGCTCTTCAGTTCTTTCCACAAACAGTATGCTTTGTCTACTGTGAGGGGCCAATGGGCTGCTATTCGGGCTTTCCGCGATTCGGGGTACTTGCCTGCTTCTGATGGGCTGTTGGTCTCCCCTTTCTTTCAGAGTTTCCCCTGTTGTTCGTCCTTCTGTGCCTCCCTGGGATCTTTCTGTGGTCCTGCGGGCGCTTTAAGCCTCTCCTTTTGAACCTTTGGAGTCTGTTGACCTTAAGTTCTTGTCCTTTAAGGTGGCCTTTCTGGTGGCCATTACCACGGCTCGTAGGTTGGGTGAGCTCACTGCTTTGCGTTGTTCCCCTCCTTTTTTACGTTTTATGGAGGACGCTGTGGTCCTCTGTTTGGAACCTGGGTTCCTGCCTAAGGTGCGTTCTCACTTTCATACTTCGCAGGAGTAGGTCTTGCCTTCTTTTTTTCCTTCTCCCTCTTCTCCTGCTGAGCTGTGTTGCACACCCTGGATGTTAGGCGTGCTTTGTCTGTCTATGTGGACAGGTCTGCTGTTTTTCAAATTTCAGACAGTCTGTTTGTGACTTTTGGTATGGCTGGTCGTGGGAAGGCTGCTTCTTGCCTTACCATTGGTCGGTGGATCAAGTCTGTTATTGGTTTGGCTTATCAGGGCTCTGGTTTGCCTTGTCCTGCGGGTGTTCAGGCTTGTTCTACGAGGGGTGTCTCGGCATCCTGGGCTGCTTTTCATGGAGTTTCCCTGGATGAGATCTGTTGTGCTGGTACCTGGGCTTCAGATTCTACCTTTGTTAAGCATTACCGGGTTAATTGCGCACTGCATGATCGGGGGAATTTTGGTTCAAGTGTGTTGCGTGCTGAGGAGCATTCTGCTCCTCCTTGAACCTGTTCTGTTATTAAACACTTCAGTTTGCTATGCTTCCCTCCTGTGTGTGCTTTCTTCCTTCTGGTGTTCCAAAGGCCTGCTGCTGGGTGGTTTGCTTTGGTTTGCCTCATTAGTAATGACTAGGTCAAAAACAAGGGACGGAGAGGTAATGCCCTGATTACTCTTGGTAATCTTCATTCCTCTTAGTCTACTCGTCCTCGACTCAGTCATCTTCCCACCCACCCTCCCTTGTCCAGGCCTTGTGTTGTGCTTGGTATATCAGGAAGTGCTCTCTGCTGGCTATGCTAATATAGCCCCAGGCTGGAGGGTGGGTGGAGCCTAAAAGCGTTTCCTGTTTTGTTTCCTGTCAGTGATAATACCTCATTAGTAATGACTGTGTCGAGGACGAGTAGGACTAAGAGTAATGAGGATTACCTAGAGTAATCAGGGCATTCCCTTTCATTCTTTATTGAAACCTGTTACCTCTTGTGGATTTATAAGATCACAAAATGGATACCCTCCATGGCAAATAGGAATGAAAACATAAAAGATAAACTACCAACAAAATAAAGAGAGCTACAGAGCTATTCAATGTTGCCAGCAAAGCATGTCATAAAAATGCAAGCCTGTCTCTCACATTTCCTCATCCCTCACACCAATAAGGACAGCCCACACAAGATGCCTCCTCCAATACCATTTCATGGCTGGCCGGCAGTCTCCATTTTTGGCACCCTCTCTGCAAGGCCCAAAGCACCAGCTGAAAAACAAATGATTTTCTTTCTGGCTGTGCAGGACTCCCCTCCAACCATCTTCTTGCCTGCACATACCTCATTTGCCCCCAACCCTGGCAAGTAGCACAGATCAGGGATTAAACTAACGCTTCGTAGTGCTGGTTTTGCATCACGACACTGAAATGCTAATGCCACGCATAAATATAGCTCCTATATGTGTGATCAGCCAGCTGCAGCTCTGTGATGTCAGATAAACTCAGCAGCCAGTGTGTTTGCTGTGCTGCCCCAGGCATGTATTATAAGCCAGGCCCAGGCTGAGATGAGGCATCTTGTTGCTAAGGCAATCCGCATGGGCCCAGCTAAGTTGTCTAATTTACTTTCACTGAAGTGAGAAAGAAAGTGTCACACTGCCTGTGCAGGGGTCATAAAGTTGTTTGACAACATGTTCGTCTATATTATTGCAGCCTCTCGGAAGAAAACACACAGCAATTCTCACAAATGTGATAATGGCAGTTAACATTTTGTGTGGAGGCGGTACATCGTTGAGTACTGGCAGCACAAACAGAGGAAGAGGAAATACTATATATACAAGTGGAGAGAGAGAGAAAAAGAATGTGTGGGTGTGAGAGAGAGAGAGCAGGGCGAAGAGAGACCTACAGGTAGGAAAGAACATTAATAGGGAAAGCGAAAAGGCAGTAGTGTAAAAGGAGACAGCGTGAAATATGTACATAGAGGATTTCAAAAATATACCGGGAGAAAAGTGTCAGAGTGAGAGACTGCAGATGAAAGGGGTGTGAACAGGAGTGATTGAGGCACTCTGATGTCCATTACCCTTTCACAGACCTAGTCAATTCAGTTGACAGTCTTATATTCTCAGACTGGAACATTTTAAATTCCACTTATTTACAACAAAATCGTTGTTATTACTCATGGATCTGATACTGCTACCAAGCATTGGCAACATCAATAGGTCTGGCTAGCTGTAGGTGTATATATTCATTGTTGTACGACAAGTTCGGATGCAGTGAGAAATCTCACAGAGATGAGTTTAAATATTGGTTATTACTTTGATTTACTCATGAGAAAGTGTAACTCAAAATGTTACACATTTGACATTAGTATGTCACTCATACGGCAACTGTAACTATAGGAATATCACACATAAGCAATCTGAAAACGTGGCAGCTATGCCTCCCCTGTTCCATCCTCACACTCAGGTGCAACTCTGGCCTTCTATTCATCATCTGATGGGGAGAAAACTTCAGCTGAAGTTGACTTCACCCCCATTGAGCGGTCTCAACCTCACAAGCTCCCCGATGTTAGCCTTTTTTTTATGAATGATAGCTGCTGTTTGGGTCAGTCAGCCATGCTTATGGAGATGGTGGAGGGATGCGGGGTGGAGACATAAGCACATGCTGTTCTCTGGGAAGGTCAGTTCTCACCAGTGTGGAGGGGACATTAGTGAAACTGGGAAAACATGCACAACATCGCCACACACTTCGAAAACTTGCCACATTTGACAGAGCGACAAACTTGTAATCTGGAGAACACAGATAAAGGTCACCCCATCCTAATGAAGCTGCACTGGGAACATCTCCAGATGTTGAGGGAGGAGGATGCAGGGTGTCATTTCATGGTCTTGCACCTCATGCAGGCGCTCTCTCTTTTGGGGTTCTTCCAGCTGTGTAGTGGGGCCTCCTCTCTTTTTTAGGGAGTAGTTTCTGGCCCACATGATCAAGGAGTCCCTGGTGTATCTCAGATATTTGTTCTTCTGGGGTAGCTCCACCTCCAGCTCCATCATTGCATTCCTCTTGGCATATGGTGTCTGAGTCTACCCCCTCTCTGTGATATCTTCAACCTCCACCCTTAATCTTGGGTATTGTGACTTTGTCCCTCTATGGGTGGGTGTACTGCCCGTTCTGGTGCTCTCATCTTCTTGTTATGTTATGTTATGTTAATTTAATTTGTAAGGCGCAACAGCTACCCAAAAAGGGTTTCCCGGCGCCAGCCAGAAGGGATCAAAGTAAGGTTAAGTTTATTGGTTAAAAAGCCAGGTTTTTAAGAATTTACGGAATTTGACATACACAGTTTCATTGCGAAGCGATATGGGAAGAGAGTTCCATAAGGAGGGGCCCAGACAGGCAAAGATCGACCGCCCATCCGTGACAATCTGATTCTGGGGACAGAGAATTTCACTTGAGTGGACGAGCGGAGGGGACGAGGAGGCACGTAAGGATGAACCAGGGCCTGCAGGTACTGGGGAGCCACTCCAGTTTTGATTTTAAACATATAGCTCAGGGCCTTGAACTTGATTCGGTTCTCCACCCTGAGCCAATGAAAATCACACAGATAGCCAGAGACAGAGGCAACTCTAGGAACCTGGCATATCAATCTGGCGGCGGAGTTCTGTACCACCTGCAACTTACGTGTCACATCCTTGTTAGTCCCCAGATAAAGAATGTTGCCGTAGTCCAGTCTAGAGATGACAAGAGCCTGGACTATGGTTCTCTGGGTGTGGTCAGGCAACATCCAAATAATCTTTTTAAGCCATTTCAATATGGTAAAGCAAGTTGCAGCCACCTTTACGGCTTGGTGTTGCATAGTTAATGAGTCATCAATGATGAAGCCTAAGTTACGAACTTGGCGGGAGGGCTGAGGAAGAGCATCCATTTCAGTAGGCCAATGTTGGGGCCCCCAAGATCTCTATTCTTCCCTAGAATCAAAACCTCGGTCTTCTCTCCATTGAGCTTGAGATAATTTGCCTGCATCCACGAAGCAATTTTACCCAAGCCCAACTGGAGGGGAGACGTCTCAGACGCCCTCTCTACTCAGAGAGAGAAGATAATTTGGGTGTCGTCCGCATAGGAGAACAAGGACAGCCCGGCTTCTTCCGCAATATCAGCCAAAGTTCTGACGTATATGTTAAACAATAAAGGGCTAAGAATAGAGCCCTGGGGTACCTCATAAGGTGAAGAATGGGTATCGGAACTGGCTGTTGGAGAGAAGACCTGGAAAGTCCGATTAGCGAGAAAAGAAATAAGCCAGTTAAGAGCCGACCCAGTAACGCCCAATGATCTTAAGGCTTTCACTAACACGGTGTGAGACACGGTGTCAAAAGCCGCGCTTAAGTCAAGTAGTATGAGGGCCACCGTGTCTCCAGAGTCTAGGTGGCGTCGCAGTCTTTCCGTAACTCCAAGAAGTGTCGTTTCGTTGAAAGAGCCGGCTCTAAAGCCAGATTGAGATGGATGTAGGAACTTTGCGACTTCTACAAATTGGGATAACTGTAGATTAATATGCCTCTCTAAAATCTTTGAGAAAGCCGGGAGCAAAGAAATAGGCCGGTAGTTGGAAGGCAGATCAGGATCCGCATTAGCCTTCTTCAGAAGAGGGAGCACCAATGCATGTTTCCACTCTGGTGGAACTATTGCTTCCTGTAAGGAGGCATTCAAGAGTTCTATAATTACCATGAGTGATGGTGGCTCAAGCTGCTGGAGCACAGAGATCGGGAGAGGATCCCTGGGAGAGCCTGATTTAAAACCGTCTAAAAGACGTTTAAAGGAGCCCATATCTAGTAGAGACCACGTTTCCAATTTAATCATGGATTCAGAAGTCCCCCTATCTCGATAAGAAAAAGTACTAATTGTTAGAGAAAATGTAGATGCTAGCTAGGGGGGATTGTCAGGCTTCGTCCCCTTTATTTCGGAATATATTTTCTCCACTTTCTGGAGAAAGAATTTAGCCAGGTCTTCACATTGCCGGCCATTCAAAGAAGGGGGCATAGATTGAGTTCCAGAACCAGAGAGCTCCTTGACCATTTTAAATAGTGTCTTGGAGCAGTTCAGAGCACTGGAGATGGTCGAGGATACATATTCAGCGCGAGCTGACTTGCAGAGAGTGTGGTATTCTCTTTTGACCCTTTTATAGGCAAATTTGGAATCGGACGCATAGTTCCTCCTCCAGCGTCTTTCCAACACCTTGCATTTAGTTTTCTCCATTTTTAATTTCTCAGTAAACCAAGGCGCAGGGGGGCGATGGTTGTTTACCTTTTTTAAGGAGGGAGACAGGTATCGATGGCATTTAAGAGCCATTTTTGTACGACACCCGAGAGAGTAACCAACATTTGTTTGGTAATGGGAGTATTGGAAGACAAGATCTTATTTACAGCAATACGGGAAACATGGCGGCCGCTTAGGACGCGGTCGCGGAGGTTCCTGATAGACGGAGAAACTATGTGGATTTAAGAGAGGAAAAACATATGGCCCACAGTATGCAAACTGAGGATTTTCCCGACTGCTAAATAGAACCCGGAGTGTGGTTACCTCGTTGCAAAGAAAGTAAGGTGATCTTTTTCGATCCGTGTTGTGGCTGAAGTACGGCTCAATACGGCTGAATACGGCTGAATTCGGCATCTCTGGCTGGCGTGTTACCGCCTCCTTTCGGGTGGGTTTCCTATCTTCCACGCCCTTTGCGGTCTCTTGCTCCTTTCTCTTGCGGTATTGGTTTGGTGGTGGGGCTGGAGAAGTCGGGACGAGTGGGTGGTGAGACGCAAGTGAGTAAGGAAGCAAATGTGTTTGCTGCTGGAGCTGGGTGCCTGGGTCTGGACGGTTTGCGGGCTTCTCCGATCCTGGATCCCTGCTGGGCACGAGCTGCTCGGGAGCTCGGCAGGGGTCGGAAGGCGCTGGTGCAGCGTTTTTGCTACGGAGCCTCGTACAAAGCAAGGCTGAATGTGGCAGGCATAAAAACAAACAAGAAGGTTACAGGAGACTCCTGGATGTATGGCATTACAGGTCAGTGTGGGGTATTTCCGAATGAAGGAGGGCAGGTATTTGTTAAGAAGACAGTGGTGAAAGGAGGCAGTAGTGGGGCTTTAATTGGTGTTGAGGAAGACTTGACTTCGTCTCTAGTAAAGGAAGGGGGACTAGACGGGAAATCAAGTGTATCTGGGTTTACATCAGTAGAAAAAGTGGAAGGGGCGCTGGGAATGAAAACGGAGCAAAATCGGTATCACTTGAGAAGCGGGCTAAGCAAAACTTGTATGAAGGGGGGAGGGCTCTCTAAAAAAACTAAACAGTGGAACAAAACTTTCTACTCCCTCGAAACAACGGGACACGGCTACAGGAGAGTGGGAAACCCCAACGAAAAAGAGGAAATCCAAGGTGAACAGAGTAACTCAAGCAGTAATTCCTAAGATCACTCCTTCATTGAGAACCTTTTTTAAGGTAGCCCCAAAAACATTGTTATTAAAAAACCCCACCATAGGTCCCCTTGAGACTGGCCCACAAGGAGGGTTAGATACAGTCATTATCAACAGGTTTCAGGTCCTGGCAGGTCTCCCAGAATCTCAGGACAAAGAGTCTATAGAGAAAGAAGGGGGTCAAGCTGATACAGAGTACTCTATCTTTGGAAGAATGGAGCCACAATCTGTACAACTTCATGTGCAAAACCAATTACAGGCAATGACCTCTGAGGTGTCTGTTGAACCCTCTATTGGAGCATTTAGAGAGGGGGAGACCGACGCGCAAGTAATAGTGCGCAATTTGAAAGCGAATCTCTGCCACAAGTACAGCCACAAGTACAGCCGCAATCACAAGCTCAGGCGCAATCAGTCACGGAGCTGATACATCTATTGACACCCGAGGTTAGAAACAGGTTCGAGACATCTGAGTCGAATCAGAAAGAGATCCGATCTGTTTGTGAGAATCTGGGTAAAAAGCTAGATGATGTTGCAGCAAGAATTTCACAGTTGGAGATCGAGATGAAAGATCTAGTATCTCAGGTGACGGTTAACACAAAGGAGATCAGCCACCTCAGGGGTAATGAACAGCAACTGAAAGAGAAACTAGAATCATTGGAAAATAATCAAAGAAGATGCAATCTTCGGGTGCTTAAGGTCCCGGAAGGAGCCGAAGGAGATGACATAAAAAAAATTGTGGTACATCTGATCAAGGAAGGCTTACAAGTAAAATGGTCAGAAGAAGAACTAAGCACAGATATACAGAGGGTCCATAGAGATCCATATAGAAGGAACGTTAATAAAATAAAACCGAGGAAAATTTTGGTAAATTTTCATACTTACAGTTTTAAAGAAGAAATCCTTCTCAAGGCATTAAAACAAAGATCTCTTATAGTGGATGGCATCAGTTTTGAGATCAGGTCGGATATCTCGCAACTAACGGCTAATAAGCAATGGGAACTAGGAAATCTGATTGAGTCTTTTAAGAGTTTGGGAGCCACAGCACAGTTAAAATTCCCGGCCAGCCTACGAGTAATGCACAACAATAAGATGCAGACCTTCCGTAGGGTTGAGGAGGCGGAAGAATTTCTGAGATCAATATCAGGTGCGGGAGTATGACAGGTGTGCTTCTGTCCTAAATCCATGAGGTACACAGTGGTGATATGTTGAGATAAGGGTTTTTAGCGGTATATTATTAACCTTGGGTGGGTTTCGTAGATTATTAAGTTTCTCCGAATCAGGGCCTCCTCAGGCCTAGGCCATCAAGAAGGAAGAGGAGGGTTTCCCAAAGGGTGGGGATGGGAGGGGATCACGGGTAGTTTTTGGTGCACGGGTGTGGGAGCAGGGGGAAAAAAGTAGAAAAAATGAAGTCCTCTATTTACACCGAAGCCCAGGTAGTAGTTTAGCCACAGAACAAAAGAGGGGAAAGGGAAAAACATGACAGCAAATCAGACGCCATTGTTAGAATTTCTATCTTGGAATGTGAATGGACTCAGGGTTTGTCATAGGCGAGAGAGGATCCCACAATATCTCAAAGATACTTCTGCTCAAATTATTTTACTTCAAGAAACTCACTTAACGGGTGATGAGATGAGGGAGTTGTTTAAAAGTAGGAGATGGATACAGAATATGGTATGTACAGAGCAGTTACTTACTATAAGGGGGGTGGCAATCCTGATTAAAGTCAACCCTCAGTTGGTAGTAATGGAGAGTAGGGTGGATAAGACTGGAAGATGGGTAATTGTAAAAATTAAATATTATGATCAATTTTATACAGTAGTTGGCTATTACGGGCCAAATATCGATGACCCCATACCATTTAGTAATTTGCTTTCTGAATTGTTGGATTTTTCTGACCCTGTTATAATGGCAGGTGATTTTAATGTGGTTCTTGACGGCAAGCTTGACCGTACTACTAAAAGCAGGAGTATAATACACAATAAGTCAAGATCATTGATAAAAAATTCGATAAAGAATTTAGGATGGTGCGATATATGGAGAGAGAAAAAGGGTTCCTTAAAGAGTTTTACTTTTAATAATAAAAAATATGGGCACCAATCCAGAATAGATCTGTTTTTAATTGACCACAAAATAAAAAACCAGGTTCGTGATGTAAATCATGTAGGAGCACATTTGTCCGACCATTCTGCGATAACGTTGACTTTGGCTCTTTTGACCGCAGTAATACAATGGAGGTGGACTATGGATCGTTCTATATTGTCTGATGTGGATGCGATGGATAAACTAGGCTTAGAGTCTCAGGAATTTTTCTGCAATAATCTGGGCAGCGCCTCGATTGGGATTGTCTGGGACACTTACAAGGCCTTCTTGAGGGGTAAAATTACATCATTTCAGCTGTATAAAAATAAACAGCGGAAGGCAGAAATTCTAAGCATAGAAAATAAGATTCAGAGTTTGGAACATAAAATACAATGCAACGAATTAGAGTATGAGGTGGGGCAAATATTGATTCAAACTCTTAAGATGGATTTGTTGGCGGTGGTAGAAAGGCGGTTGCAAGAAAGATGGCAAGCTAGCAAATTGGCCCACTTTAACTATGGGGAAGGGTGTGGCAAGTTACTTGCATGGAAGATAAAGAGTGATCAGGCCAGGAGTTTTATAAAAGAACTTAATTATGGTAATCCTGGTTGTCCAACTACAATGGGGGCTAGTATAGAGGATACGCTGTTGAAATATTATGGGGAAGTATACACAGAAGACCTATGTTCGACAAGGAAGGAAGTTTTGGATTGGTTAGATCAAGAATTACCTCGTAAAGTATCCGAACTCCATAAGGGCGTCATCAATAGCACAATAACTGAGCAAGAAATAGAAAATGCCATTAACGCTGGGAAATCTGGTAAGGCAGCAGGTCCCGATGGTCTTCCAGTGGAGGTTTACAAGAAATTGGGTAAATATCTATTGCCAGTTATCAGTATGCTATTTACAAATATCTTCGAAAATGGAGAAGAGATCCCTCCTTCATGGAATGAAGCTATTGTGACCTTGATTCTTAAACCTGATAAACAACCAGACTGTTGCGATTCATACAGACCTATTTCTTTGCTAAATTCGGATTATAAAATCTATTCGAAGATATTAGCAGATAGGTTGAATGGGGTGGTGGGAGCACTCCTTCATGAAGATCAAAAAGGGTTTGTGCGCGGGAAGGAGTATTAAGGATCTAACTTATAGCCTTATTGGTGCTATTGACTTAGCCTCTGTGGCCTGGCTGATGACGGCTGAAATGCCAGAAACCGGTCCTAGGATGCTTGTTTCCGGTCCAGGGAAGACATGGCTTGGCAGTTCGGGCTGGACTGTTCCCATGAGGCACAGGGTCAGACTGATTTGCATATGGCCATGTCTGAACTGGGGTGGTGGAGTGAGCTAAAGAATGATGATGGATTAAACCCAGATCAGTTGACTGGGGTGAGTGTTTGATTGGCTCAAGCGTTCCGTCCATCATCCCCTTTTGTATCGCTTTGGTCGCCCTAAGTTGGCGGGGTATGCCCAGACGTGGGTCCCTTGCTCACTTTGCCACTGGATTCAAGCAAGCCTGGCTGATGACGGCTGAAATGCCAGAAACCGGTCCTAGGATGCTTGTTTCCGGTCCAGGGAAGACATGGCTTGGCAGTTCGGGCTGGACTGTTCCCATGAGGCACAGGGTCAGACTGATTTGCATATGGCCATGTCTGAACTGGGGTGGTGGAGTGAGCTAAAGAATGATGATGGATTAAACCCAGATCAGTTGACTGGGGGTGAGTGTTTGATTGGCTCAAACGTTCCGTCCATCATCCCCTTTTGTATCGCTGTGGACAAGGAGCCATTAGCCGTCATTACAGTTGACGCGACTAAAGCATTTGACCAAGTAAACTGGTCTTAATTATTGGAAGTATTGAGATTATCAAACTTGGGAGGAAATTTCTGTAGGGCAATAAAGCAGATATATAAAAACCCCACGGCAAAAATACTAATAAATGGGAGGTTATCTGAAAAGTTTAACATCTTTAGAGGGATGAGGCAGGGGTGCCCATTGTCCCCACTACTCTTTAATCTCTACATTGAACCCTTTGCAGAAAAATTAGGAAACATGGGGAGATACTTCCTTTTCAAGCCAGGGGTTGGCAAAAGAAATTGGGATTGTATGCGGATGACTTGGTGGTGTATACATCAAATCTCAGCCAAGCGTTACTAATAGTTTATGAGCTGGCGGCAGGTTTTGGGAAGATTTCTGGCTACAAAATAAATCAAGGCAAAACGGCTATAATGGCTTGGAATATTACTACACAAAAGAGTTGTGTTAAAAAAGAAATGAGGTATCTGCGCATCAAAATCACTGAGAAAATTGAACAGATTCCCGAAACCAATTTTCAGAAGGCCAATAAGGAAATTGGGAAATTGCTGTTGGGGTGGTCTCACTTACCATTATCTATCTACGGTAGAGTCAATATCATCAAAATGACAATTCTCCCAAAAATTAACTTCCTATTCCAGAATATTCCAATGGCATTTAAGGTTGAGTGGCTTAAAAAAACTCAGTCTAAAATAACCAGTTTTATTTGGGCTTCTAAAGGAGTGCGTATTTCGTGGAAAACACTGAGACGGCAATATGAGAAAGGAGGCTTAAGGTTGCCAGACCTATTATATTATGCCTGGGTTTTTTTATTAAAAGGAGGGAAAGGTTTGTTTAAGGTGCCAGATGACTCAGAAATAGGAAAGATGTATACAGCAATGCTAAAAGGTGTAAAAGGGGGAGAGTCTGGTTTCATCTTTAAATATGGAGACCCGCGCTTTTTAAAAAAAATACGTCTGAAAACCCTACAGAGCCTAGCAATAACATGGCACAAAGTTAGGAGAGAGGCAAAAATTAACTACTATAGTGGGCTGGCACCAATCTTTGACTCTCCTGGATCTCCGGAATGGTCAAAGGACTGTTTGGTGCGCCCACTAAAAGACGCAGGAATTACTATCTGGAGTCAATTGATAATCAATGGAGCCCTAATACCCTGGGGAGAGTGCCAAATACTGTTTAATGGCCTACTGTCAAGATTTAAGTATCTTCAAATGATGAGTTGGAGTCTCACAGATGGCCTTGGAGCAGGACTGCCTAATAAATTGGAAGAAAGTTTAGTAGTCGGCGTAAAGAATAGAAAAGAGGTGGAGAACGGATATTGGTTGCTATTGGAGATGGCGGATGGGGATTTCAACTTGCCATCGGTGCTGTGGGAGAAGAGCTTGCCAGAGGAGCAGATCCAAGATCTATGGCAAGTATCTTGCGACATGTTATACTCCACAGTACGTCCCACAAACTTAAGGCGGAACCACCTCTTTTGTCTCCACAGGGTATATTGGACTCCATATAAATTATCTAAGCTGGGGAATGGAGTAGTGCCAAGATGTCCAAAATGTGATAAGGAGAAAGGCGATGATATTCACATGTTTATGGATTGTCCGGTGATCCAAGAGTTTTGGTCTGATGTGAGTAATACAATCTTCTCAATACTTGGTGAAGTGCTTCAGGTAATCGTATCACTGGGTTTTTTTGGGCTCCCAAATAATTATGAATCTCTGTTAAAGAATACTAAAAAACTGATATTTTATCTAATACTACTCGCTCGTAGGGAAATTTGTAAAAAGTGGGTTAAAGTCACTCCCCCGAGTAAACTAGAATGGTGGGCCTCAATAAAGTATACTAATGTATTGGATAGATTACACAAATGTAAGCGCAATGCTTTTTGGCTTCCCTATGAGAATTGGGTACAGACATTAATGTATGAGTCCAACGATTAGGCCTCTATACCATATTGCTAAAATACTCTGGCGGTTGTCGATGGATGACAGGGCGGAAGAGGCACCGATGGTTGAGTACAGATGGCAAGGTGTAGAGTGTATCGCACCAGGATTCTTAAAGATCACGTGAGGCACCATTTGGAAGTGATCAAGGGGTAATACTCCTGTGTACCTGGGCAATGCGGACTAAAAAAATAAAATAAAAATAAAAAGATCTTATTTACAGCTACAATATCTAATTTTCCCCAGTTTCTAGTGGGTTTCCTAATGTTAGGTCCAACAGAAAATGAATTTGCTAAAATCTCAAAACGAAAGCCAATGCAAAGTGATCAGACCAACATAAGGGAAGGGCTGGTGAGCATTGAATGTTGGATAAAGTGGAGAAAATAGGATCCAATAAGTGGCCGGCCACATGAGTGGGGCCAGAATTATACAGTGCAATGTTCATTGCTGCCAAATCAGAAATAAAGGTAGCACTGGTAGTACATGCGGAATCTTCCAAATGCAAATTGAGATCACCCAGGATGGAAAAATGTGTGGCATTCATTAGAAAAGGAGTTATTAAACCAGGAAAAGATGAAGCCCATGGACCAGACTGCCCAGGGGGTCGATACACTAGTATCCCAGAAAAGGTGAATGTGGAGGTTAAGGCCAGCTTAAATGAGGCTGCCTCGCAGTTCCTAAAAGGCAGGTCTTCAAATTTACACAAATAGACTTTTTTGTAAATTATAGCGATACCCCCACCTGTCTTAGAGCCCCTGTCTTTCCTGACTATAGCATAGTTAAACGGTAGAGTGGCCGCAACGTCAGGACCAGAGCTCTCATGCAGCCATGTCTCAGTAAGAAACATGGCATCCGGTTGTTCACTGACCAAAAGATCAAAAATGTCAGCTTTATGTTAAGAAAGCGAGCGGCAGTTAATGCTAAGGAAGGAAAATTCCTCATTAACTGGGGTGCCATCGCTAGGGGAAAGATCTTTCTGTTTGGTGGTCAACGGACTAGAATCTTTGCAAGGCACTGACTTAAAGGCAAAACCACAACATAGACAATTTTTGCCCCCATCCTCAGGATGTACTAGGGTACAGTCAGGGAGCGGTGTATTATGGTATACCAGTAGCTGCTTAGTGGAATAACATGTCCTATGCCCCTTTTTTGGACCAGGAGTCATGGCCCCGGGTCCCGTTTGGGCGCGGACGGGCGCCGACGGGCTTGCCTTTGGCGCGCCCGCTGCGCGTCCGTGCTGGGGCCATTAAATAGTAATTAGGCAGGATGGCGTGCAGCGACTCGAACGCTGCCCGGAGGGAGCGTGTGGCCGAATCAAGATGGCCTCATTTATGGTGGCATCCTTTACACCCACCCATAGGGTGAGGCCCTTTTGGTTCTTTACCCCTTGTGCCGTTAGTTCCCTGTTTTCTTCTTGACTGCCTTCTGAAAAGGATAAAATGTGAGGTCACCAGTTGGACACACACCTGCAGACCATGACCTCTGGTTTGTGACCCAGTTGCGACCCTGAGAGGGGTCTTAGTTCCGGGGTAACGCCGACATTTAAAATGTGCACATGACTGTTATGCAACACGCACCAGCCTGAAATGATCTTGGACACCACTTTTGGTGAGTACTGGAGCACCCTCACCGCACCATGTAATCAAGACATCTGAAGCATGATTTGAGGAAGGCCAAATGTGTGCTCAGTGCTGGCTCGTGTATGTCTGTGTGGCTTAGTGCACTTCTGTGAAGGCATGATGGTTGGACATCATAAGGGGGTAAGGAGTTGGGCACAGAGGACGGGACAGGCATTAGCTGCAACAAAGACATGTGGTATTTGTTATAATGTGGTTACCATGAGAATGCTGCACACCTTCTATACATACAAACGATGAAAGTTACTCGCATGCGTTTATTGGGATAGGTCACAGTAATAACTGATTATGTTTCTGAAGCCATTCCCAAGGTAAGAATGCAGTTCCTGTATGAGTTAGGTAAACGTATCTAGCAGCCACGTCTCCAAAATCCCCAGCAACCAGCAGACATGCAAGAAGCAATTGTCTGAAAATGTAGGTGTTGTGTGTGCACCAACGAAAGGCAGCGTGCCCATCGATGAAGCAGCCCAAGGCATCACAGACACCCCATTGGTGGGGTGGATGAAGTAAGTGCCATGTAGGCGCTATCAATGGCGCCAGTGGAAAGGGGCCAATAGCATAGAATTACATTGACACCGGTTACCTTTGCACTAGTGACAGTGGCATGGTAATATCCTGATACACGTGCATGATGATGCAGCTCAGTACCTGGTACAAACAGCGTGACTGGCTTGCCCATGACATATCCCCATTCACCCTCTCGAAAGATCAGTGGTCAGGAAGTGCAGTGCAGCTAGTATCTTGACATGTGAAGGGATGGCCTGGGAACAGGCTGAAACAAAGTGAGGTCTTGCTTCCAGTCTACAACCATGTCAAGAACCACATCCTGAGAGAATGGCTATATTGCCAGTACTGATTCCCAGGCCATACTGTAGATTGCTTGTATATTCTCTGTCTTCTCCTTAAGTAATTCTTCCTCAAAATGAGAGGCAAGGCAAACACATTCACCAACATTGTAAAAAAAAATTAAATCACAGCTTTCTTTCTTATGTGGCAGGCTGTATGTGATTGTTTGATGGTATGGTGAATTTCACCTGCTGATAGGTGTAGTGGACACAATAAAAAAAAAGAAGGGGGAACCTGAAAAGCTCAGTGAACCATACATAACAAAGACAAAATGGTTCCCTATAGAGATTTCAGTTAAATACCTTCGCTGGTACTGCAATAACGACTCTGCTCACTATTGTAGCAATATATTTTAAATACATTACCTTACTTAATAAGCATTTTCTTTCAAGTGTCCTATCACATCACCTAGATACAAGGAGAAATTGATTTCATTGTCAGCATTTACTATGTGTGTACATCAATAACCTTATTGACATAAATCATTATCACTTTTAAGGAACTACTTTTTCTTTTTTGCTTAAGCACTCTATGAGAGTGTGCATGTGTTTTACAGCTCTGTCCCCTGTGTGCGCCTCTGCCAAATGTCTGCCTCATTCTTTGCATGACAGTCTCTATCATTTGCAGACTGTGTCTCGTGCTTGTCCACCCACCAAACTCGCTCTCAAACACTTCATTTTTGTTTCCCACTTGTGTGCTTCTCCCATAGACCCCATGTTGCTCTTCCTGGAGTGCCGCTTTTCCCTTCCCCTGCATACTTCCCAATGTTGCTTTCCCCACCCGCTCCTCTGTTATCCCCGCCCACTGTCTTTTAAAAAAATATATATTTTGTATTTATTTAGATTTTGTGTGGAGGACTAGTTAGAAAATTGCTGAGGGCCCCCTGCCTTAAAAAAAAAAAGACGCACACGCAAGCACACACATACACATATATCTTTACGCATGTGTACCTGTAAGCTAACACAGCCACTAAGGTCGCGTCATCGCGCTTTTAATTTTTTTTTATTTTATCTTTGGCCATGCTGCACAGCATCTTACCGATACTGTACAACATTGCCAAAATACATTGGCAAAGCCAATAGGTCCCAAATGCAAGACCTGTTGGCTTTGGAAGTGCTTGTTTAAAGGAAGTAATAATGTGGATCAGTTCAGAGGGTGGAGCCAACGGTTCTTCTACAGTTTTACTGCTGGGACTGCAGCTTGGAAATTGGTCTCTCATTTCGTCACACCTTTGCAGATCTCGAATAACCTCTACTATCCTTTGAGAGCCAGTCCTCCTTGCACATTTTAAGGAACCCCCAAGTTAATTACACACAGCAGGATAATCTCAGCTGCACTTGCATTAAACACAGACTTCTTGCAATAATACAAGTATTCACATTGGTGGAGATTTACTAAGATTTTGAGTCGAGTTTGGGTCACAAAAGTAAAGCAAATCGGCGCAAAATCTTTTTTTCCCAATTTACTTTCCATCTAAACTTGTTTAGCGCTGCAAATAATGGAAAAGTAATGCGAAGCAGCGCATAGCGCTGCTTTGCATTACATTGCACCATGGGGGTGTAGCAAGGGTGGTGCATGGGTGTTCCCATGCAACCACCCAAGGTTTCTTATGCTAAACCCAGTTTGCTAAATAAAGTAGATTGGGTTTAGCATGAGAAAACTGCGCCCTTTCGAAGTAGGCGCAAGGAAGGAGAAATGCTTTCATGTCTCCTTCCTTTTCTGACTTTGCATGTGTGCTGCACTTTACAGCACACGCACAAAGTGGGAAAATGGTTAAAGTGAGACTGCGCATAGTATTTTGTACTGAAAGGGTGCAAAGGTGTCTCCGTGGCGCACAGCAGCTGATTTCAGCGCCTGCGCTAGTGAGAGGGGAGCAGAGTGCCTTATTTTAGTAAATCTCCTTTTCACATAGCGCAGCACAGCATTTGCGGCTTCTGCAGTGTGTTACGTGAAAAAATAATAAATCTGCCCCAATGTTCCTACTGATGCAAAAAAATGTGGGGCATATTATCAAGGGCTTTATCGCCGCTTTAGCGGGACTTTTTGCCGCTAAAGCGGCGATATTTTTAACGCCCTATTAGCAAGCTGTCGCTAACAGGCGTTAGCGACAGCTTTCATGCGATAGCGGCCGGGTTTTACATCGCCTTGCATGTCAGCGATAATTATCGCTAATGACATGCAAGGTAGGCGTTCCCAACTAAAAGCGACAGAAAACAGTCGCTACATACCTATCGCCTATTAGCAATACCCGCGAAGCGATAATAAAACGCGCGCTAACCTCGATTAGCGCTTGTTTTTAAGAACTGATAAAAACATGACTTAGCAATGAAAGTCAATGGGAGGTGGATTGTAAGGTTAAGTCCCCAGAATTAGCGATAGGATTTTATCGCTGGATTTCTCAGCGTTAAAGTTGGGTTTCGCCGCTATCGCTGGATATTTTATCGCAATGGAGATAAACCTTGCTAATAGCATGTTATTTCCGCTGTAATATCCAGCGATAGCCGGCGATAAAAAAAGGCGCGCTAAGCAAGGTTTGCGATATTTATCGCATGTTCTTGCTAATATGCCCCTGTGTTTTAGGTGCTTTAGCTCAAATGGTAAACTCCTGCTCTCTCTTCCCATGCCCCTGTGGTCAGGCAGCTAAAGCTACTCTGGAGAGTCCGTCAACACACACAGACCCGTCACAAAAAGGAGCTGGTAAAATGCAGTGCCTTCAAAATACAAATCAAAAGGTAGAAATGAAATTCAGCAGTATCAATAACCTAGAGCTTACACCTGCAGTTTTAATAAGTTAGCCCCCGCACTAAATACGTGTTTACACATTTTGAAGGAGGCATCAATGTCAGAAATCAGGCCAAGTAAAAGGTAAGTAAGGTAGAAATCAAACTCAAGTGCCAATAAACCAGACTGATGTCAAACAAGTGTATCAAGTGCACTACTTCAGTGCTGCACTTTAATGCTGCACTTCAGTGTGGCGGCGTTATACATTCGTCTGAAGGATCCTCAAGCAAGCGAACAAATTGAACAATTCGGATCCTCTTCTCTGACAATCACAACCGAAAGTCCTAGTAGTCCTATCATCAGTGACTCTCCAAGCTTCACTACCGAGGAATTGCAGCAGAGAACCAGTGCCGCAAGGGCAGTAATGATCAGGCCAGATAATGCAGGCGCAAGGTTGGTCACGGTGAGGCCACACACCACCATCTTATGTGGTTGTCGTTATGTTATAGGCCATTTATACAGCGCACGTTCACCATAAGGTCTCTTGGCCTTCTTGCCAAATGGCAAGAACGCAAATTCGGGGCATAGACTGTAGAGATTCATGACAAAAGGGAAAAATGTAGGACATAAATTCGGAACAAAAGGTCAGTTTTACAGACACATCTAAAGAGATCCTGAAATTCCAAAATCGACAGCCAAGAGAAATACAAATCAAACTGGGTTTATGTTCTTTGCTTTGTATAACACATACGATTGTTAAGCAAACACTCACATATAGGAGGGCATATAGGTGGACTTATTTAAAGATGAAAAACTAGAAAATATATACACATATTCTCCAAGCAGAATTTGGCAGTCAACATCATAGAGGTTATCACAACTCTCCCCCTATATTATGAATGATGGTGCCAGAAGCAGTGCTGCTGAACAAGGATGGAGCTCAAAGGCATTAGCAGTAGCAATATTAACTTTAATTTGTCTCCCTCCAGGCGTACCTTTTATAATAGTTGGCAGACTTAATACAATCCTTTGCTCCCAAGAGAAGTTGCATGCCAGAGAGTTCATTCTCTCTGGTTCCCTCCCTCGTTTTGTTTCACTCTCACTCTCCTGTCCTTATATGCCTTCCTTTCCCTTTCTTTCTGTCCCCCCCCTCTTCCTTCCCCTGCCCCTTTGATTGTTCGTCTCCTATTTTCTGCCGCTTTTACTGTTATCCCACTGCTTTTCGTTGCCTCACCTAGCTTCTTCGTTTGCCATCCTCGAGTATTCTCATGCCCTTAACCCCTGTTTTTACTGTGTAACTTTGTGTAATTTATTGTTCCTCTGTAGATACTCTTGTAAAGCGCTCTGATACCTTCGGGTCTAGCCAGCGCTATATAAAACTCATAAAATAAATAAAGTTCAGGCGCTGTGAGTGTGGCTGGTGCGAGAGCTGTGGTGCAGTTGTGAGCGTGTTGAGTGCGAGGAAGTGTAAGTGTAGTAGAGTGATGGTGTGGTAGGACACGCTCACATTCTGGGGGGAGGGGTGCGGGTCCGCCTCGGGGACCCAATACAAACTGCCTGTGGCCTTCACGCTGCTGGCTCTGATAAACATGTACAGTCACAGAGTTTTGAAGTGAAATAGTGATATTAAAATAAGCTATTTTTTATAAAAAAGTTTAGAAGCAGAGTTTAGATGCGGTTTTTTCAAATACAGCCTAATGTATTGTAGCTCAGGGAGTCAAGGCATCCGCTGCAAAAAGCCAAACGTAACCTGGAGGTCATGGTTTGAATCTCTGCAGAATCTGCTTTTCATCCTTTGAAGGTTCATAACATGATGAGTGTTACTGGGTTAGTATAGTTTTAATCCCTGTAATGTTATTTTCTATTAGGGCGTGAGAAGATGGCTGGAAGCGCTTCATAAGCCGAGACAGGACTCTTTTATTTTGTTTTGCAGTATTACATAACAGGAAGTCAACGCAAAGGTATTGGAGACCTATAGATGAGCACCAGTTACATTACACAAGAACACATTATTTTTTTTTTCAGGACAGGAAGATACAGGGGCATATTTAACAAAAAGTCATGCAGCGTAGTGCAGCGCAGCAAGTCACCCTGCTGTGCTGTGGGACAGGGAAAGGGCAGGAATGCACCATATTTATCATAATACGGCGCATTCCTGTCTTTTCCCAGCGCTGGCGCACAATGTGCTGCCTAGCGCCAATGCAGGCACCCTGGCACCATTATGTAAGGGTGCCTGCGTTGTAGGCAGGATTGTTTTTGTGCCGGAAGGGACACCTTCCTCCACAAAAACAATCCCCTAAGGAATTTTCCTCTTTCCAAGTGTGCTTCAGAATGCAGCATACATAGAAAAAGGAAGTAATGAGGAGAAATAAAGATATTTCTCCTCGTTACGCCTCCCTTGGGAAGGTGTAGCATTCTGACGCATTCCCAGGTCTACCAGTATTGGTAAATCTGGGAATGCTTCAGAATCCATGGGTGGATGTGTGGGAACGCCCACGCTTCACCCATAGAAAACCTTGCCACAGCAGAGTAACACACACAGCAAATTGTGCTGCGTTGCATTACTCGGGATTTATCAAGCCATTCAGGGCCTAGCAAGGGGGACTTGCCTGGCTTGATAAGTCAAACTTAAGGGTTGTGTCTCTTTTGCACCCCATTGCATGGTGCAAAGACGATGCAACCCTATGATAATATGCCCTACGTGATTTCCCCAGAATCACAGGATGTTGAGCTAATACCAAGACTTGTACCTGGTTCCCCAGTTCCAAAGTTGGCCCCTCTGGCCATAATGCCACATCCTCTCCCTTAGATAATATACAACAAAATGCATTTTGAGAAGCAAGTAGCTCTCCTAACTGGATTTATGTTCAAAAGAATACATCTAACTCGTCTGACTGCAGATTGATAATCCAAATTTATCGTGTCAAAGGGCCCGATTCACAAAAGTAATCTGAGACAAAATCCTAAATTTACGACTTTGGTATTCACAAAAGGCATTTAGGAGTAGTAAAGTTAGGATTCCAAACTTTACTACTCCTAAACTGAGACAAAATCCTAACTTTACGACTTTCGGTATTCACAAAAGGCATTTAGGAGTAGTAAAGTTAGGATTCCTAACTTTGCTACTCCTAAATGCCTTTTGTGAATACCGAAAGTCGTAAAGTTAGGATTTTGTCTCAGATTACTTTTGTGAATCGGGCCCAAAGTGCTTTGAAGAGGTTGAAAAGACTTGTTGGATACTAAACAAAACATGTACTAAATATGGCTCAAAGCACAGGCAGCATAGGTAAAAATGTGTCTGTGCCTTACCTGGAGCCAGGAGCTTTGTATATATCTTCTGCTTTCTATGGTCTTTTTGTCTCACAGACTGGGCTCATCATGGAAGGAGGCACCTCATGTTGCTCACAAGTCTGCTACAAATGGAGTGGGGCAGTCTGGTCTGTGCATCATGAAGAGGAGCAGTCAGGAAAGGATGGACAGTGTTTCATGCCACTATGGTGTGGATTGGGAAAGAGTGAGGTTGTTTGGACCCATCTGCTTGCTCCTTTCAAAGGCTGCTGAAGAATAGTGGGGCTAGCCCTGGGCATGTATAGATAGAAAATGCACATGCCTTGCTGAAGTGCAATGGAAGGCCCATTGAAGGAGTATGGTAGAAAGTGTCTGTTTTTCTCTTGTTCTGCCGAAATTGGGGAGCAAGCCCTTTGTAGTCACATCTCTGACCCTGCCTCCCGTACTCCGGATCACAGTTCCTATAGTTTTCTTATGAACAAAATTGCATCCCTATCCCTTTGGGGGGACACCTTCGTGACAGCAGCCTCATTGTTTGACCCGCAAGGTAGTCTTGAGTACTGGAAGCAGGGTCAGACTGGTACGGAAAACCGGCCTGGACACCAAAATAACAAGCATTGGCATAGCCAATAGGTCTCGCCTTTGGGACCTTATAAGTGTTTAGCCATGCAACAGTTGATGTTGTTGCACCAAGGAGATTTTGCTGGATAACTAAACACTTATAAGGTCCCAAAGGCGAGACCTATTGGCTATGCCAATGCTTGTTAAATATAGGGTAGATGTTGGTCACTATTTCAAAAAATGCTGTGATGCATAAAAACAGTTTGCCGTGTGGTTGTAAGTCACCGGTAAGAGGCGGACACCATAATATTTTATAATGCCTGTATTGATGACAATACTATAGAAACTAAATATATCAATAATTCTGCGAGAGATGCAGGAGCGGCTGTTTTATACTTCAAACCAGCACTAATGAAGTCGCTTCGATCCATACTGCATTACAATGCATTATTTCTGAACGCACGAGAAGTCTCTCTACAGCTGCTCTGCATAAATCTATAAGAAGGGTGCGGCGCCCCCGAACAGAACCCAGCTCAACTGGGAAGAGGTTCCCATGGACCTTTCTTTAACGCAGACCAGAAGAACAGAATGTCCTAGGAGCGGGCGGAACACAGCGGAGCTGGTCCTGCTTCCTGCCAGGGGATGCACTTGGCCTGCGGCGGTTGCAGTGGCATTACGTTATCAATAGATCATCAAACCTTCACAAGCGGAGCCAGAGCCAGCCCCCGTCTCCACTGCATTGGATTATAGGAACAATACAGGATCAGAGAGCGATAGCAGCTGGATGAGGTCCATCTTCAGTTCCAGAGCGGCATCTAGTGGGCAAATGGAGCGTAGCCGCTTGTGCCTGCGGGTAATGCTTATAAGATACGGCTTTCACAAACGTGTTAAACAAGCTAGTGACGACGGGTTCAACTGAAACGGGCGCATGCTCGGGGAAGGGGTGAAGCGGGGCTTCTTTTTCATGTATACATGGAAGCGTGTGTTTAACTGATTTTGTTTTAAAACGTACATATTCCGATGGTAGGAAACACAAAAGTCAGCTCGGAGCAGACAGCCGAGTGTGCCTCGAACAGCCCTCTCTTCTCGGGACGAGGCAGCATCAGCACAAGTGATGCGCTGGACAGCAGAGACGGCAGCGTCAGAGAGGAGCGGGGGCGAGAGAGCGCGGCAGCGTGCTGAGCTGACCACACGCTCGTGCACCATGGCCTATTGCTTGCGGTTACCCGCACGGGCGCCATGTGTTTTCAATTATCGCGCCCGCGTCTGGGCACGATAATTGGAAACAGATGGCGGCCGTGTGGGTAACCGCACGGAAAAGGCCATTGTGCACGAGCGTGTGGTCAGCTTTTAAAACCACCTACATAAAGCCTCGCTACTCTAGTCTCGACCTAAAAATGGCCCTAGTAGCGAATCAGGCAGCTAAAAAGGTGGCCCACATTTGCAAATCGAGGCAGGATTGCACTTATAAAGACACACTGCATATGTGTTCTGCAAGGTATGGCAAGGACCACTGGAATTATGCGGCAGGGGAGAGTCAAATTATGTGTCAGATTTCAGTAAATTATGCGGCAAAAGGAAGCAAATTATGCAGCATAATGAAGCTCATTTTGTAATAGTATTATTTCATTATTTTGTCATTTTTACACTTGTTAACACTGTCTGGGCATTTGTTGCACCTCATTAGTACCAATTTTATATCCAAATTTTATATCCAAATACAGCAATAAGGAACAGAAAGATGACCAGTCAACTTTTGCAAAGAGGTTTCCAATGCGCGGCAACAACTGTCGCTGCATTTTTAGTAACTTTTGAACCGTTTGGGCTACAAACAAATTTATTTTTCATTAAAATCTGCAGTTTATGCTACAGATGATGGCTTATGTGGCAAATCCATAATTAATCAAAAAACGCTGCGGCTGCACAATCACTTAATTCCAGTGTTTCAGACAGCATGCATGTGTGCTTGCTACACGCAACGTTTGTGGTAATATCAGGGAAATCAACAGTAAAAACCAGCCCACAAGACTACAAAACTGGCCCACAAACAACCAAAATAACAGAAGAACACTGACCTGTTGGAGCAGCCCTTCTGGCACCACCATATTGCCCTACAGGCCAGTCTGACCCTGCCAACACAACACAGCAGAAAACACTTAAATCAGAGTGATTTCTTAACTATTAAACAGCAGGGCATAAACACTTCTAGTTACACTTGTTTGGTTTGAAAGTGCTTTTTTCCCAAGCTGTATTACATGATCAAACATTTTATCTGTTTGACCAATCTGAAATGCTTTATTGGGGCCTCCTGTGGGACTAAAGTAATTGAAAGGCTAGACTGCACTAGCCCTAAGGCACTTAGGGCATCTGTTGGCAATGCACTTCCATTAAGTGGCAAATCTACAATAAACAGGTAAGGAACAGGTTTGCTTTTCCATTTATTCCTGAATTTGAGGTGGGTTGAATAAAAAAGATGCTTCACCTGACCACTGTGAATGTGGGGGTGGCCACTCACTTGGGGGATCAAAGAAGGACTCCTTCTATAGCCCCCAGCACTTCCCTTTGCCAGGGGGTGTGAACTCTCCCAATCAGCCACCCTGCTGTGCTCTTAGCCCAAGATAGGAGGAGCAGCACCACATGCTCTGCCTGCTCAGGCTGATCATTGTCATTCTATATGGAATGACAATGGCTGGCCAATAATTTGTGCTAAGTGAGGAGCCTGCCCCAAACCTGAAAAAAAGCGGCTTACATCTGGCCTCAGGAATTTGTCCTCTGTCACCAGCGAATAGCCCACATTCTAAATCTGATCCTGACTGAAGGCAGGTTAGCAGGCCAAAAGCAGGGCCATCATATGGAGCGTTTTAATGCTCCAATGGCCTTTGAACAGTGGTAGTGTACAGGAGATTTTTTTGTTCCCCCCGCGTCCCCCGACATTTGTCCCTGTGTCTCCTCCACTCCAAAATCTGGGGGGGATACATCCCCCACACTTCCTACGCCCATGGGCGAGAGTGTTGGATGCCAGAGCACTCTAATATTGTGAAAGTGTTGGATGACTAAAAATGCTTTTGCTGTAAGAGCACATGATGCAACATTTACAGATCTTACACCCAAATTCCCTCACCCCCACTGCGACCGCGTGTTGGGTGTGAATGTGCAGGTCCGATTGTATACTCATGAGTGTGCTGGGAGACTTTGACTCCTTGTCCCTCCCCACAACATAAAGATACTTGCACAATTACACCCAGCCTGCTCGGGTAGAAGGCAGAAATTCAGTATTCGCTACAAAGAGCGTTTGGTTTTTCCAGCTAGCATGTAGATATGTCCAAAATCAGAAGTGTGCAGAGGATAGTGAGAGGTGAGGGGCTCAGTGGCGTAATGAAACTTGAGGGGGTCCCCCTGCAAAGTACATGCAGCCCCCCACATGCTCCGGACCCAGTTTGAAGTTCTCAGGCCTGTGTCCTGCCAGTGTCGGAGAGGCCCCCCCAGAGCTTGCGCCCCCCGCCACCTGTGTCGTGGGGGGTGCTGAGGTGTTAGTTATGTCACTGGAGAGGCTGAGTGACAAGAGGGTAGCAAGGGCGCTTTGGCATCACCAGTGGCTGTTCCTGCTACTCCGACCACCAGAGAGCTGTAGTGTAGAGCATCTTAGGATAGGAAGCGAACCAAAGTGATGAAAGAACATCAAACAGTGTGTGAAACAAGGGAGAGAGAAAGGAGGCGAGGGATGAGAAGATGGGGAGGAGAAAGAGTGTGAAATGAAGAAACGATTGCGACAAGAGGATGGAGGGATAGTGCAATTGTTGTTGATGTTTGTGCAGAACTCTTCATGATGGTCCTCACAGATGTCCACGCGGACAGGATCTACTGGGAACGATGTTCCCAAGCTTATTTATTTTTGCCAGAACAGTTTGCATACTTTTTGTTAAAAAAACACAGCGACTCCTGGTTAATGCTGATCTTGAGTTGGTTCAGGCTGAAAGGGATTGAGAGGGTCTCCTGTACTGTGAAGCGGTTGGTAGGAGGGATATACAGTTAAAGAAGAAACACGCCTTCTCTCCAGGGTGCCTGTAAAGGTGTTTAATTAGTTCATCAGCAAATCTAAATGTTGCTGGGAAACCTATCTTGTACTTTGTATGTATATATGTTTCTTTATTTTATTAAACTGCAACTAACTTTCTCATAGTGTGGGTAATTCTTTATTTTTAACATATTTACCTAAATTCAAAGTACTTTCTGTCAGAAAGAAGCTGGAAGGCCAAAGCACTAAATTTATGTCAATTTTCTTGAGTTCACCAAACACGATTCAGATCAGTGACCCTCTGTTTAAGGAGACACACATCTGAAGTGATTGCATTAACCAACTAAGCTTTCCAACCAGAACAATGGATGCTGCGTGGTGCGGAACTAGGAGGCTGGATACCCTATCGGGTGATTAGTCGCACTTTATAAATCCTGATTGATTGATTGATTGTTGCAGAGGAGCAGCTGTATGTAGGCCTGGCACTGTTCCTTTTCGATTCTAAGGAACCCGCCGCAGTGTGTGGCTGTCGAAAGGCCTAACTGGCCCAACGTCTGCCACTGCTTACTGCGATTATCTATAGTAATGGACAAAAGGCATCCGTAAAAGGGATAGTCACGCCACTTCAGAACTTTCTTTTTTCATGGTGGGTATGTCTTTCGGGGGAGGTGTCTTTCAACCCTCCTCACTTTTAATTCACCAGGCATTTCCCCGGTGGCCTGGAGCTCTTTGAGGCTGGTTTTAGAAGCCCGGGGCCTCTCCTGGTGCCTCTGTCACTTTCCCTAGGTCTCCGATGTTACTTGCAGGCACAGTGGGGTCTCCAGGAGAGGGGAGAAAGAGAGAGACTGGATGTATGGAAAGAGACAGAGGATAGAAAGAGAGCAGGGCTGATTTCAGTGTGCTTACCAGGGTTTCTTTTGATTTCCAGGTCAGACCCTGCATCTGAATGATTATCTGCAGTACAAATCTCAATATTGCACTATGGTGTAAAACCTCAAAATATTTGTTTTTTGGTGCTTCTCTTGCTTCATTTATGGCTACTGTTAAATGGGGTGGTGGTGTATAGGGTCAATGCATTCATAGATAGATTTCTGCAGATCTTGGTCTGAAGGACTGAACTGATCCTGATGGCAGCCCTCACTGCTGACCTTAGTGGCCTTAAGGTAGCTGCCGCTGCAGAGATTATGACAACTTTGTTCCTGAGACAATGTGAGTTTCTCTGACGGTGTAGCCTTTGTGACAGTATCTCTCCCATGAGAAGAAGGTATTTGGGGCACCCTATGTGCTGCCTTCCAAAAGGAACACTCTGGGGTATGCCTTCTTTGCCATGACACGCATTTTGTATGTCGGGTGTCCAGACATCGAAGTGGGCAGGGGAATGACTGTACAACGTTCCCAAGGTTTATTAATTTGATTGAAACAGTTCCCACACTTTTTATTTAAAAAAAAAAAGAAACAACAGTTCTTGAATGATTTATTTGCCGCAAGTTGAAAGGAGAGAAAAAAGAACTCATCGATCTTGAATTGAAAGAGAGGAAAGACAGCTATAGAAGAAACAAGCCTTCTCTCAAGGGTGCCTGCTGCCTGAAAGAAATGAAAATATATGCATAGTGCGCGCACAATGTGCAAATTGCATACCCACCCAATTTTTAAGCTCCCCATTGCAGATGCTCAAGAAAGGAATGACACAGTTTGTGGTTCACCCACCGCTTAGCCTTTTATTCACATCAACACCTTAAAACTTAGGTTATTGGGAAAAACAATCAACAAAACATAGGCATGTAGCAGATGCAATAAGAAAGAAGGATGCTCCAGACAAAATGACATATTCCACATTTTTAGCCACTTCAAACACATTGACATGAGATTTGCTGGGGGCATTGTGCCAGAAGGCCCCAACTTGATATATCTCCCAAGGTCTCACCCAGGGGCATCCATGAACTATTACAAAGAAGAAATTCGGTAGGCAAACTTTGGTACAAACTTCTTCACATCCCCTCCATCCCAGAGGAGGACCAAGCCAACTCATACCCAGTGCACTGCATAGCACACCAGCCCTGCCAGGGTACCTGAACACAGGCTCAGCCCCCAAGAAGTTCCAACCAGACATCGCAGGGTAGGGCAGGAGGGTCCAGAACTACCAGCAGGCCAGCCCCCCCCCCTCTCGACAGCCTGGTGCCCACACAAAACAACACACGGCCCAGGGGTCAGTCCAGTTCCAGAATCTAATTCTTGGGTATACCCCATTATTCTCCTGCCAGGGACACTGCCACAGATTGAGGAGATTATTGGAAAGCGCCCTCCCCACCCCCCCACTGGTGCGGCAATGGCCCCTAAGATGGTCTGGATGAAAAGCTCCTGACCCCTGACAGAAAAGTGAACACCGTTGCTGTGGAACAACTCCACCTTGCGAACTGGAGTAAACTGTGCCGTACCGTACCCATCGAAGAGCCTGCCAGGATTCTCTGCATGTCATGGTTAATTTTTTTCACTGACTCGTTTATATCCCTGAGGGGCACCTCACCATGACCAGACTGACCGTGTAATCACCTCGGACCACAAGATTGACACGAACTGTAAGCGTTTCCTAACTTTAGACAGGATTGAGAATAATGCTTCCCTTCACCCCCGCCTCCCCAGTGGAACCATATCAATGCCTCCTGCATGGATGATAAGAATATCCGTGGTGGGAAGCCACCCTCCTCAATAGCCCCCTGGAGGTGTTGAACAAGGTTCTCCATCCAAAGCCCACCAATAACTACCCAGTGATGCTTGAATTCTGCATCCAGTTGGGCCCACTCAAGTCTGGATCTGTGAAAGTGGGCCACTGCTCTGCAAATGATAGAGTGGTCACACCATAGCACACATGCACCAGCCCTAGTCCTCGCCCAGTGGCTGTGGAAAGAGACAGAGAACGGTGTTACTTGGAGCTGGCCGACCCTTGACACACGACTGCCTGCCTGGTGAGGCCGAACAAAGCGCTCGAAGCATGCTGACTTCCATTTACCCACCCCTTTAATGATCTCTGTGGATAGACCCAGGCCTGCCGTTGGGGTGGCTGCGATGACGCAAAAGGAATGGGAGCTGAACTGCGATGCCTCTTCACCCAGCAGGGCCAAAGAGCGCTTGCATAACCGTGTAAACTGGAAGCATGTAAGTGGAGCCCCATCTGCATGCATCAGAAGCTTGGTACAGCCGCTTGTGGGATGAACCTGAAGGAATTCCCTTGTTAAGGCCACTGGGCAATAAGATGTGCCTGGAGATGCACAGAGTTGCACCCATGCCCCTTTCTCTAGTAGGTCTGTCTTTGACCTTCTGACCTTTATGTGTAGGGAGTCTCCAGACACAATTACATCTGAGATGTCAACCCTGGAACCCATACCTGTCTTGGAAGAGGCTCCTAACTCAGAAATCCTAAAGGTCCCAAAGAAGACGATTAGGCGAGACTAAACAACTTCACTTCGTACTGGGACAAAGAGACCTGTGTAAGACGCCAACAATAAGCGACAGCTTGGCTACATCGATAGGCCTTCTGCTGTTCTCTGCAGACAAAACCCGGTGCTCTCAACCCTTGATGGCCTTCCGTACCCTGAAATCTTTTGTTGGATCTCTAACAGCCCTCAGCCCTGTGAAGAAGGTGATTGCTGACATCTGCCTCTGAACTAAAGACTGCAACTTACCCACAGCTCTCTGACTAGCCAGGAATTGCAACACACCCTCTGGGGCAAACTGCTCAGACACTTCAAGTGAGCTAAAGGAAGCCTTGTACACACACCATGTGGTCTCATACATACACTTTGTCCTGGAGGTCAAGGATGCTGCAATTAAGTCTGAGGCAACGAGGCACCAAGCCTCCACAGTTCCTTGAGGAAGTCCAACATCACCTCGTCTGCCTGCGTCCACAGCGCTTAATCGTCATGACTGCCGACATACTGTCTGACCAAAAGATAATTCCCCTACAGGCCAGGAAGCCACCCTGAATCTGCAAGGCCACTATAATAGGGAACAGTTCCAGAAAGGTGACGTTGCATGTGAGCCCAGAGGACACCCAATCTTCCAGCCAATGCTGCATGCACCACTTTTTGCCAAACACCACCGAACCCCACACTGCCCGCAGTGTCCGTGTGGAGGGCCAACTCTGCGTTGGACTGCACTGGCTGGTGCCACAAGAGTGTGCCATTAAAATTAGCCAGGAAGTCCTCCGATAAGTGCAGGTCCTCTCTGACCTCAGGTGAGAGCCTGCTGTGGTGGTGTTTGGCCTGAAGACCAGCCATAGCCTGGCGATATTCTTAGAAAAGACCCTCCCCATGGGGATCACCCTTAGGACAAGGTTTAGTTGATCAACCAACTCCTGAAATTGATGCACCATGACCTTTTTGACTGCCAGGCAAGATTTGATGAAGGCCTTGAGTACGGACACCTTGTCTTGGGGTAATCAACACATCCCTACTACTGAAACTATTTCAATGCCCAGGAAGGAGATACGAGTCTTGGGGCCCTCTCTCTTGTCCTCTGCTAACAGTACCCCTAGCACTTGTGTCAGCCTGCGGGAACCCAGCAGGGCCTCAGAGAGCCTGGGGGCCACATGAAAAAAAAGTTCATATAAGTAATGCACCACATCATTGGAAACCACTATGTCCCTGACAGCTCATTCCAAGAACCTAGTGAAGGTCTCAAACAAAGAGCAAACAATGGAGCACCCCATGGGCATGCTTAGGTTGATGTAGCACTGCCCTTCAAAGAAAGAACCCAGCAGGCATGTATCCTCCAGATGTACCGGCAGGAGACGAAAAGCTGATTCTATGTACGATTTGGCCATCAGCGCCCCTCGTCCCTACTTCTGCAGCTTAGAGATTACTTCATCAAAGGTAATGTACCGCACAGTGCACAAACCCTGATCCAGGCCAAAATTGAGAGATGATCCTGGTGGAAAGGATAAATTGTGGATCAAGCAGAATTTCCCGGCCCTTTCATAGGAACCGGACTGAGTGGGGAACAGACCAGGGTCGCGAATGGAAAGGTGTCAAATGGGCTTGCAACCCTCCCTGCCAGCACTTCCTTCAGAATCTTTGCTCTAGCGACCCCTGCTTGCCACAGCACTGACAATTGATTCTTTGGTGGGACTGGGGCAGCATTGGAGGGAATGCAGAAACCGTCCCTGAAACCATAGTAGAGCAGATGAGCATCATGCTTGTTTTTGTATTTGCTGAGGAGGTGAGCGAGCACATGCAGACGAATGGGTGAGGGGGCTTGGCAGAAGACTGAAGGGGGCTAATGACTTTTGGTGGCAGGCTGCTCTTTTGGTTTCCCATGCTTCTAAAAACACTTACTTTCCGAGTGACCTTGGGTGCTGCAAAAGGACCAAAGGTGTTTGAACTCACAATCAGTGCCCCTGAGACATTCTTTTTTGTTGTCCTGTCAGCAGGACAATTTTTAATCACCAAAACCTTTTCCAGTCCAAAAGGACTGTGATATAAGTTCGCCAAAGAGGGGGCCATGTTGAACTCGGAATGCCAAATGTTAATTTCCCTCTGCTCCCATGCAATTTCTGGCCTGACCGCTTTCATTTGCTTAAATTTAATGTCGTATTGGAGCCAGGCGAACCCTGAAATTCTGAAGTTGCACTATGCATTAGGGATATGTAGATGAACAATTGGGGCATCAACGCAGCAGCTTTTCAGACAAGATCACTGAGTAAATGGAAAACCCCATCACCCAATTCTTAAGGGACCATTCAACCCAAACCTTCTTTGGCTTCTGTTCACCCTCTCTCCCTGTTCTAGTCTGGCTTGGAACTACACCCGCATTAATCAAGTCAATAACATCAACGTTTTCCCCTTTAATGGATCTTTTTCTTTGTCTCGGCTGGAACATGCCAAGCAATTGCTGAAGGAGGTGCTAGGGTATATGACGTGAACCAAAAAAGCATGGGACTGACCGTGAGTGGCGACTGCCCTGAGCTGGTAATGGGAGGAGAAAGAAAGGCCACTGGCTAGGCCCAGACCTGTGCAGCTGTGCTGCCCTGCCCACATTTTGGGATAACCTGGCCAGCTGACGGAGCTGCCTCGGCCCCCACACTGGTGCTTTGCCAACCAAGTGCATGCCAGGTGTGGTGACTATGGCTGGGATCTGAGGGACAGGACCGCCGCTGCCAGTTGCGCCAGCACAGGGGCCGACCATGCCAAGTGGGCCCATCACACTGGGATGTGGGGAAGATGACCACATTGCTCTGACGCACCACTCCCACACTTGCACTAAACACAGGCCCAATGGGGGCCTGTCCCTCATGGCAGGACAAAGGCAGATGCCCTGATGATTCACCCCCCTCTGCGGGCGCAGTCTGTGGCTGTGAACTGGCCTTACTCTATTGGTTAGTAAGGGCATCCCTGTAGCATGCCAGGATCTTCTTCTGACAGTTTGGGAGAGGCGTGGACGGCTGCTGCTCGTTCTCCGGTCCTTCCATTAACTTCTGGAGGGCCCAGTCAACGCCATGGACCTTTGCCACCTTCCAGAGCTCACTGAGGGAGTGGAATTCCTCCTGTGTGGCGGGGGTGTCTGCGGAAGAGCACATGCATTTTGGGGCCATGCTAAGTGGGAAGGAAGACAAAGTGAATGTGGCATAAACCAAGACAGAACAGGCTCACCTAACCCTCGCTGTGCCGAAGACAAAATGTGGGACCCTATATGGTTGGCGCCCGCAACCCCTTTAAGGAAGATACAAAGGGGTTTATGCAAGTGCCCCCTAATATTGAGCCCCCATGCCCTTACCTGTGAGCCCAAAGATCAAGGGGTACTGAGATTAGCGCAGAATTAGAATGCCGCCCAAGGACACTACATAGGAGATCAAAACATGGACATGTTAGAGTGGAGCAACAGAAAAGGAAAAAAACCAACAGCAAGGATGCACCCAAGATATAGCCCGCACCACCAGGTGTGCAGGCAGTTATACACCACATGAAGCCCTCCCACATCCTGGATGCCACCCACCCTCTCCAGGAGACAGGACAAGGATGACCCGGTGGGTGACTCCCACCTGAAATTGCCTCTGTTCAACAGAAGCCAATGAGGTAAATACATTCTCCTGATTATTTTTAAAAATCTCCTACTTTCCTCTTCTAAAATGTTGACATGAATGTACATGCCAACAGACCCAATTAAGATGAGAAACTCCTGTCTTTTTTTTATGCCCTAAATCGCTTCATTTTAGGTGTCTCCCACCTAAAATCTTCTCTGTTTCAATGTAAGTCACTCGGGAAAAAATCAATTCCAGATATTTTTCATTAAAAATACCTCCCTCTTACCATGTTTGCATGTTGGCATGGATGTTCCCCTCTATTCCACCTGCTTTGTAGACAGACTAGAGAAAGTCTTTAAGGACTTCGTCGCCTCGCCAGGGGTAGTAAGCGCTAAATAAATACAATTGCAATTAATTAAACAAATTAATGAATGATGAAACACTTTCCTGAATCTAAAGTAGCTGACTTAGGCTTATGGCATGGCAACAAGGTTTTCCAGTTTTAGGGTCCTCACCCACAAAGAATTGTATTGTATTATTACTGCTTGAGGGGTTCTAGCTGAGGCAACGTTGCAAGTCCTGGTGTTTTATTCTACCACATTATCAGCACCTGAATATTTTTACCTCATAGCTATACGGAAAACTACAAGTATTAGAATGCAAAGTTCTATTTGCTTTAAAACTATTCCAGCGTGCTTTATCGAGGTCTAAAATGTTGGAAGTAACATATTGCAAGCTGTGTGGTAGAGTTCACCCCGCGGCCTCGCTGGCCGGCCAAGAAAAGCAAATAAGCAGAACCCTGCCGTGGTCGCCCGGAACCTCACCCGATCCAAGCATCATGCCACATAAGCTTATTAATGCAGACAATTTGTAAGCAATAGAAAATATTGTGCAAAACTCAGTGGCGTTCATTTTATCACCCTCAGCAAAAGACTGGTCATGGTTGGATCTGAACCTGTTACCCGCAGCTATTACACATGCCTGCCATCCACACACAAATACCACGTGCGAGACAAAAGAAATTTAGAAAAACCATGCCGCGGCTGCCCGGGGACTCAGCCACTCCAAGCAGCACATCTCATGCCGTCCTCACAAAAAACAGCATGCAACACAAAGAAACGATGAAAAGCATGCCGCGGCCGCCTAGAGACTCACCCACTTCAAGCGGCGGGCAGACACAAATCAGCTAAACATGCAAAACAAAACATGGACATGAGCGAGGTTTTCTGCACCCAGGAGGAACCTACCAACCCCCAGTTGTGCACCCGCAACAAACCAAACGGACCGGCAGCTTACAAGCAACGTCTCATGTATGGTGGATACGCAGCGGTGACCCTCTATCCCATGCCCGATCTCATAAGCACAGCTACAGGCTTCGGCTATGAAGGCTTGCAGCCAGCGAAATAAGTGACTGCAACTCCAACTACAATGTACTCGATGAAGGGAGCAAAAGAGGGCCGCTCCAGGGCTGAGTCGGTGAAATGGCTGTTAGAAATGGGGGTCTCTAGTTGGCAATGGTTTGCACCTTTGTCCAAATAGGGACCCTTCCTTCTAGTCAGGATAAGGGGGATAACCTTCTAAAATAACCCCTGCTCACCCCCTTGGTAGCTTGGCATGAGCAGGCAGGCTTATCTCAGAGGCAATGTGTAAAGCATTTGCACATAACACACAGTGATACAGTGAAAACACTACAAAAGGACACCACACCAGTTTTAGAAAAATAACTAATATTTATCTAGGTCAAACTAGACCAAAACGATAAATGTCCAACATGCAATGATCAGAATCTGTACTCTGCAAGAATAACCTTAAAAATGCAGTTCCTTGAAGGCAGTAGCTCCATCCGGTGCTACCAAAGTGCTGAAAACAACCAAATCCACCAGGGTCGGTCGACCGTGTCAGTGTGGACCGGCGTCGGTGTCAGAAGACTTGTAAACAGTACCTTTTTGTTCCAACCGACCGCGGCGGTGTGCTCCAGTGGCAGCAGTCGTCAAGGCTGCGGTGTGAAGCAGAGCGATGCGGAGTGCGGTGCCCACAGGTTGCGGTGCACGCAGCGGCTTGGTGGCAGTCGTCGTCGTCGGTGAGACCAGAGTTGCGGTGCAAAGTGTGGCAGTGCCAGCTGTGGTACTGACGACTCGCACTGGTAGGCTGCAGCTGTGGTGTGAGATGGGGCGGTGCTGCGTGTAGCTTACGAGCGGGCCTCCAGACCACGGTGTAGACCACGGCAGCGATGTCAGCTGGCAACGGCGTAGTTGGTGAGACCAGGGTGTTGGATTGAAGTGAGGCAGTGCGGAGTGCGGTGCCCACAGGTCGCGATGCAAGCATTTGCTCGGTGGCGGTCATTGTCGTAGTTGAGACCAGGGTTGTGGTGCGAAGTGCGGCGGTGCCCTCTGTGGTGCCTTCAGGTCACGGAACCACTGGCGGTCTTGTTGATGGCGTCCAGTTGTGGTTTCCCTCTGTGGCAAGTGAGACACACGGTCCCAGAGGCGGTACCCAGAGGAAAGTGAAATCTTTGCTGTCCCTGAGATTTCGTGAACAGGAGGCAAGCTGTATCTCAAGCCCTTGGAGATACTCAGTAACAAGTGAAGAAAGTTCAGTCCAGTCCTTTCACTGCCCAAGGCAGAAGCAGCAACTGCAGGCCAACCCAGCAAAGCAACAACACAGGAAAGGGGCAGTACTCCTCCTGGCAGTTCTTCCAGCTCTTTTTCTTGGCAGGGTCCTTGATCCAAGCGAGTGCTAAAATTCTGGGGTCTGGGCCCCAATATTTATACTACATTTCCCTTTGTTCTCTTGTGGCAGAGAGTGTCTGTGCTTAGTCCAAACCAGTTCTGTCCTCTAAGGCCCAGCTTCCTGGCAGAAGGTGGAGACAGCATTGTCCACGGCAGACTAGGCCTATTCAGGTGCAAGGGAATCTCCTCCAGCTACTCTAAATGCAGCCCAGGTCTATTCAGCCCAGCCCTGAGTCATCCAGGAAAGGCAGGACACAGCTCAACCCCCCCAGTGACTTTCTGAAGAGAATGCACCTCCCCAGCCCCTGTCACTCCAAAGCCAGACAGTCAATCCACAACCCAGGAGAGGCACACACGATGGGTAAGCAAAAAAATACCCACTTTCTAAAAGTGGTATTTTCAAACACAGAACATAAAAATCATCTTTACTAAAAGATACATTTCTACATCCTGAGCCCAGGCATGCTAAACTTAATTTCTTTATCTTGTCCCAATGGGAAGATATACTCGTAAAATGTTACCAAGTATTCTACATTCTATCCTATGGGACAGATAGCCTTTCAATAGTGAAAAACAAATTACACTGCAGTTCACTATCAGGACATGTCACACACACACCAGGACATGTCCTACCTTTCACAAACACTGCACCCTGCCCATAGGGGTACCTTGGGTCTACCTTAGGTGTGACTCACATGTGATAAAAGGGAAGGTTATGGTTTGGCAAGTGGGTGCACTTGCCAAGTCTACATGACAGTAAAAACTGTGCGCAGACACTGCAGTGGCAGGTCTGAGATACCTTTACAGGGCTACTTCTGTGGGTGGCACAATCAGTGCTGCAGGCCCACTAGTATCATTTGATTTACAAGCCCAGGCACTCCCAGTGCATTTTACTAGGGACTTACCAGTAAATCAAACATGCCAATCATGGAAACACCAATCCATAATACAATTTACAATAGGAGCACTTGCCCTTTAACAATGGACAGCAGGGAGAAAGTGCGAAGAGACACTAAACCAGCAAAAACAGAGTCAAAACCAGGAGGTCAGAAAGCAAAAAGACAGGGGAAACAGGCCAAAAGATGTCACGTTTAACAATGGCCCCTTGAATCTTCTGCATCTCCTGATGACGTCACCCCACAGGCCAGCTCTCCGACGCCTGCATTTCTAGTAGTAGGCGGGGCCCCTGCCCGTGGTGTGATTAATGGCACCCTGACCTCGAATTGCGGGGGCGCCTGACCAATCTGTTAATCGGCAAATCTAAAGGCTACTTGAGTACGAATATAGGCTTTAATTGATAGAATTTGGAGTTTGTCCTTCTAATTGAAACAAATAAAAAGGGTTTGTACAATTAGGGTATTACTAAAAACATAGCTTTTGAAAGCACTGTATCCAGTTACATATTTTGCAACAGCCTGTTGAATTGTGTGCAACCTATCTTATATAATGTGTAATACATTTTTAAACTAATTAACTTACTTATTCACAGTGCTTTCTGTCACAGGCTCAGACCACTTAGCACTATAAATACACATCACTATTTCTTCAGTGCTCCGACCAGGTTTCAAATCAGTGATCATCGGGTTACACCCACAAACATCTGAAGTGATTGTATTAACCAATCGAGCTATCCCACCAGAAAAATTGCATTCCCCACAGATACATTTGAGTTGCATTTATTTTTCATTGATGGTGTGTGCATTATATTTTATATGCAGTTAGCCATAGGTAAAAGGCTAACAAAAAAGTTACAGAAAATGTTGTTCTTTTTAGCCATATCTGTGACCCCGCACCCACACTCTCTGGACACCCCCTTCCCTCATTGTACTCAGGGTCATCAAAGTTCCCATACTTTTCTTTAGGCACTTCGACCGCTGCTGGTATCTGCTTTTGTGAAATGCATCAGCAAAAAAGGCAACCCCAAGTGAATAAGGTAACAGCCACCTATCTCACAATTTTTCCAGCACAATGGAGGTGACAAAAGAGGCTCCCCAAAGGTCTATGATCCCGTTTACCAGACTAGCACAAATAACAGACACACCTGCCTATTGCACCAGAGCACTTTGATAATGCAGTCCTTGTCTATTTAAGATCCCATTTTCAACAACTGCTGGTTCTCTGACTAACTGAACAGGAGAATGAATTTGCCCTCTGCAGCATCTGCGACAGAGCGAGCATGTGGTGGGACTGGGAAAAGAATTCTGGGTATATATGAGCTACTTTATACTTGTTTATTTTCAGGGCAGGCTTTTAGGTGCGATCTGTGCTACTGCGCCTGGCGCTTACCTCTTTTTTTGGGTGGAGGGTGTGTGTGCTGTGTTTATAAATAACTTTGTTTTAAAAGGTTGTGCTGAGGAGAATTCGGTTTTCAGGCAACAATAAAAATGTCAGACTCACTCTGGTAATTAATGCTCCTGCTGGAGAGAGATCTGAGTTTTGCGTAATGGTCATTTTGACTCGTCCTAAAGTAGCACAGAGGGTACCATGCAGATCACAGAACCGAGAGTGAGTGAACTGTGAATAGCGCTATAAAAAATAAAATAAAATGTATGTCAGAGAGGGGCTATGGAGAGATGAGGGGCACTGCTGCAGGGTGGTGATTCCTGGAGAAGGAGGTCATTGGTGGGCGCCAAAAAAAATATCGCACCTGGCGCCCACAGAGGCATCTCCTCCGTTATGGCGGAGGAGCGTCGCCCCACTGCTGAAAAGCAGCAGCTGAAAAATAAAAGGATAATAAAACTATTTTATTATCATTTTATTTTTCACTTATTCAGCCAGACCACTGAGTCTAGGATGGGGCGGGGCCATTCTCTGCGTCACAGTGTCAGCAGCAGCCAGGAAGGAGGAGTGATGGGCACTGGTAGTGTGCTTTTCAGTTTGGCCGGCCATCTTAGGATGGGCAAACCGACATGCGCATTTAGATCACTCTACCCAAGCTGTGGTGCACAGTCGGGTGGAGAACCAGCGCAAGCTCCCAGGCCTTAAATGAGCAGCATTTCAGCCCGCTCAGACCAATCCCGGCACTTCTCTCATGCAGGGTAATAGCATGAGAGCAGCATCTGGATTTGGTGGGGAGGGGAGCAGAGAAGCACCGAGGTGGCGCTGGAGAAGAGGAGCACCGAGGCAGCATCCTGCAGCAGCGGGTAATTCCTTTTATGTTTTTATTATCACCCCACACACTGCACCACCAAGTGTTATTGGCAGCAGCCGCCACTGGCTCACGCCACCAGCACAAAAGCCGGCCCTGTTACTTTGGAACAGGTTTGGGAACAGTTTTGAATCCTGCTATGTGAAATTCTCTGCCTTTGACCCCAGGTTCTTGACGATTGCTGCTAGAGGTTTGACTTGATGCAGATACGTGCAAGTGAAACACTACTTAAACGGGTCGCTAAGATGGTTGTATGAGAATTCATTTTTTTCATACTTGCTTTCTATAAAGCATGAGCCTTGGCTATTTAAATCACGTATTTTCAGAAAGAAAGCAACAATTTTCATGCCAATGAGAAGACAACTTTGAATGTCTAAAGAGGAGGAACAGTAGGGCTTTTTTGTCCCTTGATACAATGGGGCCAAACCCCACTGAATATTTACATAATATTCACATAATATTTTATTATTTAAGTGCCTGGTGATTAATTATATAAATCCTCTTCTGTCAATAGGATGTGCCGTAGGTAACAACTGTAATACACATTGAAACCAAGACCATGCTTAATTAAAGTTAAAAATAAAAAAAAACTTACTATGCACCAGGGTAAAAGGTTAAGTGAGCTGCAGTTTTCATGTTAATTTCCACAGAATGGACATGAATAGAGTTCTTTTTTAGGAAATAAAATAACCGGCTTACTACACCATACCGATTAAGGAGGATTCCACATCACAACTTTGGACAGAAAAATATTGATCTACAAATATATTATGACCAGAATATCAGTTATCAAAATATCGTACAAATAGGTATTTATGGCCTTATTATTCTTAACTGCGTACCTTGAAGATACATAGATCACCAAGGTACATATATGTAGAGTTACGTTTTGTAAATTTACACATACCTATGTATACTTCCCTATATTTTATTAATCGATATATTGGTCACGATAATTTTATACTTCAGTATTTAAAACTCAATGATCTTTCTCGGGTCAGAACGTAAGACTGTTGCCACCTGCCAAAATGTTGTTGAATCATGTGTCTGTATAAGCCAGGTCAAATAATATTCTACTTCGCAAAACTAAGATTTAAAACAGGCACCAATATTGTGGACGACATCATGGCTTTAAGTCTTTTGATGAAGAGGGCTTATACTGCTGGCATCTAAATGGTACTGACTTTTTGTTAGCATTAATGAAAACCACCAGATAAATGATGTTGGGTAGAAAAAGTGAAAATTGGTTTAGATCTTTCTATAACCTCATAAGAATCTTCCACACAGGAATGGTTGACACTGAGATAGGAGATGAATGCCACCAGTGCTAAAACAGACTGAAACAGAACTGCATTCTCATACCCATGCTCTAAAAACTTTACACTTGAGACCCAGTGCAGTAAACTAATGCAGGTGATTGCTTTCTTTCACAGCTGTTTAATTTCAACCTATACCTGAATGTCTATGCAGTTGTTGCTGATGGACTGTAGTGCCATAGGGCGGCACTGACTTTTTACCCTCTCCGTGTCTGTAGCATTCAATATAAGGAAACTAAGGGAGAAAGCGAAGCAAGCAGTTCTGATTATTACAGCGACAAAATAGAAGGCAGCATGCTGGTATGTCTAGATGAGTCTGAAATTTACACCCACAATGTGCTGGTACACACAAGTGTTTGAACTTTAAAGGAAAGCAGCAAGTTCCTGTATGGACTTCTGTATGTGGATCTTGGGTCACGTTGGCCTATAGGGCAATCTCGCAGTTCCAGAATGGCCGGTCTGACAGGCTAATGTTTGGCCCATTGATATTCGTGAACATAAGCTGAGGCCCTCAAACCAGATACCATATGTATCCTTGCAACCATATGGGTCATAGCTCTTGCACATCAGTAAATGGCAACCCTATAATGAATACAACATGCACACTGGAGGGAACCTGGGCAACGGGAAAGTTAGAGTGTACTACTAGCACTGTTCCAACATGTGGTCCAGCGCCCCTCCCAAGCACTGGTAACAATAGGGATATTCTGCATGATGGGGCTGGATGCAATAATGAACCACATAATAAGAAGGATTGCAATCACATTACAACCCCTGATGAGCCCCACTGTTCGAAAGATTGCCTAGGGCTTAAACCCAACTCTGCTGGCAGCCTTTTTACTCCACTGGGTCTAAACCTTTTATCTTGGAATTTAGCTGGTCTAAATGCAAAAAATTGTGATCCTGACTGGTTAATGTATATTACGGAATAGGATGTGTGCATGTACCCAAAAACATGGGCTATAGAGAAAGTTTATATAGATGGGTTCACCTCCCTCAGTGTGGAATCCAAACCTGCTGAACATTATGGTAGAGCAAGTGGAGGGCTTTTAACCTTGGTTAAGATCGGTCGTTTTAGCACCCTAACCCCTTTGGCATTTGAATGCCCAGTCTTAATGGGGACTATAGTTACTTTACCCTTGGGTCTTTCTTTGGCCTTATTTAACATGTATGTTATAACGGTTAAGCCGGATGATAAATCCCCTATCATAGCAGTGCTAGATATTACACTGGATACTTTACACCTTGACACAAAAGTAATAGTGGTGGGAGATTGTAACACCTCCTTTGAACCCTGCACCTTTCTAAAAGAGGTTACCACAGAGGAGGATGAGCATTGGGGCATCCCCGCACTGACAGTACCACCAAGGAAAAAGCTCTTTTCTAGTGCATTACAAGTAGCTTCGTTGATAACCAGCAGAGGACTTAGAGCTTTAAATGGTCGCACCATCTCCGATCCTAATAGAGTACCAACATTTAAAAGGGGAACAAGCACAAGTGTAATTGACTATGTATTGATTGATGTGAGATTGCTGCCACTGCTGACTGATATGGTAATTAATGTAAGGTCTGATAGCGACCACAACTCTCTTGAGGTGACTTTCCTTGGCGAGCCCTTGGAGCAAGGGAGTAACGTTTTGCTTACGGTTGTTCCCGCCCCAGTTGTAACCAACAACTGCCGCTCTGTTAAATGCCCCAAAGTCCTGGCAAACCATAAACTATATTCAGAGCTATACAAGCAGTTTGTTGCCTCCTTACAACAATATGAGGGGTTAGAAGCAGCCAGTATTCCTATTTTAACTGTGCATAACCAGCTGTTTAGTGAGTTGTAAAAGATCTTCTATAAAGAAGTGATTGTCACTAACACCACGCGCTCCAAAGAAAATGTATGGTTTGACTCAATATGTAAAATAGCAAAGAGCTCATTGAGGCTGGCAATTATGGAGGGGGATAGATCAAAATTCGTATAGCCAGAAGCACTTATAAAGCTAGACTGAGACAGGGCAAACGACACTGGGAGGATAACTATTGGCAGGATTTGCTTGCCGGTAGCAAAATCAAGGATAGTAGAACCTTCTGGAAACTAGTAGCAACTTACAAACCCGGAAATGTGAAGCCCCCCTGTTTTAATTTTTCCCCTAAAAAATGGGTGGCTCACTTTACCGCTCTTTTTTCCGCAAAAGAGAATAATGATTTTGGCAGAGTCAGAAGTAAGACTGGTTCCGAAATATCACATCTTACAATGCAAGAGGCATATACTACTCCAGTTTCCTTCAGTCCCGAAGAGACTGCTCGTGCAATGAACTCTTTTAAATTGGCTAAGGCGCCAGGACCGGACAAAATTCCGGGTGACTTTTATAGGACTGAGCCACAAATCTGGTCAACATATTTTAATTTGCTAGCTAATGCCATCTCAGCAGGGGGGGGAAGTACCTGAGTCTTGGAGGGGGGCTGAGATCATAACCATATTTAAAAAGGGAGATGCTAGCAACCCAGCTATCTACAGGCCTTTTACCCTGATAGATAATGCCATGAAATTTTTTAGCAGACAAATTTTGAATAAATTGATTGACTGGATAGAGGCCAATAAAATAATGTCACCATAGGGCAAAGGTTAACACCATTGATAAGATTTTTAGATTTTTGTTATTATACTGGAAAACCATCCTTTTAAATCAAGGAAGGCTCTATGTAGCCTTCATAGATTTGGAGCTGCTTTTGATCTCATCCCACGTGTTAAGCTACGGCAAGTCCTACTTAATGTAGGAGTTCCCAGTAACCTTGTACATATCCTAAGTAAACTGCATGAGAACAACTTTGCACAGGTTCGCTGGGGACCGAATGGTGAACCAACGGAACATATCCCGATCGAACGTGGAGTTCGCCAAGGCTGCGTTCTTGCACCCACACTGTTCTCTTTGTATCTAAATGATGTAGTCGTAGTTTTAGAAAACTGTGCAAACGACTCCCCAACGTTGAACAATAGGAAGGTGCCGATTTTATTATTTGCTGATGACTCCCTCCTCATTTCGAAGTAACCTATGGGTCTGCCGACCCTGGTTAACAAATTCTTAGACTTTTGCAAGGACAGAGGCCTTGAATTAAATGTGAACAAGACCAAATTTATGGTATTGGGCAAAGGGGTCAAGAAAGGAAAAGCAGCCATTTGGGTAGAGAATGAGGCACTTAAAAGGGTAGATAACTTTGACTACCTAGGGGTACGATTCATGGAAAGTTTTAAGTGGATGGACCAGATTACTAAAAGCAGGTTGCTAATCGAGCATAGGTTAAATGCCATTATGAGTACTCAAAAGAGAATGGTGTCACATGTAGTATACCCAGTCCTGGAGATATATCGGGCTAAGGCACAAAGGGGCAGCACTCTATGGGGCTGAAATTTGGGGTTATGTGAATGTCCAGCCCCTGGCATTGGTGAAAACAACTTTGCCAAGAAACTACTCTGCCTCCCATCCAGTTCACCCCTTATTCCACTGTATCTTGAACTGGGGTTAAAAAGAATAACTGATGTGGCCGTACTAAATTAGTCTACTGGGTCTGCCTCTGGAGTACTCCAGAGCTTGCTGATCACAGGGACTCGCTTGATGAAGTTCTTAAGCTACCAGGAGCTAGATCGATCCCCTGGATTAAACATGTGTTCACCTGGATGGGAAAGCTAGGAATTCTCAGTTTTTGGACCGATCCATCTAAATTAAATACAATGGATAAAAACATATTGAAAGCTACTTATTGGGCATACATCAACGAAGAACTCATAAATAGAAGTCCCATGGGATTCCTGACCAATAAGTTTCTCCATTATAAATTCTTACCCCTTTTTGAGGAATATTTCGATTTTATACCCTCCTCTTTTCCTAAGAGCCTGTTTTAAAGATTTTGCCGGGGACACTCCCTTTAAGATCATTAACCCATAAATGGAGTAAAGAACAGGTAACCATAGTTTGTCCCATGTGCAACCAGGGCGATGAGAATGAATCACGTGTACTCTTTTTCTGCCCAGAGTATTCTATATCTCGCGACAAGTGGATCATTCCCATATGTCGTGAACTGGGGGTCTCTCGTTATCAGGTAGCTCTTAGGATTTTAAAGACCGACACATCCTTCAAAATTGTTTTAGCTGTTAGCAAATTTTTAGAGGCAGTTTGGCATAAACGAAGAGCAATTTTAAAGAGTGTTGTGTAATGATCTATGGTCCTCTCTTCCTTTATACATCCAATTATGAACAATTATTTTATTTTAATCTCTTTGTAAGTAGTTCTTAATGCAAGGATCTTATGGTGCTCCTGCTGTATACCATCTATGTATCTTTAGTGCTGCTCTCATTTTGCACTGATATAGAAGCACAGACCACTTTAGTCTGTTGAAGTGATTTCTTCAAGGAGTTGTGTCTTACTGTTTAGTGAGTGTTTATCGCTGTTATCGCTAGTTGTACTGACTTTGAAGCACTGGGCACCTTATCCCTTGGTTTGACCCCTAATGAGGGCTGTAATCAAGCATCATTGCTAACACTGCATGTAGGTACATGTTCTTTTATCCCTGAATTTAATTTTTTTAACTGTATTAGTTAATTTTTTTTATTATTATGTACCTCACATCATCATAGATATTTGTCTTGGGATGTGATTATAATATCTAATTGTAGTGCTGCAGAAAGGTCTATATAGCATCATCTGTTCTGTATTACTGCCCGCTTACAGTACCAGCACCAGGGGGCTATGAAATATTATATAAGTATTTTTGATGTATATTCTGTGTATTAATTATTTTTATCTGATGCAATGTTTTGTTGGATGTATACTTTGATGGTTGCAATAACCGAATAAGGTAATAATAATAATATTAATCGATATATTGGTCACGATAACTTTGTAGTTCAGTATTTAAAACTCAATGATCTTTCTCGGGTCAGAACGTAAGACTGTTGCCACCTGCCAAAATGTTGTTGAATCATGTGTCTGTATAGGCCAGGTCAAATAATATTCTACTTGGCAAAACTAAGATTTAAAACAGGCACCAATATTGTGGACAACATCATGGCTTTAAGTCTTTTGATGAAGAGGGCTTATACTGCTGGCATCTAAATGGTACTGACTTTTTGTTAGCATTAATAAAAACCACCAGATAAATGATGTTGGGTAGAAAAAGTGAAAATTGGTTTAGATCTTTCTATAACCCCATAAGAACCTTCCACACAGAATTGGTTGACACTGAGATAGGAGATGAATGCCACCAGTGCTAAAACAGACTGAAACAGAAATGCATTCTCATACCCATGCTCTAAAAACTTTACACTTGAGACCCAGTGCAGTAAACTAATGCAGGTGATTGCTTTCTTTCACAGCTGTTTAATTTCAACCTATACCTGAATGTCTATCCAGTTGTTGCTGATGGACAATAGGGCGGCACTGACTTTTTACCCTCTCCGTTTCTGTAACACGAAAATGCCTTAGCATTCAATATAAGGAGACTAAGGGAGAAAGCGAAGCAAGCAGTTCTGAATATTACAGCGACAAAATAGAAGGCAGCATGCTGGTATGTCTAGATGAGTCTGAAATTTACACCCACAATGTGCTGGTACACACAAGTGTTTGAACTTTAAAGGAAAGCAGCAGGTTCCTATATGGACTTCTGTATGTGGATCTTGGGTCACGTTGGCCTATAGGGCAATCTCGCAGTTCCAGAATGGCCAGTCTGACAGGCTGTTGCTCAGTCCATTGATATTCGTGAACATCTGCTGAGGCCCTCAATCCAGACACCAGTCACAGAGACAGTTGCCCATTCGATCAATCCAGCAAGAGAAGTTGAAATGGTTGTGACTCAGCCTGGCAAGCACACTTTTCTTTGCACCACCTTTTTATTATGTTTATCATTTAGTTTTCTTATTGTTATCCAATGTGTTTATTTGCTTACTTTGACTTGCAGTGTGTGGAAATCCCGCAGTCATTTAGTTAAATGGCTCAATGGATGTCTGGTCTACTCTGAGTCAAATGTGCTCCAGGGCAGTTGTCCCAGTATGGCCGCTGTCACCTCTGAAGTCTGTGTACCTCCACTGTGGTCCTCGTAATCAAGCACATACTCCCAGACTGCACCCCTGGCCTTGTATGAACATTGTATGATATTGTGTTTGTTGTTTCATTGCATAAGTTTGGCATTTGAAAATAACGAGGCTTGCGGACCAGCTTCAAGTACACTAAAGTGATACAAAGTAGCCAATTTAGGCTGTAAGAATTCATGATTCACCATCTTGGTAAACAGTATCAAATAGCATTGACGAACACTGACTGTTTCCAAACAACTGATACAGTATTTATATTGCGTTGTGTTGTGCCTTCCCTGTTTTCAGGTTTTTCTAGGCTTGTTCCAAGGTTTCCAAAGTTAGAGCTCACAAATATTAACACCTCATTAACATACTAGCATTAACATACTGAAGTGTGTCTAACCAGGTGCGCTGGTTTTGTAAAGTACATAGTGATCTGTCTCTTCTGACTGTGTTTGGTCTCCACTTGAGAGCTCTGTCCTCAATGAGAGGGCAGTTGAGAGGGCAGTTGCTAATTATTTCTTTACTTTATGACTATCACTTTATCCTGTTTAGTCCCCTGTATGCAAGCTCTAGATCGGTTTTCTTAAAACCTTTACTGCGCCAATCTGGTTTTAAAAATTATTTGCCCGCAATGGAATTTTTACAAAGGCTATCCTCGGTGGAAATATGTATTGGAATATTGAATTTTTATTAAGGACGCCATGAAAATAAGAAACCGTTATGAACAGCTAAACCTTTAAAACGGAAAATGAGAAAATGAGAAGAAAATGATACTTTTGTGGAAGAATTGCTAGATAGTAGACCCCCACCCCCATATACCCCGCAGAGGATATATCCTGCTCTTCCCTCACAGGCCCAGCCACCCAGCTCTTCTGTCTCTGCTGTTTCTGCTTCTGTTGCTGTCGATTAGACTGCCTTGGCCATGGCACCTCCTGTCCTTTCTTTGTCCTAGCCGTCTGTGGCAACTGTGACCATTAGTACTCCTGCCGCACCTATTGCTTCGGCGTCTCTTTCGCCAGCTCTTACACCCACGACGCAGCCAACAGCGACGTTAGTGCCTGCTCCCTCTGTTGCTACCCCCTCTGTGTTTCTCCATTCCCCGACATTACTGAGTCGTGGGACACCGGTACGCAGCTCTGAGGATAGAGATTGGATGAAATGTAAGGAACGTATGGGGCGGACGTTAGTCCAATCTGGTGTGGGAGATGAGGAGAAAAAGGTGGTGGCTAATCAGGCTGCGCAGTGGGCCCGTAACCCCATTTACAGTGTGGAGGATGTGTGGAGTGTGATGAAAGATTGTGCGCCTTTTGTACAACAGCATGCCCTTAAGCACATGTCCGCTACTTTGATAGGTCTTTGGGAGCAGTGTTTCGATGATGCAGCACCGCAGATTATAGATGATATTAAGGATCATGTATATGTTACTGATATGGCGCCTGCTCACGTCTTTGGTAATGTTGCGACGTTGGTTGCTTATCGGGGTAGGCTGCTTGGGAAGAGTCCCACCCCGGTATCTCAGTTTCCGATGCGGGAGGTTCAACCTATTTATCATCCCGAAATACCAGAGCTAAGGGATCAGCATAATGCTGTTACTAGACCAAGAGTAGCGGCCCGTTTCCAAGAACAATAGGTTTATACTCCATGGAAAAGGAGTGAGGTTTTGTCCTTTAAGACTCAGTTACCTGACCCTAGGAAAAATCCAACTGCTTATTATAAAGAATTGACTGAGGCTGCCTCTTCAACACTAATGACGCTAGCAGATATTAAGATGTTTTTTGGTTTACTAATTCCGTTGATATTTGGAGACAAGTACACACACAGGATCATGTTGCGGAACTGGGTGGTACCTGGGATCAAATTGAAGTATGGGATCAGGAGAGGAAGCCTGGTGAGAAGCCTAAAGCAGAGATACTTGCTCTGCCAGGCCGCATTATCACGTATATGCATTCTATTATCCCTCCGAGAAAAGTTGATTGGGACAAGTTATCGGCTTGCCGTCAGAAGAAAGATGAGAGTGTGTCTGACTTTTTCACTCGGTTTGAAGGTGTGTTCTTAGACTACAGTGGACAGGATTTGTCGATCGAAGGTGGTGTGCGACTGCTTGTTAATAGATTTGTTTCCAATTTGCTTCCTGAGATTGCGACTTGATTACAGGCTTCCGAGAGCACCTGGTCCACCTCTTCTCCTTCTGTTATTTTGAATATGGCACAGTATTATGAGCACAGGGAAAATGAGGCTAAGGAGAGGATGGAGAAGAAGCACAAGGATTTGAAGACGAAGGTGTTGTTGCAGCAGGCTTCTAGAGGGAACGGTAGAGGACGTGGTGGTTTGGCCCGGCAGCTTCCACGTACTAGCAGGAATACTACACCTGTAGGGCTGAATCAGTGCGCATGTTGTAAAGAGGAGGGACACTGGCGTAGCGAGTTTCCTGTACTTTTGCAGAAGGTGGCGGTCCCGAGAGGATGAGGTTCCCGTGGAAGGGGTCGTGGAGCTGGTGGCCAGGACAGGGCTCAGAATGCTGTGGCCCTGCAGGGTCGTACTGATCAAAATTATTTTGATGACTCTCGGGGAGGACAGTATTATCATGATGATTATGACACAGATGAGGTGACAGGAATGTCTTACAGCTAGGACAGCCAGGGACAGAGTGAGGGACCAGTTCCGATACCTGTAGATCAACGTGGTATGTACATTAGTGCGGATGTGCATGGTTCAGCTAAGGAGTTTTTGGTGGATACAGGTGCGACAAACAGTTCTTTTTCTCGTTCCTTGGTCCCTAGGGAGGCTCTGTCTGGCCATGATAATGTTTCAGTATGTTTTTCTGGTGTACCGGGTGTGAGCCCCATTTCGAAACACCTTGCGTTGACTATTGGTCTTTTCACTGTGGAATCGCCATTCTTGTTGACGTCTAATTGTGGAGAAAATTTGATGGGTTTGGACTTGTTGAAGAAATTGCATGCTACGATTTATTGCTCCCCGGCAGGTGTTTACATGACGATGGGTCCGGATGTAGTGCATGCTACGCAGTGCTTGTCCAAAGATGTGCCTCTTCCTGCGGAGTTTAAAGATGTACTGACCACTCTTTGGGCGACAGGTGACACAGATGTGGGATTGTTACAGATACCGCCAGTTTCGATCCGAGTTAAAGACAATGCTATTTTACCTCGCATCCCTCAGTATAAAATACCGCAGGCAGGTGAGCGAGCTTTATAGCAAATTGTACAGGACTTGATTGAGAAAGGAGTGGTTGGAGAGACGACTGCTAATGTTTGTAATAGCCCTATTCTTCCCATTCTCAAACGGACACCTTCGGATTCCTCCAATGATCATGCAGATGTTTATCACTTTGTGATTGATTTGCGGGAAGTTAATAAAATAGCGATTCCCCAGTTTCCAGTGGTCCCTGACATTACGACTCTTTTGTCAATGATTCCTTCTTCTGCTACATACTTTTCTGTCATTGATTTGAAAAATGCGTTCTTCAGTATTCCCTTTCATCCTGACAGCAGGTATCTGTTTGGGTTCACCCTAGATGGTAGAAGCTTTAGATTCTGTCGCGCTCCTCAAGGCTATCCAGAGAGTCCAAGTATCTATCGTCAGGCACTGAATGGTCAGCCGGATTCCTTGTCGCTCCCTACAGGTAATGTATTGCTTCAGTATGTCAATGACTTGCTCATCACCTCGGATACAGAACAAGGTTGCAAAGACAGCACAGTTAAATTGTTGTTACATTTAGCTCAACATGGCCATAAAGTATCCCTTTCCAAATTTCAGTATTGTCGACAGGAGGTCACCTACTTAGGTCACCTACTGTCGAAGGAGGGTAGGAGATTGATCCCTGAGCACATCAGTACCATTGTTAAAATGCCCATTCCGCAAACTCAAAAAGATGTGCGCGCTTTTATTGGCATTACTTCCTATTGTCGCCAGTGGATTCCAAATTATTCCCTATTAACCAAACTCCTGCTTGCTTTGATTACTAAAGATGTGCATGAACCCCTACCTTGGACGCCTGAATGTCAGCAGTCATTTGAGCAACTGAAAACTGCGCTTTGTTTGGCTCCAGTGCTTGGCACGCCTAACTAAAGCAAGCCATTTGTATTATATGTCCATGAGACGGTTGGTTGTGCGCTTTCTGTTTTAACATAAAAATTTGGAGATAAGCAACGGGCTTGCGCTTATTTCTCTGCTGTGCTTGACCCTGTCGCATTAGCCCTCCTGAGCTGTCTAAGAGTGGTCACGGCTGTGGCTGTCTTGATAAGACAATCGGCTGGACTCGTACTTGATACTGACCTCACATTCATGGTACCCCATGCTGTAGATACACTTTTGAACAAGACAAAGATGCAGCACCTCACCAGTGCATGTATGACAGGTTATGAGCTAACTAAACCTGGGCGGAGACCTCCGCTCCGCCCGCGGAGTGTGCGGAGATTTGCCTCCTCCGCGTTCCGCGGAGAACGCGGAGAAGGCAAATCTCTGCACACTCCGCAGGGGAGCAGAGTTGGCCAGACCCCGCCTCCACCCCCCTATATTGACAAGTAATTCTACATAGCTTAAAAGTAAATTAAAACCACTTACCTGTACTGCGGCGTTCTCGGGCTGCCCTCCTCCTCTTCCTCGCCGTCTGGGTAATCCTTGAGAAAACGGTGCATGCGCGCGTGCAATTTTCCTGAGTGGGCTTCCTTTGTCAGATCCTTAACGACCAGGGGACTCCCTTTGTCTCGAGGCTTATGTCCCAAGTATGCTGGATACTCAATCTTACCCATATCAAAACCTCCGTTTACCACCCCCAGACCGATGGGTTAGTCAAGAGGTATAACAGGACTCTCAAGCTAAGCTTGAAAAAGATACTCACGGGAGAAGGGAAACACTGGGACCAGCTCCTTCCCCTAGCCCTCTTCGTTATCCGAGGACAGGTACAAAGTAGTCTGGGCTGTTCCTCCTTCGAGCTCTTATATGGCAGACAGCCCAGAACCCTGCTAGAGATGACGAAAGAGGTCTGGGAAAAAGGAGAGAACGAAGCTAGCGAGCTTTTGGACTACACTAAACAGCTCAAGGCCCCGATAAGGAAGCTCAGGGAACTGCCACACTCTAACCTGGAGAAAAGTCAAAAGAAGCAACAAACTTTTTACGACAGGGGGAAGAAGTGGAGAACCCTACAAGTTAATGACTGGGTCCTCATACTCCAACCCACGTCGCTCTCCAAAATCAGGTCTGAGTGGAAGGGTCCTTACAGAGTGGTAGCAAAAATAGGAAAAACCACTTATAAAATCCAGATCAACCCCCGGAAACAACAGAACTACCACATCAATATCTTGAAGAAATGGTTGGGTCCGTTACCCCGCTCGAACCAACTCGCTATAGCCCCCGTGACAGACCCCTGTACCCTAGACCATCCGGTGTTGAGCGAGGACCTGTCCACGGAACAACGTTCCGGTTTACTGGAAGTCCTCAAACCCTTTTCTGATTCATTCTATGACCTACCAGGGAGGACCTCCTTGATAGAACACTCCATCGACACGCTCCCCGGACAGGTAGTGAAACAGAGACCATACCGGATACCAGCCGCCCGAAGAGAATCAATAGCCTCAGAAATCCGTGAGATGTTGCAAATGGGAGTAATCACACCGTCCCTGGTCCTCACCCATTGTCCTTGTCCCAAAACCAGACGGATCTGTCCAGTTTTGCATCGATTTCAGGTCCATAAACGCCATCTCCAAGTTCGACGCCTACCCCTTGCCACATATAGACGAACTTATCGAGAAGTTAGGTGATGCAGTTTATATATCCACGATTGATCTAACGAAGGGGTATTGGCAGGTCCCTTTGAGAAAAGGAGATAGAGAGAAGACGGCTTTTTCCACCCCAGACGGGCTTTTTGAATTCACTGTTCTTCCCTTCGGCCTGCATGGGGCCCCCGCCACTTTCCAGAGGCTAATGAATTCGGTGCTTCGTAACCATCAAAGTTACTCTTCGGCTTATCTGGATGACATTGTTATCTTTAGTCCATCCTGGGATACCCATCTCCAACACTGTCGCCAGATATTCCAAGAGTTACAAGATGCGGGCCTGCATGTAAACGCTAGACAATCAAGAATGGGATATCAGAAAGTACGCTATCTGGGATATCTCTTGGGTAATGGAGTTATTGAACCCTAGAAAGAGAAAATCAAGGCAATCATTGATACCCCTTTTCCCAGGACCAAAATGGAAGTGGGAGCTTTTCTTGGACTGCTGAGATATTACAGGCGGTTTATACCCCAATACTCCGAGTTTGCCGCTCCCCTTACAGACCTCCTGAAGAACAAGGCCCCCAAGTCTAGTCTTCAAAACCCTTCCGATAACGTATGGGAAGCATTTCAACACCTCAAAAAAGCCATCACTAGTAGCCCAGTCCTAACTTCCCCTGACTTTTCTAAACCTTTCATATTGTAAACAGACGCCTCTGATGTCGGGATAGGTGCAGTGTTGTCCCAGGAATCCCCCACAGGCCTAGAAAGCCCTATACTGTATATCAGTAGGAAGCTCTTCCCAAGGGAACAGAAGTATCCCGTGATTGAAAAAGAGTGTCTAGCAATCCGATGGGCGGTTGAGAAACTCCGATATTACCTAGAGGGAAAGCCCTTTATCCTCTATACCGATCATGCCCCGTTAACATGGATGAGTCGGAACAAAGGTAACAATCCCAGGGTGTTACGGTGGTTCCTTTCCCTCCACCCCTTTGCCTTTGAGGTCCGACATAGGAAAGGTACCCAGAACGCCAACGCTGACTTCCTGTCCCATATTGCTTTCCTCCCCAAACGGGAAGACTCTAGGGGTGGGGTGTGTCAGGCTCTGTGTCCCCTGGACTCTGACGAGGGGACAGTAGAACATACCTCACCTCAATGGCCCACCCTTCTGCATTGTTTCCAGCCCCCCTACTCTACCAACAAGATACTATATGCCACAGGGGAAGACGTAGGGCTTTCCTGCTACGGGCCCTTTAAGACCCAGCCGCCTCTGACTGACAAACCCCTAAGCCACGCCCCAAGAGGTCCGAAACTTCAGAAGGGGAAGAGGGGCACAAATGGCTGTTGCTGGATGAAGGGCGATCGGACCAGGGAAGTGAAGACGACTGGCAGACTACCTGAGCAGAGAAGCACGCCAGCCGGGAACCAGAGCAGCCAGAACCCGACTGCAAGAGACCGACTGGTGAGCCAAGAGGCCAACGACCCCACGAGCCGCCCAGCCACGTTCCAGGAGGAGCGTGGCTTGCACAGGTTGTGCCCGGTTCCTGGGAAGCAGGCGGCAGGTAGAAGAAAAGACCAGGTCTTTTCGAGGGGGGACTCCCTGACGTGCAGTACTGGGGCTTAGTTGACACCCGCTTGACTCCTTTTCTTTTATGCAGGGTGACGGTTTCTTCACTAAACACCGCGCTGAGGTTCTGCATGACGGGTGTAGAGTTCCCTTACCCACTTTCCCGAAATTACGCCATATGATAAGCGTGTTGCGCTGATACAGTGTTTTCTGTTTCTTTTATTTACATATATCCAGTCTGGACTTCCTACCCTGGACGTCTGTGATGGAGACGATACCTGGAATGAGGCACCGCTAATTCCCCAACAAGAGGAGGACATTTATTTTTTTCTTCGTTTTGTCTGGACTATTGTTATTTTGGCAATAAAAGCCTCTGAAGACACCTCTGTGTCTCGTAATTCCTTCATCCCGCGACAGGTTGCTAGTATTATTTTTACATGTTGCCTCTGTATACACTGTCTCCCGGCTTGCTGCACCTATTGTGTAAATGTTCTCACCCCTAAACCGAAAACATCAGTTCATGATACTAATGTTGCGATCATGTTGCAGAAGAGCATTGAGGACATGATGCAGATTGACGAAGGCATTTGCAGTTTCTATTCCTGATAATGAGTATATGGATTGTTCTCAGTATTGATGTTCTTTTGCTTATATGAATTTTATGTCTTTTCTGCCCACCATATAAAATTGTTAGCGAATGCTAAAAGGAGGGTCTGTTAGAATATAAAAATGTCTTCGCTGTGTTGTTACATATTGCTCTGCATAAGTTAGCATTCACAGTACCATTTTATGTTTTGGCCGCCAGTTTGACCCATGCGCGAAACTGATCTCTCTGCGTCTCTGCGAGAAGCAGCTTTGGTAATTTTCCTTTTCTCCAAGGTTGGGCCCTGCTGTGCTAATGAATACACTGTTCTTATTAGCACATACCTTTCCCACTAGATAAAGGCGTGCTCCCACTAGTCCATCGATGGGCGCAGGCAGAACGACCTTGGCATAAAGATAGCATGTGCCTGGTCTCAGGATTGAAACTTATCCTTCTGTACCTCCTTTGTGTAGCTGCCTCTATCTGGAAATTTCCAGTCTGGGCATGTCTTCTGAGTTTCTGAATCGTACAAAATGTATCATCATGTTTTCTGATGTCAGTCCTCTCTGCAGCACCCCTAAGCGACTGGGCAGACAGGGCTCCACTCGAGTGTATCTGAATAAAACATATACTTGGTTTGTATTCTCTACTGTCTGACTCTTCATTTGTATGGAAGGCTGAGAGGTGGTCGCGAGTGACCCAGGTGACCCTAATCGGGTCACTTCCATCAATAGGTCTAATCTTTGTATTATGAAAATTTCTGACAAAACGAAGTAGGACTGACTTATTTATTGTGAAGATCAAATGTTAAAGCCAAAAGGCCTCTAAGGATGGGTGGTTTAAGGATGGATTGTTATTCCATTGTGTTAAAGTCCCTATAGACACGTACTGCGTTACATGTATTCTCACAGATTACTGTAGCAGGCAAGGGTTCTGGTGCTGGTTCTCTCCTTTGACAAACCTGCAAGTAGATTTACACTTTAATAATCCTTATTAAACCATGTAGGGGGGGTTAAATATTGTTTTGTGAATATTTATAATTTTCTGACTGTATGCCTGAGGGATGCATTATGGGAACATTTATGCAAAATTCAGTAGGCCTGAGTAAGTTATGGTGGCAAGCCAGTGATAAAGGATATATGCCTTATTGGTTTATTGGTTTATTGGGAACATTTATGTCAGATGCCATATATCTGATTTTATTATTTGAAAAGCTACAACAAAGGAGGTAGGCCTGACCAATTTATTGTAAAAAGGGGTTGTTAAGGTAAATAGACATTTAAGAGTGGGTTGCCATTTGGATGCATTAAAGACAATAAACAACAGCTTTGTTGGATGGAATCTCAAAGATCAATAAACAACAGCTTTGTTGGATGGAATCTCAAAGATTATCTTATTAAGAAAGGTTTTCAGCATTGGTTATCCCCTCTGACAAACACATGGTGTTGAAGATTTGGAATGGGATACTCCTTGCTAGGGCATTTTCTGTGGGATTGTATTTTGTTTTGCCAGATGTATTTTTGTATATAATTGTAATTGTATGACTGTATACTTGATGGCTACCAGTTTATGAGCAATACAAGAGACCGCACTTTTGGTAGCAAGCCACTGATGAACGTTGGTTCATTGGACAATTTATGTCAAATGCCATAGGTATAATCTGTTCATTATGAAAAGGTGACAATGTCAGTAGATCTAACTTATTTATTCTGAAACACATATATTAAATTCAACAGGCCTTTTAGGATGGGTTAGCTTTACACTATGTTAAAGACTGCAGATAGGTATTTCAGGTATATTGTTATATGAAATCTCACAGATTGATGCCATAGACAAGTATTTTGGTGTTGGTTACCCCCCTCTGTCAAATCCTGGCAGGAGAAAATTTGAACTGTTACAAACCCTGCTAGACCCTCATAGGATAGGTTCTATATTGTGTTACCTTTTCTAACTTTGTACATATTCTTACTTTCACAACTTAGTGCCTGATGGTTGCTTTCTGGGAAGGCTTATCCTTAATGCATTAGGCCTCAGTTGGTTATGGTGAGAAGCAAGTGATAAATGCTATAGGCTTGACTGTTTCATTAAGAAATTATCTGGTCTGATCTGTTTATTAAGGTACAACAAAGACAGTATGCCCAACTTACTTATTGCAAAAGCTTATGTTAAAGCTATTGCAAAAGAAGGAGACCTGACTTACCTAATATGAAATGCTTTTGTCAAAGAAAATATGCCTTTAGGGTGGATTCATATTGTACTAGACAAGTATTTTGGTGTTTGGCAGCTCCCCAGGCAGTCCTACAGGGCTGCTCACCTTACTTACATTCTTATCATTTATTCTGCCTTTGCTTGTTGACGTTCTGTCTGTTTTATTGCAGAGGGGTAAATGGGTGAATGCTAGGCCTGGGCAGAGTTCACAGAACTCCACTCAGCGGAATTCTGCAGTTACCAAAAAACTCAGCGAGATTCCACGTAGTTCCGTGAGCAGGTGGAGAATATAGTGCAATCAGTGAAGTTCACATCTGTACCCGGCTCTGCCCACAGGTAGAGTGCTGAGAAGTGCGCCTCTGTCCAAGGCAGTGCCCACAGGTAGAGTGCAGTGAAGTGTGCATCTGTCTACGGTTCTGCCCACATGTAAAGAGCAGTAAAGCGCACATCCGTCCAAGACTCTGCTCACAGTTAGAAGTGCAGGGACATGTGCTGTCCCACACACACCATATTGTGAAGTCTTCCCTGGCACTGAACGTACCACCCGCCAGGAAACCACTTAGACTTATGTAAGGTGCAGGCAGCCGTAAAGACCCTGCTGTGGAAGTGGCCCCTTCCCACACAGACTGACGCAGAGAACAGAGAAGAGGGGTGCATGCTTTGTGATGTGGGTCATAGTGTGACCCCTGAACCTCACTGGAGGCAGGTCGGGTCATTGTAAGGTCGGCCACTGTGGGCAGCGCACATATAATGGCAAAACAAGTACATCACAGACCACAACAGAAGGGCATGACCTCTGACTAACGGGATCCTGACCTTTGACTTCGAAATGGAATGTTTTAGATGTATTTGTTTATGTGTTGTCTTATACAACTTGGTTTCAGGTCGCTGCATATAGGAAATGTGTGCAACGAAGCAAACAGTCATCCATGTAATGACTGTGGTAGCATAATGGGCAGATTAAAAAAATATAACGGGGGCGCCATGAGCTGGCAGCAACAGGAGGGGGGATGGGAAATGCAGGAGAAATGAGGCATGACAGGTTTTATTTTGTTGTGTTGGCATTGCACTAAGATGTGCGTGCCAAGGATACAGGGCTGACAACAATAGGCTTGCCCTGCAGTAATGAGGGCGCATGTTTAGGGACATTGTGGGGCATATTTACAAGCCCCTTGCGCCACTTTTGCGCCGCCGTTGCGTCACGCAAACCATGCGCCGCGTTGCGCTATATTTACAACGTGACGCATCTAGGGAGATGCGTCACGTAGTAAACCCCTGCGCCACATGAAACCTGCATCAGGTTTCATGTGGGCGTACCGGCGCAGGGGGCGTTCCGGCGCAGGTACGCCTCGGAAGAGTGACGTAGTGAAATCTACAAGATTTCACGCAGTCACATTCCGACGCTGGTGCGCCAAATCCTTACGCCTGCTTCAAGCAGGCGTAAGGATTGACGCACCATGTTAGGGATAGGGAAGGTTGGAACAGTGCTGGAGTTGCGTCGCGCTTGCGACACGACTTCAGCACTGCGCCAACCTTCCGCCGGCAGATGCGTCACGCATCTGCTTATCCTTGCGCCACGATGCGCCGCATTGTAAATGCGGCGCATCGGACGTGGCGCAAGGGTAAACTTGCGTGACGCATTTTCCCTGGCGCATCCCTGCTGATATGCAGGGATGCGCCAGGGAACGTAAATATGCCCCTCTAGGTTTAACGTGAGTCACCTTTTTACACAGGAGTCCAGACTGAAGGGGAGAAGGATACCCTGGACATGGTAGACTTGGGGGCTCCTTAAGAAGGCCCAGTAATAATGTTAACAACAACACACTTGTACCCGCCCCAATCCTAATCACTTGAGGTGTTGTTAGGCACTCAGCCATGGACACTGATGCCGCCCAGGGAAGCAGTGCTGCAGCTGCACAGCAGCAGGTGAGCTGCCCGGGTTGAGTGAGAGCCGGGGGTAGCGTGAGGAGGTGGCACAGAGGAGCAGCATTTTCTGCTCAGGAAACAAAGAGCCTGTAGGAACTGGAGCGACTGCAGAGATGCATCCAAGTGGGCCAAACAGGCAGAATACGGTGTAAGCTCTGCTGGGAGAGTGGGGAAGGAAGCACCTTCTGCTCTTCCAATCACATCCGGGTAGAAGGAGGAAGGGCATCGGGTCTACTACTTGGAACCCCTTCGCTGTTACGTGGTTACATCATCATTCACAAGAGCCTCACCATTACTGGAGAGCAGTAGAAGCCCACATTGCTTGTCACACAGTGCGTGAATTAAAACAAAACCAGTTCATAGCATATTGATGGTATATGGGACATGACAGTGCATGGCGCGCAAGAGCGTGCCAGAAAAACTCCATCACGTGGCGGATCGTGGAGTTTTTTCAGAACTCTACTCTCCAGTGGAGCAGAGTTCACTGCCCACCCCTAGTAAATGCAAGATTGACTCAGCAGTGGATAGATGGATGCATTCTCACTATTATCAGATAAGGAATGTGGTGGCTCCTCCCAATTGCTTTGCATGTTAGGTCCGCCTTATCCCTTGGTGTGTTAGCCCCACCCTACTGTTTGGTGTGTTAGCCTACCCCGAAGTTCAGCTCTGGTTGCGTCCCTGCCATATACATAAACAGTGCAGAAATATTGAGCCGAATTTACAACTATGTAGTGTCCTTTCACCAGAAAGAAGGGTGTTTCTGAGACCATTAGTTTCCTAGAAAATAATATGATAGTGCAAGAAGGTTTTATATTTTTGTGAATAAGGCAGATGTAATCGTAGCTGCTATAGAAAAATCATTTTTTAATGATTAGGTTATGTACAGTTATGCGGACCACAGGTGAACAAGGGGCCACAATACATGTGTGCAGCATGCTCCAGTGCAGAGTGACAAAATAATGGCACTTTAGATCTAGAAACCTTCAATATGTCTAGATGGGGTGTGAGTATTTTTTGGTGGGATCAACAGAACAAAAACCTGATTTTTTTAGAACTGTGTTGGTTTTTGAGCTTGGCATAATAGCACAGCTAACTGACAGAGATTAGGTGATCACCAGAAAATTAGCTTAAAGAAGCAATACTAAGGAAAGTTCTGTAGCTCTGTCCACATGTTAATCTTCACTACACGCATTTGATTGTAAAATAGTTGTGTTAGAGTCCACCTAAGAAGTATTTCCATTCCTCTTACAGATATAAACATTGTGAATGCAAACCTAAGATCAAATGAAGTAGGAAGTAGCTTCCCATGGTGTTGTCCAGAGTCTAAAATGTTAGGAAGGGGTTCTACATTGTGAAGTTTGTGATACATGATTTAGCAGGGGGTTTTACATTGCATCTTTTCCAAAAATACCTAAAGTGACTTAAATTGTGAACCCTCTGACAAAAATAATGGAAATGGGATTTGCTTTGTGAACTCCATGCAAAACACAATAGGCAGGTGATTTACATAGAGAAATCTCTGACAAATGTAGTTAGAAGGGGTTTTACATTGTGAACTCTGACAAATGTAAAAGTAAGAGGGTTTACAGTACTAAAAATGCACAAGGAATGGGCTCTGCTTTGACAGTTCCATTACAAAGACCATAGGAAAAGTCTTTACATTTTGAACTCTTCAACAAGTGCAACAGCACTGGGTTTGGTACATATATCACCTTTTGGGTCTGGCCACAGTAAATGTTTGATTCATGCAGATGGAGAGTTAGAGTTCATGTAAATGTATACTTTAGGTCTGCATAAATTGTTTGATGGATCTCCAACTTTCTAGGCAGAGACAAGTCATATTGTGAACTCCTTGATGAACATCCTAAAGAGGGTCTATATACTCTCTTCAACACTAAAAGGACACAGCTCTATAGTACAGATGGCACGACAGAGTTCTCATTTTCATTGTGCACCTTTGTAATGTTATGTTTAATTGTGTGTGAATTAGTGCGTTTTCCTCTTAAATTTAAAAACACTAAACATTGTTATATTAGGAATTGTTGTGAAATGTGTGGAGTTCTTAAATGTGTATTTAATCCCTTTAGTTGCTTTAATTTATTCTTTTGGCTTTGTTTTAAAGCTTGCCATTTATACTCAGTTCCTGAATTAATAGTAACACACTTTCCCACTAAATCTCAGAAATATTTTGCTTCACTCATATGTTGGGTGACCAATAACATTTTGAATTTGATCAAATGGAGGAGTTTGTTCTACCAATTCATCCTTAGACCGGGGCCTCCATTTGGTAGTCACCGGCTTTTGGATACCACCCTGCCCCTACTACTGTGACCTAAAATATTGATGCTACTATAAATAATAGTCTTACTTCCTGCCCGTATTTGAACAAGATCATAAAAACATGGTATTACCCTTTGAAGAGCTTCATTGCCTCCAAGTTTAATGGAGAGAGCTTCTGATCCAAGCAGCTATCTCATCTTGATTTAATTATAGGAATGCAGTCTTCCTTGGCTTACCTAAATATCTTCAGACTGTGCAAGGTTCAGTTGCCACATCTGTTACTTAATTTACCTTAGTGTGCTTCTGCTAAATCTCATTTGGCCTGCCTTCAGAGGTTACCAGTGAATTAACAAATCATTTTAGAACACTTTGCATGGGGCACAAACACTTGCTGCTGGGACTTGTCATGATTTGCATATGGCTGGGTCTGAACTAGGGTGATGAAGTGAGCTAAAGAACGACATTGGATTCAACCCAGATCTATGACTGGGGGTGAGTGTCTGAAAAGTTTCAGCGCTCCGTCCATCATCTCCTTGTGTTTGCTTTGCATTTGTCGTGCATACCTCAGCTCACTGCTTCAGCCCTATGTGCTCTCTAACATGCTTTATTCCTCTTCTCCTGCACTCTTGGTTCTGCCATTGTTCCATCACACTAGAGCAGGCAGACACTCTCTCTTGGTACTGGCTTCTGTGCCCAGTACACCAGAGGTAAAAAAAAAACTCTGCCCATACACGGTGAGCGGCGTGCCTATGAGAGCTCAGGGCGAATAACATTAAAACCAAATCTTTTAGCATTGCCAATGCTTGTTTAATATTATCTTCTATATCAACAAGGTGGAGTATATGTCGGCCCAGTAAAGTGGTTAGTTTGGGTCAGTCAGGTAAGACATGACCAATAGCATTGATTACGTATTTTTTATTCTGTATTCAGTGTAGTGTTATGAGTACTGCACAGAGAGTTTGTTATTCAGAATTTAATAGTTCTTTTAATTCCGTGAGTCTGTAGTAACGATTTTTGTGAAGTATTTTATAATAAAGAATTAGTAAAATAGGCTTCTCTGAATTACAATGCAATTTGTTGTAAAGCTTTAAATTCAAGACCATTTGTTTCATTTTCTAGTCTCCCCTCCCTCTAATATTGCCTTACCCTCACTTAGCAACTCAGCCAAACCCCCATACAGTGACGAGTCAGAACTGCTGCGTTTTGCACCCCATAAACCACACGGTTGCCCCTATCAAAAGTTTAAATTGTATCAAATTCATTTCCACCATGTTAAGTTAACCATGGACAACCTTTCTCGTATTTTTAATTTTAGCCATCTTACCTCCACTCACAGTTGCTGTGATGTTGAACAAATAGAGGGGTATATTCTCAAGGACTCATCGCCGATTTATCGGCCCTTTAGCTCCGCAAAAGTGGCGATAGATTTATCGCCCAATTCCCAAGCTGGTGCAAACTGCCGATATCGCCAGTTTTCCAGCGATAGCTTCCGCAAAAAACATCGCCACGGATGAGAGCGACAACTAACGCTAATGATATGCAGAGTAGGCGTTCCCGTGCAAAAACACACGAAAACACCACTTCGCGATATTCTCAATGACCAGCCAGATCTGCGATGCGATCCAAAAACAGGCGATAAGGCGCGTTAGCAGCAGGGATTTAACACCTGCCTTTTACTGGTGTTAAGCAGGATGACAACCTGCAGTATGAAAGGGAGCCCAGCCCAGAGCCACATCTGAAGACCAACACATGTCATGGAGCTACTGATCATGCAGCTCGGAGACCCAAGTGGTCCACAACACCCACCGCCACCACCCCCAGGCCCCCCCCGGACTACCACCGAGGCAGCGCAGAACAAGACAGCTGACCTTCCGAAAACGGCATGGCCCCTCAGCCACACAATTGCAGAATGTGGGGAGAGGTGGGAACCAAGTATGTGTGAAGGAGGCAAGTCACCCATGAATAAGAATGTACACAATGCCAAGTGTGGCGGTGATGTGCTGGACAGACTTCAGTATGAAGAGCACAGACATGTCCATGTGGACATATACTGCTGGTGTTTGTAGTGTTGTGGACAGTGGACGCAACCATGTTACCTCAGGCAGTGGGGAAGACCTCGGTCATGTAGCTGTGTCGTCCCCCCCTGTAAGGGTAAGCGGAGTGGGCTTGTCCGGCGTACGCCAGTCCAGCGTAGGAGTGTGAATAAATAGGCCGGGGCTCTGGGCGTGGTTCACTTCCGGGATGGCCAACGCGTCACCCAGGGCGGCGCCCCTCACTCTGCCACAAGTCCGCCGCTGTGACCGCCAGCCTCCTCAGCCGATCGCTGGCTTCCGTGACACAGGCCCCCAGCACACCCAGCGGCACAGCACCACGGAGTTATGTGTGTGCTTACTACTGCCTTCGGCCTACACTGCGATCAGTAGGTCCCCCAATTCAAATCGAGTCTTGATTTATTGATGGTGCAGTCCAGTAGGCAACAGACATTGCTTCCAGTGCGGCCCGCCCGGACGACACATCATCGCAGGCTGCGCATCCGCTGAGCGCTTCAGGTGCCACTAACTCTGTGCAGCTCAAGTCAACGCCACGTGGCTGTGGGCCCTTGCTGACCGCTGCCTCTGGCCTACACTGTGGTCAGCAGGGCTCACACATATCAAATCCAATCCTGACCTGCAAGGACACGCCATCATCGCTGGCTGCACACCCGCCACCACCGCCAGGACCACCTCCAACCAACAACTGCCAGAGTCGGTGGAGTCTTTTTAGCCAGCCTATCGAAGTTGCTCACACCTGTCTTGAATGCCATCATCAACTTGATACCCTGCTCAGCTCTTCAGGTGCCACTAACTCAGTGCACCACAAGTCATGGACCCTTTATGATTGAATCTTGTGTGTGTGATGTCAGATCTGGTGCCCCTACCTCAGTGCACTGCAAGTCATGGACCCTTTATTATTGAATCTGTGTGTGTGATCCGATGATCACTGTTCTAGTTGTTGCCAGCACCAACCATTCCCTGAGGGCTGGCTTACACTCACCCCACACCCATCCAGCACAGGCGTCACTGGACATGTGACCCTGGTAATAAAAAGGGGCCGGGCGCACGTGCCCGTAGCCAGTTCCACTATCTATCTAAGTGTGTCCGTGTGGTCATTATGAATGCATGATGGCCCTGGGCCCTACCACATTACATTGTGCTGTGGACAGCGGATGCAACCATGTCACCTCAGGCAGTGGGTAAGACCTTGGACACGTAGCTTTGTCCCCCCCCCTGTAAGCGTAAGCGGAGTGGGCTGGGCCGGCGTACGCCAGTCCAGCGTAGGGGTGTTAAGAATTTGCCCGGGGCTCTGGGCGTGGTTCAGTTCTGGCCTGGACCAGAAAGTAACTAATGCGTGTGTCTCTGTTGTAGTGTCGGCACCACCCGGCCCTCAATCGACAATGTTGCAATGTAGCATGCACCCGGAGGGCGGGCTCGCACGAACGGAGAAATGAAGGAGCACAAGACCGCTCGGGGACTTGGCTCATACATGCCAAGTGTTGTGTGCATCTGTATTGCCGCAGCATGAGCCAAATGCCTAGCATTAATCGCAGCGCGAGTTCAGCCAGGCATGAACTCTACATCTGTGTCCGCCCTATACTTACCATAGGCCTACACTCACGTGGCCGCCCACCTTCAATGGCCAACATCACAGTGTCGTTGTCAGGCTTGTGGACATGCGCAGCCAGGCATGACAATGGTGTGCCATAGGAGTGCAAGTGATGCAACCGCGCAGCGCACACAAGTAAATAGGCTCGGGGAGGGAGGAGCAGCTGTGAGGCAACGTAACACACAGTGATGCCGCTCATTTGCCACATGCAAGACATGTCAAACATGAATCCCAAAGTCGCACACATCCCACCCCACCCCAACAAGCCACATCACATTTCCTGAATGCAAGCAGATGACAAACTAACATTAGGGATGAAAGCTCCTTTGTCTGAACTATCAGGCGGAAGCACATCTGCACCTCCGACCTCGGAATTGCATGTGCTCGGCACCCCCTGACAGATACTATAGCAGCTGATGACGACTCCCACACTATGCACAGCCCGACGAAAGACCAACGTATACACACCCCACACACAGAAGTCCTTGCTCGAAGTTATCTTGCATGGAATGGCCTTCACACTTACTCCCACACCATCCCAGGCGTACAACCGTTGCACACTAAAACAACTCATTGATCCGAGCTGTGGAATTTCTTCCACAGAACTGGCGCAGGTCAGAACAGTGCCGCTTCAACCAGAGCCCCTAACGCAATGGCAGAACATCCCGGACACATGCACAACCCCTGTCACGTGGAACTGTACCCTGCACGTATGCTGCATTTACTGGGGGGACTGCCATTGGTAGTACTGCGGATCAGTTACCGGCTAAGCTTCCGCCTTGCCAACGTCACCTGCGTTCAGCCTGTGTTGCATTGTCGATTGTGCATATTCGAGTGGTCCATGGATGTCTGCCTATCCAACAGGACGGTAGCTGAACTGGATTTTGACATGTGTGTGCGCCCCCTGTTGGCCCACGACCAGGAGTGTCACCGTGATACCCGTTTATGGGATGCCTTGATACTTGGCATACATGCTGGCAGCTGGACCTGGGAGATTGCACAACTCCTCGTGTGCAGTGACCACATTGAACCGCTCCCCTATTGGGCTGTAGTGCTAATTGGTGAAAGGGGGTGGACGCAGCACATCTGTCCGGACCTGCTAATAGATTGCCTCGCTGTCCTGTTTGATGAAGTCGACAACGACCTCATGTTGGAAATGATAGCCTATGAAGCTGCAATCGCTTTCATGGATGAGTAACTACGTACCTGCAGCCACAACAGATTGGAACCCATTGCACATGTCCCAACACCTTGTTGCATCTTGGAGATCGGGTCACATATCCCACGACAACAGTGGACATGGCTGCATTCGCCTGGACTCCGAATACATGAGCGGACAACAACGAAGGTTAACACACACCTGTGAAAGGTGAGGCACTCCCCCGGAGTGGACAGCGGCGCTTGGCAACGTTCCTCAATCTGACATACTGCTGCATAGGTCTGCATGTTGTGGAACTTATCTTGCCCTTACTGACACGCATATGCTAATAAAGTCTACGCACCTTCTCTTGTATTCAACTGTGATGAGTGTTGATTTGAATGACAATGTGGGTCTCACTGCCTATCTGGGTCACGGCCATACATGCGCATTGATAGCATTACCCAGGGAGTACCTTTTTGTGGAATCACTGTCCCTACATTCATCAATACTTTCATACTTGATTGGTCATAGCCATGACACAGCTGTGTGAATTAGAATGTTTTATTCGCATTCAGTGTAGTGTTGAAGCTGGACCAGTACAGGGCCATGCAAACCCCACTTTACATTGTTGCCCCGTGGAGGGCCAGTCAGAGTCCTTTAGGGATTGACAAGTTCATTGGAAGAGGAAGACTGCAGGCCGCAGTGTGATTGCTGTGTCATTGGTAACCAAACAAAATATGGCAGTCCATGTCGAGGTCCAAGGTGAGTGTCGCTGAGTGTATCGGGGGACAGTGGAAGGTGTTGGCATGATGCAGAGGGCAGAACCAAGCTGAAACAGGCCATATGGCGGAGATGAATGCTACCACTTCATTCTTACCACAAAGCCAGATTCATCATCATCTTCGTCCTCTGATGTGTCAGGTGCCTCACATGTGGGTGGTGGTGTTTAGTCTGCATCACTGTGTGGCACTGACACATCAGGGGTCGGAGGTGGAATGTCTGCCGCACTGTGTGGCACTGACACTTCAGGGGCGGAGATGTGGATGGAGTAGTAGCAGCAGCATTCATCCGCGCCAGGCCTTGTGGCGGCAATGCCATGACGAGGATCTGCAGGGCATGGAAGATCACAGCTACATCTCGCTGGTGTGCTGCCGTGGCAAACATTCTTTCCACCTGCATCCGCTCCAAGCTCTCCATCATTCTCCTTATGTGTCCCAACTCCCGGCTGACATCGCTGGAGCCACTCTGACTAGACAGTTGTTCTTGGCTCAGAGTCATGACTCCAGCGATGTCAGCCATGGATTGTTGGAGAGCATGGAGCGGACAGTGGGTGTCCGTTAGGGACTGTAAGTCGTCCCTGATGGGACTTAGACACCCACGTATGGCATCTAGTTTGGCTGCCATGAGGTCGAACCCCACCCGCAGCTGATCAGCATCTTCTCCTGGCACCCTAACACACGGCGTTGGAATGCCATGTGTTGGTCGTGGGGGTCCTGGGAGACACCCGTGGTGGTGGGTGCTTCCTGCTGTGTGGTCTGTGCAGGGGGTGGGGTCTCCTTGATGCATCTGGGCTGCCCTGCTGCTGGAGGTGGGGTGCCGCAGCTGTCCATGAGCTGTTGGAGGGCGTCGGTGTCGATGTTGGGGAGGTCCTCTTCACCATCAGTGCTGAGTTGTTGGGTCTGCTCTGCAGGAGGTGTTGATTCTCCCTCTGCAATGTGAAGGGGAGATGCAGATTGACATTGTGTTCACATGTATGTTCATGCATTGTACAAGTTTACTAAAAGACTGCATGACAATGTACATTGTGACTGTTTGTGAGGAGATGCCTATTTGATGCGGGACAGTTGACATTTCTACACCATCAGGGATGTGAGGTTGTACTTGTACATTATCATCTCACAGTTTCCTGCTACGCCAAATGCGAATGGCCATTTTCTACACACCTGCGGCAGCAGTTGTGTCCTCTGTTCTGTTGTGAAAGTGTTGCAGTTTGTACCACATTGTTGTCAATGTTGAGGTGCTCTGATTCTTATGTGTGTGTGCTGCATTGTGGGTGTGTTGCCCCTTCAGCTCTGATTTGGCTGGCCCGTATCCCTTTCAGGCAGTGTGCCTTTCACTTCTGTGCTTATACAGTGCTGAGATATTGCAGACTTGGGTAAATTGGGCTCTTGGTCGGAGTTGTGACTCTTGGGCATGGTTTGTCCGCAGATGTGCTATACTTAATTGTGTATGTGTGCCATTGTGCCCATCTCCCCCCGTCTCCCCAGTCCCTGGTCGTTACTCACCCTGTTGCTGTTGGCTCAGTTCATGTTGTGCAGTGTCCGGTCCCCCAACTCCTGCCACCGTCTCCCCAATGATGACTCGGTCACCATTTCCTCCATCTCATCCAGCTCCTGGTGTGTCGCTGGACTCCCACCTCCAGTCTGCATTGCTGCTTTCAGGTTGGCTGCAAGTTTCAGCTTGGTTTTGCGCTTCACATCAGTCCAGCGCTTCTTGCAGTCGTCCACTTCCCTTCTCTTGTTCTATCACCTCCGTAATGAGGATCTGGTTTTCCTGCGTACTGAAACGCGGGTTCCTCTTCTTCTTCTCCTTGCCCTTCCCTGACCCCGAGGTCCCAGGCTGGTCCTCCGTGGGGCTTGTGGGGTTCTGGTTGTCCTCTGTACTTGCTCCAGCTACCTCCATGGTGCTTCGCAGTTGTTTGTGTTTTTTGTTGTCGCTTTTATAGTGGTTTTTCCCGCCTGACTTGTGGGACTTGCAGGCCTGGTGCTTCTTATCGCTGAATTTTTTATCGCAGTTGGGCCCATCGCAACTTTTTTCACGTTCGGATTTAGATTTTTATCGCCGTCCCGGTAATTTTATCGCGGACATTTGACGCGTTATCGGGAAACTATCGCATGTTACCGCCGTGTTGAGAATACGACGTTAACACAGAGTTATTTTCCCGCAATAGACGGCGATATCAAAAATTGCGTTAACCTATTTTGGCGATGATTATCGCACGTTCTTGAGAATATCCCCCAGAGTATATCCGTGTACGTCGGTTAAATCAAATTTAGATCGATTATTATATAGAAATAAACCTGTTTGCATCGAAGAATGAAAAGAAAATTTGAGGCGATCCAGCATATTTGGAGTTTTTACATTCATAACCAATTGGGTTCCCCATGTTGCTATTCCTCATTGTCTTGTTAAAATAAATATCTGACTTACAAGGCATATTTTCTATCTAATATCAGAAATATTTGTCAGAAGCTTAACAAAAAAATATATGAGGCAAAGGAGTGCAATTGACATAGGACACCATCTGCGTCCTCATTAACTGACTGGATTAAAACATAAATGTCCCCTCAAGGAGTAGTGCCGGAGAGACTTCTGAAGAAGAGGATTTTCTGCCATCAAGGACAAGACCGGGAGCTGCTGATGTTGGCGCCCACTTTCCTTAGCAGCTGCTATGGATTTGTTTCATTTTTGTGCTCCATTTTCACATTAAGGAAAGTAATTGGAATGCCTAAAGTACTCCGGTTTGCTTCCTAATTCACAATAATGGTATTTAAAATAATAATTAATCTTTTATAAAGTAAGTGGCGTAAAAAACGGGTGTTGTTCAGCAGCAATCTATCTCAGGGAGTCAGCGTGGATTGCTACGAACATATGAGTTTTAAATTTATACTTTCGTATTGTAATCTTTTCGTTTCCAAACGTGGGCTCATCATTTTCTGAAAATGTGTACCTTTTAGCTTTTAAATAGAAGTTTTTTTTTCATTCTTTATTTAGAGTTTGGAGAGGCAATACAAAATACAGATATCAAGCCACCGGGAGAGTCCCATTTTCAAAAATGCATATGATAAGAGGAAATAAGACAAGGCATGTTAAGGCAAGGAAGGCATTTGACAGTACATATACCCTCTCGTCTGTTCGACATGGAGACCCTAGCCATATGTGGGGTCTCGGGTTAGGGCGCTGATTGGGGAGGTGGGGGGGGGTCTGCATCCGAAGTAAAGCAATAAAGAAAAGGAAGGGAAGGGGTGTCAGTTGTGGGGCAGGGCATTAGAGCCAGTGAGGGGGGGAATGGTGGGTAGTTGGCTGGGAAATAGCATTCCTGGCATTAGAGGGGGAACTCAGGTGCAGGAGACTGTGTCCACCATGACGGCGACCTGTAGGAGTGTTAGGGCACGTTTACAAGCATTCCAACCCTTCCAGAGTCGGCTAGGTCTTACCCAGGGACTTGCTACCAGCAATTAGCCCTCACCATATGGCAGCAGCGGAGATGTGGTAGTGTCATAGCGATTCTGTAGGTCAAGGGCAGATGAGATAGGGCGTGGCCAATGTAGAGTCATGGGTCTCCATTATAGAACTCCGTATTATGACACTTGTCAGGTGTTGTCATTTATGAATGGGACCCAGACTTGAACTTGAAGGTAAGTCTCAAAAGTGTCCTGTAGCTTGTATGAGTCTCTCATAGGAGGCCATTTTGAATATTTCAGTCAACCATTCAGAATATGGGTGTGTATGCGAGGAGGACCAGTGCCAGAGCATGCAGAGTTTAGTTGCAGTTAATGCTGTAGAAATAAATCTGCATTCGTGGGTGGGCAATGCGGGGATGTCAGTGGTGTCATGGAGCCTCCAAACCCTCCTAGTCTGACATTACAGGGTTATCATCGGCCAGTGGGTAGCAGAATTTGCCATCACCTTCTCTACTGGCAATCCATCACGTCGACAGGTGGGTTTTTACAAATAGTCCAAAGGGGCTACTCCCTCCCCTTCGAGACTACCCCTCCCTCCATGCCACCGTCTTTCGATCGCATGTCGGAGGATCATTTGGCACTTCTCCACCAGGAAGTATTAGCTCTCTTGGCCAAGGGTGCTAACGAGAGGGTCCCTGCGCCAGAAGCAGGTCATGGTTGCTATTCCTGCTACTTTCTGGTGCCCAAGAAGGACAAAGGCCTGCGCCCTATCCTAGACCTCAGGGCCTCAACCGCTTCCTCTGGAAGGAGAAGTTCAAAATGCTCACGTTGGCTCAGGTCCTGTCTGCCCTCAACCCTGGAGACTGAATGGTGGTGTTGGACTTGCATGACGCCTATTTCCATATTCCCATCCTGCCAGCCCAGAGGCGTTATCTACGGTTCACGGTAGGCCACGAGTATTTTCACTTCACCATGCTCCCCTTTGGCCTTACCAGTGCCCCTCGGGTGTTTGCGAAAGTGATGGCGGTGGTCACAGCTCATCTGCGCAGATCAGGGGTTCCAGTCTTCCCCTATCTCGACGACTGACTGTTGAAGGCAGGTGTCACGACTTGTAGTGTTCTTACCGGTTCTGGGGTATTTGAGAGATCCTTGACTTAGGTTCTTGAGGGTTCTGGTCTGTCCGAGGTAAGGGTGACCCCTTCTAGTAGCCACTGTGCTGCCGACAAGGAAAAAGGCCAAAGCAAACCGTGCCTTCCAAAAGGAGTCCCAAGAGGAAAAAACCCCATAGGGAAAAACCTCGGATGGAAGTGGGGACTCCAGGAATGAAAAGGAAGGAAAGAAGCTACCAGTAAGGAGGAATTAGTAGGCAAGGAATCCAAACCAGAACAGAAGACTATAATCAAGAACAAGGTACACCAGCAGGAATCACAGATACACCAGGCAGGAGCACAGATCTGTCATGCAAATTGTCAGATAACAGGCCTCCACGTAGGTATGCGGCGTGCCCAACACAGAAAGAGAGCAGGTGTCGCGGGACGCACCCGCGATGCCAAACCAGCAATAGCGGGCCGCCGCGCAACACCCCGACACGCCCGAAGAATAGAGGGAGGCTCCGCGGGCTGTATCGTGGCCCGCGAGGAAGAAGCGGACAGCATCGCAAGCCGAATCACGGTCTGCAGTGCAACAGTAGGTCCCCCTCCCAAAGCCCCGGGTTTGTTAGGAAAAAGCCGAAAAAAACTGCGGACAAGTACAGGGACGTGGACTGAGTCAGCATCCTCCCAGGAGCTATCACTGGGAGGGTAGCCTTTCCAATGGATAAGTAATTGCAGGCGGTTTCTAAAAATCCGGGAGTCACAGATCTCCTGGACCTCGAATTCTGGAACACTGTCGGCCAAAGCAGGAGGTGGGCGAGAAAAAACTCTTGTGTATGGATCCGAAACATATGTTTTCAGCTGTGAAGTATGAAAAACAGGGTGTATCTTCCATGCATGTGAGAGCTGTAGTCGGAAAGACACAGGGTTCACCACTTGAGTGATTTTGAATGGTCCATAAAAGCGTGGTTTGAATTTGCTACGTGACAAGTGGTGAGGCAAGAACTTTGAGGAAAGCCAAACTTTACTACCAGCCTGGTATAATGGAGACTGACGTCGAAGGATGTCAGTGGTGTCTTTCATTTTCTTCTTGGCTGCCTGAACATTAACATGTACTTTTTGTCTGACCTCTTGGATATGTCGTATAAAAGAGGCTGCTGCAGGAATTGAAGTGGCATTGTGTAAAACAGATGGAAAGGTCCTAGGATGGTAACCATACAAGCAGAAAAATGGGGTGGTCTTGGAGGCACTATGGACTGTGTTGTTATAGGAATATTCTGCTACTGGTAGATATGAGGACCAATCACTTTGGGTAGAGTTGCAAAAACAACAGAGGTATTGTTCTAGTCCCTTATTAAGGCGTTCGGTTTGACCGTTAGTCTGGGGATGAAACCCTGATGATAAGGCTACTTCAATATGAAGGGATTTGCAAAAATATTTCCAGAACCGTGATATATACTGAGGATCTCGATCGGATATAATGATCCGTGGAAGACCATGAAGACGGTCAATCTCCTGTATGACGATTTTTCCAAGTTCTTTGGCAGTAGGTAACTTCCTTAAAGCAGTGAAATGTGCCATCTTGGAAAAGGAGTCTACTGTCACCATAATAACTTGGTAACCTGCAGAAGGAGGCAGAGAGGATATGAAATCAGTGTATATGGTATGCCATGGAGCCAGTGGAACAGGTAAGGTCTGAAGTAACCCCACTGGTTTTGTGTGAAGCATCTTGGCCTGGGCACAGACAGGACAGGAGGATGCATAGGTCTCAGTATCCTTTCTTACCGACGGCCACCAAAAAGAACGAAGCAATAATTCAAGAGTATTTTTAACACCACGATGACCAGCAACAGGAGAATCATGACACATTTGCGTTGGGAGGAATAATGCCCTTTCATGATAGTAGAATTGACCATGTTGTATGATCTGACCGTTTAGCTTCTTCCATTCTTCTTGGTTTAGGGAGGTATACCCTAATTGGACTCTGTCTAGGATTGATTGAACTGTGCCAATGATCCGTTGTGGCTTGTTAGAAATGGGGGTCTCTAGTTGGCAGAGGTAGGTACCTTTGTCGAAATAGGGACCCTTGCTTCTAGTCAGGGTAAGGGGGGATACACTCCTAAAATAACCCCTGCTCATCCCCTTGGTAGCTTGGCACGAGCAGACTGGCTTATCTCAGAGGCAGTGTGTTAAGCATTAGTGAACACATACAGTAATACAGTGAAACACTACAAATGGACACCACACCAGTTGAGAAAAATAGTAAATCTTTATCTAAACCAACAAGACCAAATACGATAAAAATCCAACATACAATAATCTTGAAAAATAGTACTTGTGCAAAATAACCTTTAAATTGCAGGAAAATCAATAAAACACAGTTCTTCCGACTCGGTAGCTCCTCCTGGGGATCCGCGATACTGAATACGACAGAGTCTAACAATTCCAGCCAACCGCGTCGATACGGGCAAGCTGATACACCAGGCAGGAGCACAGGATACCAATAGGAGCGAGGACACACCAGCAGGAGCAAAGAGTGTTGTAACACAAGGAAATGAAGGCTTCAGTCCTTTACATACCCATGAATAGGAAGTGACCAGACTGGAACAGGAAGTGACTGAACAGGAACAGGAAGTGACCAAACAGGAAGTAAGTGACCACCATCTTGGATAAGGAAAAGGATAGTGGACTGAATGGAAGGTCGCCATCTTGAATTGGTAGAGCAGATACTTCCCAAGGCCTTCTGGGAAGAAAACTATGGAATCATGGGAAGGCAAGATGGCCCCAAGCATAATTCAAGAAAGAAATATATATCCAGTGAAAGGAAGGTAAGAATATAGTGCCCCAACATGTGAAAATAGGAAGCCGCAGTTCCAAAACTGGAGCTGAGGCATGCCTGTCATGCAAATTGTCAGACAACGGGCCGCCGTGTAGGTATGCAGCATGCCCGACCCAGAAAGACAGCAGGCGCCGCAGGACGCACCCGCGATGCCAAAACGGCAACAGTGGGCCGCCGCGCAGCACCGCGACACGCCTGAAGAATAGAGGGAGGCACCGCGAGCTGTATCGCGGCCCGCGAGGAAGAAGCAGGCAGCATCACGAGCCAAATCACGGTCTGCCGTGCAACAGTAGGCTTGCCCCAGGCTGTCGTCTCCCACCTCCAGACTACAGTGGACCTCCTGCACTCGCTGGGGTTCACTATCAACGTGCTGAAGTCACACCTGACTCCCTCTCAGATACTCCCGTTTGTCTGAGCTGTTCTGGTCACAGTACAGTTTCGGGCCTATCCTCCCAAGCAGCGAGTCCGGGATATTTGGGCTATGATACCAATGTTTCAGCCTCTATCCCGGATTTTGGTGAGAATGACCCTGAGGCTGATGGGCCTCAAGGCCTCCTGCATCCTGCTGGTGGATCATGCAAGATGGAATATGTGGGCTCTGCAGTGGGACCTGACGTTCCAGTGGGCATAGCATTAGGGGAATGTTTCCGACTATGTCCAGATCTCGGAGGGAACTGCGCAACAACTGCAGTGGTGGTTAACGAACCCAGCTTGGGTCAGGGACAGATCCCTCTCCCTTCCCCAACCAGACCAAACAGTGGTGACAGATGCGTCACTCCTGGGATGGGGTGGCCATATGGGGGAGGCGGAGATCAGAGGTGTCTGGTCTCCAGTGGAGTCTGGGCTCCATACCAACCTGTTGGAGCTCCAGATGATCCGCCTGGCACTGAAAGCATTCCTTCCCTCTCTCAAAGGGAAAGTGGTGCAGGTGTTCACAGACAACACCACCGCCATGTGGTACTGCAACAAACAGGGCAGGGCGGGGTGGGGTCGTGGACCCTATGTCAAGAGGCTCTTTGCCTCTGGGCATGGCTGGATCATCAGGGCATGACCCTGGTGGTTCAACACCTGGCAGGTTCTCTGAACGCCAGGACGGACGAACTCAGCCATCGGTGCCTGGTAGATCACGAATGGCGTCTTCACTCAGAGTTGGTGCATGGTCTCTTTCAGCGGTGGGGAGAGCCTTGGTTAGATCTGTTCGTCACCAAAGAGAACGCGCAATGTCAGCAATTTGCGCGATGGAGTTTACAAGGCGGCACTCGCTCGGCGACGCTTTGCGGCGCAAGTGGAGTTGCGGCCTCCTTTACGCCTGTCCGCCAGTACCACTTCTGCCCCGAGTGCTGAAGAAGATCAAGCGCGACCGGGCCCAAGTTATTCTTGTGACTCCGGACTGGACATAAAGAGTCTGATACCCCGAGCTCCTGAGTATGGCCATCGATCCTCCAATTAGACTGCCTCTTCGGGAGGATCTTCTGTCGCTCCAATAGGGTACGGTTCTTCACCCGAACCTGTCCAGCCTTCACCTCCTTGCATGGAGATTGATTGGCGACAGTTGACAGCTTTTGACCTTCCACCCGAAGTCTGTAATGTCATCTTGGCAGCCAGACGTCCCTCCACTAAACGGTATACGCCTGTAGATGGGACAAGTTTGTGGCATGGTGCACAGCAAAGGCTGTGGATCCCCTTTCTGCCCCTCTTTCAGAGGTTCTCTTGTACATACGTTCTTTGGCCCAGCAGGGCTCTGCTCTGGGCACTCTTAAAGGCAATCTTGCAGCTATCTCTGCTTTTCTTCTGCTGCCAGATCAGCCCTCTTTATTCAAGTCCCCTATTGTAAATAGATTCTTTAAGGGCATTACTCATCTCTCTCCTCCATCTCCTTTCATAATGCCCCAGTGGGACTTGAACCTTGTTCTAACCTATCTTATGTGTGCTCCCTTTGAGCCCCTTCATAACTGTCATCTCAAGCTCCTCACTGTGAAAACTGCCTTCCTTGTTGCCATCACCTCTGCTCGCAGGGTGAGTGAGCTTCAGGCTCTATCTTCCAAGCCCCCTTTCTTCTCTGTGCATCTGGACAAAGTGGTGCTTAGGACGAGGTCCTTGTTCCTTCCTAAAGTGGTTACACCATTTCACATAGGACAAACGATCACTTTGCCCGCCTTTTTCCCACCTCCGCACCCTTCCAAGGAGGAGAAGAGACTCCACCGTCTGGACCCTAAATGTGTGCTGTCCTTCTACCTTGACTGCACAAAAGATTTCCGGGTGGATGATCAACTCTTCGTTGGCTATGTAGGTGCTAAGAAAGGTCGGGCTGTTCAAAAGCGTACTATCTCTCGATGGGTTGTCCTTTGCTTTAAAGTCTGTTATGCTTTAGCGAAAAAAGGAACCTCCAGTGGGACTGCGTGCTCATTCCACTAGGGCTGCGGCAGCAACCACTGCATTGGCACGTGGAGTTCCACTTCTTGACATCTGCCAGGCGGCTACGTGGGCTTCTTTGCACACGTTCACCAAACATTACTGCCTGGACAGCCAAGTCCGGAGGGACGGCTATTTTGCCCGTTCGGTCCTTCAGGACTTTCTGGTGTGAACTTAGTTCACAGACCCACCACTGGGGATGGTATTGCTGGGGTATCTATTCTAAGGGAAGGAAACTACAACTAGCTGTCTCTTTCAGATGAACATGTTACTTACCTTCGGTGACAATGTATCTGTAAGAGACATAGGTTAGTTGTAGATTCCTTACCACCCCACCCATACTCCCCGCTCTGCGAACTGATTTCTTGGGTTAGGGACTCCCTTACAGGGCCCTAGTTGTGGCGCACCAGTGGTCAGTGTCTTTCATGGCTCTGCGCTTCAGGCTTGGAAAGTCGTGTCACAAAAGATTTCCGGGTGGGTGATCTACTCTTCGTTGGCTACGTAGGTGCTAAGAAAGGTCGGGCTGTTCAAAAGCATACTATCTCTCGATGGGTTGTAATTTGTTTTAAAGTCTGTTACGCTTTAGTGTGAGAGGGTGCATCAGAGATTCTGTGGATAATGCCATCAGTGATGTCATTTGATATGTCATCAGTGATGTCATGAGTGATGTCACTGGCCATGTCATGAGTGATCACCCCCAAACTGGCCATAACAATATAACCCACCTTGACACTTTTTGGGGAAAATTTCATGAGGATTGGTCAAACGACGCCAAAATTAGACAAGTCATAAAATGCTTTTGCTATGGAAACTAGGTCCTAACTATAACTACCCACCCATCTGCCCTGCCTCACTCTATTGTAGCCTAGCATTAACCAGGAAGAAATGGAAAGTAAAAGGGGCCTTTATAGAGTCTTCAGTCACCACCGAAGTGCCCAGAAATCTGCTTAAATCTCCCTGTGGCCTCTGATATGTTGACCAGCGAGAGAGCGATGCAGACATTTCAAAGTATGTCTAATGTTTGAGTGATTTGCGGGATTTGTCAGATCTCTCAAACCTTGCAAAAGATATTAATTGTCATACTGCCCAAAAAAAATGATTAAGCACTGGCCTATCACTGAGGTTAAATGATAGCATGGACCAGTGAGTACCAACCTTAAGAAGAACCTCCCCTGGCGGAGCATCAGTGTGATGCCAAATTGTCACTTGTCAAGCTTCCTGGCCCCTGTCTCATTAAATATGTAAAAGGGTGTGTCCTACCTGAATGCAAGCCAACCCTGAACTAGCCTGGATGAGTTAGCCAACTCCACCAGACAGAGGTGGCCTAGTAATGTGGTAGACTGGTGGGTCTCTTGTACAAAGAATGTGACAAACCTCAACTTGAGCTTTGGTGAGGATTCCCATGTTTGTCCTTGGATCAATATGGCATATTAAGGACTGAGCACACCACGGCCGATCTGTCACCCGGCATCGACCAGGACCCTTTTTGTTGAACTTGCTACCACTGCCTATCTCATCTGAACTTTAGCACTGCAAGTTCCGCAAGCCTCTTAAAAATCGCAATATGACCTCTGATGTGTGACCATATTCGTTTACGATTTTCTGTATCAGGTATCATTAGAGGTAAGAGATCCTACCCAGGAGTGGCAGTGCGTTTTACAAATAATCCAAAATAAAATAAACAGGTTAGTGGGTCCTTCATCTCACCCAGTGAGATAAACGGTGCGGCTCTGTAAATAGATAAGGCATGGACCCTTTGCCCACTGGCCTGCTCGGCACCAATGTGAGTCATAGTGGCTGCTGCCCTCCATTGATGGTGGCTCGGAACTTGGTCCCCTTCAGGAGGAGTCCTCGCTCTCATCTCGTGTTTCTCTCTATAGTGCTCTGCAGTCAAAAGCAGGAAACATCTGGGATCAGAAGTACTGGACGCAACAGAAGGCAGCATCCCCACCTTTGGTCTCACCACTGCTTTTCATCCTAATGGTGATGCCTGGATGGTGGTCTCCGAGAGCGTTAGACATGAACAGGATCTTGCATTGGCAGGGACGGCCGCATATAAACCCTTGTTGCACCAGCCCCTCCGGCCTCCCTCTGGATACAATGCTGAATAACCTGCTGCTGCCTGAGATGTAACCTAGGGGAGCAGAAAATGGTCCCTGGTAGAACCAGTGATCTATGGAAATATCAAGAGTAAATCAGGCACCAATGATAGAGCGAAATGTTCTTGTGAATTGTAGGGGTGCATCATAATCACTGATAGGCCGCACCCATATGTATTCAGACATATATTCGTTTATATTCCATTGTATACCCATGCATGTTTAGTAAAGAATGAGTAGTTCACTGAGACAAAGTGAACTCGGCAGTATAATGGTGCTAGGATAATGATGTAATGTAATGCTTATTGAATTGTGTGAACATAATGCATAGAGAAATTAGTTCGTGGATGTAATGTAATTGCAGTAGTTTAAACGTGCACCATATTACTGTTGCACATGTAATTCATTTTTTGCATGTGAAGTGTAATGAAAATGCTCATAGGGAAAAGTAAGATGTGTGTTTAAAAGTCATATGTAAAGGCCTGACTACATATATGCTTAGGGAAGGCCTGGTTTATTCTTATGTTAGCTTATTTTGTAGGCAGAGAAAGGTTTCTCTTGGTAAGGCTCTCTGGGCACAAACGGTAGATTTAAGTTGCACAGTAGAAGGTTTCTGTTGAAAGTATCTTTTGTTGCAGGTGCAAGGACACATGTCTCGTTAGTAAGACTAACTCTTTGTTTTCAAAAGCTAGAGAGAGGGGAGGCATGGTACGGGGAGTTAGATGGAAAGTAGGGATGATACTTTCAGCGGAGAAGGTGCCTGGGACTCAAGGTCAACGCAACCGTCCAGGATGAAGTCACCGTTTCAGTGGAAAAGCACAAGAAAGAAGACCTGGCCAAGGAGGCGTGACAAAGGCGTGTACAATTGTATTGGGGTTTTGTATTAGGGATAGTGCCCTGAGGGAGGAGGCCAGAGAAGAGGTAGGGGAGACCAGAGAGAAGGACAGAGCTGAGCTTAGGTATTATGTGATTGCACTTCTTAGGAAGTCCTCACAGCTGACACCTTTATTCTTTCTTGCCTGGGAAAATCGTTATGCAGGGATGTCACTTAGTGTTAGAGTAGGGACAGCAATTGATTGTAAGCTTGTTTAGTCCAATGAAGAGCAACTTAGAAATTGGAGCAATCATAGTCTGGTTGATCCTTCTAGAACTTTCTATTCTCCTTATCCTGAGTCGGATGAGATTCTTGCGTAGATTATTATTTGTATTAGTGCCCATCTATTTCTTTAACCTCGTGTTGAGGTGCTTGCACGTTCAGTTATTTTTGGCGATAATAAATTCTCAAACTTGAATTCGGAGTCAGTGGTCCTTTCAGATAAAAATGAATGCTGATGTCTAACCTGATGAGATTCTCTCCTTTACACTATTCAACAGGTAAAAAGATCTTGGCGACCAGAAGGTTCTTATAGATAATTAGATAAGAATCGGCGTTATCAGTTGGTAGCAGAGAGGATGGTTACCTTTGATGGTAAGGGGAGATCTAGAGCAAGATAGGAGACTAAGTTGCCCCATAGAGCCCGAGTGACGCAGATCCAGAGGACCGCGGGAGAAGGATGTCGGAGGTCGTGGAAAACTGACGGAGAGTGACGGTGCGGCGGAAGTAGCAGTTCGTAGTAGAGTGAGTATGAAAAGAGTGATGTTTGTTAGATTGCGGTGTTTTATTGTTGTGTGATGTCTTGCGGAGTTGGAACGAGAGTTGTGTGATTGAGAAACGGACCGTGAGCGCGCGCGGGACCGGGAGATTTATTGTGGTGTAGAATACACCCAGAGTTGAGAACGTTGACCAGAGTTGTGGGGGTCACGAGACGTCATTGACAGACCCACTGAAGATAGGGAACACATGAGTGAGTGTGTGAATAACCAACGCAGGTCGTAGGTTATTGTGTGCAGAACATCGAATGATTGAATCCTATCGAGTGTGCTAAAGGCGATTGTCCGGTCGTTTCGCGGACAGACGATTGCCAGATTGAGGTCAACAAGCTCAAGAGGCTGATCGGTCATTGGTAAGACCGACGGTCAGAGAGGTAATTGTTCGGTAGGACGGACATTATTTCAGAGTATGATTGGGATAGATGCGAGTGAGAACAAGTGAATTAGAAAGGAGGGGAACTGCTGCGAGCGGAGGAAAAGTGACGTCAGACAAGAGCCGCGCTGCGATAGGCCGGTTGGTGTGAACCGCGCTGGTATTGGTGGATTGAAATCAGGAAGTAAAAGCGGACATTTTGAGTGCAAATACAAAGTTGATTCATCATGAAATGTTTTAAGGCTTTAAGGGAACTTTGTAGAGGTGATAGACATGTGGTTGTTCGGGAGGGAGAGGAAGCTCCTCCCGAGGATACACCAGCACATTATATGGCAAAGAATGTAGGATTGCATACCATAATTTGGCTTGAGAATTGGCATAAAATGACAGAAGCAGAAGGAGAATTGTCGTTCCCTCGATATGGTACTTTCAGGTTAGAGGTGCTGTACCAGCTCAAGAGTGTAATGGCTTCATTACGACCACTACCTAGACCAACACAGTTTGAGGCACTACATGCGTGGATAAGGGCAGCGTATGATAGGAAGAAGGACAGATGCCAAGAAAGGGTGAAGAAATCGGTCAGGGCATTTCAAGATGCAAGGTGGGATGCCTTGGAGAAAAGGTGGAGAGCAGACACGATCGAAGGAGATAAGTTGTACCCATTGTTAGTACAAAATGGGAAAATAATAAGAATCGATGAGGACGACAGTGATCTAGATGACAGTTTGTTGGATAGGATGTTGGCGGAGAGGCCACCACCATTTAACCCAGATTCAGAAGAGGGAAAGACGACCCCAGCAGTGGCAATAGTTGATGAGAGCCAGAACCAGACTAGCATGAGAGTACTGGGAAGAATTTCCACAGGAATGGAGGGGCAACGGCGTCTATGATAACACAGCCTCCTGCGGGGAACACAAGATTACCGGACTCCTTGACAGTACCGGTTACCATTGGCCCTATAGTACCGGTATATGACCCAGACCGAGTGAGAGAAGGGAGCTCCGTACCGATGAGAAGGGAAGAAGGAAACAGTGAGAGTGGGAATGGGTTTGGAGTAAGGGTGGTTCATTTCCCAAGACCAATGGAGACAAGTACGCCGTTACCGGCTACTGCGGACTCTTCATGTGGGCGAGAAGAGGAGAGACCGGAAAGACCGAGGTCTTTACGGGAATCTAAGTCAGCTTTGAGGGAGTGGACACCAACAGTAACGAACCAAGAGGATAGGATGCAAAGAGATAGGGCACAAAAGGTCTCGGAAGACAGACCAGGTTCCAGGAATATAGAAGGGAATAGGTCACAAGGACAGAATAGTGACTGTGATGAGCGAGATGGCTCGGGTTGTCGAGACGTACTGAGGAGTGCAGTACAGGCAAGGTTGCTAGACGTAGTGAGGCTGAAAGCAGAGGTAGACGAAATGATCAGTGGGGGTCTGCCTTTGGAAAGGATAGAAATTTATGGATCAGATGAGCTGCTGTTTGTAGCAAAAGATGTGACTCGAAAAGCTAGAATGGCACATGATAGATTGAAGGAATTGGCCAAAAGATATGAGGTGGACCTGAACAAAACTAAAGCGTTGCAGGGACCACATAGATTGCATTACAGTGATCAGGAGTTGGAGGAGAAAAGAATCACAGGATTAAAGACGCACACCAGAGACCTGATCATAGGAATGAGAATATGGATTTTGTTGGACAAATGGGAAGAAAGGTGGTCCAAAAAGAAACCAGTAAAGAGAGCAGAAGGGGAAACGCCGCCGCCAGGAGGGGGGCGACGGGTGTTGGAAATTTTCCTTTACGGGAAGTACAGAATGGAGGGTACGTGCATGTGCCGTGGAATAGAGGTGATTTGGCTGCATTTACAAATGATTTTCCTCGGCTGAGGGAAAAACCGGTGGAGTGGTACAAGCAGGTTGAGCGGTTTGTGAAGATTTCAAAAGTATTGTGGATTGATTTGAACACTTTGTTTGACATAGTGGTACCAGGAGATTTGTGGACAGCATGTAAAGTCGCTATTGAGTGGCCGACTTCGGAACCGAAAAGAGAGGCGGTTACAAATGGTCCATCACCTGATGTCATGAAAAAGTATGAGCAGGTGATTACATGGTTGAAGTCGAAGATTTCACCTCAGGATATAGATTGGGTTAAGATAGATCGGACTGTACAGGAACCCAAGGAAACGGTGCATGAATATTATGAAAGACTTCTGCAAGTTTTTAAACAGTATAGTGGGTTAGATGTTTTGGACCCTAAGGATATGGGACAGTTTGTCTCAAAGTTTGTAACGGGTCTGAGAATGGAAATCAGCCTCATGATACAGCACCATTTGATCTGCTGGCAGAACAAGCCACTAGATGAAATTTTGCGATATGCGAGATACTGTAGTGATGAGGTGGAATCGAAACATCGAAAGCTAAAAGACAAATTGATGCTTGTCCAGATGCAGACAGCACAGAGTCAGCCTAGTGGAGGGACCTTAGGAAGAAAGCAAGGAAATTTCCAGGGAAACCAGAATGGGCAGGTACAGGGAAAGGGAAAACCAGTAGACCCCAAGACAGGAGTGGACGTGGCCACACTAAAGAAGACCACTGCGTGTCATCTTTGTCGCCAGGTCGGACATTGGAAACGCGAGTGTCCTTTGAACCCAGCAAATCAGGTACAGGAAGAGGAAGAGGGGGCTCAGGCACCCGCGCAAGAGGTAGTTAACACAATAACGAGACCTAGGACGATGAAAGGGGGGTTTACAATTCTCACGCTCAGATTCCCCAAGCTCCAAGGATTTCACAAGGAACACGAACGTACCAACAGATGCCCCTGTTCGAAGGTTATGATGAGGATAGCTCAGACCCTTTATCCTGACGGTGCCTGAGAGGGGAGGAAGACTGCACACTTGGAGCGGTCTTGGAGGTAGACCAGAGAGGACCTTTTGTGGAGGCAGAGATTGAGGGCAATCCTGCAACACTTTTGGTTGATACTGGAGCTACCCGGTCTACTGTAAGATCTGCAGTAGTCCCTAACCTACCCCTCTCGGGACAATCAATCCAGGTTGTTGGAGTAGCGAACAAGAGAATAAGCAGCCCATTGACAGAACCGATCCTAGTAAAGATAGGTTCCTTCCAAACTAGACATCAGTTCGTAGTGTGTGATACGAGTCCAGTTTGTCTTTTAGGGAGAGATCTGTTGTGCAAGTTGAACTGCACGATTTACTGTACACCACGGGGAGTGGAGGTCCAGACGAGAGATGACGATGCTGACTTTAAGATTGCCAATCAGCATCTGTGTATAGATCTGTACCCAATGGTGACGGTGGAAGAACTTCCACCTGATCTGAGAGACGCAGTGTCGTCTGTGGTGTGGGATTTCGCAGGAGACGAAATAGGTCTAATCAGAGGGGTTGAACCAGTGCGGATTGAGGTGAAACAGAATGTTGATTTCCCAAGAACACCTCAATACAACCTGTCGACAGAAACGATTGCAGGAATAAAACCTGTGATCGAGACTTTCATTGAGAAGGGTATTTTAAAAGAGATCAGAGGTAGTCCCTGTAATTCGCCCATAATGGGACTACAGAAACCAAGCGGGAAGTACAGGATCGTGCAAGACCTGCGAAAGGTCAACACGATAGTTGTCCCTTGTTGTCCAGTGGTACCGAATCCTTCAGTAATACTGTTCCAGATCCCATGTGAAGCCGAGTGGTTTACGGTTATCGATTTGTGTCAAGCCTTCTTTTCGATACCGCTCCACGAGGAAAGCCAATTTCTTTTTGCGTTCAGGCTAGAAAATCGCGTGTTAACATGGTGTCGTATCCCTCAAGGGTATACAGAAAGTCCATCGATCTTTAACCAGATCCTGAAGAAGAACCTTGAGAGTCTTGTGTTGCCACAGAACTCAGTTCTCGTGCAATACATAGATGACTTGCTCATTGCCGCAGAAACAGAAGATGCTTGCAGAATTGACACTGTAGCATTGTTGAACCACTTAGCAGAGAACGGACATAAGGTGTCCCCTAACAAGCTGCAGTACTGTTTGAAAGAAGTACAGTACTTGGGACACAGATTGGAAAAAGGCAAGAGGAAGGTGTCACCAGATCGAATTGAGGCAATAATGAGCATGGCAGTACCCACGACACAGAGAGAAGTTAGGATGTTTCTAGGAATGGTTGGCTATTGTCGACAGTGGATTCCTAGTTTCTCCTTGAGAGCAAAGCCTCTGCAGAGGCTTACGCACAAGGATGTGAGTGATCCGGTACCATGGGACGAGGAGTGCTTGATATCATTCCTGAAACTGAGAGAGGATTTGTGCAGAGCTCCGGCATTGGGAATGCCTGATTACAACAAGACCTTTTCATTGTTTTGTTACGAGAGGGAAGGATGTGCATTAGCAGTGTTAGCTCAGAACCATGGAGGTGTCCGTAGACCAGTTGCCTACTTTTCAGCTACTTTAGATCCAGTAGCTTCTGCGTTGCCCGGATGTCTAAGATCCGTTGCTGCAACAGGTGTCAGCATTGAAAGATGTGAAAGCATTGTAATGGGACATCCATTGACTGTACATGTGCCACATTCGGTTGAGTTATTAATGACCAGGACCAAGACCCAGCACCTAACGAACAATAGGTTAACGAGGTACGAGCAAGTCATACTTGCCGCAGAGAATGTGACTCTGAAAAGGTGCTCTGTCTTGAACCCTGCAACATTGATGCCTACACCGAATACAGATGATGAAGATTGTGCGGACCATGATTGTCTCGATGTGACCGAACTTTGCACCAAACCGAGACCTGACATTGTCGATGAGCCATTGGCTGACCCAGATGAAATTTTCTTTGTCGATGGTTCATGCTTAAGAGACAGTGTGGGGCAATTGAGAGCAGCGTTTGCTGTATGTACTATTTCAGGAGTGGTCGACGCTGCTTGCCTAGAAGGAGTACGCTCCGCGCAGGTAGCTGAGATCATTGCCTTGACCCGTGCCTGTTTGGCCGCTGATCGAATTCGAATCACGATTTACACAGACAGCCAATACGGCTTTGGCGTGGTGCATGACTTCGGGCAGTTATGGTCTCAGAGGGGATTTTTGACATCATCTGGCTCACCCATTCGTAATGGAGAATATGTAAGACAATTGTTAGAAGCATTACAGCATCCGAAAGAAATTGCTGTGGTAAAGTGTTCAGCCCATGGGAAGGGGGAGGACTTTGTATCCTTGGGTAATAACTACGCGGACGAGGTAGCCCGCTTCTGCGCAGAACAAGGATGCATATTCACAGGAAGAGAGATAGAAGAGAGCCAAGAGGGAACCGATCTCAGCATAATGTTGACCATGGCAGACACTTGGGAAGAGCTTAAGCGATTGCAGGATGAAGTTTCTAACCAGGAGAGAGAGGGATGGATCAAAGCTGGGTGTGAGAAAGGAGACGTGGATGTGTGGGTATCAAACGATGGGAGAGCTGTGTTGCCGGAAGAATTGCTGAGTCCGATGGCAAGATTGATACATGGACAGGCACACCTGGGTAGAGACGCAATGATGAGAGTGTTCAGACAGACGTGGTATAACCCACGGTTCCGAGCAATGGCTGAGACGGTATGTCAGAGGTGTGTTACGTGTCAACAGATGAATGCCGGAAAGAAAACTGTAGTTACATTGAGTCACATTGGAAGGTCAGGAGGGCCCTTCAATAGACTACAGTTGGATTTCGTGGAGATGCCTAGGTGCAATGGCTTGAGGTACATTCTAGTGATAGTATGTGTATTCTCACGGTGGGTGGAGGCTTACCCCACACGCAGGTGTGACACTCTGACAGTGGCTAAATTATTGTTGAGGGAGCTTATCCCTAGATTCGGGATCCCGACCTCTTTGGAATCAGATAGAGGAGGGCACTTCCATAGCGAAATCATGAAGTTACTTTGTGCAGCATTGAACATTGACCAGAGACTCCACTGTAGCTACAGACCGGAGGCTTCTGGGATGGTGGAACAAGTTAATGGAACTTTGAAAGCCCGGATGGCAAAAATGTGTTCTTCGACATCCCTGAAATGGCCCGACGCCTTGCCACTGGTGCTCATGAGCATGCGAAGTGTCCCAGACAGAAAGACCGGGTTGTCCCCCATGAAATATTAATGGGGAGGGCAATGAGACTGCCAGCAGTACCAGCTACAGCCTTGATAAGCATCACTGATGATTTGATTCTCGATTACTGTAAAGGACTCTCTGATGTGGTCCGTTCTGTATCCCAGCAGGTGCAAGCAGCTGTGGTTCCAGCCTCGAGTGATCTGTGCCACGACTTGTGTCCCGGTGACTGGGTGCTCGTCCGGAAGCACGTGAGGAAGAGTTGTTTGGATGCCCGTTGGCGTGGCCCGTATCAGGTGATTCTGATCACGAACACAGCAGTAAAGTGTGGAGGATTGCCGAACTGGGTGCATGCTTCCCATACCCGCAGAGTTCCAGCACCCTTGGAAGAAACAGCTCCTCTCGTAAATGAAAACCCAGCGGATGTGGCAGGGCCACATGAGAGGACAAGTCAAGCTGTAAGGGTCGCTGACACAACTGGTGGTGCACTAGAGCAAGCTGAAGGGGGTTTCCACAATTCGAACCCTGACTCAGACACCGAAGAAGGAGATGGTGCAGTGGGCGGAGAAGAGTCAAATTCAAAAGAAAGAGGAAGTAGTGCACTGGGTATAGAAGGGGAAGGCAGACAAACGAACAGACGTGCAGAAAGTTGGCCTGAGAGACAGAGGCGACTGAACTTGAGGTTAGCACCTGAGAGAGACCTTGCTCCAGTGTCTGAAGTATCTGAAACGGAAGCAAGTGACGAAGACCAAGCACAAGACAGTCGGCGAAGGTCAAAGAGAACAAGAGTGCCTTGTCGCAGATACTCTACCCCTGAGTGGACTTACACTGTGTTTGATGCAGGGGGTGGTGAGTACGGGAAGGCTGAGGTCAGTGGAAGTGGTCTGTCGGAGCCCGAATGTGGTGGTGAAGGTGGTGCTGCGGATGCCAGGGCTCGAGATAGAGGGAACACTGACACTCACGGTTCCGAATCCCCCGCTTCTGAGTGAAGTCCGAAACTTGCTTTTGCATCGACTCGAATTCCCGCCTTTTGGAGTTGAGCCGTTTTCACATGAAGTGCTGATTTTGCGTCTTGAACTTTTGTATCACGTTCTGGTCTCGCTCAATGAGGATCTCATTGTGGATCAGTTATGAACTGTAAATAAAAGTCTAAAAGAAGAAGATAACCTAGGTCCGAGTGGAAGAAGAATAAACTTAGGGACTTTCCACAAGAAGAGGAACGAAAAACTAGGGAAGTCTTTTTCTGGACTGTGTAAATAAGTTGTGATCGGAAAGGGAAAGCCCGGAGATTTCACGGTTGCTCGAGCTGGTTAAGCAAGTCACAAATAAAGGACAGAGACTTTTTCTGAGTTCTTTGCGATAACCAAGACTTTTGAGAACTTTCGAAATCATGGAGCCGGGAGATCCCAATCGTAGATCAAAGTGGATTGTAGGCATTCTTATAAGTAGTGTGATAATTTCTATAATCATAGTAGTTGTAGTCTCATATACTGGTTCGCATGAGCCAGAAGTAGAGGCAGTGACAGGGACACCGACACCTATCACACCTAGCCAGAAGGGGGTAGACAGGGCAGCTGATAGAGCTTTGATATTAGAAGAAAGTCGTAGATTACATGTAGATTTGTCTAAGGGTGATTTTAAGCTTAATGCGTATGCTAAGTTGTTGTATGAGTATGTTGACGTGATGGATGCGAAAGATTGTTATGTGTGTATGCAGTTGCCTACTTCGGTGGATGAGGGTATTAGGTATCATCATCTTCCACTGACTTATGGTATTTCATGTAGTCTTTTGCTTAGTTTGTTTTATGAGAGAGATCAGTTCGAGTATTTCTTTTCCAATTTCGATGCAGTGCTTCCTGAAGTCCCAGCTTACAAGCATTTGAATAAGTATGACTATTATAAGACCGAAGACAGACTGAGGAAGTACTTCATACCGAGTTTGGCATTGGATACAGCATTCGCACACAGAAACAATCTGACTTGTTTGATGTCGGATGTAGAGAGAAAGTTTGTAGATCAGGTTGAAGATAGGTATAGAAAGCTGACTGAATCCCGAGATATGGGACATCACAGGACTGATTGGACAGATGAAGAACGGTTGCATAAGACCAGGGGAAGCTATGGTCCTATAGCGTTAGATAAGGAGCAGAGGGGTAAGTTGTGTATAAGGCGTTATCAGACTTACTACGAAAAGGTTCCAGTGGGACAGAGTACTTGTGATCACGTTTTCACCATGGCAGATGTAGCAAAAGATTTTCTCCAAGGTCCTGTACAAGTGATACCTACGGTGTATTACGTATGTGGGAAGAATGCTTATGTGAGGTTGCCTGCAAATTGGTATGGAACATGTTATTTGTCAATAATATTTCCAAAGATTTACCATACAGAAGACTTAAATCTTCTGGAGGGTGGAGAGCATTCAAGAACGAGAAGAGCTGCAAGTGCAGGAATCGTTGTGGGGGATATCTTTGGAGCTATGATACCTAGTCTAGGAGTAGTCTTGAATGATGTGAAGATCCGGAGGTTAGCGACTGTGGTGGATGAATTTTCGATGAACACAGCAAAGTCGTTGGTGTTGGTGGAAGGAGAGATGTTGTCGATAAGGGGAATGGTTTTGCAGAATCGCCTTGCTTTGGATGTCCTATTGGCAAAAGAGGGCGGAGTCTGTAAAATGCTGAAGGTTCAAGAGTGCTGCACTTATATACCAGACCGTAGCAAGGATCTGGAGAAATATATAAGTAACATCACTATGATCCACACAAAGATAGCGGATTTGACCGAAGAAGGGGCCTGGGAAAAGGTCGGAAAGGGTTTTGGTCAAGTGGGAGGTTGGTTTGCGAACCTAGGAAAGGGATTCCTTGGGTACTTCCTGAGACCACTCCTTATTTTGGTGGTTTGTGTGGCTGGCTTGTGGATTATGATCAAGGCCTACAAGTGGTATCGAGCAGGCAGAGTCAAGAGAGCTTTGAGGGAAAATGACATGAGATTGGCAAGATTGCAGGACAATCAGTATCAAAGGCTCAAGAGCATGGAGAACTTCAGATCAGGGAAGATGGGAACAAGTTCTGTTTAGGTCGGTTCCTTCTCCGAGGAGTAGAATGAGATGTGATGACAGGAGTCATCAAAGGGGGAACTGATAGAGCGAAATGTTCTTGTGAATTGTAGGGGTGCATCATAATCACTGATAGGCCGCACCCATATGTATTCAGACATATATTCGTTTATATTCCATTGTATACCCATGCATGTTTAGTAAAGAATGAGTAGTTCACTGAGACAAAGTGAACTCGGCAGTATAATGGTGCTAGGATAATGATGTAATGTAATGCTTATTGAATTGTGTGAACATAATGCATAGAGAAATTAGTTCGTGGATGTAATGTAATTGCAGTAGTTTAAACGTGCACCATATTAAAGTTGCACATGTAATTCATTTTTGCATGTGAAGTGTAATGAAAATGCTCATAGGGAAAAGTAAGATGTGTGTTTAAAAGTCATATGTAAAGGCCTGACTACATATATGCTTAGGGAAGGCCTGGTTTATTCTTATGTTAGCTTATTTTGTAGGCAGAGAAAGGTTTCTCTTGGTAAGGCTCTCTGGGCACAAACGGTAGATTTAATTTGCACAGTAGAAGGTTTCTGTTGAAAGTATCTTTTGTTGCAGGTGCAAGGACACATGTCTCGTTAGTAAGACTAACTCTTTGTTTTCAAAAGCTAGAGAGAGGGGAGGCATGGTACGGGGAGTTAGATGGAATGTAGGGATGATACTTTCAGCGGAGAAGGTGCCTGGGACTCAAGGTCAACGCAACCGTCCAGGATGAAGTCACCGTTTCAGTGGAAAAGCACAAGAAAGAAGACCTGGCCAAGGAGGCGTGACAAAGGCGTGTACAATTGTATTGGGGTTTTGTATTAGGGATAGTGCCCTGAGGGAGGAGGCCAGAGAAGAGGTAGGGGAGACCAGAGAGAAGGACAGAGCTGAGCTTAGGTATTATGTGATTGCACTTCTTAGGAAGTCCTCACAGCTGACACCTTTTATTCTTTCTTGCCTGGGAAAATCGTTATGCAGGGATGTCACTTAGTGTTAGAGTAGGGACAGCAATTGATTGTAAGCTTGTTTAGTCCAATGAAGAGCAACTTAGAAATTGGAGCAATCATAGTCTGGTTGATCCTTCTAGAACTTTCTATTCTCCTTATCCTGAGTCGGATGAGATTCTTGCGTAGATTATTATTTGTATTAGTGCCCATCTATTTCTTTAACCTCGTGTTGAGGTGCTTGCACGTTCAGTTATTTTTGGCGATAATAAATTCTCAAACTTGAATTCGGAGTCAGTGGTCCTTTCAGATAAAAATGAATGCTGATGTCTAACCTGATGAGATTCTCTCCTTTACACTATTCAACAGGTAAAAAGATCTTGGCGACCAGAAGGTTCTTATAGATAATTAGATAAGAATCGGCGTTATCACCAACTCCTAGTAATCTATCCAGCTTTATACGGGGCACACATCTGTCATCCACATGACCACTTGCAAAATTCAGATGCCCAAGAAGAGTGGCGAAGTGGAACTAAATGGAGGTTTGGAGGGGGGGGGGGGGGTGCAAAATCTCAAAATAGGTTTCTTAAGAAAATAGAAAGCAGTCTTACAAAGGGGATTGTGAAGCCAAGAAACGTATGGCTGTCAGACGACCCTCATACTATATCAGCATCATTCTGAATGCGTTATACAGGCTCATGTTTAAGTCATGTTAAACTTTGAGTGACCCCCAGGCCCCCCAGCTACCCCGCTCTCTCGGCGTCTACAGCACGGCTCCTGGGTAGGCCTCGATCTGCATCATTTATAACGCGCTTTATATTCACTCCTCTCTGACACAGTGATGTCACTCAGAATTGTCTCCCTGCAAAAGGAGGTGAATGACCTTCCTCTTTACAGCCGCAGAGCCACGAGTGAAGTAAAGTGATCTGTGGCTTCGTTGACTGTCACGCTGGGGAAAATAAAAGGATAATTTCCCAGCAATAAACAAGGACTAGTCTGCCAGGTTAAAAGTCAACCTCGCTCGGGATGCGACGTCAATGCAACGCCGGCCTCTTTCCTCAGCTGCGGGGCTTTTATAGGCATGTAGGAGCTGTGCATTGTGGACATTTCGTGTGCATTTATCCGTGATTAACTACCTCTCTGGGTCCTGTAACCGCACAAACAGCTCGGCCCTCCGAACAGACAAATGGCGAGATGCTCAATTATTTAACTACACCATACCTACAGGGAGGGCAAGAACCTGCGCGCCTACATTATTCTCAGTCACCCAGGCTGCCTGGGGAGAGGTGATAGTTAAACTGAGCAATATCCAATTTGAAAAGTGGCAATCTCCGCGACCTTGAGGGGGCAATGTTCACTTAAGTCCCTCATTTCCGCTTATCTTATCTGCTAACCAGAGAAAACTGCCATCGGGGCACGGAATATCTCATTATAGAACCCCCCCTCTTTTTGCTTTAGAGCCAGGGTCTTCCTCACATGACTCCTCCCCCCATACTTTCAAGTCTTCCATGTCGAGCAGGGATAGAGGCAGCTAAGGAAAGATTATGCATGATTCTTATCTAAGGTTAAAGACCACTCATCCCTCCCTATTTTTGTATTGAGTGTTGTCCCTGGAATGGAACCGGAATATCATGGCGTTAATGTCGCCCTACAAAAATATGGTAGCCAAAATACTTACTACTAAAATACATGTAGGTTTACTATACTTAACTCCGCATATAGATGATGCACACATACCTCCATAGACATTTTAGGCAAGGGCAGAGTGGGCAACTGCCCAGGGTCGCCACCTGTCAAGGGTCCCCTTATTACAGTGAGTGAGACTGTCAAAATTCCTGCCACAATAACATTGCTCATAAAAAACAGCTTATTTTTCTAATTTGTCAGCGGAGCATGCTCACCAGAAACTTATGGCCACATTTAAAAAGTATTTGCACCAGGCCGAGCCACGAAAAGTGAAGCAAAGCAGCCAAACTCTTGTAGGTGTATGTACATTGTAGTGCAAAAGGTATTGTGCTCTGGAAAGGGATAATTTTCTCTGCGCAAATAGTGCTTTGCACTGTTTTGTAGCAATTTACTAAAGGGAGTATTACTTGAGTGCAACTTGGGTGGGTTCGCACAAGCACCCATAGTTTTTTAAGTTTAGCCCAATCTACTAAGATTGCCAGACTGGCTTTAAAAAAATAACACCTAATTGAAACAGGTGCAAACATGGATAAATGTTTTCATATCTGCTAACATTCCACTCATTGCATGGGTGCCTCACTGTACAGCACATCCAAAATGTATGGAATATTTAAGAATTTGTCTAGGCAAAGGATTTTCTACTGGGAGGGTATGCTTCCAGTACAAATCCTATGCTCGACTGCACACACACCTCTGCACCGTGATGCAAAGGTTATGTGTGGTCTAGGCAGCCTGTTGTTGCACAAGTGCAGCGATAGTGAGCAGCAGCAGGCCATTTTTAATAAATATGGCTCTGCGCTGCTTTTTTTTTCCCGACTTTGTGCAACATCAGAGCAGCAAACCCTCTATCTTTACTTCTCTATGTACCTTCATCCTCGTCTCAACTCTCGAACTCCCCAATGGTTAACCTCAGCTCTCTCCCCAATCATCATTACTTCACTGCCTCACCTCTCTGCCTCCACGTTCTCTCCTATCTCTGTCCTCTTTCCTTCACCTCTCTAAATATAGTACTCCTTTCTGGCTACCTCTCTTTCTCTACCTCTACCTCTTTTTCTTTATCAACTCCTTTGCATCTCATTCTCTCTCTCTCTCACAAACAAATATTTCACAACTATCTCCTGTATGTACCACACCACTTTCTCCATTTAACATTTCTCAACTTTTTCTTTCTTCTCTACACCATAATTCTTGTTCTACCCTCCACCCCTCTCTCTACCTTTGTCTCTTCCCCACTACTCCCTTTTCTTTTGATACCTCTTCTTTTTTTGCTCTCTAAACCTTGCATTTCCATTTTACTTAGTCTCTCTTTGTAAGTCTACATCTCATTGCCTTTCCCTCTCTCAAATTCACCTTTTTCTACATTACCTCTCTCTCTGCTTCACCGCTTGCACTATTGTACTCCTCTAGCTCTCGATAAATTTCCTTCTATTTATATATTGCTCTCTACTGCTCTGTTACACTCTAAAACCATACCTAGTTCTCATTCTCTCCTTCATCTTCCTAATTCTAACTCTTCTAATCTTTCTTTCTGGGTAACTCATCTTTTTTTATTTACTTAACTTCTCTTCCTACCTCACACATCTTTCTACATCATCTTTTTCTCTATTCTGTTCTCCCTCTACTTCAGATTTCTTGCTATACTTTTTATTTATGTCTCTGTTCATCTTCTGTATCCTGCCCTGTCCCATTTCTCTTATGCAGCAGGGTCACAGGTAACTGTCTTGCCAGAGAAGTGCACACATATAAAGAGAAGAGGGACAAGACAGGAGAAGATAAATTAAGAGAAAGTTTTTAGACTTTTACCAGTGGAATGGTAAAATGGTGAAATTCTGTACTGCTTTGATTTTCAATGCTGCAGCAGGAGTTCCTCTAGTGAAGAGTGATATATACGCCGTTACAAATATTCAGCAACTAGAACTACAAGTTCAAGCGCAATGCGCATACGTATTACTTTAATACTATGCACTAGTGTAATAAATCTGTAACAAGTCACCCATCGCATGTTATTTTTTTCTACAAATTTGTTAGACCCTGAACCCACATAAAATGTTGTTGTTGCGAGTAAAAACATCTAAATCCAAACTCAAAAAGAAATGGGTTCATCAATGCTTGTTCAAGTTTTCCTTTGATACTATTATGCTGTCGGACACCAGCCCTCTTGAGCCTTTGTCGGTTCTTGTATGCTCCCTTTTATGAAGGTTTACCATATAGTTCAATATTGTTTGGCATCACAACTGCTTTTGAATGACCCAAAAAGGGTAATAAATTTAGATTTTCTTCAAACAGGGGCTCCAAAATATATCTTGCACAGTGCCCCACATGCTTGTAAAATGTCACTGCACACCCCTCAGCTCACCTGCTAATGGCGGGTGTCACATGCTTTTCTCCTCTTTTACCCGCTCACTCAGAAGCCTTTTCACTTTCACCCACCACTGTGGAAAGCAGTATCAGCATCTGCATGCAGATTGGTGGATTCACCAATGGTGTGCTTACTTAAGTCATCAATTACCTTCCTGCTGTGCACCTCTGGTGAATCCAGAAAGCAGCAGAGACCACAAAAGAAATTTAAGGCATGATTAAATCCCTATCTCTGCACCGAAATTCGAATTACGAGAAACAGCACAAGCGTAAAACTGATATTATATTTACTATTCACACACATTTTGGCATTCAGAGATTATGAGATTGACCTGCAGACACAGGATGCTCCAAAGCTGGGATTCAAACCCACATTAATAGGTCTTAAAGTTGGTAGTTCACCCAATAGGACAATTATCCACTTCTGAGATTTTAACCTAAATCTGTTTTTGTTACTTGAGGTGGAGTTCAGATATCTACCATTCATATTAAGTAAATACTTGAATTGTACTGAAGCATGGACATTACACCATAGAATTTGAGATATTTACCATGTATATTTAGACATAAAGCATTTTAAGTCAGTCACTGAGAATCACCCGATATGCCAAAGCTGGGATTCAACCCGAGGCCAGCAGGTTCTAAAGTCAGCTGTGGGTGGCACACCAAATCTCAATTACATATTGTTCTCTTGATGTTTTAGCCAAAATAGTTTTTTTAATTATTGCAGGAGGCTGTGTGATTTTAGATAGTTACCATTCACAGGTGATTAATTGTCATACTTTATTTAAAACAAAATTGTGAGCCTCCCCTAAAATTGATTTTCACCCACCAAGCTGATATATATATATATATATATATATTCACTGAAAAAAACCATAGGTTTCAGACACGTTATAGTTAGAAATTAGCATTTAAAAACCTTTGAAATTCACTGAAAAAACCATAGGTTTTAGGGACAGTTATAGTTAGTTGGACATTTCACTCGTACAAAACCATAGAAATTCCCCCGTTATAGTTAGTTCAGCTAACTATAACTCGCGCCCCGCAATGCACTGCTGATTACGTCACATATTACATCACTCATGACATGGTCAGTGACATCACTGATGACATCACTGATGACATCTCAAATGACATCACTGATGACATCATCCAGTGACTGTGTGTTTCTGTAAAGTTTAAATATGTTTAATATATATAGGGAAAGGCGTATTGAAGAATGAGTGGGTGTATAAGTGTCTGAATGGATGATTTAGTACGTGAGTGACTGACTCTACAAGTGAGTGATTAAATGTATCTTACTGAATGCATGGGTTAGTGACTAAACTGTGTGAATGTCTGTATCCGTCTGTCTGTTGGTTTGTAAGCGGCTGCATGGCTTTCTGAATAGCTACATGAGTGTCTACATGGGTTATTGATTGATTGTCTGAGTATCTGTATGGGTGCCTGAGTGTTTGTGTGGGTGGGGTGTGTGTGACTCTGTGCATAGATGTGTGAGTTGGTGATTCACTGGGTGCATGGTTTCAAGAGTGCATCTGTGATGGACTGTATGGGTGGGTGAGTGTGTGTATGGGTGTGTTAGTGATTGAATGTATATCTCAGTGGTACATGTGTGAGTAACTACATACGTGAAAGGCAGTATATATGTGTGTTGGAGTATATAAATGGCTATAAGTGAGAGTGTGTGATTGTGAGAGTGGCTGTATGGATGAGTGTGTACTTGTATCAGTGATTGTATAAGAGCGTAACAATGTGCTACTATTTGTATGAGTAAGTGAGCTGGTGTGTGTATAACTGTATAGGTGAGTAAATGGCAGTGTGTTTAATTATTTGCATGACTGACTAGGTGTGTGAGTATCTCTATGGATGAGTGGCGTTGTTTGAGTGTCTATATAGGAGTAAGAGTGCATATGATAGTCCTGTACTGAGTGACCGTAAGTATGAGTGACTGTACGGGTGAGTGAGTGGATGTGTGTGTGTAGACCTAAGAATCAGTGAGTGGGTATGTAGTTATTGGTGTTGGAGTGTCTATGGTTTTGCGAATGGCAGTCTGTAATTTAGAGTGGGTGTATCAAAGGTTATATTAGGGTGTGAGGAGGTGCATCAGATTATCACGTGGATGATGTCATCAGTGATGTCATTTGAGATGTCATCAGTGATGTCATCAGTGATGTCACTGACCATGTCATGAGTGATGTAATATGTGACGTCATCAGCAGTGCATTGCGGGGCGCGAGTTATAGTTAGCTGAACTAACTATAACAGGGGAATTTCACGGGTTTTGTACGAGTGCAATGTCCAAGTAACTATAACTGTCCCTAAAACCTATGGTTTTTTCAGTGAATTTCAAAGGTTTTTTAAATGCTAATTTGTAACTATAACGTGTCTGAAACCTATGGTTTTTTCAGTGAATTTCAAAGGTTTTTTAAATGCTAATTTGTAACTATAACGTGTCTGAAACCTATGGTTTTTTCAGTGAATTTCAAAGGTTTTTTAAATGCTAATTTGTAACTATAACGTGTCTGAAACCTATGGTTTTTTCAGTGAATTTCAAAGGTTTTTTAAATGCTAATTTCTAACTATAACGTGCCTGAAACCTACGGTTTTTTCAGTGAATTTCAAAGGTTTTGTAAATGACAATTTTTAAATGTATTAATTGTTATATTAATTTTTTCATACTGATTTACTACATTTTTAGAAACAATTTTTTTTACATATTTTATTTTTTAAATTACATTGTAATTACATTATACATTACATTACAAAAAATACTTTCTCAGAATGAATTACTTTAGTTTAAATACTTTGCAGATAGGCAATAGACTTTTAAGTACAGTAGTTACAGTTGTTGCAATGGGCAACACATTTTCAAACACAATACAACATTCAGCTCAATGTGAATTTCTAGTTAAATGCAATTAGTTACTTTATGGATTACTTTTGAAACCACAGGACTGGATCCTAGATTCAGTCCTGGTACATCTCCTGTAAACAGTTGAGTAAAAGCGTTTTGGTTACAGTCGTGATTTTTAAGGAATATTATTGTATTTTAAAAGTTGACACTTTGAAACTTTTTCTCATAGAATCACCAATGTTATCCTATGGAAGGAAATTCACTTAGCAGGTAAAAACTGTTATCGTTACTTTTTCTTACTCAGTGTTGGATCCTGGATCCAGCACTGGTGCATCTCCTGTAAACAGTTGAAAGAATGCGTTTAAGTCATACAGGCGATTTTTAAGGAATATTTGTAGTTTGTGAAAATCGACACTTTGAAACTTTTCTGCTGAAAACCAGACAATGGATTCCTATGGAAGAAAATATAAGTTACTGGTAAGTACGGTTAAAATTACTTTTGAGGATCAGTACTGGGCTGAAAGATGCAGCACTGAGGACTCTCCTGATAACAGGTGAGTAAATCGGAATTCGTATTTCGGCTGATTTTAGAGGAATATTTTAAAGTTCCAAAACTCCACACTTAGAAGAATTTCCAAGTGAAACCAGTCAATGTTAGCCTATGGAAGGAAATTCAAGTTACCGGTAAGTACGGTTAAAATTACTTTTCAGGACCGGTACTGGGCTGAAAGATGCAGCACTGAGGTCTCTCCTGATAACAGGTGAGTAAATTGGAATTCGTATTTCGGCTGATTTTAGAGGAATATTTTAAGGTTCCAAAACTCCACACTTAGAAGAATTTCCAAGTGAAACCAGTCAATGTTAGCCTATGAAGGAAATTCAAGTTACCGGTAAGTACGGTTAAAATTACTTTTCAGGATCAGTACTGGGCTGAAAGATGCAGCACTGAGGTCTCTCCTGATAACAGGTGAGTAAATCGGAATTCGTATTTCGGCTGATTTTAGAGGAATATTTTAAAGTTCCAAAACTCCACACTTAGAAGAATTTCCAAGTGAAACCAGTCAATGTTAGCCTATGAAGGAAATTCAAGTTACCGGTAACTACGGTTAAAATTACTTTTCAGGACCAGTACTGGGCTGAAAGATGCAGCACTGAGGTCTCTCCTGATAACAGGTGAGTAAATCGGAATTCGTATTCCGGCTGATTTTAGAGGAATATTTTAAAGTTCCAAAACTCCACACTTTGAAGAATTTCCAAGTGAAACCAGTCAATGTTAGCCTATGGAAGGAAATTCAAGTTACTGGTAAGTACGGTTAAAATTACTTTTCAGGACCAGTACTGGGCTGAAAGATACAGCACTGAGGTCTCTCCTGATAACAGGTGAGTAAATCGGAATTCGTATTTCGGCTGATTTTAGAGGAATATTTTAAAGTTCCAAAACTCCACACTTAGAAGAATTTCCAAGTGAAACCAGTCAATGTTAGCCTATGAAGGAAATTCAAGTTACCGGTAAGTACGGTTAAAATTACTTTTCAGGACCAGTACTGGGCTGAAAGATGCAGCACTGAGGTCTCTCCTGATAACAGGTGAGTAAATCGGAATTCGTATTTCGGCTGATTTTAGAGGAATATTTTAAAGTTCCAAAACTCCACACTTAGAAGAATTTCCAAGTGAAACCAGTCAATGTTAGCCTATGGAAGGAAATTCAAGTTACTGGTAAGTATGGTTAGAATTACTTTTCAGGACCAGTACTGGGCTGAAAGATACAGCACTGAGGTCTCTCCTGATAACAGGTGAGTAAATTGGAATTCGTATTTCGGCTGATTTTAGAGGAATATTTGCACAATGGTGAAGGGAGGGGGCGGGGCCTGAGGTGACATCTGTGCAAACGCGCCCCGTTGCGCGTTTTAAGTTGGGGGATTAAGTCCCCTTGAATCCTGAGGGTCCCTAGGGGCCAACTAGCCCACCAGGAACCTCCAATATGCGCCAGAGGCTGCGTTGCAGAGACGTGTAGAGAGGCCACACCCCTTTTACACCTCTCTGCAACGCAGCTCTGTGGCGCTTTCTGGATGTACCTGTTGGGCTAGTTGGCCCTCAGGGACCCTCAGGATTGAAGGGGATTTAATTCCCCATCTTAAAACGCGCCACGAGGCCTGTTTGCACACATGTCACCTGAAGCCCCGCCCTCTCCCTTCACCACTGTGCAAACGCGCCCTGTGGCGCGTTTTAAGTTGGGGGATTAAGTCCCCTTGAATCCTGAGGGTCCCCGGAGTCCAACTAGCCCACCATATACCTCCAAAAAGCGCCACAGAGCTGCGTTGCAGAGAGGTGTAAAAGGGGTGTGGCCTCTCTACACGTCTCTGCAACGCAGCCCCCTGGCGCATATTGGAGGTTCCTGGTGGGCTAGTTGGCCCCCAGGGACCCCCAGTATTCAAGGGGAATTCGTTCCCCCTCTGCAAACCTATGATTTTTTAAGTGAATTTCAAAGGTTTTTTAAATGCTAGTTTCTAACTATGCCAACAGAGGTAGGACATGTGAAGAAAGAAGAAAAAATGCACAGAAAGAAGCAAAAGATGTGCAGAAAGAACCAACAGAGGAGCAGAAAGAGGCCTTGTTGCAAAATCATCCTGTGCCCACAACTTTTTCAGACGGGTACTGGTGGTAACTGACTCTGACTAACCAAAGCCAGTGCGCGTTTGCACAGTGGTGAAGGGAGGGGGGGCCTGAGGTGACATGTGTGCAAACGCGCCCCGTGGCGCGTTTTAAGTTGCGGGATTAAGTCCCCTTGAATCCTGAGGGTACCTGGGGCCCAACTAGCCCCCCAGGTACCTACAGTTAGGACCACAGAGCTGAGTTGCAGAGAGGCGTGTCCGAGGCCACGCACCTTTTTCACCTCTCTGCAACGCAACTCTGTTGTGCTTACTGAAGGTACCTGGTGGGCTAGTTGGCCCCCAGGATTCAAAGGGAATTATCTCCCCAACTTAAAACGCACCACAGGGCGTGTTTGCGCACGTGTCACCTGAGGCCCCGCCCCTCCCTTCACCACTGTGCAAGCGCGCCCCGTGGCGCGTTTTAAGTTGGGGATTAGGTCACCTTGAATCCTGAGAGTCCTTGGGGCCCAACTAGCCCACCAGGTACTTCCAGTAAGCACCACAGGTCTGCGTTGCAACGCCTGTAACAAATTGTGCAGTTGTGTTTAGGTAGTGAAGAGGGTCGTGCTGGGGGTAGTGTTTTAGGGTTTAGGGTAGTGCAGTGGTGTTTGTGTAGTGTAGGGGGTCATGCTGGGGGTAGATTTAGGGTTTAGGGTAGTGCAGTGGTGTTTGGGTAGTGTAGGGAGTCATGCTGGGGGAGTGTTTTAGGGTTTAGGGTAGTACAGTGGTGTTTGGGTAGTGTAAGGGGTCGTGCTGGGGTTAGTGTTTTAGGGTTTTAGGGTTTAGGGTAGTGCAGTGGTGTTTGGGTAGTGTAGGGGATACTGCTGGGGGTAGTGTTTTAGGGTTTAGGTTAGTGCAGTGGTGTTTGGGTAGCGTAGGGGGTACTGCTGGGGGTAGTGTTTTATGGTTTAGGGTAGTGCAGTGGTGTTTGGGTAGTGTAGGGGTTCGTGCTGGGGGTAGTTTTTTAGGGTTTAGGGTAGTGCAGTGGTGTTTGTGTAGTGTAGGAGGTCGTGTTTTAGGGTTTAGGGTAGTGCAGTGGTCTTTGGGTAGTGTAGGGAGTCATGCGGGGGTATTGTTTTAGAGTTTAGGGTAGTGCAGTGGTCTTTGGGTAGTGTAGGGAGTTGTGCGGGCGGTAGTGTTTTAGGGATTAGGGTAGTGCATTGGTATTTGGGTAGTGTAGGGGTCATGCGGGGGTAGTGTTTTAGGGTTTAGGGCAGTGCAGTGGTGTTTAGGTAGTGTAGGGGGTCGTGCTGGGGGAGTGTTTTAGGGTTTAGGGCAATGCAGTGGTGTTCGGGTAGTGTAGGGGGTCGTGCTGGGGGAGTGTTTTAGGGTTTAGGGCAGTGCAGTCGTGTTCGGGTAGTGTAGGGGGTCTTGCTGGGGGAGTATTTTAAGGTTTAGCGTAGTGCAGTGGTGTTCGGGTAGTGTAGGGGTCATGCTGCGGGTAGTGTTCTAGGGTTTAGGGCAGTGCAGTGGTGTTCGGGCAGTGTAGGGGGTCGTGCTGGGGGTGGTGTTTTAGGGTTTAGGGCAGTGCAGTGGTGTTCGGGCAGTGTAGGGGTCGTGCTGGGGGTGGTGTTTCAGGGTTTAGGGCAGTGCAGTGGTGTTCGGGCAGTGTAGGGGGTCGTGCAGGGGTGGTGTTTCAGGGTTTAGGGCAATGCAGTGGTGTTCGGGCAGTGTTGGGGGTCGTGCAGGGGTGGTGTTTCAGGGTTTAGGGCAGTGGTGTTCGGGCAGTGTAGGGGGTCATGCTGGGGGTGGTGTTTCAGGGTTTGGGGCAGTGCAGTGGTGTTCGAGCAGTAAAGGGGGTCATGCTGGGGGTGGTGTTTCAGGGTTTAGGGCAGTGCAGTGGTGTTCGGGCAGTGTAGGGGCGGTGCAGGGGTGGTGTTTCAGGGTTTAGGGCAGTGCAGTGGTGTTCGGGCAGTGTAGGGGTGGTGTTTCAGGGTTTAGGGCAGTGCAGTGGTGTTCGGGCAGTGTAGGGGGTCGTGCAGGGGGTGGTGTTTCAGGGTTTAGGGCAGTGCAGTGGTGTTCGGGCAGTGTAGGGGCGGTGCAGGGGTGGTGTTTCAGGGTTTAGGGCAGTACAGTGGTGTTCGGGCATTGTAGGGGGTGGTGCTGGGGCTGGTGTTTCAGGGTTTAGGGCAGTGCAGTGGTGTTAGGGCAGTGTAGGGGGTCGTGCTGGGGCTGGTGTTTCAGGGTTTAGGGTAGTGCAGTGGTGTTCGGGCAGTGTAGGGGGTCGTGCTGGGGCTGGTGTTTCAGGGTTTAGGGCAGTGCAGTGGTGTTCGGGCAGTGTAGGGGGTCATGCTGGGGCTGGTGTTTCAGGGTTTAGGGCAGTGCAGTGGTGTTCGGGCAGTGTAGGGGGTCTTGCTGGGGCTGGTGTTTCAGAGTCTAGGGCAATGCAGTGGTGTTCGGGCAGTGTAGGGGTCTTGCTGGGGCTGGTGTTTCAGGGTTTAGGGCAGTGCAATTGTGTTCGGGCAGTGTAGGGGGTCGTGCTGGGGGTGGTGTGTCAGGGTTAAGGGCAGTGCAGTGGTGTTCGGGCAGTGTAGGGGGTCGTGCTGGGGCTAGTGTTTCAGGGTTTAGGGCAGAGCAATGGTGCTCAGGCAGTGTAGGGGGTTGTGCTGGGGGTGATGTTTCAGGGTTTAGGGCAGTGCAGTGATGTTAGGTCAGTGTAGGGGGTCGTGCTGGGGGTGGTGTTTCAGGGTTTAGGGCAGTGCAGTGGTGTTCCGGCAGTGTAGGGGGTCGTGCAGGGGTGGTGTTTCAGGGTTTAGTGCAGTGGTGTTCGGGCAGTGTAGGGGGTCGTGCTGGGGTGGTGTTTCAGGGTTTAGGGCAGTGCAGTGGTGTTCGGGCAGTGTAGGGTGTCGTGCTGAGGGATGGTGTTTCAGGGTTTAGGGCAGTGCAGTAGTGTTTGGGCAGTGTAGGGGGTCGTGCAGGGGGTGGTGTTTCAGGGTTTAGGTCAGTGCAGTGGTGTTCGGCCAGTGTAGGTAGTCTTGCTGGGGGTGGTGTTTCAGGGTTTAGGGCAGTGCAGTAGTTTTCGGGCAGTGTAGGCGGTCGTGCTGGGGCTGGTGTTTCAGGGTTTAGGGCAGTGCAGTGGTTTTCGGGCAGTGTACGGGGTTGTGCTGGGGCTGGTTTTTCAGGGTTTAGGGCGGTGCAGTGGTGTGCTGGCAGTGTACGGGGTTGTGCTGGGGCTGGTTTTTCAGGGTCTAGGGCGGTGCAGTGGTGTTTGTGTAGTGTAGGGGTCATGTTTTAGGGTAGTGCAGTGGTGTTTGGGTAGTGTAGGGGGTCGTGCTGGTGGTAGTGTTTTAGGATTTAGGTTAGTGCAGTGGTGTTTGGGTAGTGTAGGGGGTCGTGCTGGGGGTAGTGTTTTAGGGTTTAGGATAGTGCAGTGGTGCTTGTGTAGTGTAGGGGGTTTTGCTGGGGGTAGTGTTTTAGGGTTTAAGGTAGTGCAGTGGTGTTTTTGTAGTGTAGGGGGTCATGTTTTAAGATGCAATGCTCCAATACCTGACCAGTCTGCACTACATAAAACTGCAAAAAACTAAAAATAAAAAGTGTTTTGCACACTTTTGTCATTAGGCTATATGTGGGCTACATCTGGGTAATATTTGTGCTACATTTGGGCTCTTTTTTCACTGGTGGCCATCTTGGAAGACTTCTTTGTTATGAAGTTTCCTAATTTCTTCATTTACTGCAGTCTCCTCAGTAGGAAATGCTTTCAGTTTTTTACTTTGATTCCATCAAGAAGGCATTCAGATGTGTCTCACATCTGCCATAAATTCAGAATGTTAGCACTCTAGTTGCTCATTAGATCACTGGAGTAAAGCTACTGCTCACCAGGGAGTTAACTGGTAGTCTGCTGCTGGTATTGAAAGTGATTGTTTCAGTCTGCATGTCAGAATTTTCTAATGAAATAGAAGAGGATTTGAGATCTCACTTAAAACATGCCCTAATTTTTCTTTCTGCAGCACTAACTATACTTTCTATTTCAAAAAGAACTCCTCATTTTGTTCCTTTTTAAATTAAATGTATTAAGTGTTACCGGTTTATTCCAATCAAGATGGCTTCAGGTGTGCCATACTTTTGTCATAAGTAAGGCTGTTAGCGCTCTAGTTGTTCTTTAGAACACTCTGGGAAGCTGCAGTAGAACACAAAGGCATCAACTGGCAGGCTGCTCCTTTTGAAATATAACAGGAAGATATTTGAGATCACACTTGAAATATGTCCTAATTTTTCTTTCTACAGCACTAACCATAATTTCTATGACAAAATGAACCCCATCATTTTGTTCCTTTTAAATTAAATGTTTTAAGTGTTACCAGTTTATTCCAATCAAGATGGCTTCAGGTGTGCCATACTTTTGTCATAAGTAAGGCTGTTAGCACTCTAGTTGTTCTTTAGAACACTCTGGGAAGCTGCAGTAGAACACAAAGGCATCAACTGGCAGGCTGCTCCTGTTGAAATATAACAGGAAGATATTTGAGATCACACTTGAAACATGTCCTAATTTTTCTTTCTACAGCACTAACCATAATTTCTATGACAAAATGAACCCCATCATTTTGTTCCTTTTTAAATTAAATTGTTTAAGTGTTTCCAGTTTATTCCAATCAAGATGGCTTCAGGTGTGCCATACTTTTGTCATAAGTAAGGCTGTTAGCACTCTAGTTGTTCTTTAGAACACTCTGGGAAGCTGCAGTAGAACACAAAGGCATCAACTGGCAGGCTGCTCCTGTTGAAATATAACAGGAAGATATTTGAGATCACACTTGAAACATGTCCTAATTTTTCTTTCTACAGCACTAACCATAATTTCTATGACAAAATGAACCCCATCATTTTGTTCCTTTTTAAATTAAATGTTTTAAGTATTACCAGTTTATTCCAATCAAGATGGCTTCAGGTGTGCCATACTTTTGTCATAAGTAAGGCTGTTAGCACTCTAGTTGTTCTTTAGAACACTCTGGGAAGCTGCAGTAGAACACAAAGGCATCAACAGGCAGGCTGCTCCTGTTGAAATATAACAGGAAGATATTTGAGATCACACTTGAAACATGTCCTAATTTTTCTTTCTACAGCACTAACCATAATTTCTATGACAAAATGAACCCCATCATTTTGTTCCTTTTTAAATTAAATTGTTTAAGTGTTACCAGTTTATTCCAATCAAGATGGCTTCAGGTGTGCCATACTTTTGTCATAAGTAAGGCTGTTAGCACTCTAGTTGTTCTTTAGAACACTCTGGGAAGCTGCAGTAGAACACAAAGGAATCAACTGACAGTCTCTGCCCTTGTTGGATGTACATGTTTTACTGAGAATGTCAGACTTCATTCTCACATGAGTGAGAAAGATAATGTGAATTTACAGAAAATATGCTCTCATTTTAGCTTCTGGAGCACCTTCCAAACCTCCATGGGACAAGCATGAGAAAATAGTGTTCTCTCAAACATGATTCATGATATCCCAGCAGAAGGTTTTTCACATGGTAAAATCACCTTAGAATACACCACAATTCCTAAAATTAGTATGGTACCATCAACAAATAAATTCTAATGTAACTAAAGCCTGTTATCACCCTTTATAGTTCTCCTTTTGGTGACCCTCAAAATCTTCTATTCACTACAATGCATTTCAATGAGGTACTATCATTTATATTGGTCCCAAGATGGCTGCCAGCAATTCCAGGATGAAGTGCTGACAGCCAATCAGATCTCACGATGACATGTGTGGTTAGGCTCCGCCCAGATATATATGTGACTTTACTTTTGATTTTCTCAGTAACTACTGAACGGATTTACACCATTTAAGCAAAAGGCACGACACTGAACCAAGGGCTACCTCTTTGCCAAATTTGGTGTAATTCCGTTCAGCAGTTCGGGCTGTAGCTGCGACTAAAGGTTCCTATGGAAAAATGAATGGGGAAAACGCGTTTTGGGACCCCCCTTTTTCTCGGCCCCCGCTTGACGTATCACCCCGAGACTTTCAGGATAG